>JAABNY020000063.1:12542474-12572902 GCA_015164015.2 Brevimyrus niger | reverse complement strand
AAAAACACAAAGAGGAGAAAAAAAAAAAAATAAAAAAATAAAAAAATAATTAAAAGGGAGGGGTTTTTTCAAGGGGGGGGGGGGGGGGGGGGGGATAAATAAAGCCAAAATATATTTTGTGGGGTACACACCCCTATTCCCTTGGTTCCTGTACCCCTAGGTTTAGCAATTTTAGCAATAATCTGTTCTTTAATAAACAAAAGGACTTGTGTGGCAGTGTAGTGAAAGGCAAAATGACTAATGGCATTGAACCTGCATTTACATAAGACGAACAATGGAAAATTCAGATGCATGGTATGTTTACAAAGCCATTAGTAGCTTTTCTGGGCAGAATATTAGGGGTGCGGTATAATGGCGTCTCTGTGAGACTGTTAAGCCTGCCTGTACAGACCTGTAAAGACCTGCCTGTTTCCATTGGCAGGTGTTGCTGGATGCTGTGCCAAATCCAGCATTGCACCCCTCGACAGGGTGAAGATCCTCCTTCAAGCTCAGAATCCCCACTATAAGCATCTGGGTGAGTGAGGCAGGGCCGCCATGGTAACCGCAGTGTGCCGAGCCACTCACTGCAGCAGCCAGGACTTTGCACTGCAGGCCAGCTGGTGAGGCTGCTTTCTTTGCCACCCTCAGGAGTGCTGGCCACACTGCGTGCCGTGCCCAATAAAGAGGGCTTCCTGGGCTTATACAAAGGCAATGGGGCTATGATGGTGAGAATATTCCCATATGGAGCCATCCAGTTCATGGCTTTCGATAATTATAAGAAGGTAAGTCAACGTGGTTGAGCAGAGATGTTTTAGATTTGTCACTGCTGAGTAAGTGGATGCCTGATGGGCGTTTTCATGTATATGTGAACTGAAACGGAGGTGCTGATTTTGTGCATGTGTCGTCCTTGTTTAGCTGCTGAGCAAACGACTGGGCATATCGGGACACATCCACCGGCTCATGGCCGGATCTATGGCCGGTAAGATAAGACTCTTAATTGTCACCGGCAGTTCCTTGTTCGGCCTGTAGTCTGCACCCTAGCCTAATGTGTACCTCCACACACTGCCCCTGCAGGAATGACAGCAGTGATCTGCACCTATCCCTTGGATGTGGTACGGGCCCGTCTAGCCTTCCAGGTGAAAGGAGAGCACCGGTACACTGGCATTTTCAACACCTTCCAGACCATATACCGGAAAGTAAGTCCAGTGCTAAGGGTCTGGGTCTGGGAGGCACCTGTTTCTCTAGGCCAGTGTTTCTCAGCACGCTCCTCGGGGATCCACAGACAGTCCGCACTTTTGCTCCCTTTTTTTGTCCTTGATTGGCTGGACCAGGGAGGGTGCAAAAATTTGGAATGTCTGGGGTAGGGGGGGGGGGGGGGGTTCCCCAGGACTGGGTTGAGAAACACTGCACTAGGCCACTCACGTGTCGCTTTTCTCCGCAAGGAAGGGGGTGTGTCTGGCTTCTACCGGGGGCTGACTCCCACAATCATCGGCATGGCGCCATACGCAGGTCAGAGGCTACACTTGCTACTGTAATCTTAACAGGCCTGTAAATTCTTTGTGGCTGCGGCAGCGACTCCCTGGCTAATTGCCCCTGTGTTGCAGGTTTCTCCTTCTTTACCTTCGGCACACTGAAGAGCCTGGGCCTGACTCACGCCCCGGAGCTGCTGGGCAAGCCCTCGTCGGACAACCCGGATGTCTTGGTGCTGAAGACACACGTCAGCCTGCTGTGTGGAGGCGTGGCTGGAGCCATCGCTCAGACCGTGTCGTGAGTGTGCTCCCCAAAGCTGCACAGGGTGACCCACATAATTAGCCACGCCCACTCCACGGCTACACCCATAGCAGCAGAAAGTGACCCACATAAGCCACACCATCCACATGGCCATGTGCACTGCAGCACAGTAAGTTACAAATGTATCAAGCCACACCCACCCATGCAGGCCAATACAGCGTGACATGGTGATCTGTTTACACCTAGATACCCCCTGGATGTGGCCCGCCGGCGGATGCAGCTGGGTGTAGTCCTGCCTGATGCTCAGTACTGCCGGTAAGTCAGGTTCTGCACATGCCAAGAGTACAGTCCAGTGTTGCATCAGCGATCCCTCCAGTGACTGTTCCCATCTTTCTTCCCCTTTATACCAGCACACTGACTCAAACGCTGAGTTACGTGTACCGGCAGTACGGCCTGAAGAGAGGCCTGTATCGTGGCCTGTCCCTGAATTACATCCGCTGCGTGCCTTCCCAGGCTGTGGCCTTCACCACCTATGAGTTTATGAGGCAGATCTTGCACCTCAACTAGCCTCCATTAGGTGGTGCTGCACGGCCTCAGGACCGAGGAACCCCGAGGGCCCTGACATCTCAGCCCCATCCTGCTCCACTCTGCATGTGCTGCCCTGGCTATGGACCCCACGAAGCCCGCTGCCATGCAAAATCAAGCAGGGCTGGCAGATGGGCGTATTGAACTACGCATTTACCCATAATGCCTGTGAAGAGCCATGTGAGAACGTGACGGATGTCGAGTGCTGAGCTGGACGGTGGCTGTTGAGGGTTGTTTAGGTGTTTGATGACCTGTCATATTTTATAAGAAGGATTCACTGTTATTATTATTTTTTTTTTACAAAGAGAAAAAGCCTTTTTCCACATGGAAACCAACTTTTCTTTCTCTCCTGAGTCTGTGGATATACTGCCCTATTCTATGTGTGTGGGGGGGACATAGCTGTAGTCACACAGATGGCACTGAGTGACCATATAGGATCGAGCTGAGCTTGAATGTGGCTGATTCATTGATGCTGCTCACGGTTAAGTTCCTCCTATCCATCTCTTTACAGTGATCAGTGACAGCAATTAGCTATCAGTTAGTGATATGTATAAACATTCAAATTCAACATGCTTCTCTGCATCATTTTCAAAGACGCAGAGCAGGTTTGACTTCCCTTATATCAGCCCCACAACAGCAACACTGGGGACAGGAAGCACTTTTTCATACTGCTGGACACTTTGGTACTGCGTCTAAGAGCAAACAAACTCTGTTAATAAAGGAAGCTGCCTTTTAACCTGATTGTGCAAAAAACCATTACCAGAGCTGTACAGAATAACCATACTATTTGTGGAGCCATTTGTGTGGATTTTGGCTGTCAAAACTCTGGCAGTGTGGAGAGGGCTGGTCATTTCAAAACTGCTTTCAGTTTGTCCTCCAATCCCACATTCATGAATAGCACAGCAGGTACAGTATAATGAACAGTGTAACTGTGTCTTTAGTGTGGTCAATATGTAACTGTTTATGGTTTTGCATATATAACTTCATGTGAGAGCTGAAGTGACCTGACCCTGCTGTTGTCTCACATCTAAATGGTCTTCAGGTCTCTCTGTATATGAGTATAAAATGATGTAGGCAGACTGCTGAGCCTTTGTAAATCCATCCATCCATCCATCCATCCACTTATTCCAGTCAGGTATACGGGAACCTTTGTAAATATTTTCATAAGCATCTCATGTTGTTCAGAGCTCACAATGTGTCTCAGGGTCTGACTGATAACAACTTTGTTCACAACACAGAGTGGACTCTTTCTCTATCTCACTATTGCTATACTGCTCTGCTGAGTCACCGTACTAGAAGCTTCTCACTAGAAGTGTTCAGGCTGGTTCCTGTTTTCCGTGCTGATAAACCTCATTAACCTCAGCTTACATTCGTTACGAACAGGCCTGCTTCATTTCTAACACCTCACACTAAATTTACCCACTGAAAGCACCGGAGGAGCTTTGCAAACCCAGCAGCTGAAGGTAACGAGCTGGGTCAGCTGCAGATTGTGTGCAGTTGGTCCTCGACAGCGACATACAGACCCCAGTTGCTGACTCTCCTGCTTTGCATACATCTTCCTGTAGCCATGCTATCAAACACTGGTTGATACTGTCCCTCATTTGGCTGGGAAATTAGTTACAAATGTAATTTTTGTTTCTTTGGTCAGGCGAGCACAAAGCCACTGTGTTTGCAGGCTTTACCATCTTTTTTTTTGTCTTACTCTGTATTTACTGCCATATTTTGCACAGGGGGTTTCTAAAAGCTGCTATCTTGGGAAAAGATGGCCCTGTCAGATGCACGCATAGCGCTGCACTGGGGTGGTCCAATCGTGAATTTTGATGAGTGCGGGGAGGGATCTCCATGATAGAATTTTATTCAACCCGGGAGTAGTTCCCCACAATATATTTTGCTGGTGGGTTTGCCAGATTGCTAGTCTGGCTTTGCACATGCTAGTCACGCACATACAAGATGCTCACGTGTGCGTGCGAGACTTTCACGAACTCTTGTGTCATTCAGCATTTTGCATCCTTTTATTATGTGGGCAGGTGGAATGAATATCTTTGGTTGATTGTTTGTGATATGATTTATAAAGATTTATAAAAAAGTGCACTTGTAAAAGTTCAGTCATGACATTTTCTCTGTGATTCACAATATGCCTTTGATGGCACATTTAAATGTTTTAGCCAAATATCTCTAGAGAAACATAAAAAAAAAGTCAGTGGAGTGACCTTTGTCCTCTTGTGCCATGGTGTGTGTGTAGGTGTGTGTGTGTGTGTTTATGTGTGTGTGTGGGGGGGGGGGCATATGAACATATTGCTGATTCTGTGAGTGATTATCTCCTTCCGCGAGACCACTTTGTTTACTCATTTGCTTAGTGGAGTCAGCGCGCAGAGAAAGAGAGACTGACATAAAAAGAGGAAGAGCCGCTCTTTCAAGAGAGGCTGCAGTCTTGAAGCAGAGAGGCTGTAGGAGCTCAGCTAAGGAGCAAGACACCTGCAGCGCCATGCCAAGCTACACCGTCACTGTGGCCACTGGGAGCCAGTGGTTTGCCGGGACTGATGACTATGTGTACATTACACTGGTGGGCACGGACAAAGAAAGCGAGAAGACCCTCCTGGACAAACCACTGTATGATGACTTCGAACGAGGGGCGGTAAGTTTAAATTTCTTGGTAATAGTTGGAGATGGAAAAGCGTTGGACTAGGAATGCATTTGCACTTTGTCAATATATCTGACATTTTTATCCAAAACCACTAGCAAAAGTGTGCTTCGGGGATTTGAACTCAAGTCTTTGCATTAGTAGCACAACACTTGCTGAGCTATTTCTGTTACATGCATCATATTTTACTAGTTTCTGAACAGTTCAGGAATTAGACATGCTGCTCTCTCTACCTCCCTTTATCTACGTGTAAAAATATCCATATTCTCTTTTTTTGAAGCAATCAGTTTCAAGAGAAAACCACATTTAATTACATTTCATTTTAAGAGAGCATACCTTATTCACTATTCATACCATATACATTGACCTTTTTGGTAAGAGTCTAACGGCAGAATCACCCTTTCTGCATATCATGGAACTTCCCTTCATGCAGCAATATCCTTCCTGGAGTGAGCAACTTCACTCCAGGATACTGGTATAATTTCACTCAGGATATATGCAAGCACATATTCCTCACGGACTCTATGACCTGACCTGATCCTAAGAATAAAACATTTTAAATATCATCCATCCATCGAACCATTTAAGTCGGATCTGGGCTTTTTTTTTTTTTACTTGTGGCCATTAAAATAATAATAGAAAAAAAATTCAAAAGTATTCAGTTCTATGCATAATTACAAATGCAACTGGCACATCTGTACCAGCACACAAAAATGAGCCTCTCCAAAAAAACAAAAAGTCTTCTATTACGGCTTTCATGGGACATGAAAATAATCGATTAAAATAGCCCCCGCTGTGTTGTGAATGTTGGATTAGGTCCTCTGCATGCATGTGCTAACTGCTAATCCTGCTCTTGGTCAAAGGGTTTAAATATGTTACTTCAAATGGTCTCTCCACTTGCTGTTCTCCCCCCATCTGCTGATTTGGCTGTTTGTATTTTTTTGTATTTCGAGTATTTTTTGCTCTAACATGTAATTCATGGACTAATTCTAACATGTAATTACAACATGTAATTAATTATTGGTGCAATTCAGCTACATGAATGTCACTTTAATCTGAAAGATAACAGCAGTGGAGAGTACTGTGGTATCTTTCTACCTGTTAATAACGTGTTATATGGAACACATGAGGGTGTAAATGGTTCTCATCACAGTGTGCTAACGTGTCAGTGCTTCTCTCTATAATGAGTGCAGGAAGAGGGTGTTCACTCTCTGTGGTACACTGTTCACAAGTAGCCATTTTCTGAGAACTGTGGGCTTCACTCGACGACTTGAATATTAAAGGTTACAGTGGAGTGAAATCGACTTAACAGAGTGGGGTAAATGTAGGGGACAAACAACCCAACAAAATGGGGTATTTGTAGAGGTAAGCGACTAACATAGTGAGGTAATTGTAGGGGTAAGTGACCCAACAAAGTGGGGTAATTGTATGGGTAAGTGGCCCAACAAAGTGGTATAATTATAGGGGGAATGCAACACATGAATTGCAGCAGTTTATGGGGATGTGGCCTCATAGCTCAGAGCCTGGAGCCCCCAGGGAGCCCATGTGCTCAGCAGTTGTGCCCTTGGCAGGACATTCCTGTCTGGAAGGGAGAAAGGGAAGGAAAAGAAGTGAAATTATGTGACTTCCTCAGCTGGTCTTCGCTTGCTAAACTCACAACATGCAGCAGGAAGCTGGCTGAAATTGCACTCTTCATTTACACGATTCATATCTGGAAAGTATGTCACAATGCAAAAAGTGGGTTGTGGGATCATTTTGAGTTGTGGCAAATCATTGCAAAAATATTTTGCAGTGTGGAATGCTCTCCCAGGTCATCAATTTTATCTCCAGCACCCGCCTGCTCCCTCCAGCCCATTTTATGCATATTTGGATTATACATATAGTGCTGTGCAGTCAAAGAAAATTATGTTTACATGATCTTCATGTTGGTGTAAAGCTATAGTATTTTCTCTGCTGAAGTTAAGCCATTTAGTGGTCAAACCTCTCCTAATCTCCTAAAGTCACCCCAGCATTTACTGCAATTGTCTGTTTTTTTTTTATTTGACCACTACTTCACTTTATTTGGCTAATCAAAACCTCATTAAATCAATCAATCAATCAATCAATCAAGAGAGCTAATGGTGAAACTTAACAAACGCATGGCATGGCTGGGGTGCCTCTGAGGAGAGGTTTGGTACTGAATTGGTGTTCATCCAGTAAGATATCAGTAACTTTAACTTAAAAAAAACAATTTTTGCTTATTTTTTATCTTTTATCTATTTCCTGTAAATTTTTTGTGTGTTTTTCCATGTGAATGTATACCTTCTACCCAGATAAATTGCTTTAAACATTTTCTTTGACTGCCAAAAACACAGTACTCTATATGGTTAAAAATGTGGGCTAAACCAGCTGAGAACCACTGCATTACAGGCTCCTCCCTTTGAGTGGTTACTGATCACTGCTGCAGTATTTTAGTAGCAAAGGCAATATTATTATGATAGTCATTGACTGTGGCATTATAGAGTGTTACTCTGTATTATCACTAACAGATAGCTGTACATGTACATGAAAAAATGGCTCAAAATAAACCTGTACTGCAGCTATACTGAACTACAGTATTATTACTGAGTGTCACTACTGTGAGGGCAGCATTACAGGCCCATACTATTGGTTCTGTCTCAAACCCCCCATAGAGAACAAATTCTGACCTTAGTTGCTGTTGTTATGCAAGGTGGACTCGTATGAAGTGAACGTGAGTGAAAACCTTGGGGATATTGAGCTGGTGAAGATTGAGAAGCGGAAATACTGGATGCAAGATGACTGGTACTGCAGGCACATCACAGTGAAGACCCCTGAGGGCAACTATATGGAGTTCCCCTGCTACCGATGGGTGACAGATGAAAAGGAGATCATTCTGCGTGATGGCCGTGGTAAGTTTCATAGAACAAACTAGCCATGTGGCCCTCATGCTGACTCCTGCACGGGTTACCCACGCTGACCAATCCCCCTTTTTGTCCTACTAGCCCACCTGCCTCAGGAAGACAAGACCCGATTGGCCAAGCAGCACCGGCGCAAAGAACTGGAATTCCGGCAGAAGGTGTACAGGTGAGTCATGACCAGGTGTGGCGTGACAGAATTGTGTCATATAAGCATAACTAAGACATTCCTTTCTGGCGTGTGCCCAGATGGAAGGAATGGCATCCTGGATTCCCAATGAGCATCGACGCCAACACACACAAGGAGCTGCCACGCGACATACAGTTTGACAGCGAGAAGGGAGTGGACTTCATCCTGAACTACAGCAAGGCGTAAGCAAGGGGAGGAGGCAGCGTGACGCAGATAGTCAGCACACACAGTGTTGCTTGCAAAAGTAACACATTAAAGACAGAAGTTCAGAAGGAGAAGTTCAGATCCAGAAAGTACAAATCCAGACCAAGGTTTTGTTTCAACCAACCAGTTCAGTATAAAGTGTCACAGTCACAGAGTACTCACCTGGTTGGCTGAACCAAAACCTTGGTCTGGATTTCTACATTCTGGACCTGAACTTTCCACCTCTGTCTTTAATGGATTACCTTCATGAATACCTTCCCCAACACTGATCATACATACCATCCTCACCATCCACACTCACTGTCACTGTCTAGGAGTGACACATCCCCATGACAGACACATGGTGACACAGGAGTGCCGGACAGGTGGACAGAAAGCAGTAGTGAAAAGTGAAAAGAGGATGAGAGGATGCTGGGGAGGGTGGTAACCCGCAGAGCCATTCGGCCCTATCCTGCCTGCCTGTCCCACTCAGATTTGCTTGTATGTCTCAGGATCGAGAACCTCTACGTCAATCGCTTCATGCACATGTTCCAGTCCTCGTGGAACGACTTCGCAGACTTTGAGCGGATCTTCGTGAGAATCAGCAACACCATTTCAGGTTGGCTGTTTTTCTGTAGTGTTCAGTGTAAGGGTGGATGTGCATGCTCCTGAGTATGGAGGGGGGGGGGTGGGGACAGTGGTTCTGGTGCTTCAGATTCATTATGGCTGCCCTGGAACTACAGTCCCACTGCAGCAGCCGGGTAGAGGTGCATAGTGGTGCCAAAATAAGCTAACTAACTATTACCTGTCACCAGGCTGAGCTCCAGAAAGTGTTTCTGCTGTCTCTCGCTGAGAGCTTCTACCTTCAAGCCATGAGATTACTAGATACTTAATTGATGTCAATAATTTAACATTTAAAATTCATTAAAATTCATTAAAAGCCATTGTGTGGCACATCTCTGGTCTTTTATTTTTTTACAGTATGACTTTCAATATCTATGAAATTATATTGTTCACAGTTGATCACCGTGCATTTCACAACAGGTTATAGTCTGATCTTCCTGCATTCCTTGAATGTAGAAATAACTCAGACCAGCAGTTGCCCCGGAATGTGTGTAAAGATCACTCCCCCCCCCCTCACCCACCGTCCCTCCGCAGCTTGCTGCAGTCATAACTGTCACCTTTTATGGACGGTGTTTTAAACGACAAAATTAACTTCTTTTATGCCTTTGACTCAATGGCTTTCTTTTGTGCTTCGGGACAGAGTACGTGATGCACCACTGGCAGGAAGACTTCATGTTCGGCTATCAATTCCTGAATGGCTGCAACCCGGTCATCATTCAAAAGTGCACCCAGATTCCAGACAAGTTCCCGGTCACCAATGCCATGGTCGAGGAGTGCTTGGAGCGGGAGCTCACTCTGGAGGAGGAGCTGAAGGTGACAGGCCGAGGTTCTGGCTCACACATGGGCTGGTCTTCATGCTGATGTGCTGTAGACATGAAAGTCCATGCGGCTAACAAGCGGGCCCAATACTCTGCTGCACCCAGGCAGGTAACATTTACATCGCCGACTACGAAATGATGGAGGGAGTCTCTGCAAACACTACAGACCCCTGCACCCTACAGTACCTGGCCGCGCCCATCTGCCTGCTTTACAAGAACATGCAGAACAAAGTCCTCCCCATCGCCATTCAGGTCTGTCTCCATCACTCTGGCGTGTTACCGTGTGCAACATGAAAAATCAAGGGCATAGGTTTGGTTCCAACACTGGTAGGGAGCAAGTCAGTCTTGAATCCCCCATCCCCTTCAATACACATGACACTTCATCATTATTGGTAAAAACATGTTCCTACCACCCATACCCAAATCTATGCCCTTGAAAAGAATTAATTACTATGAATGCTAAGGCCATTTGTCCTCTTTGCTTCAGCTGGGCCAGACCCCCGGAGAGGATACCCCCATCTTCCTCCCCACCGATGAAAAGTATGACTGGCTGTTAGCCAAGATCTGGGTGCGCTCGTCCGACTTCCACGTGCACCAGACAGTGACACACCTGCTCCGCACGCACCTGATCTCGGAGGTCTTCGGCATCGCCATGTTCCGCCAGCTCCCTGCCGTGCACCCCGTCTTCAAGGTGCACTATGGATGGTTCGCCACTAGTGACATCAAAATACACAGAACTTGATGTTTTCATTTTATGATCCAGTCCTGACCAATCAGGGGCGCAGATGCTATGGCCGGGTACCGAATGCGGCATGGCTGTGTGACGGACGTGACTGTCTCTGTTCTTCACAGCTGCTTATCCCCCACATCCGCTTCACGATCGCTATCAACACTAAGGCCAGAGAACAACTCATCTGTGAATGTGGCCTCTTCGACAAGGTGGCTTGATTCCCGCCAAGTTACAATCTGCTCTGGGTTTTCTATCTGCTGATTGGGCAGCTACTCCAGCTTATGGGTTTGTCCTGTCCACTTCTGATCTTCAGGCTAATGGCACCGGTGGTGGCGGCCATGTGCAGCTGGTGCAAAAGGCAATGAAGACCTTCACATACAAGTCCCTCTGCTTCCCTGACATCATCAAATCTCGTGGACTGGACAGTCAGGAGGAGCTGCCATATTACTTTTATCGAGATGATGGCCTTAAAGTTTGGGAGGCAGTTAAAAGGTAAGAGGTCAAAGGTCAGTGGTTAGAGGTCAATACACTTTAGAGAGCATTATGTGCTGCATGCAGATCTCTAAATATGTACTATGTAATATGTATGAGGGTAGCGTGCAACTTCAGCCAGCAGTGTGTCTCCAAAATGTTTTTTGTGTCTGAAGTGTTTACAGGGATGCAACTGTTGAATATTTTCATATTTGAATATTTGGTTTTTGCACATTACTGCTGACATTTTGAAGATGCTCCCCCTACGGGCAGTGCCAGGAGTGCCTTCTTGACTCGTACCTGCCATCTTTTCTGTTTACTCACTTGTGTTATGTTAATGAATTAGAATTGTGTGTGAGTGTGCCCTGTGATGGGTTGGTGCCCAATTCTGGGCTGTTCCCTGACTTGCACCCATAGCCTCTGGGATAGGCTCCAGACCCCCCACGACCCTGAATCGGACAAGCAGTGTCAGAAAATGGATGGATCAATGGATTAATGAATTAAACCAACAGCAATAGCCTACAACATAGTTTTAACATTATCACTGAAATATGCATGGAATAATGAAACATTCAATGCATAGATTGTGATACTTGGTCTCATCTGTTACACAATAGGTGGTAAAGTCATGTCTGGTTTATATTTGTGTATGTTCTGTTGTTCTTTTAGCATATCCTGTCACTCATGATAAGGATATGAATGAACTTGCATCTTGGCTAAACATGACTTTAAATAGAAACATGAAACGTAATACCCACTAAATTACATCACTGTTGTGCATTTTACATCTGTTATCATGCAAACCTGATTACCTTTAAACACCTCCCGGTTAGACATTCACATTCTGGAGCTGTCAGGTCTGCAGATTCACTCTCAACCGTTCGCTTAAAAACCCAAATAACCCTTATCTCACATCTGCTGCCTTGCACGCCGGACGGTGGGCAACAGTGGTTTCCACTTTACATATATATAGCTTCATGAGATGCATGAAATGAGCATGACTGTGATCCTCCCCAAAGTGCAGACTCAGAACATCCGCTATGCAGCGTAACTTGTTTTATGTGTGCAATAGCAATGTACGACATATTTTCATCAAATGCTGAAACTTGCAGAATGATTTTATCGTTTTATCTACCACTTTAAATGATATTGGTCTATCAAGGTTGGGTGGTGGTCCGATTATGAGCCACATATGAATTTTGGTTATTAACAAGTTATTCAGATGCAGATGACATTTTGAGTATCAGTCGTGGCACTACTTGAAAGTTAGGCACACCTCTATGCCGGGTGCTTACAGGGACCAGTGTTAAAGCCTGGGTTTAAGAAGTTCCACCACTTCAGCCGGATTGAATGTCCCCGCCTTTGTGGTCTGTAGCTTTGTGTCGGACATAGTGGACATCTACTACAGTGACGACCAGGCCGTGCAGGGTGACGAGGAGATCCAGGCGTTTGTGAAGGACGTGTGCAGCTTCGGCATGCAGGACCAGGACTGCTGTGGTGAGTCTCAATCGGGGGTGGGCTGCAGGATGTCGTGCTACCTTCCTGGAACCTGTCAGCTTGCCTGGGTACACCGTGTGGCTCCGCTCATGTCTTTCCACCGATACGTTGGATACGCTGCAGAGTTCCCCAAGTCCCTGCAGACCAAGGAGCAGCTCGTGGAGTACCTCACTGTGGTCATCTTCACCGCCTCTGCACAGCATGCCAGCATCAACTTTGGCCAGGTAGGAGATGGGCTAATTCCAGGGCTGAGCTCTTACCTCCATCCCCAGTCTAGCATGAGGTTCTAGACTAGCATGTCCACATAGGAAGCAAAATGAAGGTGAACTGACTGCATGGGGCCGTGCTCGAGGGCTATTTTGTGCTCTTTCTAACAGGATAGTACTCTCCCCTACTGAGTGCTATCCCACAGATATATGTAGATACCCTTAGCAGCCATGAAGACACATTTCCTCAGTATGATTTTCTGTAAACTTGCATAGTTTTTATACCGAAAAGCAGGGGTTATTTGGACTCTGTACTTCTACACAGGTGCCGTCAGCCTTGCGACCCTTCAGCCTGAAATGGGCTCGTGGGTTTATGTGCATGGCCTGCTGCTCCCAAATCCTTAACTTTGAACCTTTCTGACTGAAGGAATTGCTGTGCGTTGGATCCCAATGTCGGCACAAACAGTCTTATGCAGAATTCAGCAGAACAAATGGCACATACGCTACCGGTCAAAAGTTTAGACACACCCTCTCATTCATTGGTTTTTCATTTTTATTGTTTTATGCAAAGTGGATTAATATTGAAGATTTCAAAACAGTGAACAGTGAAGCAACACATGTGGAATTATGCACTAAACAAGTGTTAAACCAAAATTTGTTTTATATTTTAGATTCTTCAAAGTAGCCACCTTTTGTGTTGATGACAGCCTTGCACACTCTTGGCATTCTGTCAAGACCGGGAATATAAATATAAAACAAATTTTGGTTAGTTTAACGCTTGTTTACTGCATAATTCCACATGTGCCGCTTTATTGTTTTGAAGTCTCCAATATTATTGTAGAAAACAATAAAGACAAAACATTGAATGTCCAAACTTTACACTGGTAGTTTATTACAATAACACAATGCTGCATGTCCATTTATGCGTGTCTTTACAAGCTACAGCCCCCAAAGAGACCAAATTCAATGTGAAAATGAGAATGCTGAACCTCAGGGGGCTCTCTGTGTATCTATGAGAACGGTAGAGTCTTCATATGAGGAGTGCCTGTCTTGTCCCGTTTGCCCCAGTACGACTGGTGCTCATGGATCCCAAACTCGCCACCCACAATGCGGAAGCCACCTCCCACGAATAAGGGGGAGGTCACACTGAAGTTCATCATTGAAAGTCTCCCTGACCGCGGCCGTTCCTGCTGGCACCTGGGTGCAGTGTGGGCGCTCAGCCAGTTCCAGGAAAATGAGGTGAGTTAACAAGGAGAGCCTGACACAGAAACACGCTCTGGGAAAATCCCAGGGATGAAAAATAAACTCACATGGGGGACAATCTCAGGGACAAGCTCGCTCACCTGGGTGACTAACTCGGTGACAAAATTGTAATACATACTTGTAATACTTCCTCTAGCTCTTTCTGGGAATGTACCCTGATGAACACTTCACTGAGAAGCAACCCAAGGCGGCCATGGAGAGGTTCCGTACAAAGCTGAGCGAAATTTCCTGCCTGGTTAAGAGCCGAAACGAAGGAAAGAAGCTGCCGTACTATTACCTGTCCCCCGACCGCATCCCCAACAGTGTAGCTGTCTAGCCCGGTATCTCCTGCCATAGATAAATGTGTCAGAGTCAGGGCTAGTGGCAGACTGTCATCAGAGTATTACCATGTGTGTTTGTATATGTGTGTCCCAAGGCAAGTTTGCATTTTACACATTAAGCTTAATATCAGCTACAGAGCTACATTTTTATAGATTTTTATTTTAAGGATATGGTGAAATGCAGCTGCAAGATCACAGGAAGTGTAAAAATAAATAAAGGTTGACTAAGGAAGCGTTGTGTAATGAGACCCTGTTTCTGTGTGGCCAAGAGCCCAGCCGTCTGGGAGACACATCTTGACAAATAGACAGAAATGCCCTTTCCAGGCCTTCACCCAGATACACTGCCGGGTCCTCAGTCCAAGAAAACTCAATGGGAAGCTAAGCAAGGTGATAAACTTTCGCCTTCAACCACAGAGGAAGCGGGAACAATCAGTGTGAGAGAGGAAGTTCATCTCAGATACGGTTAATCTAAACATTTTTCAGGTTATTGAGCGGTTACAGATTTTGCAGATATTCCAGTGACCCCAGATTCCCAGGGGCTCCCCCCCAGTGGCCGTGTCTGGAACAGCTCTGCGGAGAGCCGTCTAGGGAGATCTTTATAAGATGCCCGAAGCACCTCAGCTGACTCCTCTCTAACCAAAGGACCGGCGGCTCAATTTCTAAGTCTCTCTGGAACTTCAAACTCCTCACCATATCATAAGGAGCCCAGAAACCCTGCAGAGAAGCCTGAAAAACTAATACATGCATAATAAAGATGAGAAACCTCAAAGCAACTAACAGGTGTTAATATTAAACTTTATTACATTTTGAAAATAACGCCAACATGAATATTTTAAATAGCACACTCAACTCAAACACAAAGGACTCAAAGTCACAAAGTAAAGTTACAGAGTGTGGAACAGTATCAGTACAGTAATAAGAGCTAACAGGGTCGAATGATTGACACATCAGTCACACACATACACAGCCTCATATGAAAGAGACAGAGTTATTAACCATAGCAAAGGCTTGGAAAGCTGTCTAAAAGGTCACCTGGCACAGAGGCTTTGCTTGCATTAAGTGAATATGAATGGTTACTTTGGAAATGACGTTATTAAAGGTACAAGTCCCATGAAAACAAGCCAAACAGTACATATGGCTCCACCACATGGCCAGGATTCCTAACTGTGAAACTGTTTCACTGCCTCTGGCCACTACAGAGCCTTCCAACAACACAAGGAGCCCTGCTCCTCGGCCATTATCAAAAGCCTCAATTACCACTTCACAAGACTGACGTTTACCAGAGGGCACAGAAAACCAAACACCTTAACAGCACACAGTTTGTAGGCTACTGGTCACACTTACCGAGGCAGAAAAGCGGGTTATGGTGATTGTGGGCCAAACCCAGATTTGTCTCAATTACTGATTTACAATAAAAGCAGTTTTTTTTTTCTTTTTTTTTCTTTTAAACTGTTTGACAATGTATACTGGGACGCCATAACAACATTCCTCAACAGAGGGCAGCATTGTTCTCTTGCCTGAAATGATCCTCAGTGCAACAGCAGGTAAGGCAACATGAAAATGCAGAGAAAACCCACTCTGCTTAGTGTTAGGGTCACGCTTGCTACAAATAGAGCCCCTGTATTATGGAGACTGATCTCAGAAAACACTGCTTCTGGAGAGCGCTGATCTAGTATGGGCTCTCTGGCTACAACCTCCGAAGAGGAAGGCTGTACTGTCAGACGTCCATCCAGGGAGGCCAAAGGCTACACCATCTGCTCCGCACGAGGCCTCACAGCCTGGGCACAGAGTACGACAGCAGGGACTAAAGACGAAGAACAGGGCAACAGCTGCTGGCTTACTGGCTTATCAAGGTCACATCAGATGAAGTCAGCCAACAGGCCTGCAGGGGTCATTACAGATGAATTATGGGAAATGACTTAGCAACATTAAAATCAATAGGCTTACAAATACACAAACTAGATAAACAGAATGAAGAACAGATCTTCAATAACATACTCACGATTAAAAATAGACAAACGCACAGAGGTTAAAGGTTACAGGTGACCTGCGTCCTACAGCAGACAACCAGCTCAGCCGAGGTTTGCGTCATTCTAACTGCAGGAGATTTCCTTCCTTCTTTATGGAAAGTGCGTGTAAAATCTGTCACGCCCTCAAGCAAAAGACAAGATCTGATTGGTTCCAAGTGGTCAAAATACAACATGATATAAATATGTAACAAATACAAAAAATCATTCTTGGACCCACCCAGGTATTTCTGACTAGGTACAACTCCCACTATTTTTGAAAACTGGAACGAGCACTTCTGGAGTAATTTGTTGTTCTTAATCCATTCTCTGACAAAGACCAATGTCTGGGATACAAAAGCCATAGAAAACAGGAATTTTTCAGCTGAACTTCAAGTTTTCCTCTTTAAATTACACACACATTATAAAGCAATTTATATAAAAAGTGCATGAGCAGATGAGGGATGTGTAACGCTGGGATCCCGGGACTCTGCTCACGGCCTGGTCCTCACAAACATGCCCACGGCCAAAAGTCCCCACCACAGTGCTACCACTGACCACTGCAGAACCGTTCCAGCAGGGGGCGCTGCAGAAAGCCACTCAGATGTGCAGGATTTCCACACTGTAGTCCTCCATCTCAGTGTACTGGGACGAGTTTGTGTCCAGCGGCACGGGTGCCAACGCCTCCTTGTCACAGGGAGGCTCCCTGGGTGCCGGCTTCTGGAATACGATGTTCTTGGGCACCTGTGGCCGATTCTGCACATATATCACTCGGTTGTAGGCCTTGAGTCGACGCCAGAGCTGCACATAGACCTTACACTGCACGTACATGAACACAAGTCCGCCCGTGAAGCCGATTGCTACCACCACCAGCTTGGTCCAGAAGGGCCACTCCAGGATCCCTGTAAGCAGAATCCACAGCAAACAGGTCAGAATGCACAGCATTCAAGGTCAAATGCTACAAGAAGGACGACACGGAGACAAACTTCAGAAGCTACATTTGACTGAGTCAGACTCCCAAGACGCACTGCCATCAGTATATATTTTGATAATGCCCCTTAAACCGCAGCCTTCCAGTTCTGCGTCACATGGTCGGGGGTAATGGGCAAGGTTTGAAGTCCCCGAGTCTCTTCACCGCCCAGCCCCTTTAATTTTCCACCAAACACAGAGTGGCATGCAGAAGGGCCAGCTGGACCACTGATTCACACCAATCACATGCAAGCAGCAGCCTGACAGAGCTGCCGAGTTGCCCTGGCAGCTCAAAAAGCTGCTTTCAGGAAAGGTATGCACCATTATCAACATCTGCACATCTGCACATCTGCACATCTGCACTGCATCAATAACAGTTCCAGCTGTTACAGAAACAGCCCAGCCTGATGGGCTGGGGCTGAACTCATTGGCCAGGGGGCAGCGTCACACACACAAAGTTTACAGGGACCCAGAGAGCATGTGATATGGCATTTTAACAAATGACATGCAATGAGAAGAGGCCTTTACCTGGAATTCTTCTGGCTGCATGGTCAAAAAAAGGTCAAGCTTAATATATTACTGAAAGATGTAGTGTATATAGAGAAGGTGACAGCAGGCAGACATTAGATATGGCAGTCCTCAGATTTGAACAGAGAAGCAGGTAACATGTGACATTGGGATGAATATATGACAGGGGCGCCTGCTGCAGGCAGTAGCCAGGGGGCGCCGTGGCCGGCTAGCCTCAGAGTGAGAATGACAGAAGGCAGGTGTCGGCCAGCGCTCCAGCTACGTGCCGTTGGCCTGACCTGTCTTGATCTCCTCGGCGGTGCGGTCGATGAGCACGTACAGGGACCACACCACGCAGGTGATGGCGATGATGTGGAAGGTGACGGAGCACACGATCTTCCGCCGCTCGCTGGGCGCCATCTGCAGCTTCTCCCACTGCGGACAGACGTAGACGCTCATGTCACACCGCGAGCAGCCAATCGCGCCAGGGTATCCCCAGAGGCTGCAGGAGGTGCACAGCGCCCCCTACCCCCTCAATCCAGCGGTGCAGCTCAGAACCTGGGCCCCAGTTTTTCCATTGCAGGTGAGGCTAAATAAAAGCTGACTGTCTGGAGCCCCCCCCCCTCCCTTTGGGGAGAATCCTCACCTTACTGAGAGGCTTCAGCTTGGTCTCCATGACAAAGTGGTACTTGCAGAGCTCGCAGCAGCGCGTGTCTGAGCTCTTGATCCACTGCTGCAGGCAGGCCTGGTGCACAAAGCGCAGGCTGCCGGTGCAGAGGCAGGGGCTGATCAGCGGGCTGTCCTCATCGCCGTCACAATGGCAGATCCTGCTCGGGGTGGGGGGAGGCGTTAGCGGCAGGCTGTGCGTTATGCTGGCTCACACCTTCTGACTCACGATGCCTAACAGTGCCCTCCAGTGGCAAAGTAGTGCAATGCCACAGAACTGCCAAAAGAAGCTAGCTGCACCGGTGTGGTAAGGGCAGCTTAACAGAGACATCATCAAGACTAAAAATCACTTTAAAGGTTATAATACAATCACCTCCCTCTGCCTCCCCTAACCTGTTATGAATGTTGCACTGTGGTTTCCGGAAGAATGTTAGTTTATTGCACTGGGTACTGAACATTCCTGAGATCACAAATAGTGCTTTACTTGACTTGACACTTGACTCTTCCCAGAATGCCGAGAGAGCAGATGCTATCAGATTTCATAGTTAGAATCCACAAAGTCACTATAAACTACCAAAATAGAGGAGGAGATGAAGCAGGAGGTCACTCAGACAAAGCAGGAGATCACCCTAGGAGAGGAGGTAAAGTAGGGGGTCTTCCTGCGAGAGTGGGAAGTGAAGCAGAAGGTCACCCAGAGAGAGGAGGTCAGGCAGGAGGTCATCCTAAGAAAGGAGGCCAAGCAAGAGGTCACACAGAGAGAGGAGGAGGCCACCCTAAAATAGGGAGAGATCACCCTGAGAGAGGAGGAGGTCAAGCAGGGGGTCACCCTGAGAGGAGGAGGAGGTCATGCAGGGGGTCTCCAGATATAGGAAGAGGTCAAACAAGAGGTCACCCTGAAATAGGGAGAGGTTACTCAGAGAGGAGGAGGTTCAAGCTGGAGGTCACCCTGAGAGAGGAGGAGGTAAAGCAGGCAGTCATCCTAAGAGAGGAGGAGGTTCAGCAAAAGGTCACTCTGAGAGTAGGTAAACTAGAAGAATAGTAGCCAACACCTGATAAGCTGGGCCAGCAACATGGTCCAGAGACAGCTTGGCGATAGGATCCCCCAAAAAGCAGGTCTGCACACCTATAAGAAGGTGCTCATTCACTCTGCACAGGGGCTTCACATGGAGTTCATATAGGTGGGGGCACAGACCACCCCTCATTGCTCAGAGGGGCAGAACACGATCATGTTTATATGCAATGAGAAGCAAAATATACGAAAAAGCAAACTGCACACACTAAGACAAACAGGCAGAGGAGGCAGGAGACAAGAGGAGGTGGGGAAGCCATAGCAAGAAGCAGGAAGCAGGATGCAGGGGAGGCACAGAGCAGAGCACCAACCTGCAGCAATCAGCTGACAGCGAATAGGGAGAGAGCGGGACAGTTTTGTCTGACGGGGCGGAGGAGCAGCGGTCCAGATCACTGTCCCCCTCTGGGGAGCAAAGAGGAGCCACCGGGGGCCACACGGGCCGCTCAAGGGACGCGTCATCATCACTGGGCGGCTCGCTGACCCCCAGGATGCAGCTTGAGGACTTGGAGACGTGCAGACCGCATGCAAAGCTGCCCAGGTTTCCAACGTTGGGGGGGCGGGGCACGGGGGCAAGTATCCCCGTCAGCCCACCAATCAGCTTGCAGGTGTTGGAGAGCAGGGGGGCGAGGGCAGGCGGGGCCAGCGGGGCCAGTGGGGCCAGCTCGCCATCGGAGCTCGGCCTGTCGATAAAGCGAAGCCCGTGGGAGAGGCTGCCCGGCCGGGGGCTCACGTCGTCCAGCGAGCGGGAGGAACGCAGTGGGCTGCCTGCCCGCAGCAGCGAGAGCCAGTCAGGGCTCAAAGGGGAAGAGGCCAGGCAGAGAGCGGTCACCGGCGGTCCCCCGCAGGGAGGGAGTACCACCGCAGTCTGCAGCGGCTGCTGGGGGCCCGTCGCATGAGAGCTGCATGCAGGAGGGGGCCAATCGGATGCGAGAAAAAGGGGGGAAAAGAAAATGAAGGCAAGAGACAGACAGGCAGGACAAAGGCAGAGCGACAGGCCCGGCAGACACGCTGGGTGGCCATATTTGGCATCCGGGAAGCAGGCGGAGCGGCCTTTTCCAACGCACCTGCAGATGTCCTGGATGGACGGCGTGACGGAGGTCCTAGGCAGGCTGCAGGGCACGTTGGCAGAGGTGGGACTTCCTGCCTGAAAGCCAATCAAACGATGATTCTGGTGAATAAGGACCTGTGGTCATCATCTGATGGGGAGGCATGGTACTTAAATTTTTGTTGACTATTCCAAAAGCCTTTCAGAACGCAACCAACTGTGGCTCAGCTCGCCAAAGGCTGCTTAGCTCTGCCAGGCAGGAACATCCCTGAACTCCACAAAGACCTACAGAGAGCCCTCTGCTGTCCTTCAGCCCCCAGAGCTTGGGGGGGGGAGGAGCACGCAGACACCTGCAGACTCAGGCCTCCACCTAGGACAAACTGGGGCTTCGGCTGTATGCACTACCCGTGATGAGGAACTGGAAACAGCATGTTGCACTTCCCTATTATTGGCACTGTTCATTAGCCATATTTGAAGTCCATTTGACACACTTCCACACTGCCCCCTGCTGGCAGACAGCTCTGAAACTGAATTGGCTTGAAGTCTCCTTTTGTCACTACGGCAACCCTGCATAGTGAAGCGAGCTGCAGCTACCTGGGGATGGGACGGGCAGGCACACCCAGCAGGCCGTCACCCTGCACTCCACCCTGCACAGCCAAGCCAGGAGCGCAACAGACAGGGGAAACCTGAAGCTGGTTACCCGAAACAGGGGTAGTCCATCATCGTGAGGGCTGGGGTGCTTCTCAGGGCCCCGGGGGCCAATGGCTCTACAACGATACTTTAGTGACACTGGACTAACCTGCTCTACGCGTTCCTGTAGCCGTTATAGCTCTTAATGCAAACAACTCAGTGATCGATTTCACACGGGGGCGTGTTCAGTGAGGCCCTCTGGTTCACGGTGTGATTTCTTCAGCTTGCTGCTGAGCCGTGTGAGCAACAGTGAGGCCTGATGGGAGACAGTATTTTACCTAACTGCCTGTCTGCATCTACGCCAAAGCCAACAGCCAGCAGTGAGCGGCAGCTCTGACCTGCAGTTCACCCCAGTGGCACTAGGGGGACTAAAGTGAGAGCACCTTCTGTCATTATGGCCATCAATTCAAAACCAGAGAGATGAGCTGCCACATAAAGTTCAGGCAGGTCATCCAGCCAGTAACAAAACAACATTCATGCTTACTGGCTTTTTATTAGCAGTGATCAGAATGTCTAAGATGAGCAGTGACACAGTAAGGATCTGGTAACATGGTACCCTGGCATGCAGTGTCTCTGGGAGACAGAGCAGCATGTTCAGCGGCGACTTGGTCAGACATAGGGGCCATTTTCACGAGCTCACACCCCAACAGAAAGTGACAACTCCACCTTCCGCCAGTTAGTAAGCTGCAAACACACCCACCGCATACTCTGCTGCTGCTGTCCGGAGCCGAAGGCCGACCTCACGAGCCCGCAGATCTCGCCAGGCTGAGACGGAGAAGCCACCTTACTTAGACAGGTGGTGAATAACGACAGACAGCCAACGTTATCTTCCCGAGCTGACAGAGATGAGCGGACTCTGTGGGTGCAGAGTGCACTGAGGGCATTTATGGGGGACGCACTCGGGTCGCAACACCTAATCCAGAGGGCAGTGCAGCCCCTAACCCAAGCTTCCTGCAAAATTGACACCAAGCTGTTTAATGGGGGAACAATGTTATCACCTCCCCACCCCCCTCTCAGCAGACTGGGAGGAGCACACACAGCAGAGCCCGCTGAGAAACAGGGTGGTAAAGTCATACACATCATTTATTAGGCATTATTATGTCTTATTATTGAACACTTATTTACCATTCAATTGAAGTTATAGTAATATCTATTTCTTTTAGCAATAATGTATAGATCAAGACCCCTATGCTGATTGTGTTGGTGTAACTGTCTGTGCAAAGATTTTTTTTTTGGAAGAAGTTGAATGAAAGGAAGGGTTATAGAAACATGGGGCAAAACAGTTTCTGACCATGAACCACTTTTCATTTTAAGATGATTCTATGAAGAAAAGTGTATTTTACTTACATTTGCTGCATTTTACCTCTTTGCACGCGTCTACCACTTCACTCCGTCGCTTTAAGGAATGGCAGAGATACTGCATCTGTCGCCATAACACAGAGTGCCGGGATGGACAGTGAGGAGGCCTGACAGCTGAGACACGGCAGCATGGCCCTCGCCCTCACCCATCCCTCATGCAGCAGCTCTGCGGTCCGGGCTGGACGCTGCCCTTCGCCAAACACGCCTACTTCCTGCATTCTTAAGCACTATGGTGTCACATTACCCCCACCAAACACAACCAGGATAAGTCCTATTGCAACCCCTAATCCCTCCTGCTTCTGCAAGAGTCAGACCGATAGCAAAATGGAGACTTTTAATACCAACTTTTGTTTATTGGTATTAATGGCAAATCAAAATTTAATTGGTACCATCAAACCATTCTCAAAGCGCTGATTCAGAAGGCCCGTTATGTGTCGTAACGTCGTAAAGTGTGCAAAAAAACATGTACAGCACACTTTCATCAAAGATCGAAATCTGTAAAATGGTAGGATCATACCATTTAAAAATGTTTGACATTGGTATATAAGACAATGTTATCGTATATACCAGGGGTCTCCAACTCCAGTCCTGAAGAGCTACTATCCAGTATGTTTTCTATCCTACCTGCCTACTGGTGAGCCACACCTGCTCCTGGTATTTACCCGAGAACTGGTGTGGTTCATCAAAAGCCAGGTAGGATAAAAAACCTACTGGATAGTAGCTCCCCAGGACCGGAGTTGGAGACCCCTGGTATATTCTGTAGTAGACCGTCATCCCGTTCAGAGTGCAGCCCAGCCTTGTGCCCTGTGCTGCCTGACATAGGCTCCAGGCTCCCCAGTGAACCCCAGCTAGGAACAGCCAATGGAAGTGGCTTTATGGTTCCTCCTCTTCCAACAAACACAGAACATGATCTCAAAAGAGTGAAGTGCCACCTATTGGAGGAAAGAGGTATTGCTGATACTACCCCATGAGACAAAAAAAAAAGACTTGTATAAAGCTGGCTGAAGCCTTCCTGGAAAGCAGACCCTAATTCAGAATCCTGAAGCTCTCCCCTCCCTGGAGGTGCCAAACGCACCCATCTATCTTAACTACAGTTTGCACACAGAAAGCACCAGCGAACAGGCTAGTGTAGCAGGTGCTATGATGGTGACATGGCCGCAAGGACGGCAAGAGCCTCTGCGTTGCATTCACACAAGAAATGAAAGCCAACCTTTGAGCCAGAACATCTCCACGCAACAAAGGGCCACTTGTGTGCGGAGATGAAGGTTAGGCTCTGCCTGGAATCGGTAAATGATTGGCTGAAGTGCGTGTGCCAGCAGCCTCTGGCACCGCGACAGCTGGGCCCAGAGGGAATAAAAAGAGGAGCTTGTGTTTCCTTTTGATAGGAAAAGAGGACCAGGGTCCCCAAATGCACCTTAGGAGGCTCCAAGTGGAGACGGAACGCTTTGGGGTGCTGAGGCAATCGCACAGCCAGTCTGTGCTCAGGTTCCTACAAGCCACAGAAGACCACGTCACCAGTGAGACGGACGTAACACGATGGCTCTAACATGTACAGCGCAGTCTATTTACAGTCCAGCAACAGCGGTACTATGGTAAAATGGTGTACCTCTGTATTTTCATTCATCCTGCTCAGCAAATCAACAAACTCAGTGTATACAGTGTGTGGCTCAGTGCACTAAGCCTCTGTGCCTGTTATTAGAAGGTCGTCGGTTCGATGTGTCCTTGAATAAGGCCCTTAACCCTCAGCTCCCTGGGCACTGCAATGAGTGGTTGCCCTTTGTGGACAGCTTACTCTCACCTACAGAGTGCATTTTTTCACTAGGATTAATAAAGTATCAGTTACAGTAGTACCTCGGTTCTCGAACTCACTAGAACTTGAATTTCTTGAAAGTTGAACAAACCAGTTTCAAAACTTGATCTGAATATCAGGAGTCGAACTGTGAACGCTGACCTAACATAAATTGTAGGCACCAGGAAACGAGTCATACTACAATGCAGTTCTTACTTGAATGCCTTCTTCACAGACTGGACGATTAACCAAATAAAGCAGTGCAACATTACAGTAACTAACAATAAATAAACCACTAATTTACACGTACTATTAAAGCATTTAGGTCATTTATTTAAACTTTATTTTACCAGGTCAATTAACTGAAAACCAGTTCTCACCGTTTTACATGATATTAGCAGATTACGCATCGGAACTGCCTGGGGTACAAACGTCATGTGTGTAACTTAACTCTTCAGCCAATAAGAGCCAAGGTGTGTGGTCACGGAGGTGGTTCCAGTTTGTGCAGCCGGGTGAAAGGTTGCAATGCATCTAACCATAATGCATTGTGTCAGAATCAGAATGCGTTGCTTTAAACCAGCGCTGTAAGCAAGTCGAACGCACCCAATGACCAGACTGGGGAAGCAAACTGTAACGCAGACTTAATACAGAGGACTAATGAGAACAACCAGAAACAGCTGATCACATGGGGATCCCACACGAGTGGGAAAAATTGGGGGGGCCGGGAACCAACTCATTGGTTTTCCATTATTTCCTATGGGAAAAATTCTATCAGAACTCAAACTTTTTAGGATTCGATCCAGAGTCTGGAACAGATTAAGTTCGAGAACCAAGGTACCACTATTATTAGTATTATTATTAATGTCTGCATTAGCATAATTAAAGAAGCGTCAGGCAGCGCCCAAAGCTGTACAGCGCCCTGTGTTTCACAGAGTTCAGGGACATCTGCCACTTGGCACTGGCACAGGAGTGTCTCAGAGCTTCAGAGTGCGATCTTAGCGACATGGGTATGGTGATGGGAGAAGAAGCTCCGCAGGGCAGCTCAGTAGGTGCAGATCACAGTCCACGCCCAAAGACAGCTTCGGAGACAAAGAAAAGCTCTCACATTACCCACAACACATACAGTAAGCTCTGACAGATTTTAACCGTATTGCATCTGTGGGGACTCTCTGCTGATAACTATTCCCATAACTAATTTACATAACTAATTTACAAACTGAACTGTTATTTCCGTTACAGATGTGAAGGTGAAAGGCCAATAAAATAAATAAATCAGTGAAGTATGACAGCTTGATCAATGTTAGTTACCATTAGACAGCAGTTCTCAAGCTACATCACTGGTAAACATCCAGATAATCCGGTAATGTGCAAGATGGCGACTGCAGTGTGTCTGAATGCATGCATACTGTTCTCACGCATACATATAGTACATACTACGTTAACGGTCAAGTGATTTAGGATGCACCCTACGTTTGCTATTCAGCTGAGCTGAAGGCTTGCAGATACGAGGGGTCACATCTCGCACGAGGTGAAGAGGATGATTGCAGGTGGCTGTTGGGTGGAGTCAGAAATCTCCCACTCAAACAGACCCCCCTCCCCCCCCCTCACCCCCCCTCACCTGCCGGTCACGCTCCTTGGTCTTGCTACTTCCTGACAGGCGGGAGGAAGTGACATCGCGGGGGATGACGGAGGCGTGGTGCAGCGGCATAATCATCTCAGCTGATCGGGGGGAGGGAAGGGGGGGGCTCACACACTGGGCAGCCGTCCCTGTGCCACCCGCATGCCGCACTGAGGCACTTGGCGCCGATCTGCAAGGATACATACGGTGCCGTTAGCCGTGGGCCGGCTGGGGAGAGAGCAGTCACAGGCAGAGATGCGCGTCTGGGCCTCCATCAAACATGTGTGGTTTTACACTGCGACCTTACAAAAGGGTCTTGGGAATCACCATTTGGATTTAGTGCTGTCACACGTAGCCTGGTGTAAACCACAGGGAACCAACAAGTGACCAGTAACAAATGGATAACACCACTAATTGAGGCCACCCCCTCTCTGGCTATCTTCCTCCACTCTGGGTGAAATGAGCACTGCACAATACATCAGACAACATATCGGTACTGGCCAATATGCATTAGGAAAAACATTACATCAGTGTCAGTGTGATGTCAGTCTTGCCCGATATTGATGGCCTATATTTAAACTATCGACATTCAATGTTAGCAGCATCAGAGCTGAAGACACAAGTACTAAAACAATAGAGATGATTGCGCTGGACGATTAGCAATTTCCTGCAAGAGATTTTGCCATGATCAGCACTTGCCACTTTCAATAAGGGACGCTACACCAAAGGTTAGCGGGTTATTGCTAAAGATGCTTTTAGATATAACTGTCTCAGCTATATGTATTGACGAGAATTTTCAGTAATCATGAAGCTTCGGTGGTACAGAAGAGGAAACAGAGGTCATACATAAAGGGAAGTGACAACCATCCTTTTAGAGCAGGAGTCACCAGCCTTTTTGAAACTGAGAGCTACTTCACAGGTACTGAGCCATATGAAGGGCTACCAGTTTGAAACACCCTCCTAAACTTATCTAAACTTCATGTATGATAAACATGTTTCAAATGCTTATTTTTATTATTTTTTATGATATTGTCATTTTCAAATCTATACAAATGCAAATGATGATTAAAGAAGATAGAAGATGATGATAAATTTTAATTTTAGATGCTGCTCAATGGTGAGTTGTGCTATTTTTAGAGCAGGTCCGCAGGTGACTCATGTGGTCCTTGGGGGCATCCTGGTGCCCGCGGGCACCATGTTGGTGACCCCTGTTTTAGAGACAGGCTGTTTCACTTCTAGCATCTTGTAGCTGTGTGGATTGTGCTATGCTTGACCATATCCCATCATGCTCTCCATTAAGACGCGCACACATGTATAATGTTGAGAGTAAGCTTGAGGTCTGAGGGTCAGGCTACTTATAAAGTGCCTCTGGAGCACTTTGGGGGATCAAGGGTCTTGCTCAAGGGCTCAAAAGAAATGTGAATAGTCTGCTGAAGCTGGAGCTTCAACTAGTGACCTTCCAATCACAGGCACGGAGGGTTAACGCTCTGAACTACAAACCATCCCCACAGTCTGGCCGTTCTGGATGGCAACCTCAGCACAAGGAGAGCCTTCAGCGGTCTCTCTAAGGGGTTCCTCCGACAAGAGGGATGCGCAATTACACTCCGCTGGCCTTGCCTGGAAGACAACCACACGCAGCATTGCCCTGCCACCACCTGCCCACATTCACAACTCAACGGATCGATTTAAACTTTGATGGATTTGTATAGCTTTTGCAACTCACCGTGAAACACATACGGGTGAAAGCAAAGCTTAGAGTCCAAGTGAAGCGTCAGCCATTTATCCTGTGCCCCTGGAACAGACTTCAGGGTTAAGGGTCTTGCCTGATTCCCATGTGTGAGGCGAATAATGCTACATCATATCTGCAGCAATTTTGAGGAGGGAGCTGCAAAATATGGAAGCACAGCAAAAGCTTGCAGGGCAGAGGAGGCCATAAAGGCCGACTAGGCCAATAACAACCTGGCTCACCGGGCCAAGCATGGCATGCATCTGGAATCATTCAGCTTAAGGAAGACCTGCGTGATACGTTAGCCCTGCACTACCTGTAACAACAACAACAGTAATGCTAACAATGCCCACAACTGCCCCAACAGGCCAACGCTCTGCACGGCCTCAGAGAGGGGCCTCCTCTAACACAACATCCAGATGTCTATGCTCCTGTGAGGTGCTCCCCATGTGACTGAGGGCACGATACCCCAGTGATTACAGGACCATCCACACGTGGCTCTAGCCAGCACACACGGCCATGATGACAGTGGCTGGCAGTTCTGAATGTCGAATATAGGCCTCCAGAAGGACTTGGGAATAAGCTCCTTAGAACAGCTGTCAAACTACATCTCCCCATCTTCTCAATGCATTTATACTTTCGATTACAACTGAGGTACAAAAATAATTCCATCTCAATTTCAGTTCAATTTCCGGTCCACGACATTCAGGTTTGATGGATTCCCCCAATAATGCGAAGTTAGCCATAGATATGCCCCGTTTAGCCTCTCGAAGTAGCCTAGCCAATCTTTGTCGTCACTTTGACTTAAATTATTTTGTGTTCTTTCTCTATGTCAAAATAATTGCTGGTAAAACAAAGGTCATGGCCCCACCACTTAGCCTCATCACCTTAGATAAGATACATAACCCTAACCCTAAAATATTTTCTGCGAGCGTACTTGGTGTGTCGTAAGCAGGGTTGAAGGATACTGGAAAAAGTTCACAGTGCAGTACTTAAAGGTTTTGTAATATTTAGGAGTTATAATAATTATATAGCCAAATACAACTTATCTAGCCTGATGAATAAGTTGGTGGCATTGCTGGTGTACTGACAAATCACTTGCTTTTGCTGAATACTGTCTCTATGGAATACAAAATATTTCCATACAGTGCAAGATTAATATTGTTTCATGACCAGTTCCTTTTCACTTTTCTTCTCTTCACTTGTTTCTGTTTAATTCCTCACAAAACAGGTGAAATATTATGAATGTCTCCGAGAGCACATGGACATCTCATGCAAAAGCGTTAAAGCACTCAAGTTTTTTTTTTTTTTTTTTTTTTTTTTAAATATACTAGAAAATGTTGAAAAGGAACCATCATTAAAATGCAAGTCTTTCTAAATTTAGCTTGACTGACCAAAAATATTTTAGCGCATCTTATTGATAGTGTGAAGTGAACACAGCAGATTATCACAGTCCTTGCGATATGACAATTACATGTGCATGAAATGAAATGACAATACTAACACTTTTTGTGTGCACTGCTTCTTGGAAGATGCTCTGGTTTCCTTCCATTTCCCAGAAACATTTAACTTAAATTAACTTAAATATTGTGACTGAATGGGCACCTTACAATATTTCTTTGGTTCCTGCCTCACGCCAATTGCCATGTATTTATTGTACTCTTATGTGATAAATATAACCAACTATTTGAATTGTCAAATTACTTGGTAGATTACTCTATTATTGAAATAATTGATAGACTGCCCTAATATCAAGCACCTCTAGCAGAGTGTACTCTACAAAAACCCCAGTGCTACCCAAGAACATTCCATAATCTATGTTGTTGCACTGTGTGGCCATCATAGTATCCTAAGTGAGCACCCACTCACAGCTTCCATCAAAATGCAATGGGAACCACTTTTGGCGAGCTGGGATACCTCTGAACCACTGAAGTTTCTGTTCTGGTTAGTGGAGTCCCTCAGTTTTATATTCTTGATCTCTCAGACTGTGGAGTAGTCGGAGTAGTGACTATTTGCAGATACTACACAGACCTGTAGGGCAGAGTAGCACTGAAGGTGGGCCCTCACTTTGACATTCATACAGATGGATGTGTTTCCTATTACTCATTAGTAGGACCTTTGGGTCACAAATAAATGTCTATAAGCTCTACACCCACAGAGCAGTTCATACACATAACCACAACGCTGTAAACAGAAACATGAAGAGTGCACTGACCCTGTCACCCTTGATCAGAAAGCTACTGGACCATCTGGGTCACAGGAAAACTGGCCCTTAATTGAAGGAGAGGACAAACACACGGCCAAACTAATAGGAAAATAGCACTGCATAAAAAAAGGAGGTGAGACACAGAGGGAAAGCTCTCCCCGACAAAGCAGAGTGTCAAGCTGAGAAAAAGCTCTCCCACAAAGCAGAGCAAAACACTGAGGAAAAGCTCTCCTCAACAAAGCAGAGTGAGACGGGGACAGACAGCTCTCCTCAACAAAGCAGAGTGAGACGGGGACAGACAGCTCTCCTTATCAAAGCAGATTAAGACACAGACAGACAGCTCTCCTTATCAAAATAGAGTGAGACACAGACAGACAGCTCTCCTTATCAAAATAGAGTGAGACACAGACAGACAGCTCTCCTTATCAAAATAGAGTGAGACACAGGCAGACAGCTCTCATTATCAAAATAGAGTGAGACACAGACAGACAGCTCTCCTTATCAAAATAGAATGAGACACAGACAGCTCTCCTTATTAAAATAGAGTAAGACACAGACAGACAGCTCTCCTTATCAAAATAGAGTGAGACACAGGCAGACAGCTCTTCTTATCAAAATAGAGTGA
>JAABNY020000063.1:12524977-12537516 GCA_015164015.2 Brevimyrus niger | reverse complement strand
CCCTTGTTAACCTCGTGTGGGATCCCCATGTGATCAGTTGTTTCTGGTTGTTGTCATTAGTCCTCTGTATTAAGTCCACGTTTCAGTTCGTTTCCCCAGTCCGGTCATAAATGGTCATAAATGCTCTAATAGTACAGTACACATAAGTTAGTGGTTTATTTATTGTTAGTTACTGTAATGTTGCGCTGCTTTATTTGGTTAATCGTCCAGCCTGTGACGAAGGCATTCAAGTAAGTGTTGCATTGTAGTATGACTCATTTCCTGGCACATACAATTTATATTAGGCCAGCGTTCACGGTTTGACTTCTGATATTCAGAGAGTTCTAGTTCAAATTGGTTTGTTCGACTTTCAAGAAATTCGAGTTCTAGTGAGATTGAGAACAGAGGTACCACTGTACATAGTTGTTGTGGCTTTGGGCACTGTTCTGAAACCTTCGGGTAGCATGATCATCATGTAATACTATTTATTTTTCAACCCGGTCCTTGGGGACCCTCCCAGTTTCCGGTAGGAGCAAAAATTTGGACTGTCTTGGGGTCCCTGAGAACCAGATTGGGAAACACTGACTTGACCTATGGAACTTGACATCATACTGCGGCTCTGAGAGACCTCCAGGGCAGGAGCAGCCAACCCCCCAGCTAAGGAGGCTGGTTCTGCCTGGCAGCATCCCGTTCTCAAAAGCCATCACTCACTTTATCCTTTGATAGTTGGTGTTTCATGCGTAACTGCACTGTGGTGACAAAGTGCTCTGTGGTTGCAGTAACTCACCTGTTCTTCTCACTAGGCCAGAAGGAACTCCGCAAGTACCTCGGGCACATCCAGGCTGTAGAAAGAGATTCATCAGAGCAGAATTGTGGAGGATGGCCCGCTTACCCAGCCTCAGGTATATGGGTGTGTGAGGAAGTGACCTCGCTTGGGCCAGTAGGTATCTGCTAGACTGGTCTAGCCCTGCTCTGTGCATGTGGTTGCGTATCAGCCAGGTCTATCGAGCATTAGACTAGACATATCACCTGTCATGCATGTGTGTATTCAGGCAACAAAGACTAGACTCACCACAGACATTTGTACAGCCTCCACAGTGGACACCTTCCTCAACAGGCTGCCTGTGGCCCCCTGATTTGGACGCAGTGATATCTGGCCCGTCACCTCAGAAAAGTCTTGGCCTCCATTTCCAGGAATGACTACCGCCTGCAGGGGGCCCCCTTGGATGCACTCGAGGCGGGCGCCACGGGAGGCAGGAACAATCGGCTCTGAGGGAAGGTGGAGCGGGGGGAGCCTGCAGCGCTCAGCACCTATTGGTTGGGTCTCTGGGGAGGCCACACCCCCAGGAAGCACTGGCAACAGGGAGGCTGCACCACTAGGGGTCTGGGTTGAATTGTCCAGGCTGGGTGCTGAGCGGTCCAAGCAGAGAGGTTCTGGCTGCTGAAAGGCCAGTGGGTCCATCAGAACTGAATCGTCTATCACCTGCACTTTGGACTCCTCCCCTGGTGAGCTACTCAGTATAGGTCGTTCAGGGAAGACTCTGTCCTTCAGCAGTTTGGAGGTGTCCACCTCCAACTGCGACATCTTAGACGAAGTCTGTGTCTGGCCGAGGAAAGGGCATCCCCAAGCATCTGAGGCATGTGTTGAAGGTGGCCCCCCAGCAGGGGGCAGTAGCTGGCCAATTTGGGGAAGTACAGGGAACAGGCGAGGGCTGAGGGTAATGCTGCATGGTGAGGGTCCCTCTGGAGGATGGGCTCTCAGCTTTGCAGTCTTTTGTACAAATCCAGAAAACACAAAGAGGTCACAGGAATATACAAATGACTGGGTAACAGGTTCAATGTGACTTTATGGGTCTGTGGCTGCACTGCCTGACTGCTGCGGGCGCTGACTGATATTCATCATTAATAAATAAGAAACACGAAACCCAGACTCTGCAGCCTACTGAAATGCCATGAGGCTTCTACAGAACTGACCCGGCAGCATCGACATGGACCATAAACACGGAGATACACAGCACTTCCAGCCCTACCTTCCTGCTAAGGTTCATGTTCTCCATCTTGGCCTTCAGCTGTTTCATTTTCTTCATGGTGACAGTGTTTTCCAAGGTCTGCTGAGCTGCTGTAGGGCTTTCGATCTCCCCGTCCTCCTCTGCCTTCTCCGTGTAGAGGTTATACACAGATCCAGTGCTAAAAGCATCCACACAGAACATTATTTTGTAGGTGTGGCTATGCCTGTAACAATACTGTCTGATGACCAAGCAGGAGCATGTAGTGATAAACTGCAAGGTGTGGCTCTGATCTCAGACTTAGATCCTGCGTAAATGTCCCATTACTTTGATATTTTTAGCAAGATTAATTTTTTATTTTCGTCAATCACAGGTACAAAATAAATTAAAAGGGCCTGAAACAGAAGTCTGTCAATTCTTACTTGGGAGATTTTCATCCACTTGTCCTTGCAAAAGACTACTAATTCTGCAAGATTCTTGGGCTGTCTTGCACGCACTGCGTTTTGATAACGATCCACAGATTTTCAATGATGTTTTGATCGGGGGACTGTGAGGGCTAAGGCAAAACCTTCAGCTTGCACCTCTTGAGGTATTCCATTGGAGATTTTCAGGTGTGTTTTGGATAATTATATTGTTGTAGGACACATCCTCTTTTTAACTACCAGAATTTGCTGGTATATATTCAGATCCATTCTTCCTTCTACCAATGACATGTTCCCTGTGCCACTGACTGTAACACAAGCCCAAGGCATGATTGTTCCACCCCCATGCTTAGTAGTTGGAGAGGTATTATTTTCCTGGAATTCAGCAGCCTTCTTCCCCCAAACATACCTATTTTGACTTTATTATATCACAAGGTCTTGTTTCCAAAATGCATCAGCCTTGTTCAGATGTTCATTTGCAAACTTCAAATGCTGAATTTTGTGGCTAGGATGCAGGAAAGACTCAACCATGAAGGTCAAATTTATTCAGGTGTTACTATACAGTAGAATGGTGCACCACTACACCAGTGTCTGCTAAATCTTCCAGGACATCTTTTTTCAGTAAAACGGGGGTTTTCATTTATCTTTGTAGCAATCCAACAAGCAGTTCTTTCAGAATGTGTTCATGGTCTTCCCGACCTCAACTTCAGCTCCACCATTTTTGATAACTGTAATTTCTTATTAACAATACATATAGAGAAAGCAGCTATCCGAAAATGCTTTGATATCTTCGTGAAGCCTTCTCCTGCTTTGCGAGCATCAATCATTTTATTTTTCAGACTGCAAGGTAGCTGCTTTGAGGAACCCATGACTGCTGATTGTTGGGACAAAGTTTGAAGAATCAGAGAATTTATCCAGCTTTGCACTTCGAATCACCTGGGGTTTCCCAGCGATGACTGTGAACAAGCTGTAATCCTAATGAGCTAATGACGGTCTGGGACCTTGGTAAACGTTATGATACCTCAAATATTTTGGGGTGCCCAAAGTTTTGCTTCAGGCCTTTTTCATTGTTTTGGTATTTTATACCTGTGATTGATGGAGAAAAAAGTAATCTTGCTAACAGTAGTAAAGAAATGTGTCATCTTTAACCTTATGCCTTTTGGTGATCAGTTCTTCTGTTCACATAATTATTCACGTTAATAGACATTTTAAGCAAAGGTGACAAAAGACTTTTGCATGCTGCTGTAAATATAATGTAATTGGTACACGGTGCCTAAGCACAGCAGGCATGTGGACTACTCATGATGAAAGAACAGGAGATACACAGGAGGTCACAACGAACCTCAACAGCTCTGGTACAGGGGTCAACATGCCATCGCCTCGGTCAACGATGCCAAAGAGATTTATCTGCTCGCCCTGGCAGTACACCAAGAAAGCCAGCTGCTTGTTGGGTGGGCTCCTCTCCCAGACATCCTCCTGAATGGCATCTACATCCTCTGTAGCTTCTAAACTCATTTCTCCTGTGGGCACTAGGATAGATGAGGGCAGGAGTCAGAGTTGTGAAGGCGTCATGGATGAAGACTTGCTCCATGATGCTCAATGCCCTCCACAGCGATAAGGGTGACAGAACTGACCTTTGCGGGTACTGATGGGCCCCCCCTTCATGGCCAACACTAGCTTCAGTGTGCATCCATCTGAAATGCTGAGCACAAATGGACATGTCTGGGATCAGAGTGATGCAATGAGCCTCTGCGATGCAATTATAAAAGGCCCTTCTCTACAGAGTTATTCTGAAGTTAGGATCAGTAGGACAAATTCATTTAGAATTACACAGCAAGTATGGCTCAGTGTGAGGCCGGCCTGCTCACCTGTAATGGTGTAAACGCCTGTCATTTTGCAGCTCCACACCATTCCATATCAGATGCTGCTGCCCTATGGGAACACCTTTGGGTGGATACAGGTAGCATACTGTTAGCTTTCAGAGCCCGGTGACAGGCTCATCTTAGCAGGGACACCAATATATGGGAAGCATGCAGGAGAGCATGTCATACAATCCACTCCAACAAAACTCAATGCAGAAAAACTCTTCTATCTGGCATTAAAATAACCGGCACAATCCTAAAACGTGAGTATAACAATTCGAAATTCATAATAGTAAGTAATCACACTGATCCATTACAAATTTACAGTAAATTACCTCAAAATAGTAAGCAATTTTAAAAAGAATTGTGCAATACACATCAGTTCCTGCACATTCCTACTGAGCAGCACGCTTCCATAGTCTTCCTCCTTACTCTGCTATTGATCACCTCGCCACGTGTTCGGAAAAATGTGTGACTTAATACAACAGTGAAATAATCACAAATGTGTGTGAAAGGATTAAAGAAAATGTAAGAAAAGTGTTACAATTCAGTGTTTATCAGGAGTAACATTTAACTATCTGGCAGTGCCACGTTGCCAAAACCGATGGATACCAGAACTTTTAGTGGAATGATTTTATTGGAAGAGACCACTGAAACATGGTGACTGAGATTGCAACCTTGTCGGTTGCCTCAGGACTGTGAGGGACCCTGGAGAGTTTCAGATGTAAGGAGAGATTCGGCGGTACCTTCCAGCCTCTGAATCTTGGCCTTAACTGACAGCAGCGTGTCAAAGAGAGAGACCCGAAGCTCAAAGCAGGTCCCTGTCAAAGTCTCAATGAACAGCTCCACTGTCCCGTAGCAGGACGCCCTCTGGACTGCCTCTGGACGCTCATCGAGGAAGGGGGGCTGCTTCCTGTGCTCCATCGTGGGCTGGGGCTGTGAGCGTAGCCCAGAGTTGTAGTGGGGAGGACCAGGAAAGTGCCTCTTCAGGGTTCCTCCACCTGAGATACAGGCAGGCTATAGCTTAGCCATTTAGGAACATGACGTTTATGATTCAGATGGCCACATGTGGCCAGTTAGAGCTGTGGCTTGATTACCAGGATAAGAGTAATGCTGAAGGCAGCTGAACACTCACTAAACCCAGGGGTATGCAGAACACGAGGAATCAGTGTACTATAACTGGATGTCAATGAGATCTAGATGGAGGAGAATACAGCTGCAAAGCCAAGTTGACTACCCCTCCTACTGCCCCCTGCTGGTGGAGGGCACAATGTCACAATAGAACAGGCAGCATATAGTGAGAGGTTCCACATGTTTAGGGAGCTGAACTGAGACAATGACAGTAAGGCCAAGATGGGAAATATACAGCAGAGGTCTGATTTAGGGTCTCTCCCTCTCATGGACCATGTAGCAAGTGATATTCTATCTAGGAACAGAACCTGTAATCACATGACTTCTTCTTAAGTGAAGAAATATCATTTATGGTATGTTGCTAGAAGTGATGACCATTATCCTGTTACTTTACAAATGAGTGATGACAAGTGATGTTCAATACCAGTTCTTCATCATGTCAGGAGTAATCTGTTCCAGTGTGTATTAATCATGTCACAACTGATTTACCCCGATTCTGTACTATGACTGTATATGTCATAATACAAACTCACATATAAATAATATCACATATAAATAATCTCTGTGAACAGCCTGCGGCTGGAGCCAAAGCATTCAGGCTCACTCTGGATTTGCAGCACTATGTGTACTCAAGTAAAAGCACTGTGTGACGTGGTCCGGAGCAATTCAAGTGTCTGTCCTCTATGAAATCCACTGGACGATTTCTCTGCACACTGCAGGTGATGTTTCTAACACCTTCACCTTCATTAAATGATCATCCTCAACGCAGCCGTGGTTGAACCCGTGTTGACAACGGCAACGCAAGATCAGGGATGGTCATGAAACCCTTATCAATTTATCACACACTGCCTTAACGATGAGAGCATAAGAAGCGAACCGGTGGCGACGTGGAAAACCGCCAACCGTGACCGAAATCATGCTGTCATGCTGATGTCTCTGGATGATACACACTTCGCCCACGCGGACTGTTATCTAGCGTATTATCTCACCTTAAGGGCATCCCTGGAGCGCCGAGGGTAGAGGAGCGACGGACCGGCAAATTCGCAGGTCTTCGGTGACAAGCTGCTTTCAAAGTGGCTATAAAGAGGCAGTCTTGTTAATTTAGTTTTCCGCGATGAACGGCTACACAGCCGGTTAGCAACCAATAACAAAAGATAAAACCAGCAGCCTGTCTTACTAACAAGTACCTCTGTCCTTGTTTTCAGTGTCACGGCAACTATAATAATAATACAGTTCTTCTAGCATAACAGCGCACTATCGATTAACGTAATATTATTTCTTTTCCCGATTTTACTTTTCCATTGCCACGGTTTTTATTATCTACACAAGACACAAAGCAAAGCTACATGGCAACTGATGCTCATTTTACAGACCTCTGCTGCTGTCTTTCAGATTAATCAACGTCGCCGAATGACCCGCCTATTAAAATATATCGGCCTGACAGCTAACCAATGACGCAACGGCTCATGAAGCAAAAATGTCAGTAAACCAATAGGGTTGGTGCAGGGGCGGGATCAGCGTGTAAGATTAGACGAACCGGCGCTACCGTCAGTAAATATCCCGGATGTTCCTTGTCTCCCAACAATTATCACTAGTCACTACGGTTGCTGTCGGCACGGATAATTTCCTTTTATTATTAAGCACTTCCGGCATTCCGTCACGTTTTCCAAGATCCACGCTTACCCGCAAGTGTCTAATGGCTTGTCAGTTTTTGAATTTTGTAATCATAAATTTTTAAGTTACTTTAAAACCGATGCCCAGTATATTTTGTGATGAAAATAAATAGCACTACAGGAGTTTCATATTTCACAAAATATTCTTTAATATACACAAAACAATATTACACGCAAAGCCATGGAATTTGAATTAAACTGCGAATAAAACATATTGTAATTTTGTAGGGCATCCTGATGCAGGAATGAACATACCATACAGCTGTCTGATAGGATACTACGGGCTCCACCAGTGCTTAAAACCAGTTTATTAATTTTCGAACATTTCAGTACATGTGCTTTAAAGTGCTTTTTAATTAATGGAAATACATTTTAAAGTACTAAGTCAGAAAACAGCTGAATGCTTGATTGTTAGAAGTTAACCGTAATTCACAAGAAAAGTACAGGTAAAGGTCTTGATTACATGCATGCTGAGAATGCTTTCATTGACATTTATAAACAGTCTACAAATGGCGTTAATGCAGCCTAAGCCCTTTTCGTCACTCCAAACCGCTGACTGGAGCAGAGCTCTGGCCTTTGTGAGCTGTCAGTTGCCGCCAAGAGCGTTCAGTGGGTCGTCAAACAGGCTGTGGCTGGGATTCTGGCTGGGCCGTGGCTCCTGGCTCTGTGGGCTTCGCTTTGATTTGGTCTCTTTGGCCACTGGCTTCACGGGCCCCGATGCGAAGATATCATCTTTTAGGAGAGAACAGGCATGAAACCTCCAAATTCACCCTCAGCCCCCCAGTGAGGCGCAGGAAAACAGCATGAGGAATCCTGTCAGTGTTTTTAATATTTTGCTGAAATAACTCACCCATATCATCATCAAAAATCGATTTTTTTTCCAGTTTCTTCTTTGACTTTTTCTCCTTGGGAGCTGAAGTAGCAGTTAAGTCGGCAAAGATGTCGACGTCGTCGTCAAACAGGCTGACGTCCAGAGCACGCTCTTTCTCCTTTTTGGGAGTGCTTTTCTTTCTCCCTGTATCCTGGTCAAACAGGAAAACACACGTAGCCAATCACCAAAGCACCATGAGCACCAGCACGCGTCCAACAGTATATCGCCCTGGGGTAAATAGTGACACCTGTGATTTCTGATGATCCGAGGAACGGGTGCCGCTCAGTAGAGGTGGAAAGTTGAGGTTTAGAAAGTACAAACTCAGACCAAGGTTTTGTTTCAACCAACCAGCCGAGTACTCTGTGACTGTGACCCTTTACATTAAATCGACTGGTTGAAACAAAACCTTGGTCTGGATTTGTACTTTCAACTTTCCACCGCAGTCAGCAGCATCCCTCTAATTCTGAGGGTGAATTACAAAAGCCAGCTGCGCAGATGAATCCTGAAAATGCTACCTGAACAGCAGCCGGCTGCGGGGGGCTGGGCTGCATCTTTGCTTCTTTTTCAACATCCACCTTTGTGCTCTTCCCAGCTGCAAAGATGTCATCCTCCTCCTCTTCCCCCAGGAATGGCACCATGCTGTTCTTCTTGGTCAGTTTTGCGCTGACCGCCCGGAACAGGTCGTCCTCCTGGTGATTCCCCTGCTCCTGGAAGATGGACGCAGACGGCTGCTTCTTCTGAGCCCGCTTGGGTACCGGCGCGGGAGGCTGGGCCTTGCTGGGCAGCTTGGGGGCCGCAAAGATGTCGTCATCGCTAAAAGGATCGTCGGCGATGGCCGCTGCTTGCTCTGGAACTCGCTCCCTGTGAGCAGGGCCAGGTAAAGCTGGCTTGGAAGGTCTGCTGGCAGTGTGGAGAGGTGGGGGTAGGGAGAGCGGTGCCAGAGCTGGATTGCTGGAGGAATCAGAGATATGGGCTGCCTGGAGTCTCGCTGCTCTGGTCTGGGGCCGGCGGCGCTCAGCACCCCTGGCTCGGCCCTGCACAGGAGAACAGCTGTTTGTGGCGTGGGGGGGTGATGGAGGGCAGCACTGCAATGAAACATACTTACACCCCCACACCAGTATACTCTGGGTACATACTGCACATTCAGGGAACTTCTATTATCAGTTTCAAAAAGCAGTTTAAAAAAAAAACTTATATCTGACATTCAGTTTTTAGTAAAGGTGCCGATGTCACATTATATGGTGCATGCGGCATAATGTCCAGGGCCTTAGATGTTGCGTAAACAAACTGTCCAAACGCTTTTCGATACTATGCGGACGTTTACTTACTCCCACAATTTGGTAAGCAGGTTAGTATTGCGCCTAATATATTAATGAGATGTGTATTGTGACACCAAAAGTAAGGAATCTGTATAATGTCGGCATATAATGTGATGACGCGCCATGTGTTACCATTTCGGTGAATCGTAGAAACGATAAACACTGAAGTGGTGGTGCAGAAAGAGACAGCTCAGCAGCCACAACATCTTTTACAATCTATTGTGGATAACCAAAATTAAAAAGAAAAAAGAAAAAAACATGCACGGCAGCCTTTTCATCTGCTGGTTCCGGTTCGTTGTGAAACATCTATTAGTGCTGCCGAGGTCAAGAGACCATTGCTGCCGCAAGCTTGCATTCCGCCAAAGTTATTTTCAAAGGAGGAACAATCAGAAGCTATTATTAAACAGCTCATTACTCCTGACCACACCGCAAGAACCGCCAAGAGTCCACCTGCCTGGTCAGAGACTATGAAATACAAACCAGCCTAAAAACATGTTTTACCATTGCTGATCAACTTTTGAAGCCATCAAAATGAATGGAACAATACTGCCTGAAAATAGCCGTTTAATTTTTACTCATTTCCTGACCACTGATTTGTTGTTAAAACCACAATAAATTTCTTAGAATTTCCCATGTTTTCTGCTCCAGAGTCTCCTGCATTACGAAGGCAAAGCACAGTAACTGTATAGTATATGAAAAAAGTTACCAAAAACAGAGCCTAAGAGACCTAATTTGTTATGTGAGAAAATATCTTAGTTTAACTTTGCTTGGTTTTGAAGAAAACAGAGCGTGACAATTACAGTACGGTACAGAATCCAAAACATCCGTTTTCCTCAGTTTATGAGTCAGCGTAGTTACTGTTTTTCGCCTTTGTGGGGCAGTGTGGAGCAGCACCATATGTAAAGTCTCTTCCTGCTCGTGACCCACCTTGTTGGTACTCTGTAACGTGGAGACCTGAACGGGGGTGTCGAAGCTCACGGCTCCCTCTCCCGCTGTCTGGAGGTTGGAATCTGTACCGCCGGCAGTGGGCGTGTTTGGCGATTGGGTGCTGCGAGTTTGGGATGGCCGCTGTGGCCGGGGAACAGCCCCCGGGAGGAGGGTGCATGGGTCAATGGCTAGATTCACCTGCAAAGAGCACAGACGGTCGGGCTGCGATGTACTTCATAGCAGCCTGCCTCCAGGCAGAAAGGCTGCTATTAAAATCAAACAAGACATCCACTGTCAGATCCGGATCTGAGTTACAGCACAGAAGACGACCGATGAGAAGAAAAAGCAAGGAGGGAAGCGGCGGTTTGTCAGTGCGCGTCGCAGAGCTGTCAGGAAACACAGTGTCACAGTTCTCTGTCGTTAACCAAATTCAGGAGAAGAGAGCTTTAGACATGCGGGGAAGAGCAGCAAGAGACCCAGACAGCACAGGAAGATTTACTTGGAGTTTTCCAATCCGCGAGGGCTGCTCTTTAGTTTCTACAGGAGTGGCGGCTTTCTGTGCAATCGAATAAAACAAGTCACATTCACAGAGGGATACTGATGGGTTTCAGACTGTCCAGACCATAAGTCAACCGCATGTGTTCTTTAAAACTGTACTTGTGAATGAGAGTAAATCATAATGCAATATATCAACTAAAACATCAAGACATAAAAACGTTTTTTCGGTTATTAAGCTAAATATTCATGAAACTAGCTACTCTACCTGCTCGGTTTTATTTAAAATGGATGTGACTGACAGAAACGGACTTCTTTGAAAATGGAAACCCCCTTTTTCTCAGATGTGTATGTTTGTCTTGTTTTTTTGTATATGGTTATGTTGTTGTGTATTTTGTTTATCACTGGAGGCTATTTAAATGAATAAAATATATCGATAACAAAGAAAAACAAATATTTTAAGACATTTAGAATTTAGCGATTAGTTATCACCACGGCACAGTGCACAACGAAATGCGTTCTCTGCATTTAACCCATATGTGACATAGCAGCTAAGTCAGCGTCCAGGTAGCAGTGCTTGGGGGGTGGTACCTTGCTCAAGGTACCTCAGTGGTGCCTTGCTGGTCAGGGATCTGAACCTGCAATCTTTCAATTACAAGTACACGTCCCTAACCATTAAGCTACCACTACCCACATATCAGCAGAAGCTCTGATTCTGGGCCTTTTTATACTCTGAGGTAATCCACTAATAATGACGCACATGTAACCTGAGCAGTATGGATTTTTACTGCTGCCCCTAGCTGTGACTGGCCAGCAGCAACTCGTCTGAAAATAGCCTCCAAACTGAGGAATATGTACTTCAGAGATGGCGCACTCTCACCTGGAGTCCTGCAGGGGGCGGCGTTGCACCCTCAGTGCTGAGCTTGATGGGCTTTTTTACAGCGACCTGTAGGTATAAAAACAGGCGAGTACCCAGCAGCCATGAGGCATTATGGGTAAACAGGGGAATGTTAACTGGGTGGTACCCAAGCAGACGATGTTGAAAAGGGAAGGAACATGACAGTATGGTGTATTGCAGGAGCAGACCCACCCTGGGCACAGTGAAGAGGTCCTCCTCATCCTCGTCACCGAAGAGGGGGGGTGCTGCCTGGGGAGCTGATCTGGCCTTGGGGCTCTGGGAGGAATCAGCATGAGAAATGAACACACACACACACACACAAACATTCACACACACAGACACATAAACACACACACAGACAGCCCCCCATACCGCGTGTTTTGCCGACGCAGCAAAGAGGTCCACGTCGGGCTCGTTGTCCTTCTGCAGCTTCTGACTAAAGAGGATCTCCTCATCCTGAAAGACGCCGGTGCTGGTGGCTCGCGGCCGCCGCTCCTGCCCCTGCGACAGGGACCGCCATCAGTGGCTGGGATTCTCCGTGACACTTGGGTACACTTGAGAATGTTTGGGGACACTCCGGGACGTGGACGCGTGACACGCGGGGACTCCCAGGGAAACAGACACGTGACGCTCGGGGACATGGATGTGTGATATTTAGGTGACACCCGGCGACAGGCTGCATGATGCTCTGCTCTCCCAGTACCTTCAGGGGGCTTTTCATGCCTGGCTTTCTGGCTTTGGATGCAGGAACACCGTCAGTCTCCTCCTCATCCTCCTCCTCATCCTCGAAGAGGCTCAGCACTTTCTTCTCGGTTTTGGATCCACCCCCCATGAGCGGGGGGCTTTCCGGCTGGCCGGCGTCCTGCATGTGGGTATGACAGTGAGCATCTGCGCGACCTGTCACATCAGCATCCAAGCGGTACCTGAGGTACCACGGCACACAAACACACAGACAG
>JAABNY020000063.1:12499526-12524877 GCA_015164015.2 Brevimyrus niger | reverse complement strand
CTATCCTTGTGGGGACTGAAAAAATGTCTCCAAATAGTAAAAAGTTCTAGGTTTTTATCACATTGTGGGGAAATCCGGTCCTCACATCGCAAAACACCAACCTTGAGCACAGTCTGGGTCTCCCCCAGCGCCTCCACACTGTCAAACAAGCTGACGGCCCCCCCAGACTTGGCCTTGCCCTGACTGCCTTCCCCCTGATGAGCCCCGTCTGGCTCCTCCTTTGCCTGCTGGGGAGGGGGGGCCTGAACCTGGCTGTCTGCAGTTGCTGGGGCCTGGGGGTGCCGCAGACAGAGAGACATGTCCAGTCAGTCGCAGAAGAACGAGACTGTGCTGCCTTAATACATCCCTGTCGCTAGCATGTGCTGAAGTGCTGCTACCGATTAGCAAGAACGCACTCACGTTCTTCTCACTGTGCGCAGTGCTGCGGGAGGCCGGCGTGACAGGGAACAGCGAGCCCTTGTCTTCGTCCTGCTCGTCTTCTTCCTCAAAGAGAAGGGAAACCCGCGGAGGCTTCTGCCTGCGGAGTGATGAGGCAGAGCAGCCAAAGTGTTCAGCTCGGTCGGCATGGAGGTCGGACTGCCCATACGTATGCGAGCAGATCCCATGACATGACGCCCCATTTCATGACATGACAGCGACCAACCCTGGGTTTTAGCCATACCCGGACTCCTTTGTGGCTGCGAAGAGGTCGTCATCCTCGTCATCATCAAACAAACTGGCTTTTCCTGTAGCTTTGACGGTGGGAAGCCTGGAGGGGGCGCTCACGCTGCCTTTCAGCCCTCCGGTCTTTGTCTCCTGTTTGACTGTATCAGTTGTATTGCTCATCCACTGATCCTGGAACAGACAAGCATGTGCATGCAGACCTGAGTGTCTTATTAGTGGCAACTGTATGATTTGTACGATGCAAACATGCAATTCTAGGGTGTTTTACTGCCTGCTCCTCCTCTTCCCAGAAGCTCTCTTGTTGCCTTGAAGAGCTGAGAGGCATTATGGGTAAACAAGGGAGAGTTATACCTACTGAACACTGTCGGAACATGTGCCATACCTCATCATCACTGAAGAGGGCGCTAGACAGGGGCTTGGCTTTCTTCTGTGAGGCCTCATTTTTCCCAGGGCTTGTTTTGAGTTTGGGAGGCACCGTGGCAAACAAGTCCTGTCAATGAAAGCAGCAGAAATGTAACCAACAGGGATGAACCCCATTAAGCCTAAACTCAATGGCTTCAGCCATGGCCAAGGGACGATTACCTCTTCCTCTTCATCGTCAAACAGAGACAGCGCCCGGCTCTGTGTTTTCTGAGCTGGCCCATCACTCTTTGGCCGATCCTTGGCAGCCGACGAAAAGATCTGCAATGGTGAAGGAGATGCTCACAGCCTGCTTGACGAGGAAAACGGTTGGGTATCGTTTAGATTTTATGGATTCCAAATTAGATTCTGATTCTGCTTATTGAATTCAGGCACTATCGATTCTCGGGTCCAATTCTAAAACAGTATGAAAAAATGTTAAAATATTTCAATAAAAAACTGCCTTTATTCTCCTTAAAGGGCCAAACTTGTACTTTAACAACAAAGGTTATTTGAAGCAGTCATGTCATTTCCATATTTTATTCAAATTAAAAATATGGTGCTTCAAGGTAAAATATATTAGGTCTACAACCACAAGCTTAAACTTTGATGTCAGTTTGCCACTGATGTCAATCAGTAGTCACTTTGTGCCCCAAGATTAAGTGTGTGGGCAATGCAGCCTAGTTTTATGAACGGTAGCCTTTGTATTGTCACAATCATATCCGCAGCATCATATACAATGACAGCATTTATTTTATTGAAGATGCCAAATTCCTACAGAATATCACAAATTTCTGCCTGTTTCTGCTTTGTTTTAAAGTACTCTCCATTTCATTTTGCCGTCAGCCATGTAATGTGCTGTCACCGTGATAAAATGCCAGTATTGGTTCTCCTGCAGCTCCTGCTGAAAGCTCCTTTGTTAACTTCACTGATATCATGCGATTCCTCTGCCTTGTACAGGTCCAGAAAGATGAGTGTGTGCATCAAAGATGTTCATTAGATTCATTTATACTACAGCACCATTGAATCCTCGAATCTCATAGAGCCAGCCTAGGGAGCACAGTATGAAATCAATTTGCCATTATAATCTTTAATTCTAACTAACACTAACATTACTTAACAGAAGCTATAAGACTGAACTGCTAGAGCACACTTATACGGCAACAGGGCTTCAGGCTGAGAACCAGAACCTGTGGTCAGAGATTAAACTACAAAATAATTTACTGATGTAATTCATCAGTCATACCTTACACTCACATTTAACCTGCCTAAGCTGGATAAACTGAAAGCCTGGGTTTAATAATCAGTAAACAAGTCAGGTTTTACCCAAAACATGGCTCTATACCAGGAGTTACATAAAGCTAAATTAATAAAAGAATGACTGAATGCAGACACATGCATTACCTCCACTGCTGTGTGTTTAAAAACCTAAGGCTTGAAGTGCATTTACCCACTTAGGCCATGCTTACTGCACATTTGGCTTATAAAGACTTGCTTATGGTCTTAGTAATGGAGTGTCTTCAAAGTAAGAAAAGTAAATTGGGTCATATGTAACCAAAATATTTAATAATAGTAGGCTTAGGCAATATCTAATTTTTCCATACTGACCAGACATTACACCGAGGTATACTCGAACCTAAATAGTATTTCTACTAATAATCGTGTTTCTGGTTTGCAATTGTGAAAATAGTGTCTTCAAGTATGAACATGTTAGTGGAGTGAACGCATAAACCTTTACATTTTGATTAAAATTGTGTGTGTAGGAAGCATGTGGAAGTATAGTCCAAATGTGTCATATTCCCATGTCTTTAGAGATTTAAAAACTGGTTCTAATTTGGAACTGTTTCTCGATGCCCAACTCTAACATGGACACCCCGAAATATGCCTGTTAACCACTGGCAGTGTGTGCGTGTGCGCGAGTGGGTATACTTTACCTTATGGGGACACAATGGCCAATTTCCTGGTCCCCATAAGGGAAAACTCAATTTAATAAAAATCTGTGACTGCAATGAAAAAACTAAAAATGCAAAAACTCTTGTATTTTGCTTGGTTACTTATGGTTATAGTTAGGGCTGGGTAGGGGTTAAGGTTGTCATAGTTAGCATTTGCATTTTGTCCCACAGAAATGAATGAGCAGTCCCCATAAAGATGTTTACCCGATGTGTGTGTGTGTGTGTTGTTACACAAATGCCTGTTCATGTGTGAAATTAATCTGGGAAAAAATATCTTCCAAAATGTGTGTTTGTGTGTGTGTGTTTGTGTGTGTGTGTGTACACATGGTAACCAGGCCCCACCTGTGTGTCCTCGTCATCAGAGAAGAGGCCCCTGTCTGTAGACTTCACGGTGGGCTTGGCCGTATCTGGGGGTGGGATTGTCTGCAGACAGACAGCATGGAGATCGAGTTGTAAGGCAGGCAATGAGACTCATCTGTGATCTAATGCGGCAGACAGGGTTGAAGTGGAGAACAGAGCGGGGGTCACTTACCTTGTTGGTGCTTTTATCAGGGACAGATGGCCGTTTCTTCACAGCATCCTGTAAGAGGTTGGTGGTCTCAGGGCCAAACATGGAAGTGGCCCCTGCAGGCAGCTGATGGGCGACACAACAGACGAGAGGAGCAAAGTGTGACGGCCAGGAAAATGAACACACAGGAGAGTGGGCTGCCAGGCTGAAGGCAAAAGCCACCAGCTGCATGACCACCAACACACCATCACCCACCCCCACCCATACCTTTTTTTCTGGCATGCTGGTCACCCCATCTTCCCCCGCGCTGCCTTTGTGCTCTCGGCGGCCTGCACTCGAGCCCTCACTGAAGATGTCCCCCTCCTCATCATCATCTTGGTCTGCCCCAAACAGATCCACCACTTTCTTCTGCCTGGGTTTGTCCATGCCGGCTGGAGAAAGGGGGTGTTATGGCAGCAGAGACAGCTCCAGCTTCAGTTATGACACCCCCTTAACAGCAAACCCAGACGTCGACAGTTAAGACATACCGGAGTGTGATTTTTTGAACGCGCTGCCACTGAAGAAGTCGTCATCTTCATCATCATCGAAGAGCCCACCCCCCGGGGCAGCTTTGACCCCGCCTTCAGACCTGAGCTGGGCCTGGGCTTTGGGACGGCTAGGGCTACCACCCTGTTGGCGTTCCGAAGAGACTGGGTCCCGAGTCGCCCCGAACAAACTGTGTTCTGCAGGGAAGAAGAAAAGTGTCACCTTGGGGATGACGACGGGAAGATTCTAGAAGCCCATTAGTGTGGTAATTAAGGTACATTTAAGGTCAAAGGTCAGTTTATTTTGACTGAAAGTAGCCAGAAGACATCTTTGCATGAAACATGATGACGCTGCTTGTTGCCCGTACTTAAAGGCCTTTTCCGTTGGCTGGTTTACCTGGGAATATGGAAACAGCACCAACGGGGATCTTCTTACTACTTTTGGGTAGGACAGACTCTGTGAAAAACAAAACTGGATTAAATAAACCATACATACATTGCACATGCACACTATATGGCCAAAAGTACAAGGATGCCCCTATTGATTAGAGGAACTGCCTAATTAAGCCACACCCATCACTGAGGCAGGTGTATAATTAAGCACACAGTCACGCAATTTCCAGAAACAGACTATGAGCAGCAGGATGGGAAGCTGTACAGGTTTTACTGCTAGAGCCACCCTGGTCAGCCACAGGTGAGGTGATTGTGAAAGTCAGAATGCCAGAGAGAAAGTTCAGCAGTCAAGTGATGGCTAGAGAAGCTCACAGAAATGGACCTGATCACCCAACATCAACACCCAACCTGAATGGCAACAGATCCCACCAGCAATGTTCTGGTATCTAATAAAATGCCTCTCCAGAAGAGGAGGGCCTATTAGAGCAACAAAGTGTGGACCAACTTCATATTAATATCCAGGGTTTCAGAATGAGATGGACAAGTTACTGTCCACACGCATCTGGCCATACAGTGTATGTAGTGTATGTCCCACAAGCAGGCTGACGGAAACAAAGGCGCGAGCACATGGCCCACATGACACAGAACACGTGGCTGCTCTTCGGAACCGACCTTCAGCAGCGGCGGCTTCATTGGTGCTCAGCTTGTGCTGGTGCTCGGGGCCTTCAGAGAAGAGGTCGCCCTGGGGGGGCAGCAGAGCGAGTCACACAAGGACCCACAGGAATAAAACGCTCACGGCACTTTTCCATATTCAGTCACCCACAGGAGTCTGCACCCTGCATCTGGCCGACTCACCTTTATTTAAACGTCTACGTGTTTAGTTATTAATAGCACTGTCTATTCCCCATCTTAATTTAGTTTTTTTGTGTTTCTGGTATGTTTAATGGTGCACTTCATGCCACGACCTGCATCTAAACGAATTCCTTAAATAATTAAATTGATTCTGATTCTAATAAGGCAGCTGCACTTGTTTCCCAACCCATGTTTCTTTGGCTTCCAGTCACACTGTGAATACTACCCCTACGCATACCCTGTGTTACGATTCCCAAATGGCACGGATAATCAAAATCAATGTGCAGCAGAATACTGCGGAAGCAGGCAAATTAAAGAATAATTAATGATACTTCAGGGGACATAAATGGCTTTAAGGTTTCACACAAGGGTCCTCCCAGCCCGGCGGCTCTGTTAACGAGATGAGGAAGCACAAACCCTACAGTAACGCACCTCGTCTTCGTCATCTGCGTCAAACAGGCCCCTCCCTCCGCTGAAGAGCCCGCCATTGCCGCCAAAGGGGGAGCGGTCCCCATCTTCCTGGGAAGGAGGCAGGAACAGCTCGTCTGTGTTCTCTGCTGTGGGGGGGGGGGGGGGTTTGTAGAGTTATGGCTGAGATGATGTCACGCTCTGCACCACCACCTCCCACCAACACTCCACTCACTCTTACCGGCCTTGGTGTCTATGTCTCCTTTACTCCTCCTCTTCACTGGGTGGCCAACAGACCCTGCAACACAGCAGACAGGATGAAGACGCACAAAGACAGGTGGCCTATGGCTTGTAGTAGTTGGGGGGGAGGACCGCCAGTCACATACCATCGCTTTTGGGACCCCCAGCATCGTCGCCTTTAATGCGAGCTGTCAGCTCATCTGTGAAGGACGACGGGCCCACAGAGGTCTGGAGCACACAGAGAGACCCATCAGACGCCTTATCTGGGGCGAGACACCCCGGCTAGCCTGGGAATCATCCCAGGGAAAACATGCTAGGTGGGGGTGCTTGCATTAGGATGATGTTAATTTACATTAACTGGTTGGTCGAAGCAAAGGCCTGGTCTGGATTTGTACTTTCTGGATCTGAACTTTCCACCTCTGTCTTTAATGGATTACTTTTGCGAGTAACTTCCCCAACACTACTTGTAAGGCAGCATCCGTTGGCTGTCATGTGCTGTGTTGAGGCATTAAGAGATGATTGCTGACCATCTCACTAACACTGACCCATCACATTCTGACCCCCCAACACCCCAATGTGGACAGTTACCTTCCTGTCTTCATCTTCTTTGTCCGATTCACCAAATATGTCCGAGTCTTCATCTGCTTCATCTTCATCTCTTACTTCATCTTCATCACTCAACACAGGCGACTTCTGCAGCGTAATGTCATTATTAGTCATAATGGACAAATGCGGACAGTCCCACAATGGGAGAGGCCTGAAATGTCTCTCCAGTAGCTGTGCTGTGCATTGTGCTGCCATCAGGACCCACCAGTTGTCAACTGGAAAGAAAACCCACTTAGCCCAGTGATTCACACAGTACTCACATCTTCATCTTTGTCTTCCTCACTGTCGATGACACTATCCCGGTCACTATCGATGGACATTTCTAAGAAGAGAAAGATCTGTTAAATAATTCTGACACACTAACTGCACCCAGTGATCGTCCACATTTAAAGATCCTGATCTTTGTATGTTTTGTGTTCATGTGTTTTTGTTTTTACATGCTTTTCTGGTGTTATATGTTCTCATTTGAACTTTTACTTGAAACTTTTCATCTTATTTTGTTACCCATCTTGACCAGGACTCCCTGGCAGAAGAGACACTATATCTGAATGGGACCTTCATGGTTGAAGAAAGGATAAGTAAGAAAAATTTTAAAAGATCAAAGTTTACATAATATGTGGTCAGGCAGCAGCTGCTATGGCATGTCTCTCCCTGCCTTAATGAGCTCTTTGATGTTAAACGGTAATACAAAAATAATTCCCTGCAAACTGAATATAGGGTTCAAGGTTAACAAGTCTGTGAATGTTCTGAAAGGCCCATGACCAATACGAATAGCATTAATACATAAACAATCCTGTGCATCCCACAAAAACACAGCATGACAGACAGCAGGCACATTCTGCAAGGGAGAGACAAGGTCCAGCACCTTCACTGGAAAGATCACCCAGTCCCACGTCATCCTGCTCCATGAAGAGCTGAGATCCGATCAGGTAAGGCAGCGGTCTGTCCAGGTACAGATCCTGAAGGTGTTGACAGACAGACCGAGAATGACGAGTCAAAACAGTAGCAGATGCAAAATCTCAAGGAATCATTCATATGCATCCAGTCTTTATTGAAAAATAAAAAAATCACCGTCCAAAAATTGCAGCTGAAAAACTACAGTGAATAGTTTGTAATTGCTCAGTTATAACGAACCAATCACATAGTCCCAACTGCTGGAATAAGGTGGTCATCTGTACCTTAGGCTCCAGAATTGGCTCCACTCGACCAATTGCCTCTTCATCTTCTGAGTCAGAGTTTCCAGCTTTGATGTCTAGCTGTTCAAAGGCTGATTCTAGCACTTTCAGGCCATAGTTCACTGCCTCCTGCACTTTGGGTATCAACTCGGCTTCTTTCTGCTCACGGGTTTTCTCCTGTGGAATTTAAATATAATATTTGCTGTAAATCAGGTCCAATCTCATCTCAAATTAGCCAGTAACTTTGTACATATTTCAGCCAGAGATCCTATTAGATCAGTGTTTCCCAATCCGATCCTCGTGGATCCACAGACAGTGCATGCTTTGTGGATCCCTGAGGACTGGATTGGGAAACACTGCATTAGACATTATGTGGTTCTTATGCGTCTACCGTAGTTTTACCTGCTCAGGATGCTTCTCTGGAGCCTCTGATTTTGACACTGGTTCCTCCACCTCCTCATCGTACACCCGCTGTTGGCAGACACCAGTTAAACAGAATTAAACATCCGGATGCTAATGAAAGAAAAGTCTACTGCAATCACAGAATTTACAAACAGGGATCCTCTACTATTTAAAATAAAGTTTTATTTGAAGTACATAAAGCTACATTACCGCTGGCCTGCTTTCTGTATAACATGGCGACAAAAGAACATACGTTTTCAATGAACTGCGTGTTGGAGAGCATGAGGAAGTCATTGAAGACAGTATGCAGGCAGGAGTCTGTAGCTTTGGTGTCCCGCAGAAGTCCATCCAGCTGCTTCTCAATCTGATGCGTTTTGGAGAGCATCCTCTGTGAGAACTCCTGGAGGAACAGGAAGAGCTGTGGCGACACAGCAGAGAAGTCATGAGCACGTCGTTTAACGAGCAGGCATCATGGCCAAGGGCAATGAGCTCACACAGAGTGTCTTTAGAAACATTATTTTAGGTGGGATTGTGTGGTGGCAGTTAAAACGAGATTACAATAACTATAAAAACCAGCGAGGCTTTTCATGTGCATTTTGTGTTGTCTTGCCTGCATTCTTAAGTGCAGATGTGCATCTCTGTGACGGACAGATGGCTGCATTCGGAGCACTTGAATAATTCATATTTAAAACATTCATTTAGAATATTATGGAAACTGAAAAGCTTCATCTTTAATGAAAAGCACCAACTGTTGGACTTCATCTTGGCACACATCTTGGGTTGGTTCACCTAGATTTATCTGAAAAGGATGTGACCTGTGAGAATAGGAATGAAGTGGATGGTACCCCAAGACTCCCCCACCACAAAGCCAATCACCAGTTTCTTACACCAGAATCAGCAGCCAGAGACCAGTTGGCGCTGGTTTTGCGCATCTCATCTAGGGACCAAGGCCTCTCCCACACCTGCTCGCTGGGGCCATTGGAAAGGGTCACAGTCTGAGCACTCATCTGCAACACAGCACCCACAGCTTAGCATAGTGTAGCGCAACCCCCAAGCGTAAGTAAGGGAATACCGACATCTTAAAGAAAATTCAGTACCGTCAAAATTCATCACCCTCATCAACGGTGGCTTACATCAGATAAACCAGTCATTAACGTTTCTACACATTATGCAAACAAACGCGTTTTGCATGACGAATTTAGATTGAAAAATCTCCAGAAATTAACCAAAACTATGTGTATACAAAACGGTAGAATTGTGCCTATAAGGAGATAGGCTACATTGTTCCATTTCGCTATGTATACTTTTTGGTAGCAAGTATTTTTATTTTTCAGATCACAACTAGCTAAGCTACCAACGACACACATAAAGATGAAACTTGTTATTTTCCAAATCAACTCTCGATCTTACCCTAAAGGTCTTTCGTTGTACGACTGTTGTTCTGTTATATATCCTAAATGGATCGGTAAGAAGTGTGTATGATTTAAAATAACATGTCCAAGTTGCAGCTTCCTACGGGTCGCCTGACAACTCAGCCATGTTCCGTCGGCTACAATCAGCTGACACGGTCACGTGACTGAGGAGCAGCCCCGGCTTGCAAGGAAAGTGTCGCCGAGGAAGACGTGCACAAGAAGAAAATGCAATATTTCTACACCAGCTGATGGAAGGATCAGAAATTCAGAATTTCCTGGACAGCGTATATCTGGTATATGATCCAAGTTTCGTTGGAAGGAAGGACTCTTACTTTGAAATATAAGCCTTATAAATAACAGGAAGTGAGACTTTTTTTTTTATTGAAACCAGAGCGCATATGTAGTTACACGATACTGTGCGACTAACCTCGGGATAAACGCGAAAGCCCGTTTAGGCTCTTTGACGCTGCCCTAGATTGCCTGAGCGAAAAGGCGTGGAGACGCAGCTGCAGCCGAGACCCGCACACGGCCCTCGAAACGTGTGCTTTGTAAAGCGAATCACCCACGGAACCGGTGCCGGTCGTCCACGCAGCCCATGACTAGCATTGCTCGGGCGGTAGGGGTCGTGCTTGCTCCCGCGGAAGTGCCGCTGCCATTTTGTTGCACGGCGCTAGATGCATCGGTATTTCACAGCACGGGAGCTTCAGAAGGTACTTTTCGATTAACTGGATCTTTTTTTTTTTTTTTTTTTTGACGTATCGGATATTTTTACGCGTTTATGTTTGTGCACTGTATCCGCCTTACGCGTGCTTGGGGTCCCCGCTGATCATTTAAGCCAGTTGGTCAGCTATGTCAAACTGATACTAAGAAGTTGGTCAGCCGGTGTAATAAGTAATAAAACCACACAGGTAGCGTGAAGGCGTTTTGACAGGTTACTGGACTGTAAGGAGTGCCAATAACATCGTGGTCAGTTTGATGTTGGACTGGGAGCCAGGAAGCTGTGTTAAAATGAAACTGACAGCCGCTGTCCGTTCCGCTTTTAATGTGATACTGCAGGGTTTATAAAATTCGCGTTTGTGTGTTTCGGCCGTTAGCATTGTCGCCATTCTGTGATTTGTTAAGTCTAAATAAACTATCCGGGAGACTCGGATGAATGTTATTAAACTTAATGTGGTTGCTTGTATCTTTACTGTGTTCACGGTTTAACTCGGCACCGGACTTTGTGTTACTTTGCGTTTCTGCAGCCGAGGCGAGATGATTCACAGCTTGTTTATGATCAACTGTGCCGGCGACATATTCCTGGAAAAACACTGGAAAAGTGTCATCAGACGCTCGGTCTGCGACTACTTTTTTGAGGCTCAGGAAAAGGCATTAATTCCGGAAAATGTCCCACCTGTCATCTCCACCCCTCACCACTACCTGATAAACATCTACCGGGACAAAATCTTCTTTGTGTCTGTCATCCAGACCGAAGTGCCCCCGCTGTTCGTGATCGAGTTCTTGCATCGAGTGGCCGAAATGTTTCAGGTGAATTATTCTCCCACATTATCACTGGAATTTCACGTCTGTGTACATGTACATAAACTCTGTAGTCTGACGCTCTCGAATTAGCTGAGTCTACATGTTCCACATGATGAAAACACACTGTTTTCCCTCTAAAACAGGATTACTTTGGCGAGTGTTCTGAGGCGTCCATCAAGGACAACGTGGTGATAGTCTATGAACTCCTGGAGGAGATGCTGGACAATGGGTTCCCCTTAGCCACTGAGTCCAACATCCTGAAAGAGTTGATCAAGCCCCCCACTGTTCTGCGGTCCGTGGTGAACACCATTACAGGTGTGGCACTACTGCATACTCTACTCCTCTTTAATGCAAATGGGGGCACCAAGGTTTAAAAAAAAAAAAAAAACATTGTCAGTCTCTAGCTGCTTTAGGAAACTTCCTCATTCTCTTGTTTCCTGTTAATTCAAAACATAGCAGTGGTTGGCAACTCATGCTAATCCCAACCCACCATGTTTTCATAGGCTGGCACCTACAGCACCTGTTACAATAACTTGCATTCCCTCCAGGCAGCACTAATGTTGGGGAAACCCTGCCTACTGGACAGCTGTCTACTATCCCTTGGAGGCGGACTGGAGTGAAATACACCAACAATGAGGCCTACTTTGATGTAGTGGAGGAAATAGATGCTATCATAGATAAATCAGGTACAGCATTCTCAACATTCCGATGTAAAGAAAAATATGATGGACAGAACAATGTATTACATAGAAGTAAAACACTGCTGTTATGATCGTGTCACACGGTGTAGGTGTGCTGATTGCTTTTGTTTCTAGGGACTACAGTGATTGCAGAAATCCAGGGTGTCATTGATGCCTGTGTGAAGCTCTCCGGGATGCCAGACCTCACACTGTCCTTTGTGGTAGGAACATCGCCATGTGGACATGCCGCAGTCGTCCCTAATCTCAGTGGTCCCGCTGTTGGTCTTTAAGGAATGCTAAACAGTGGATTAGCTGGTGACTTGGATGTAAACATCAACCCTTAATGCCCTTTTGGTGCCTTTAAAGATGTGCTTCAGTCGATCTTCCCTAGATGATCCAGATACACCTCCTTGATCACTTAGCAGCAACCAGCAGCAAAAGATCTTACCCTTGTCCAGGGGTGGATTTGCTGTTTCCAAGGCTCCAGTGTAGTGACTGTTTGTGGTCAGCAGGGGCCCCCCAAACCCTTATCAAGGAGCTCTCTAAATAAACTTTGCTGAACCAGATTCTCTACACTACAGGCAGCAGATGCATATCCGTTAATTACACATTTAAGCCCATTACTCTGAAAAGTTCTGTGATAATCACATTAGTGATTAACTGGATTGTGGAACAGGATATTGCTTTCATTGTCTTGTTTTTCCTTAATTCTGTTTACTTTAATCCACCCGTTTTCTTGCTGATTTTAGCTGTGCACACGTAGCTTCTGAATTGACGTTCGGTATTCTAAAACTTGTGGATGACGGGAACTCTGAGACATCTAACATGTTACTATTGCTGTAGAACCCGCGCCTCATGGATGACGTGAGCTTCCACCCCTGCGTGCGTTTCAAGCGCTGGGAGGCAGAGCGCGTCCTCTCCTTCATCCCCCCCGATGGCAACTTCCGTCTGGTGTCCTACCACGTCAACGCCCAGAAGTTAGTTTGACTCGAAGTGAAAGTGGTTTAGCTGGTATAGATGACAGGCCCCGACAGCCCTTCCCACAATCCTCTGTTCCTGTTCTGCAGCCTGGTGGCCATTCCTGTGTACGTCAAGCAGAACATCAGCTTCTTCGAGAGTGGCTCTTCAGGGCGACTGGACATCACGGTGGGGCCCAAGCAGACCATGGGCAAAACAGTGGAGGGCGTGGTTGTCACAGTGCACATGCCCAAGGTGGTACTCAGTGCCAATCTTACCCCCACCCAAGGAACCTACAACTATGACCCAGTCACAAAGGTACAGTCCACCTCATGAAATGGTCAAATTGACCCCACTGCCTAGCAACTCTGGGACAGTACAGCCAAACAATATAAATCCCTGCAGTGTTTCGTTCAACTAGTCACTCATCTGTTCATCGGCAGGGGATGGAGCTCAGCTGATTTGGTAAGGCTTTTTTCTCCTATTGTCGGTCCAGGTACTTGCGTGGGACATCGGGAAACTCAACCAGCAGAAGCCACCAAATCTAAAAGGAAGCCTTAGTTTACAGTCAGGGGCAGCAAAGCCTGAGGAGAATCCCAGCCTAAACATTGACCTTAAGATCCAGCAGCTGGCCATCTCAGGTGAGGCTGCAGAGCCACTGGTGGGTTCGCCCGCTATCCTCGGGCGGCAGCCAGTGACACCATTTCCTGTTCTGTGTGCCACAGGTCTCAAGGTGAACCGTCTCGACATGTTTGGAGAAAAATACAAGCCCTTCAAAGGAGTCAAGTATGTGACCAAAGCTGGGAAGTTCCAAGTCCGGACGTGAAACACCAGGAACCTTTTTTTTTCTGTGTGTAAATAGGTCTAATACCAAACCAAAGATCCTGAGGTGACCTCATGGGGTCATTAAAGCCATGAAGTGATTTGTTGGACGTAAATCTGACAGATTTGAATGGTTGAAGCACAGAGACCTCAGAGTTACAGTACATGTCATGCAGGTGCTCAGTAGGTCACAAGAAACCAGCCTTGCGTCAATGGTGCCAAATATAAGTTAATGTTAATATCTAACACTTCCAGGGGTTCTTAATTCCTTTTATTCACCTTGGTCTTTAAAATGTGGGCTAATTGGATGTGATCACACACTTGCACTGTATGGTCTGGATGCATGGAGAGACCCCACAGGGTGCTAAACAAGTTTAATGGGTTTATGCAAAGATGACATGCACATTTAGGTGCTGCTGTGTGAAGGTCCTCGGGCCTGTGAGGCGCAGCGGAGCTTCTCGGGCTGTGCGCTCATTGATGATGTCCCACCTTTGCGGCATACGCTACCTGACATGTTTTGTTTTTACTCTGGATAAGGAAAAATAAATCTGCCTTTGCCTTTATTTCGTGGATGGTATGATTTAATCGTTGCCCCACAACGAAATGAGATGGCTGCCAGTGTGTATCTGGGGTGGGGGTTCTGTGTGAGTTCAGAGCTATGCCATAAGAAATAAGCAAACCTCCGTGTGATCCTAAGAGGATGAGGACTTACACAGCACTGCACTGTAAGATGAGAGAACATGCAGGAGAGTGCAAGCCAAAAGCTAACCGATGGAACTGTGTTCTGTAAGGAAAATGCAGCAGGTGGTTGTTTTTTTTTTTAAAGTCTTGTTTTCTTTGCAGAATGTATGTCATGAGATGGTTTCATGTATGATTTCAAGCCAAGATGAATAAAATTAGGTTTGTTACAAAAACGGGAATGTTGACATGTTTAGTATGGTTGATACTGATAAATGGACAGAAGCAGGTCATACTAAGCATTATGGGTAGGATGTAGAAAGAGACATTAAGTCCCACCACAATCGTTCAGCTCGGTGTAGTCCTACTGGTGGGTGACACTGTGAAGCAAAGAGCTGGTGCTTTTATCAAACGTTTAGTTTTTATTCCAAGGCACAGAGATCAGATCCTTATGAGGCACTGTAAATCAAGACTCCAAGTGTACATTTACATTCAAAACCAGGAGGTTGTCACAGAGTTTCCTAAACCATCTTTCCGACAGTTACGTTAGGAGCATCACCTTCTGTAATCCTTACTTGTGAGGCACAAAGTTTCTAGGGAGTAAACTAGTGTATGTCTGCAGGAGTATGTTTAAATGTGTTATGGACAAAGCAATACTTTGTCAGAGAAAACAACAGCTGAATTAAGGAATTTGAAATGTTACGAGTGACTGGGGATAGTGGGCTGCCAGAAAGTGTCTCAGGCACACGATCCCCCCGGGATCCCTACTACATTCTTTTCACATCTGATAGCTTCACACATAAAGGTGAGAATTGGGTGTGTGTCAGGTGAGGACAGGTAGCTTTTAGCAAAGTGAAAAGTGCAGATTTTTAAATGGTTATAAATCGTGTCTGCAATGCTATACTAGTAAACCTTCCTATCGACTGGGTGCTTACATGAGTTGTCTCATAACAAGGTCAGTTATGCTTGGGTTCGTACACCCCCCCCCCCATTAAAATCTATATATATTTTTTTTAGTTTTCATGTTGCTTAGTAAACAGACAATTTTCAGATATTGCTAAAATACAAAGAAAAACATCTGTCTTTAAAAACTAAATCTTTGGCTTCGTTTCAAACATTAGAAAAAAAATCCTAAAACCCAAACATCCCAGAACCATCCACAAAGCAAAACCCCATTTCAGCTGTTAAATAAATATTACTCTGAGAGCAACATTTTCCTAAAAAGTTAGGATCCTCTGGTTAGTGCGCACAGCCGTGACTGGGGTGTGTGTGTGGCCGTCACACTTCCAGAAAGCACTAAGGAGGTGGAGAGAGATGCATATATACATTGTACAGCGAACAATCCTCATGGTAAAACTGAAGAGTACCCACCATGTTAAGCTCTGCTGAGACAAGGAAAAGCTTTAAACCCAACACACCCGGCCAAAGAGGATGATGGGTGATGCAAGCAAATCATATACTGAGAAACCCCGAAGCGTTCCCATGGTGATTCAGGTAGGGGCGACCCCCCACGACATCCGGTCAGCTGCCACTGCAGTGCTGGGTTCAGTGTTCACACCTCTGGTTCGAGGTGGGGAGGGAGGGTCTGCCTTACTGGTACCAGGGGGTCTTCCTGACCCAGCGTAGGGTGAACCCCGCATCCGTCCGGATCTTGATGGAAGCCGCCTCCGCTTCTCTCACCGTCTCCTTCACGGACTGCATAAGGTTCTGGGCGTTGTGGACCAGCATCTCCGTAGCCTGATGGGGGACGTGCACATGTGCGTATTGGGCAGGGGCGGTGGCACAGGAGGGCATAAGGGGGCACACGGGGGAGCGGAACGCACTCACCTGCTCCGATTCCTCCTCGCTGATGTTGGTCCGTCCCAACATGGTGGCCTTGACAGTGGACAGGATCTTCAGCTGTGTGCTGATGGTGGGGATCCGCTCACACACCTGCGGGGGTCAGAATCACTGTACTGTCAGGTTGAGGAACCGGATGAAGAGACCACACCCTCTTGTGGGTCAGCAGTGAGGGTCAGCAGAAATGAGCTGGGGACTTCTCACCTGAAGCAGGTTGGTGCGGATGCGCTTATCTGTACACTGCTTGGCCACCTCCTTGGCCAGCCGGGTAACCTCATCGGAGGCTTTGGCGATGTCCTTAGCACACTGGATGAGGGCTCGTTTGTTGCCGCTGCCCCCCCGCACCAGCCGGGACATCTCCGCCATCAGCAGAGCCATGCGCTTGGCAGCACCAATGATGTCATTACCCTGGATTTTAGGGGAGGTGAGGGGAGTGGTGGTAGAAATGACCGATTACTACCAGTTAGCACCAAATGGCTCCAGGAACAAGATATAGAGGACATTTAATAAAGGACGGGGTTTGAGTAGATCAATCCATCTGAGGTGTAGTTTCCTGACAGGAATCATGGGGTACCGAGGGCTGGAAGCAGCTGCTTCGCACGCACTGTAGCGTCACTGTCAGCGCCGGGCATTTCAGTCCTTTATGGAGCTTGCACACTCCATAAACGATAGCAGCATGAATCAGACACGAAACAGGCCGTCAACACTCTCTATTTCACCCCAAGCAGAGTCCACGTGACACGGCCCTCTTCTCTTCTGAGGACACACCCCTTATGTTATTGGCGAACATTCTAGGTCAAAGGTCACCGACCGCCACGTGCATCATGCATTGTGGGAGTCCTTTAAATGCCACACCGTGGAGGGAGATCCGAGTAACAGCCACGGAGGCCAGTCACAAGCATCACAAGGTTAAATCTGTTCTGCTGAGAACAAACAAGTAGGAAACAACCACAACACAGGCAACATGGTGTCATCTGGGTTAATTCAATCATGGGGAAACTGTCATCCTTGGCTTCACAGGTTGGAAAGGACATGAGGAATAAAGTGGAGAGAGACTGACTCCTCCTGTGGCCCTGACATTTAATTGGTTTATCCAGAAGGATGGGGAGGGACTTGTGAAGCCAGCAGCAGTTTGTCCACACTTGGCATTCTGTTTTAATTGGGGTCGTCTGGCAGCACAGTCTAAGGTGATGCAACAACTGCAGGCCAGGGTCCCAAATGACGGGCGCAGGAGGTACCTTACTGGACCACTTGCGCGCTTCCCGGTGTAAAGCCTGAGCGGCAGCCAACATGGGCTGGTTAACGGGCTGATTGGTGGGCATTAAGAGCAGCTCAGGCTCATAATCATCTTCATGGTCTGTGAACTCAGCATCATCCTCATCATAAACATACATATCCGGCCTGGTGACCTGAAAACCCTCATCTGGGACATCGGGCTGGGGAGGACGAGCAGGAGGAGGGCAGGGAGGGCAGCAGCATGGGGAAAACAAGGAGAAAGTTAGTATGAGAGGGGTAGGATGAACATCGGAGGAGGAGATTCGCCGGAGGGTGGGGTTAAGGAGAGAGAAAAGGTACAAGGAGAAAGTGAGAGGAATGTAAAGGAGAGGAAGGCAGACCTACAAAAAAAAGAGGAGAACTTTAGGACAGGAGACCTGCAGAACAGGAAACAAAACAAAGAAACCTACAGGACAGGGCACCTACAAAAAGAGACCTACATTACAGGGCATCAAAAAAGGAGACCTACAGCATGGAAGTTAGCTAAACAAAAACAAATTCAGGTCCAATCATAGTGTCCGAGAGCCCCCCTAGGGGGTGTTATGGGTGGCTGTGGGGACACAGCAGATGGCCCTGTCTTGCCGTTTGTAGGCTTTCATACATTCTCACAGGATTTACTGGAGCATCTCGCATCAGAAACGACCCAGGTCCACATTCATAGATGCTAAACATTAGCATCGTAAAGACAGACGACCTGCACTGAAGAAGCCCACCAAAGCCAATCTGCAGGGCTTTAGAGGCATCATCCATCTATTAGCGTTATAGGCTTAAGAAATACCATTCAAATCAAGAGCTATAGTATATATAGGTATATCTACCACTGAGAACACTGACATCAAGTTAGTATTTTTTCCTGCAACTCTAATGACCATGATCCATTACAGGACACACCTAGGAAGAGCTAACATCTATCTTAAAAAAATCCTGGCAATGGCCTTGGTTGAATCACAGATCACACACAGACACGGGTTGGAGCCATAAGGCCTCAGCATGCAGCTCGCAGACAGCGGGGGAGAGGAACCAGCTGTGACATCACGGTCAAGGCCTTTGAGGAACAGGAAAGGCCACAAACACAAGTCAGATAAGCAACAGTAACAAAGGGACAGTATGTTCCACTGAAGGCGGGGAAAGAAACACAGGCATGCGGGAACAGGCCACACAAGCAGTGTTTGGGAAACACTGGACAATGATTTCAGTAATGATCTGGAGTAACTGAGGCCTCAAAAAGTACCGTGCTTATGTGAGCTCATGCTGAGCTCACTACCATGGATCCGTCTCCACCAAATGAAAAAGGAGGAAGAAGATAGGTCTAAAATGCAATTGGTGCATTAGAAAGTTCATTAAGTTTTCAAAGTCGACTTTCATCTCAATCTTCCGCTGGACTTTGCGTGTGCGTGCCATATGAAGACACAAGATACATACAAGTCAGGACACTGCGAATCCCAGCATGTGACTGAACCCTTTTGAGAAGGTAGCATGACAAAGCGGTGGGGGGGCTGCGGGAGAGAGTGATGCTGTCAGAGCAGGACAGGGCTCACCTTGCTGGACCACTTGCGGGCCTCGTCGTGGAGCTGCCGGGCTGCCACCATCATGGGCTCGCTCACCATTTCACCTGCCTTCTGCTCAGGGAACTCCTCGTCCTTCTCCTCTGGAGGAGGTGGGCGCGGAGGGGGCACCTCCCCCTCGGGCAGCGGTGGCTTGGGGGGAGCCAGCTCATCATTAAGCTGGGAGTGGGAAAGGGCAGATCCCAGTCGGCTCGCATAGCATCAATTGGCCCTGAGCAATTCTGGAACATAGTTCCCAACTGGACAAGGAGATGATGGGGGCAGATCTGAGGGTGACGGCGGGAAACACGCGCTGCTCCGGGGGGCCTGCAGACTCACATGCAGCTGGTCCAGGTCTGGGGGTGGAGGGGGGAAGTCCGGCTCCTGCGGCTGGAAGGCCTCCCTAACTTTGGCCACGGCACCCAGGATGCGGTAACTGGAGTCCAAGAAGCTCTTCTGTAGGGCTGCCGTCGCAACCCGGGGAGAGGGAACAGAATTACATCAGATCTACAGCGGCCCCACAGAAAAGGGTGGAGAGACATGACAGCAGGATCATGCAAAAACCTGACTGCCTTCCCCTGAAGAAAAGTCCTGCTAAAGTCCTTCTTTGAAAATAGAACTCCATTAAAAGTCTGCCTGCCAGACAGTGTCTACTGAATCAGAAGTAAACCACTATATGTAAACACTGACTATTCTAGTACTATTGCATACTCATGGCTGCACTACTGTATTGAGAATTGCTGTAATACCTTTACATTACACTGTGTGAGCACTGCATGACTGTAGTCTCGGGACACATGTTAATTTCTGTAAAAATGCTAAAACATGCACTTCATACAAAAGTCTATTGACAAGTAATGTTTACCATATCTGCACCTATGTTCTACACAGACATTTTCTTTTTATTCAGTTGCAACTGTTTTGACTGACTCATTCAGTTCTGTTATTGCCATTTTACTATTAATTGCAATTGCAGTCATTGGCTCCCTAATGGATACTAAACACATATGTTTATTGCAAAGGCGATACTAATTACAAAGCACCCAGTGAGATCGCTTGTTAAACTTTTTAACTTGGAACTGCTCTTTTAGAATATCGGTAACATTTTATTGCTAATTGAAATTAACGTTTCACTTAAAACTACTGGTTGTTTCAAACAAATAAATAAAGTAATAATTTTTGTGGTGCCACTTTACAATAAGGCTCCCTTTTGCCACTTGTAAATGGTAGTAAGTCATTAATAAAAAGAAAACCGTCATAACTTGTTTGAAATTATCTATTGATAATTTACAAAGTGTTACAACCTAAATAATAACCAGATTATATGATCTCTCCCAACTTGCTCTCTGTAAGTGAGAGCAAGCTGACCGCGAAGGCCAGCCCACCGTTGCAGATCCCAGGTGGCTAAGGACCTTGCTCAAGGTCCCACAGATGTGCCAAGGTGACGCTCGGACCTGTGACCTTCCCAACACAAGCACAGAGGCTTAGCTCACTGACCAACTATGCATTTGCCTGCTGCTAGCTGTGATCTATAGAAAAATTCTTCTGTAATGGCACATGGACACAGGAAGCCTGACATGAGCCAACAGCCTCCCCACACCTGGATCCTGGATCCTGCCCGCCACGCCTTTGGCCTCCATCACCATGGGGGAGATGGTCCTGCTGAGATCATCCGAGGCGGCCTTCACCATCTCACGGAAGCGGGGGTCCTCCGAGTTCTCCACCTCCCGTTTAGCCACCAGCAGGACGCGGTTGGCGCGGCGGGCGATACTGGTGGCCCCGGCGACCAGCATCTGTGGCTGTACGTTGGTCATGGCGACCCGGCACTTGTCGATGTCCTTCTTGATGGCCTCCTCGGAGGCGTCCAGCAGGGACTTGGTGTCGATGGCCTCATCCACCAGGCCTGCGATAGAGCGGTTGAGGCACATACAGCACTCTGTGAAGTCACGTGACCTCGTGCGACGTCATGAGCGAGGCGGCTGCCTTTGCGGACTGACTACCTGTCATCTTTTCCACATTGTCGATCCACTGGTTCTTCATGGCCTCAAAGTGCTCGTAGGCTGCCTGGTTCCCTGGGTTCTTCAGCAGGATGCGGGCGGCTGACACCACCTGAGGGGGAGTAATGATAGAGAGCGCAGGCTCTCAGCCCCAGTGCCGAGCTCTCTGAGGAGATCCCACGCCGTTAATTACCTCCATAGCACACCAGAGAGAAGTACGACTAGTAACAGTGCCTACAGTCAGCCTCATTTATAAAGACGCCTCGGAAACAACCGGCCTCCCCCTCAGACAGCTGCTCACTTTCAGTCCATGTGCCGACACCACAGAGACGGCTGGTCAACTTGCCAAAATCCACACAGACACATATACAGACAGAGACAGACAGGCAGACATAAAGACATACAGACACAGAAAGACATATACAGACAGACATAAAGAGACACGGGGACAGACAGAGACACGGGGACAGACAGAGAAAGAGACACGGGGACAGACAGAGAAAGAGACACGGGGACAGGCACAGATACGGGGACAAGCACAGACAGAGACACGGGGACAGACACAGACACGGGGACAGGCACAGACACGGGGACAGGCACAGACACGGGGACAGGCACAGACAGATGGACACGGGGACAGACAGATGGACACGGGGACAGACACAAGGACAGGCAGACCTGGGGCGTCAGCTCCCTTGCAGACTTCACTGCAGTCTGGATTCCCTCCACAGTGGCCTTGTTGGCAGTGCCCACGGCGGCCGCCTTCTCGGCGGTGGCGCCCAGCCTGTTGGCATGGCTCTCGAAGTTCGCGGCCCGCTCGTCAAACACCTGAGGCGGGTAAACAGAGCAGACACACAGGAGAACGTGAAGAGACACAGGGACGCGTGGCAGCCCTGACCGTGAACGGCGCTCGTCCCCGAGACCACTGCCAACCTCGTCCCTGTTCGGGGTGTTGAGCGGGGCGGTGGCTGCCACTGCAAGCAGCTTGATGGGCGTGGTGGTGTCACTGAAGACATCAGACACTTCCTGAGTCATCGCCTCCTGCATCTTCTTCTTCAGGTCCTGCGAGGATGTTGAATTGGAATGGAATTTAGTATGATGACGGTGAGTCACTCAAAAAAGGTCCAAATAATCATGAACATGGTACTGTAACTGTTAGACTTCACACTAATTTCAGATAAAACAGAAAGTTTTATCCATGTTGTATTTCTCAGAATGTATTTGTCCACACCAGAGGCGCCCTTTCTTGGGATTAATGTTTATGAGCTGTAATGTTCAGATGCAGGCAACACTCATGTCAGCAGAGGGAGCCCTTGACCACAGTGCCTGGGGAAGACTCACTCTGAGGGCCTCTTGGAGCTGCTGGGCAGTGGCATGGGCCTGTGGCGAGTCGCCCTGGCCGCGGGCTGCCAGCTCCGCTAGCTGGCCCATCAGCTGCTCCACACGCTCGCACCGGGCCAGCAGCTCCTGCCGGCTCGGGCCTGGTGTGGCGACGGCCAGTCTCCGGCCCTCCGCCACTAGTGCACGGATAGCAGCCTGGCCTGGGCAACATCAAGAGAGGAGTCAGGCGTTTGCGAGCCCACCGAGACAATGCTACCAATGTACAGCAGGCGGCATGACGAGTCAGGTGGAAGACAGAAAGGTTCCAGCATCCATTCACCCGGGCAGACAGGCGACTGCAAAATCAGAAACCGAATCGCCGTGGCGCTAACGAGTCTGTGCAAACAAAGCAGCCACGTCAGACAGGACCCAGAAGGCCCCACTGCCGAGTGCTGGCCGACGCCCACAGCTCCTCTCTCTTTTCCGTTATCCACCAGCACAGATAATGGTCACTCTGTGTTATAAATAAGCGCACTCCTTCAGCTCGCTGAGTGAGGGAAGTGATTAAGGTCATCTCGGCAATGCTGAACCGTGACCACAGTGGTCAGGATGAGTCACCTCCTCCGCGGGCTGATATAAATAGGGCCTGCGGTTACACAATTACCGCTGATGCGGGCTGGCTGGGTGGCATGATCTGGGGTTTCCCTACCTGAAACCCAGGGGGTTGCACTAGGCCTCACCCACTTGCCACAACCCAGCCAGGACAGGTGTGTGACTGACGCCTGCCATTTGTATGAACTCCTGTTATTATTACCAAGAGTTCCTGGTGCCGGTTGGGGGTACTCACCGACCCCACGGTCATCCACTGTGGGGTTGTCGATCCAGCGTTGGGCCTGCTCCATTTTGCCTTCTAGATGGACGGCGGCCTTGGCAGGCCGGCTGTTGGCCACGGCTCGATTCGTCTTGGACTGCAGGTTCTGCAAAGCGGCGCCGATCTGCCTGGCCAGGGCGCGGGCCTCAGGGGTGTCACCTTTACCTCTGCGGGAACACGGAGCAGGCGGTGGGCGTGTCTGCGGGCCCCTAACGGGCCCCTGGAGGTGGTGACCCTTACAGTCTGCGCAGCTCAGACAGCTTGGCGGTGAGGGCGGCGATCTCGCCCACGGAGCGCAGGATGTCGTCACGCTCCTTGGGGTCCTCACACAGCTCTGCAATGCGCCGGGCCTCTGCGAGCAGCGCCCGGATATTTTCCTCCCCTTCTGGGCCGCCGTTTGGGTCGGCCAGCCAGCCCTGCGCAGACGCACACACCCATGTGAATGGAGCATCACTCCGCATGCCACATCAGCCTTCATTCCTGTAACAAACCAATTAAGCCCCCCAAAAATGAACCCCACAGCTGCTTCTAGCACTTTTCTTCCTGTCCTTACGCTTACCGTCTTTGCTCAGATAAGGTCCATCTCTGACACACAAACACCTACACCCAAGGCAGACACACACCTGGGCTGCATCGATTCTCTTGGCGATGGCCTGCTTGGACGTAGTCATGGCCTCCAGCTTGCGAGCTGCATTCTCCACCTTCCCTGTGAGCATGTCCAACCCCTGGGACACCTGCTGGGCCCTCTGCATGGCCACCGGTGAGGCCCCCTGTCCCCTGGCAGGCAGAAAGGGCATGTAGGCAGAGGGGACCAAACTTCCTCAATAGACCACGAGGGGACTCCAGCAGGCCATACCTTGCCCTCAGCTCCGACACCTGGTCCGTCATCTGGCCCAGGGTTCTGGCTGTGCCCAGGATTTCCCGCCGCTCCTTGCCTGCACACAGCTCGCCCACCTTGCCCGCCTCGTCCAGGATCTGCCGCACCGCCTGCTCCCCGGCATCTCCTGTCAGGGTGGTGTCCAGGTAGAGCGGCAGCACCATCATCCAATCAGCATTAAGCACATGGGGACAAGCGTAGGAATAGGTGGGATTTAATAAAGCCTTATTAACATCTCAGAAGAACTTATTAACACAGTGTCATAGTGCCGTCTCCCCTCTCCAATCAGCTGTGACAAGGCTGCCAGAAGGAACACCCACTGCACCTGGTTGGCCGTTCGGGTCCCGCAGCCAGCCTTTGGCCTGGTTCATCTTGGAGTTGATGAGTGCCAAGGCTCTCTTCATGGCCTCAGTATCCTTCACAGAAGAGAGAGAAACTCACCAGTCAGGTCGCATGACCATTACACCTGTGCCGGAGCACACAAAAGCGGGGTGGCTTTTAGTAGCTCTATTTGCACACTCACTTCCTGCAGCCACGTCACACGACGATGTACATGCACACTCCGTGCCGAGCAGAAACAGCCACGCGCGTGTGTATGTGTGTGAGTGAATGAACATCACACTGTCACCCTGGGCATCCCCTCCAACGACATTGCAACCACCTACCCTAACCTGATGCATTCTGGGAAGCTGAACCATACAGTACCAATGTATAAAACACATTGAGTCCTTTCTGAGGCCCTGCCTAGCCCGATTACTGCACAGTATGCAGCATACGCACGTATTCCCACCCGCAACGTTTCACAGACGACGGCAGATCCGCACAGAGCCTCACAGGGGGATCCCCGTTACCGGAAAGGAGTCAAGCTCCCGGCCATCACCCGGTTGCTAATTATTAAACTACAGTGAATGAACTAAAGGACTCTGCATTAATGATGAGGTATAAAATGCACAGGAAACACTGGTCAGAAAATGAGGCGGCCGCCATCTAGGCACTAAATCTGTAGGAACAACTGCGAGAGTCAGGGTGGAGCACGGGGAAGCCCCGCCCCCAACAATCTGCAAGCTCCACGCTAAATGTTATGAGCATTTCCCAGAGGAGAACACACACTTTGGAGCAGTTTAAAAGGCAGTTACTAAGACGTACGGCTGCGTTAGCAGCTGGCAAGATGGGGCCTCTTTAAATAATTCACAGCACTGAAAGTCCTCGCGGGCCCGCGACCTGCATTATTCACGACAGCTAAGCAGATTACGGAACCACTAATGGTGTTTGCACGGCTTCTGCAGGAGTGAATCACTGGAGAGTGGACCTAGAGTAATCACACAGTCTTCTGGGGGGGGGGGGGGCAGGGGAGGGGAGGGGAGGGGGCTTTAGCTGTGAGAGCCTGGGCCCTGCAGGAGGAGCGGGGCCTTTGAAGGGAAAACTCAATAAATATT
>JAABNY020000063.1:12488120-12499426 GCA_015164015.2 Brevimyrus niger | reverse complement strand
TTGTCATAACGTTTTTAATTAGGATAATTATGTTGGGATGGGGTCTTAACCTTGGTACGCCATGTTTTGGAGTTCCGGGGGGGGGGGGGGGGGGGGGGGGTTAACATGTCATTTGGCTAATGAAATCAAATTTGTTTGATTCAACTTTATTGAACAGAACTCAGAACTGGTGCAACAAGTTTAAAATAAAACAATAGCATTGAACAGTACAATGATAGAATAACAAATAAAAGGTTAATAGAATTAAAAATATATATATATATATATATATATATATAGTAAGCTCCAGTCAGTTCAGTTACTTCAATTTAATTTGTATGGCACATTTTCACAACATTAAACATTATATTGTCCCACAGTGCTTTGCATTCTCTGCCCCTAGCGTCCCCAGGCAGCACGCAGACAGTACAGGCAAGAGTGGCAAGAAAAAAAACTCTCTGTAGGAAGAAACTTTGGGAGGAACCAGACTCAAAGGGGGAGCCCATCCTGCAGGGGCCGACAGAGGAAGTCACACGAAGAAAATGAATAAAAATCTAATTTACACTGTCCAGATGTTAAGATTTGAGTTTAAATGTGGAGGACAGGCAGGTGCTTCTACTCACAACAGGAGGAACGTGATACAGCAAGATGATGTGATTTTTTTGGGTCTCCAGGCAGCACAAGCCAGGAGGGGTGGGGGGGGATAAAAAGTGCATTAGCCAAACTAGAGGAGACTAGAGGCAGTGCAAACAGTTAGGTGACTCCAATATGTAAGTGCAGTGTATAAGCTCCGGCAGATAAGGCTGTGGCAGCATAAGTAGGAGGGAGAGGCAGGTGGGATCGCAGGCATGGGGAGTCCCTGAAATGTCAGCACTCCAATTCCACAGGGGGGTGTGAAGCTAGAGTGACAGACTGACAGCCCAGTTCATCCAAAGCCAATGACACCGATTCCCACCCAGCTCTGTCCCTTAGGCTATAGGTCTTTGTATATAAAACAGACACTACTGTGCAGGTGTGCAATATCTTAACAGTATAACAGATATGTAGATATGGTACGGTAAATAACTGCAATGGGTAATATATCAGTAGATATGTAGATGAAGAGGTCAGTACCCTGCAGTATTAAAGAGCAGAGCAACCTCAGGTGATGGGAGTCAGGAGTAGGGTGATTGGTCGGGGTCAGAGGGCATGTTTTGCAGTTCAGAGGTCTGGTAGCGCTATGCTAGGAACTATTCTGAACCGGGTGGTTCAGGCTCTGGGGCTACGTCTGCAGCGCTGTGTTTTTATTTAACCTTCCTGTTAGAATGCAGAAAGGCAGCACATAGGTTTGTGTACTGCGTCAAGGCTTTTTGACTTCGTCAGGAACCTCTATTTAAAACAAAATTTGTTAAAAAAAATATAAAAATCACAAAATTATAAATGCTCTGGTCAAGATTATAACGGCTCCGGTGTTGGGGTCGGCACCGACCCCTTTTTAAGGTTAAAATGCATAAAAGCAGCGCATACATTTTTGTACTGCATCAAGGTTTTTTTGACTTTGTCGGGAATCTCTATATAAACAAAGTGAATTAAACAAAATCAAGGCAAGGCATGCCCATACATGTAAGGCAAGATGAGACCAATTCAGTTTATTCATATAATTCTCTTGAAGTTTATTTTACCATTATTTTTTATTGAAAACGAGAGGTATGCTGTCAAAAGAAAGGTGCAGAAAGCCACATCAAACATATTAAAACCAATCTTTCATGGATAAGGAAGCCTAACAAGAGGTAAGAAACAAATTGGATGTTAAATAATTGTCTTGAGGGTATTTTATGGCTGATTTAAGACACAGTTTGGCACCGACCCGTCTAACATAAGAGATAGGAACAGAAAGCTAACATAGAATGAAGGTTAAAAAAGGACATTTCAAACTAAAATGATCTCCATCCACCCAGATGTTTTCACACAATTTACAAAACTATTTCCATTAATACTGAAATGAGCAAAAACATATTTATGTAAATCTCGGCTTACACTGGGCATGTGCATATTGACAAAAACAACAACAGTGACTGGTAAATTTGTTTGTTTTTGTTGCAAATATGCAGCAGTCACAATGTGACGTGCTGTTTGACTGCATACCGGTCCATCGCAGGGACAGCACCAATGATAGCAGCTATGAGGGAGGAGGCTCGGATATTAGTGACTGTAACTCCACACTCCAATCACATCACTGCACAGAAGATATCGCCAGGGTGTTCATACTCACAGAAGATATCGCCGGGGTGTCCATACTCACAGAAGATATCGCCGGGGTGTCCATACTCGCAGAAGATATCGCTGGGGTGTTCATACTCACAGAAGATATCGCCGGGGTGTTTATACTCACAGAAGATATCGCCGGGGTGTTCATACTCACAGAAGATATCGCTGGGGTGTTCATACTCATTTCTTCATGACTCATTTCTTCATTTCTTCATGACTTCAAAGTGATACATTTGGTGTATTGAGCTCCATAGAAGAACATAGTTCCTATATTAAACTGCTCACTTCAAAGTCAGTGGATTATTTTCAGTAACCGGATTGTCATTTCTGGTAAAATACATTATTGTTACATTTTTTTAATGTATTTTTGGCGCTTTATTTACCACCATTCAGTATTATATTTGAGAGATGCCCAACATTTTTATAGCCGACATCTCCAAAACTAGGTGACTCCCAGCAGAATAACCTAGATGGATAGAGAGCAGTGAAACCTCTGAAAAACGTTTTCTTTTAGTTTTGGGGTGAACTGTCCTTTTAAAAAATGTAATATTGAGTTGCAAATTCCAGTTTTGAATCCAAGTGGTTATTATGGAAGTAATAGTGGCGTTAAAAGTGGAGCGGTAGTCCATCTACAGCGTTTGGATATGTGTGCTTTTATGCTGCAGGTGTAACGGGGCATGATGAAGAGCTGTGGTCAATGGCATCTTCCACAGATCTGTTAGCATGGTGGGCTTATTGGTGTGAGTCAACTGCAGGGAGCACACAAGCCTTTATGTAAGTCGGAAGCGGTTTTTTAAAACATTTCATGACTAATGGTGTGAGAGATTGCTTGTTGTTTTCCAACACAGAGCTGTTTATCTGCTATGGAGAATCCTTTATAATTCAGAGAAATTTTGATCTCTGCTGGGCACCAACCAGTTTTCCTTGCTTCCATTTCCCAGGACCATGAAGGATGTTGCTCTAGAGTAATTCAGTTAGGAGTCATTTACTTTCAAAACTGGTCTTCTTGTTCAAAGACAGATTAATGATGTACAGTCACAATTAATTGTATGCAAATGACAGGCGATCTATCCGTGGACAGAGAACAAAATGTGTTCAACCCTGAGGTGAAATACTAAATAATTTATTGAATGAATGCTCTTAATTTTAAGCCGTGCAGTTTTACCACTTGTCCCTCACTTTTTGGTAAGAAGCAATCTTTCTTAACAAGCAGCAATCATACCACCTGCAGTTCAGACTAGGTAGCCCATCTGAAGCTATGCAGATTTGGGCCTGGCCAGGGAAGCTGGGTTGCTGCTGGAAGAAGAGTTGTTGTGGCTAACAGATTAGCCCATGTGGTTTGTGTGGACCCCAGTGCAGTGATGGAGACACTGCTGTAAAAATGGTGCCGTCCTTCGGATGAGATGTAAAACCGAGATCTTGACTCTCTGAGGCCATAAAAGATCCCTGGGCATCCTTCGAAAAAGCAGGGCTGGTAGCCCGATGCCCTGGCTAAATTGCCCGCTGTGGCCCTCTCAAATCTGGCCTCCTCATTATCCCCTGTATCTAAGTGGTAAGTTCTCTTCAGCCCCTTCACCACCTTAGCTACTGCGTGGCGACTGTACTGGGGCTCCGTCGGAAAGCTCTCAGGGATGGCAGCTACAAGACAAAAGGGGTTTATTAACAAAACTGAACACAACTGGGAAAGGCACGAAAATAAAAGGACCACAAGTGGTCAAAACAAACAGGAAAAATAACAGGGCACCCAAAGGAACAAGTGATAACACAACCAAGGAAACAGAAAGGACTCCAAGAAACCGAAGGGAAATAAGGTCAGGGAACAAGGCAACACCAGGAGTAAGGGTACAGAGCAAGAGACAACACACAGTAACACAAACATAACAACTGACTGGAGAGGCACCTACATATACATAGAAAACTGAGGTAACAAGGAAACAGGTGTAAGACCTAATCATTTAACCAATCAACTGAGGCACAAGAACAATGGCCGACAGGTGGAAGCTGCAACGCTAAACAAACACCGAACTAAGAGACATAGAAAACACTGAAACTCGGAACACTAATCATACACTAGTAATTACTACACCAGGAAACTTAACTTGGAAGAAAAATACACACAGGGAAATCCTAAGACGAAGGGGACCAAAGCAGAACATAAGAAACATGGGGGAAACAGGACCCCCAGTAAATACTAATGAACAAATGAGGCTAGTTAGAAGCCAGCCTGAAACGCATGAGCAGCAGGTACTCAGTCCCAGAGCCACACATTCAGCCCACACACTATGGGCTTAAGGGGCAAGTGGCAGGAAGGAGGACAGGATGACCGGCTTAACTAACAGCTGCTGGCCAAATGGGGAGGAGACATTAAGGGCCGGGTCGGACATTACAGACCCTGACAATACCAGCGGCTCTGCCACCACGTGGGTCTGGGCAAACAGCAGCACCCCCCATCCCCCACCTCCCACCCCCACGCCGCCCTGGATCACAATGACACATCCTTCCGTCTCTCTCTCCCCCTTTCCCTGGCGTTTCCTTGGGAAACAAAAGAGGGATTTCCTCTTAAACAGATATAGGCCGGCAGTGCTGAGCAGACATCACTCTCAGAATGTGACTAAATTTAAGATTAGACTAAGCAAACAGGAACATTTGCGGACAATACATAGAAGGATGCAGAGAATCAGTCTGGAGTGTAACAGGTAACAGACAAAAAGACATAGTTTTTACCAATAAAGAAACCATCAGGAATTGCACAAATGCCTTGAAGCTGGATATTTGCCAGGAGGGCAATGCTGTTGTGACTGCTGGACCATGTGACACCTTCATGAGAAGTCTGCCTTATTAATTAGCTCACCATGTTTACAGCTACAGGGCCCGGACACAGATTTTTCACCAAAAAACAAACTTCACCCACAATTAAAGCGTCCATTATGCACTTTGGGATGTTCGCTTGCACCCACAGCTTGTTCTAACTATATCTGTAAATCACGTATGCTTATTAATTAAATAAAATCATTGCCGTAGAGGTTTCAGCCATAGGCAGACAGCAGCTGACACATCTAGTACCAGCATATTACTTAGGATTGCTAACGATTTACATCATCAGGAGACCAAAGAAACCAATGAGGTTCAGCCATCATAGCCATGATACAGGGAATACATGTAAAGGACAGACACCAGGAAATTGATTTTAAAAAGAACAAAGATGGGGTTTTTTTTGGTTTTTTTACCACATTGCAAAACCCCCATGTTTCCTAGAATGCAGTAGGATGAGCACTGGACAGAGGCATTTTGGGGGGAGGATGCATCTTGTTCTTTTAAAGAGGGAATGTTCTTGTTGTGTCCACACAGAAGTAAGACGCGGTAAAATATATGCAATCTCAATGCCGTTCATATTAATAGACAACGAAAAGGCAACCAACTAATATGAGAAGTGGTGGAGTAGGAAAGACGATGGGGGAGGGGGATTGGGGGGGCAGGAGAGTGGATGAGAGGTGCCGAGAAAGCAGGGACGAGAATTAGAAACTGAAATACAAACTGAGAAAGTGATATATGGACACTCAGGGACACGGACCCAGTTCCATCGGTGAGGGTTAGTAGTGAGGTGACAGGCTTTGCACACACAACACATCCTTTGCTGAGCCGAAAGTGCCCAGCTGTTCTCTAGCATGCGTCTCTCCCTCCCGAATGGCAAGGCAATGCCACAGTGAGCCAAGGACACTCTGCCCCCCTTTCTTGACCTGCGAGCCGCACACAGCCAATCAACTGGCTCTGTGCCGGATCCCAGTAACACACGCCTCCTGTTCAAGTCCCTACTAGTCTCCCATTCTGCTTGGCTGTGACAGCAGTACCGCGGCCAGTCAGTGTGTGGCGCCCTATTTTACAGATGGCCACGGATTCATATATTAGACCCAGTCACCTGACCTTCCCGGCAACGTCTGGAAAGGGACTGGGGTGGTGGTGACACACCTTCCTATTATGCCGTCTATCTCTTTGTCACCGAAACAAGATTCCCTGACTCTGGCAGTTAAACGTTTACCAACTACTGGCACCTCTGAGCAGCCAGGCGTCTGATAAGCCCTGGGCCAGACGCAACCTAACCATTAAATCGACCTACCGAGGAAATGTCTGGTTTGCAGACAGGTCAAAGGTCACGGGCACTCGGCCCGAACAGTGGCATCACATGCAAAAAAGGGAGAAAGCATGTTCAGTGATGTTAATTTTTACAAAAAAAAGAAAAAAAAAAAACAAACGTAACAAAACCTCTAGGCCAGTGACCCGGTTGCTGAGGGCTCACTCAGCCGCAAGCCACAGGCGGACCGCCCACCAATGTGCCGCTAAAGCTAGCGTGCTATCAACTGCTACCAGTGGCATGTGAAGCAACCACATCACAAGACCTTGAGCACATGGCACACAGAGGCTGCACACATGCACCAGCAGCAAGAGGGGTGGAGAGGTAGGCTTACCTTCTACAGGGAGGAAAAAAAAAGGGAAAGGAAGAATAAAAGAGAGGATGTTTAACGACACGTAATGAGCACGCAGGGAAACGCAGAGGGTTTATCGGGACGGGGCTTCTGTCTCGTCACAAACGAGGCACCCCGGGAACTCGTGGTGCATCGCAGACGTCGAGCTGGACAGGGAGGATGGAGGAAGGCCTCACCTTATTGGCCCAGGCGTCCTCGTCCCAGGAGGTCAGCTGCAGCACACGGATGATCTCGTGGATCTCGCAGCTCATTTTCTCGAAGGTGAAGTTGCGGTTCTTCAGGGACTCCTCCACTCCCAGACTCCTGGTGCTCTTAGTCGTCACGTAAATCTTAATGGCTGAAAGAGGGAGGCTGTTACTAGGTCCTGCCTGGGGTTAGGCTTAGGGTTAGAGGCAGGCTATTCACAGCTCTCTTCTGGGGGGAACCCATAATTCCAGGTCCAAAAACACATGATCAGACAACCATAAATCTGTGTTCTTATCCCTTGGTTTGTGTGTGGATCAGAACCACACCCTCTAGTCCAGGAGGGTCACCTGATATCAGTATTGGCAGCAGCTCCTTCACCGTGTTCATGGAGTTGATCAGCATGACTCTGTGTTCCTGGTGTGTCAGCTCCAGCTGCCTCTCGTCAATCATCTTTGCCATTTTCGTCATGCCTGGGGGTGGGGGGGGGGTCAAGAATCACAGGACTCTGAACAAAGTGACAAAAACTGAACCAAATAACCTTCCAAGCACACTTCCCCTGAGTTATCAGAATTCAGTCATTGGTATTTCATATTGGTAATGATATGAGAACCCTTTGTCCAGGCGCTAGACAGCTTAGCATGGGTGACTGATGCCTTCCCATCATACAACTAGTGAGCTGGACCAAGAACAAGACCATAGACATGTGGAGACTCCTTCCAGTCTCTTCTCATATCACTCCTGTCCATATTAAGACGCTGGGGCAGCAGGGATGACAGCATGGAGCACCTGGGCCCAGGTTTTTGGTGTAGGTGATCAGGTCCTCCATGGTCTCCACCACCTCAGCCACTGTCAGGTACTCCAGGATGCCCTTGCACACACGGATGATTTTACGGACCTGAAACACACAAGAGGAGAATGGCATTGTAAAAACGGGGTGCAGCAGCCCCGAAAAACACACAGCCGAACCAATCCAGCAGGCCTGGACTGACCCAGATTGGGCCATCTACCTCAGCCTCATCGAACGTGAGGAGCAAGTCCGACGTCCCGGAGAGAATGCCCCGCGATCCATCGATGAGGTAATCCCGAGCCGGAACAGAGTATGGGTCCGCTCTGAGCATCTGGGCAGCCTGGACCAGCTTGGTGCATGCATTCTCCACCCTGCAAAGGGGGCAGAGCTATGACAACCGACTCTGTCCTGCCGGCTCCCCCTGCTGGAGACAAAGTGCAGACAGATTCCTGCAGGCTAAATGGGGCTGGCTGGGGAACGGCCTTTAGGAAGCTGCCACGAGCATTAGCTCCAAACTCTGAACAGACACTCTGCAAGAGGAATTGGCCTCCTGGGCCATATTAAGCAGTGCGGGGTGTGTGAGGAGTCACCTCGACCTCGAATGGAGCTACCATGCGCAGAAACGGATTTGGCAGCAGTGGCTGACCACGGGCCAGCTGTGAGGAACTCTTCAGCTGCCGGTAACAGTCAGCCCCTTCTGCTTTCTGGCACACAGCAGGTGGCACAGAGCTGCTGGAAGGTCAGTCCCGTTATCAGCTCCTCCATTTGAGATAATGAGCTGTAAACACAGTCTCCCCTCTGTCCTGGGGGCACCTACCTATAATCATTATCCCCTCTAGGCAGTCAGGCCCAGTGTCAGCATGTTTATAAACTGGATGAGCCCATGAACACACACACGGCCAGGACACACACACACACACAGTCAGACAGAGAAAGAAAGGGGCACTCCACACACATACAGGGACACATGACGCCTCGTAAAGACAGGAAACGCAGCCCTGCAGCCATGGAGTCACATGGCCCTTCTCCCCGTGGAGTCCAGGCAATGCATGTGTGCTTACTTGATGAAGGCTGGGGGCATGTCTCGTCTCATAATCTGATCCTCCGTGGTCTGGACCGTCTCCTTACCCACCTATAGAGGAAAATGTGCAGAAGCAGGTAGAAGTGAAGAAATGGAAGGATGTCCTGGCAACATGGGTCCCACCCGCTCAGCACCCCCACCGAGCTTCCTTCTGACTCTAGAATTTCTGTACTGTTCTGTACTTCTGAACGCTAGTTAATCTTAAAAAGGAACAATCATTGCAGCTGAAAAGCTTGCTAAGTTGTGTCACCATGAAAATGCTCGGCTATAAATATTTCACCCCCCCCAACCCCCCGGCCAATTTCAATCAGCAAGATTTCAATATAACAGAATAGCATCGCTGTTCAAAATACCGTATACCATAGTATAATGTCCAGGCAGTATGACAGAGTGAAAAATTACATGCCACCCAAGCCTAATCTCAGCCCAGCTGACAATCATAGTCCTTGCAATATAACGATTGCATTTGCATAACATGCAACACTGATATTAAAAACAGATGGTGTATGTGCCTACGTCAAAGGAGATTAAGCTGTAAAACCAGCAAGAGCCTTGCTCAAGGGACCAACAGTGATATTACTCTGCTGGCCATGGGATTTGAATCCACAACCTTCCAGAGATGGAAACAGATTGCTAATCCACTGAGCTACACACCACCCCATATTTTCTTAGCTGATGAAGCTGTCTGACTTGTAGAAATGTTCCTAAAAGACCCTAAATATGACAGTGCCTAAATGCACTATATGTTCCGTCAATCAGCCCAAAAGCTCAGTCTCTCCCTCATCTTTCCCTCCCCTCTCTCACACATAAACATGCTTATCTCCCCGAAGCACTCAGCCCCCCCCCCCCAAGCCATAATTAAAGCGTGGGCAGCCAAATCAACTTTTAAATCAAGGTCTCCGAACCAAGGTCGAGGTTCTCTGGTGATCGATAGTGGTAACACAGGAGAAAAGCCTCCTGGATGGTGGCCTGTATTAGGCCATCACATGACATACACCAAAAATGCACCAGAGCAATGCCGCAGATAGGGGTTTGATAGTGGGGGAGGAAACAACTTGGTATTCAAAATACAAAGGTTTGTCTATTGGGCTGATGAATGAAGCCATTTCATTTTTTTATGGTGGGTCAAAGTTTCCCCCCGGTTCCTACACCACTGCCAGTCAGGACACGACGTGATTGGGAGCTACATCATAGCTGGAAAGAGCAGGTAAACACAGACAACGTGCTGCAAGTGCACTCCCACAATGCACCTGTCAACTGGGGTCCCCCCTCAGCTGGGGCCAGGGCCAGCCAGGAGGGCTCGTTCCGGGGAGGGGTGCATTCCAGAGTTATTATTAGAGCTTCCAAACATACCCCTAGAGAGAAGGCCCCTCTAGTGGGACACCTAGCTGGGACACTGAGGTTGATAGTGTCCAAACTGCAGTCATCTTAGCATGAGCCAGCATGCAAGTAAAACTAACAATGTGACCATCTAACTGATAACTGACTACTTCTTCATTTGCTTTTCACCATTTCTCCACCATTGTTTCTCATACAGCTGTTCTGAAGGCTCCTATCCTTGCAGGCCACTTCTAAAGCCAGCCACTTTCCGTCGGGGTACCACAGTGGATGGGCTGCCACCGGATGGGGGACACACACGCACACAGCTGTTTAGACAGAATACGAAGAGCTGGCTGATCAGTCCGTTCACTGGGAGCCATAAGGAGAGGTTGTGCAGTTGAGGAAGATGAACAAGCGAGTCTTTGTGACGCTCCTGGGGCTGAAACAAGAGGCAGCCATGTGCCCAGGGAGCTGAAAGGCCCTATCCAGGCCTTCATTGAAAACACCCAGGAAATGCAGGGGAAAACTTCAAACTGCCACCGATCAGAAACAGTGTTCATACACACCAGCCAAGACAGGAGCCAGGGTGGGGGACTGGGCTAAATTTAACGTGGTCTCCCAGGGAGCAAGCATGTGCTGCATCTCTCCTCCAGGCTGGGAAAGGCCAGGGGCAACGGCAGCTTGCGTAACGCCTTCCAGATGCTTGTTTACATGACAGTCTGACGTCATTTCTTAGGGATTTTGCTGCCCCCCATTGAGAAGACGCTACAGCTAGTGTCTCCCTTTTAAGGAAAGTCTCAGTGGTAAGCTGGCTCTTTCATGCATCAGACACGTCTGCCTATAAAGGGGGCCTTTTTTCATTGTCACTGTCATGGTCAAATAAAGACTTAGTGGGGGGGTGCGGGGAGGCACAGCCTTGGGTTCAAGCTCCACACAATTTCGAGATTCTCGCATAGATCCTACTGTGCATACAGCCAACCGCCCTCCTGATCAAACCTGACAGTCAGCATTCGAGAGGTGTGACATCATCACCTCCGTGGTGCTGTTAGAGAGGGCGGTCAGGCACACAAAAGCTCACTCCTTTGTTGCAACGTGCTCAGACAGGTGTCCCAAACCACATGCCCCCCCGGAGTACTAACCGCGACCCCCCCGCGCCGCCGCTCCCCCCACCCCCACCCCCCCCCAGCCCAGCACCCCCCCTCCCGCCGACCCGGACGACCCGGCG
>JAABNY020000063.1:12449593-12477672 GCA_015164015.2 Brevimyrus niger | reverse complement strand
GAGACTTTGGGTGGGATACAGGCAGCTGTGGGCCTGTCCAGTGTGAGGCGTGGTGGTGGGTGGGGGTTGGCAGGGGGGTGGCAAGGACTCCAACAGGCAGCTCATGTCATGTGATGTTACGCTTTAGGAGCCCCCCGTAGGAGGTCATGGATGATAGACCTCAAGTGGAAAGAGTTTAGGGAATTTTACACCTGTAATACATAGTGTATTTCATGTGGTGGGGGGTCCTGACCACCCTTCCATGACCTTCACTTTCCCCACGGTGTGGTCACAACTGGGAACCTCGGGATCCTGTCATGGTTCCAGGCCTTACGAGCAAAGGGGGCCCCTGGATGGGTGATTTGCTTGTCTGGTGAGCAGCTGGGATTTGGGAAGTGAGATTACATCATTACATCAGAAAGGAACAAAATTGTGAATCATTTTTATGAATCACCCCAGTCTAGTGAACACAAATTCCCTGGCTTTGGCCGTGCTGGTACACTGTTTGTCTGGCCCAATGCTGTCTGGAGACCTCCTAAGGCGTCCTGACCGAAAGCTGCCTGACCCGCACAGAATGTGACAGAGGTCTGTCTTTGCAGCCACTGGCTCCACATACTGTAAGCAGGTTATTACCGTGCAAACGTGGACCAAGGTAGACATCCTGATTTCATAATAAGGTCAGCCTGTGAGAATTTGTAGGTGGACCAGCTGAACCCCCCAAAAGAAAAAAAACACAAGAATATTTAAAAATGCTTAGGACTTCAAACCTTTATTTAATCATAAAAATATAAACCAAATAATAAGACATAACAGTAAATATAAATAACATTATTTACATGTTAAAGATTTAATAAATTTAATTGTAAAAATATATATATAAAAATAAACAAATTATACATATATTACAACATAAATTTCAATGTAAAACAAGGAAATATTTAAATTCTATGGAGAAATAATTGTATGTGCCGACAATAATTTATACACCCTGAGAATGCATAGAATGTTAAAAATCTCCTGCTGTAAAGCAGGTCGTAAAATTGATGGTTATAAATACATTCTAAATATCAACCCAGGACATGGTCAGAGATGACATCCCAGCAGCAGTGTGGTGTCTTGTACCTGTCGTTTTGCTGCCCGCGTTGCTGCCTGTCTTTACGGTATGACCCGCCAATGGCCTCCTGTCCTGGTGGAGGCTCACTTTTGAGGGAACATGACGCCCGAGGCGATGAGAGGAACTCTTGTTTTCTCCTGGATCCACTTGTTGTAGTTGGTGACCTGGGTGTAGACACCCGGCCGGTTTCTTTTGGCACACTCCTCCCCCCAGCTGACGATGCCAAACAGGAACATGCGGCTCCCCACCTTGCATACCAAGGGTCCCCCTGAGTCTCCCTGGGGGGCAGTGAGGGGGGGGGACGACATGTTGAGGTTACTGTGTCGGCGACCTGGGCATCGTACTAGGAGCCGCTTAATGGAAGGTGACAGATCCTGTACCTTACAAGCGTCTGTGGTCCATGTGCGGCTGCTGGCGCAGAACATGTTGTCTGTGACCGCTGTCCCGTAGTAGGTGTCACTCGTGCAGTCCTTCTGGGCCACCAGTTGCACAGTGCCCTCTTTTAGGAACTGGGAGTACTGGAGAGTTTCTGTACATAGAAACAGTGTGGAAGTGTGGGATCAAACTGGGGCGATTATGTGCTTAATAATAGTAGCTTTTTTTCCCCCCCCGTATCCCATCATGTTCTCCTTTGAGACACTTAGACACACACACAGTTGAAAGTGCAGCTTGGAGTCTGAGCGCAGGGTCAGGACATTTATCTGGTGGGGGTGGGGGTGGGGGGGACCTTGCTCCAGGGCTCAGTGGGCATGTGACTATTCTATCAAAGGTGGGATTCAAACCAATGACCATGCGATGGCACAGAGGCCTGAGCTGCTGAGTCACCTGGTTCTTAGAGGCAAAGGGACAGGGGGACTCACCATCTCTCCCATATCCAACGACTTGGCAGGAAGACCCTGGGGGCAGCATCTGTCTGGGGGGCGGAAGGCATGCAGTCTGTACCGAGTCCGTCATCTTGGCACAACGGCTGCCTTTGATCATCAGCAAAGCTGAAACGAAAGAAACCTGTGAGAGACTCACCCCGCTGGAGCCCCCTGGAGGCATCTGCATGCCTTGCAGGTTCGGGTCACCTTACCAATGTCGTTGTTGTAATAAGGTTGAACCTCGTCATTGTAAGCCTCGTGATTGATGAGTTTCTGCACTTTGAATCTCTGCTCTCTACTGGCATGGCTCTCATTGATGGCATTCTTCCCCAGGAAGATGGTCATGTCTTTAATCTTTTTGGTTCTGGGGGGGGGGGCATTATGACAGTCCATCAGACCCTGTGTCAACCGTACCCTTTCTCTTATGTGTGTTAGTGGCTGTTGGGACACTTACTCATCATCAACAAAGCAGTGAGCGGCCGTGAGCACCCAGCATGATGAGATCAGGGTTCCACCGCAGTGGAATCTACCCTTCAAAAAGATAGACGCTATCCATGGCTGGGACTCCACTGCAATGGTCCTCCCACCCATAATCTTGAACTGCATCTTTTTGTGTTGCCCACAATCAGTCACTGTGGGAAGATGTGACAATCAAGCTACGGAGACTGTCCTTTCACAGACAGAAGGACAAGCATGGACTGTCTGTTCACAGAGTTTGGACAGTCCATTCACAGGCAGAGGAACAAGCTCTTTAGAGGCATGGACTGTGTGCTCACAGACAACAGGACAAGCATAGACTGTCTGCTCACAGACAGAAGTAAAAGCATGGACTGTGTGCTCACAGACAGAAAGACAAGCACAGAACTGCTGCTATTCAAGGTATGGCCAGCAGGGATAGGAGACTGCCATTTATACCCAGTAGACATGGCAGTCTTCATGCAAGCACATCTGTGAGCTGTCTGACTGAAAAAATGACCGTATGTCTTAAGTGTCCATATGAACATTAAGCCAGACAAACCATTTGTTATTGAAAAGGGCCACTTAGAACCACAAAAGACGGACACTGGCCTTTGGGCAAAAAGACCAGGTGCTCAGCAATCCCACCCCCCACAGCCAAGGGGCTGTAAGGACCCACTATAACGAGGATGGCAGACTCACCTGAGTGTTGGCGGGCAGAGGTCCTCTTGGTTTTCCGGGGACCCTGCTACGAAAAAAGCTGGCTTACTGCGTGTGCTGAGTCTGACGCACCTCAGCTTGTATGACTTCATATTAGATATTAACTGAAATTCTCGGCGCCCTATTTATACATCAAATAGCCAGTTTTAGCTTTAGCACACACGCACATGACACAAACAGCTGCGTTTGTGGAAGTGATAACCATAGCGGGGATGTTTTGCTGTTGTGAAGTTGGCCGTTGTATACATTACCGCGTGCAGGGCTGGCAATGAGGCAGCCAGCAGGGTGAGAAAGAGGAAGATCTTCATTGTTCCTCTTGACTGCTTTCCTCCTTTTATGGTGTTTCTGTGAGAACAAAATTCAGCCGCAGGCATCAGGGGTGCAAGCTGAATCGTGGGTAGTGGCATGATTGTGGGGACCTTAGAAAAAGCTCTGGTTTCTGTTCCTGCTAATGCTTCAAAATGGTACCAACCACTATTTATAAGCTAAATGTGTAAATACCAACATGCTCTAGGGCTATATCATAAACTGAGGCATGAATATTTTTCACGGAATACATTTAATGGGTCAAAATCTAATGAAAAAATATTTTATTTTATTTATTATTATTTTAAATATATTTAGAACAACAAAGACTGACTAAAATGCTGCACAAAATCAAACATATGTATAAGGAAAAAAACTGAATAAAAGCTGGAAAAAGTTTTTAAAAAATTATTATATATATTTTTTTATTCTGGGTGCATTTAATAATGAATTTTTCATTATAATCCAAATAAATTGCTTAAAACAGATTTTTTGCTACTTGGGAAAAAAATGGGCAACTTAAGACCCAGTAAGTCAAGTCAAAAGTCTCTATTTTCAATTCTGCCATATCAAGACAATTGAAATTGAAATTGAAATTACATTACACTCAGGTGAGCACCCTAACAACAACAAGCAAGACAGACAAGCAAGACATATACAAATATTCAAGTATATATATGTATACAAAGATAATTTTAAATACTTTGTGCAATTTTTCCACCAAGGAAAAAAACACCTTCTTTTCCCCATTTTTTCCCCCAAAGTCCTACTTCGATACTATTCCCACAAGCCCAGGATTTTGTAGTTTTGTGGCATTCTACATGAAACTAAATAACTGATAAATCCATCTCCCCTACATTGAGTACTGTGGCACTTTCTGCTCTAGTCAAAAACACTCTAAGAATATACCATGCATCCCAGTAGATGGGGGAGATCACGAATCAAGGCAAACTTATTGTTATAAGAAAAGAAGTGCATGTTTGCTTACCGGAGAGGTCAATGTCCTTAGTGCTGTCAGTAGTGAGGTTGCAGGAACTGCTGCGTGGAACTCGCGATGCGTGTTTGGGCCAACTGCTCAACTGCTCGGTTCAGTTCTGGTCTCAGCTCACCATATAGGGATGGAAGGGGATGTGGGCGGGGTCTCCGCTGATTGACGCATCCACTCTGTGATGTAGTTGCTGAAGAGCTGCTTGAGAAGTGGCTGGCGGATACATCCTGGTGATTCATGAAATGACACGGCTTCCCACATGTGGCTAATTACATGACCAAAACAGGAAACATACCTAAAATGGCTGTTGTATCACTAGCCTACTTTGGGGCGAACACTGGCATAATCGCAGTGCATCGTGGACAGCTGGCCTTTGCACACCAGCAAGAAGGTGGCTAGGCAGTTAAAGTTGCCGATTGATATAAAGATTAATATTGACCTGTGATTGTATAAAGCTCAACCTGAGGCGAGTTTGTACTCAAAACATGCAGCAGACTTGTTCGGTGCTGGTATCGTGCACTGCTATGAATTTCATTACTCTTTATTATATTATAAATTATAATTTCTTGATAATGATTGATTTCCCTGTTTGTTTGTTTTATACAGGCATTTAGCCTGTAAGGTTACTATTGATTTCTATTCAATGACAGTGATGAGAACAACTGATTCACAATCATTTTGAAGTTCTTATAAACTGTAACACTGAAATGAATCAGGCCAGATATTTGGTAGACATTTCATCTTGCAACACATTCAGTTTCCCAATATCCCTTCAAAGCTTCTAGGTAATGTGTTTGACATGTGGTGCATTCTGGAAGTATTCAGACTCCTTTCGATTATTTCCACATTTGGTATTTTGCAGCCTTACGCTCCTTTAAATTCAACCCCCCCCCACCTCAATTCTCTACAATGACAAAAGCTAGAATTTAGAAATTTTTGCAAATTTACTTTAAAAAAAAAAATGAAGGACCACCTTGACATTAACTGATAAGCCAACATATATCCAATATATCCCAGACCCTGACATGCACTCTTTTTATGAAATGGTTAACATTATTCGCTTCACATGGGGATGTTTGAAATGTTTTGGCTCATTGTTGTAAATTTTCAGACCCTTCATCAGTACTTAGCTGAAGCATCTTGGCAGCAATTGCAATTTTCTTAAGTATGATGCAACAAGCTCTGCACACATGGATTTGGGGATTTTTTTGATGTTATTTCCTGTAAATCATAACAAGCTCTGTCAGGTTGGATGAGGACTGTCAATGGACAGCTATGTCTCTCCAGAGATCTTCGAATGGGTTCAAGCCCAGACTGTAACTGGGTCCCTCTAGGGCACCCACAGAGTTGCTCCTAAGTCACCCCTACATTGTCTTTGCTTTGTGCTTAGGGTCATTGTCCTGTTGGAAGGTTAACCATCAGCCCAGACTGAGGTCCAGAGTACTCTGGAACAGGATAAACAATAAAAATAATTACAAATAATTACACAAAATTTAAAACAATACAAAAAAAATCTAAATTAATCAAATGAAATGGATTATGATTAGGCAGAAACATGGCCGGCTCTGGCTACAGGCAGATTAGATAGTTGCCTCAGGCCCCTGAATTACCTGTGTTGCACAGGAAGTGAAATGATCATTAGTTTTGTTGGTGTAAAGTGACACTCCTCACTTAAGAACTTACGACTAGATCATTAAGCAAATTGGTCGATAAGCAAGGAGCCGCACCTTGCTGATATTTCAAGCACACTGTACTGATAGTGGGTTGGTGTCAGCCATCTTCAGCTATTGTTTTAATGTAACCTTTACACAATTAATAAAATTTTTAGTCTATTAAAGTGTATTTTAGTGTAATGAACAGAATAGAGGAAAACAGCTTTAATAAACATTACTTAGTTTTGCACACTGTAAATACAGGTAATCAGAGTTGTTCAGAGACTGCCATTTCCATGACCAAAGTTCACACAGAGTATGATACTGAGTGGTTAGAGTTCTCATCATAAGTCCTTGTGGTAGTCACATATTCATTTCTATTAATTAGTCTCGCCTCTGGCTAGTTTCAGAGTCTCTTTCCTTGAAAAACACCCCCACAGTTTCACCATTGTGGTGGTATTGGGGTGCCTCAGTGTTTCCAGACATGATGCCAAACAGCTGCCTTGGTTTCATCAGATCAGGGAATCTTGTTTCTCACAAACTCCAGCTTTCTAGGGCTTCTGCTGAGCTCACAGCAGTGGAGTGTTGCAGTGTTGGTTTCTTCCATCTCCACATAGGATCTCTGGAGCTCAACCAAAGTGGCTACCAGGTTCTTGGTCACCTCTCTCACCAATGCCAATCTCCCCTGTCTGCTCACTTTGTTAGGGGTGGCCAGCTCTCAGAAGACTCTTGGTTGTTTTAATCCTCTTTTTAAGGATTATGAAAGCAACTGTCCTATTGTGAACTTTCAGTTCCACAGGCTGTTTGTGATTTTCCTCAGATCTGTGCCTAAACAAAATCCTGTATCTGGGTGGTTCTTTAAACCTCATGGCAAGGTTAGCCCATCCTGTGGTCTGCGTGGATCCCAATGCCCCAGTCCAGTGACGGGGACGCTGTGCTGCAAAAATGGTGCCGTCCTTCAGATGAGACGTAAAACCGAAGTCCTGATTCTCTGAACGGTACCCCAATGTCCTGGTTAAAGTGGCCCACTGTGGCCCTATCAAATTTGGCCTCGTAATCATCCCCTTAATATAACTGGTGAATTCATTCTGTCCCTTCGTCACCATAGCTACTGTGTGGTGACCATACTGGAGCAGAATGACTGCTGCCACGTCATCCAGGTGGGTGCTACACAGTGGTGGAGGCTGAAGTGGCTCCCCATTGCTTCTGTAAAGCGCTTTGGGTATTGAAAAGTGATACATGAATGTAACATTCATTCATTCATTGATACTGTCCAAAGGTCATAGGCTGACAATGTTAGGGCTATTTATCTTGGTATTAAGTGTATATTTTGTGAGAGAAAACACACAATGTAACATTAGAATGTTCACAACTGAATCACAATACAATTAAAATAGCAATACCTTCTTCTATCTATTCTCCAATAAGTTGCTGATACCTAAATGGCTGGCTAGATGCTTCAGTTCCCACCTTAATTAATTTAGTTTAATTGCAGTAGAAACCGTTTATACTGATCATAGTTATAATGATCAACTGCTTCCTGATCAACAGAACCATTCCTGTACAAATACTGCTTAAATTATTGGTTTACTGTAATCAGGTGGTCCACTTACAGTGTACAGACTATTTTTTTAATTATTCTTTTACTTTGATCACCCTACTTTGCCTTGCAGTAACGCGTCTGTTTCTGGCTAGTGACCTAAGGCTAATTCCGTGCACAGAAAACATGATGGGAGAAAGAAAGTCAATTTTTCTATAAATTCATCCAAGTTTATGATAAACCGCCAAAAACAAGCCATTGAGACGCAGTAGCAAAATTACAATAAACATTTTGAGACAATTTGACGTTGTGAAAATGTGCTGTACACTGTAAATGAAATTTAATTGGATATTTTGTATCAAGAAGAAGATAAAAATCTGTTATAATGATCATCCACTTACAGCCATCAATTTCACTCAGACAGACGTGATCACTATAAGCGGTTTCCACTGTATTTAAACTGATGAGGTATTGATTAGCCAAACATAGTCAAAAATACATGGGTGTATAGTATGGTTACTGCAAATACCGGGTGACTTGAGGAGAGGTTGTTAAATGGCCAAGCTAACACACTTTGACATACATAATATTACAGATTTATACTAACAGGAAGATCATTTAAGCACAATATTCTTTGACTGCCTAGGACTTTTGTATATTACTGTACAATGTCAATTGTGGGACCTTAAACATGCTGGTGTGTGCTCTCCAAATGATGCGCAATAAACTGAATTAACCACAGGTTCCCTCCATTCAAGGTGCAGGAATAGAACAGAATTAATAGAAATGGGATGCACTTGAAATAAATTTCAAATTTCATAATAATGGGTCTGAATACTTATGTCAATGTGTTGTTTCAGTTTATTCTCTAAAAAATTGCAAAAACATCTAAAAATCATGTTTTCGCTCAGTCATTATGGAGTACTGAGTGTGGATCAAAATAAATAAATGATTTTTCATTAAGGCTGACACTTGAGAAAATGGTACAAAAGTGATGTGGTCTGAATACTTTCTGAATGCTCTGTACATACTTAATATAAATGATTATATGGAGGTCTGTAAGAAGACAGCAAAAAAGAGCAGAGAAAAGGTCCTCTAGATGAGGACGGCACATGGAGGTCAACATCTAACCAGTAAAGAAGTAAGTAAACAAGATAAGTAAAGCCAGTTCCATCAAATGCTCATCCTTTTGAATCAGCAGATCTGCATCAGGAGTCAACAGAATGAGCGTGTGAATGTGTAAAATGTGGGTAGATGTGGCTGCGATCAGCCCAGAGCTGCAGATGGGGTGTGAACCGTAAAGAAAGGTGCTAAAGATGCAGTCTGCACTCCATCCTGCAGAGAAGGTGGTGTGGATGTGTCAGCCTGCTGGGGACACAGGCATCTGCACAGGTGGACGGACAAACAGGAGCAACTGGGCCTGCAAGCAGTAACAGGGGCTCATGTAGGAGAACTGTGACTGACGGAGAAGCAAGAGGAGAGGAGAAGCTGCATGAAAAGATCTCTACCACTGTGCGCTTAACTGCACAATAAGGGAATTCGCACTGTGGTTCCTACACTCCTTTTCGAAAGGTCTCTGAAATAGCAAATATGTTATCACTGACCACAAAACCAACCCGAAGTGGGGCTGAGCAGCCTTTGAGAAAATAAACATATTCATCTGTCACTGCTCTTTCAAAATGTAAGCGCCTTATCTATTGCTAGAGTGAATACGTGCATGTACAAACACAGCTGCCAGAAACTTAAGAGCTTGATCTGGTCAGGACCGATGAGAACTAAGGTGTTTACAGACGTTATGAAGACAGGAAACCACATTGGGCAAATCCCTTTCCACTTTCCTGTCTGGAAGGGAAGAGGAAGTACAACACAAGCGCTGAAGAGGCATTCTGGAAGACGCTCTCGATCATGCACTGGCATACAGGCAGCTGGCGATGAAGTGCTGCCATGATAACGATGATGATGGCAGTGAAGAGCAGATATGAAAAACAGGCACAATTCAAGAGGGAATATATATATATATATATATATATATATATATATACACACACACAAAAGTCAGAGAGGGATGTAGAAAACTATGAATGATTCACTTCCTCTCGCAAACACAATTAGCATGACGAAGGGTCATATTAGTCAATATATTACCAAGGTAGAGTGAGCAGAACAAAAATCCCCGTGTGATTTAAATAGGTTGGGATTATTTAGACACGTCAATGAGAATCACAGGAAACATTTCTGTTTAAGGTTTTGCCACATGCACACAGTGAAACACTGCCCAGTGAAACACTCTTCCACCTGCTTCCTGGATTGTGCTTGAAGGAAATATGCAATAAATAGAAAAAACAAAATAGCAATAAATAACAATAAAATAACAATAAAGATAAATTAACTGCAATATTGACAATAAAAATAGAGAGCAGTATATCAGCAGTTCTAAATGATGTGCAATGACAGTGTATGAAGTGAGTTGTTAGCTTTGGGAGTCCTCACCTAGAATGCGAATGGCCTGGCTTGGCCTGGGTACAAGCTGTTCCCCAGTTTCTCAGTTATGGTCTTCAGTGCCTCCCTGATGCTCCCAGTCAGGATGCTCTGAAAGATGCAGGTGTAGGGTGCTTGAGTCAGTATGAACTTCATCAACATCCTGAGACGGCGGAGGCACTGCCCTGCCTTTTTAACAAGGCTATCGCATCATCTATGTATCTGTTGGGCAATAAGCAAATTGCAAGATGTCTGGTGTGCTGAGGAGTGTAGAGCAGACGTGATCCCTTGAATTGGTTCATCACTGGACGCTGCCCCTAACAATTCTACGGAAACCCTAGACAGCTACCATCGAAAGCATCCTGACAACTCCTGGATCGTTAGCGATCTCAGCCACGACAGTGATGGCTTCTTCTCTCTGCCGAGGTCGGGGCAAACGGCACAGCTGCCTGTAGGTAGAAGAGCTTCTTTCCCCAGATGATATAGATCCTTAATATTTAGGACTTGTCAGACCAACATTCCAGTCTACACAATTTGTATCATTATAGTGCATATAAGTGAATATTTACTATTACACTATTGCACTACCTGCCCACCATGATATTTATGATTACTGTATAATGTTTATGTTTAATATCACGTCTCTATATACTAATGTTCCCTTTAATCTTATGTCCCTTATCCCTATGCTCCACCGCTTATGGTCTGGAGCTAGGTAAAAATGAATTTCACTATGCATTGTACTGAATATAACTGTGTATGTGACAAATAAAACTGAAACTTTTAAATTCAAAGTGCAGTCAGGTGGTAGGTGTTCGGACATGGTGGGTAGGGTTTCTTGGGGGCAGGGATGATGGTGGTCTTTTAGAAACACACTGGTACTGATGACTTGATTGTGCTGGAGTAGCACTGGAGCTAGCTGGTCTGCACAGGTTTTCAGGACCTGCCCAGTTGGGATGCCCCCGACTTCGGCCGCCTCTCTGATGTTCACACCTTTCACTTGCCTATCTCACATCGTTCTGTAAGTGTGACAGTGGTTCATGTATCTGGCCAGCTAATTTGTTGGTTTAGCTGTTCCCTGTCAACCAAAGTGAGGGTGCGCATTCCAGTGAAATGAGGCTGAATGGCAACTTATTCCCTGATTATCATAAGTAGGAGTTTCAACCATGCAAATTTACAGTAGCACTTGGCAAAATATAAATACCTTATAGAACAGAAAGGAAGATTACATTACATCACAATTACAGTGCTACAGTGATATGTAGAGATATGAGCTCTGCTGGGAAATCAGTCCCCTTTTTAGTTATCTCATTCCATCTTATTAAAAGATTTTATAGATGCTACATCCTCTGCCGGTCTCTGTGACCATTTCTGCATTCATGCAAAAACAGTAAGCAAATGCAGCAACAAAGTTTGGAGGTTCACTTCTGGAAGTGGAAACCCTGATTCACAGAACTTAGCTAAACAATCATCTGGAAGACTTCAGCCAATTCCAGGGCTGCATTTTGTTGCCAGTCCACACCAAGGTTATCAATAGCTGTAAATGATCTGCAATGAAAGTGTGGGATGGTATAAAGTGCCTAGAATGGCATGTTATGGTAGCTGTGGGAGTCCCAGTTCAGCTTACAAACAGCCTAGAGCGTAGAAGCCTTTTCTCACTCTCTCGTTTTTGCATTAGGCTGTGCATTAGGGTGGGTGAGGTCTGCAGACCCAGCTGATTGCTCCAGTCTGCACAGGGCTGTGCTGTTCTACTTCGTGCTGCTCCCCAGGATGCTCTCGCGAGTGCAGGTGTAGAGTGCTCTTAGAATCCTAGGAGCTGGTCAGCAAGCATCCTGAGGAAGTGAATGCACTGGCATGTCTTTCTAACAAGGTTACTGAAGTGCATTTTCCATGTCAAATCCGCCGTGATACAGACACCCAAATATCTGAAGCTGGGGAGCCTTTCCACAGGTGTCCTGTCGATTGTGAAGGGGTTGAGATGCCTCTCCTGTTTCCTCCTGAAATCCATGATCAACTCTGTTGTCTTTTGTTAACTCATTCTGGTAGGCCATTTCATCATCATTGAAGATCCGGCCTACCACAGCTATTGTCAGCAAACCTGAAAATAGTGTTGGGGGTGAACGCAGCCTCACAGTCATATGTGTGTAGGGAGTAGTGCGGAGGGTTTGGCACAGGACCCTGGGGAGTCCCTGTCTTGAGTGTAATGAGAATAAGACTTGATGAAGTGTCAGACAATCAGGGGTCTGCCCATCACTCCCAGGCCCTTGAGATTACTGGGGGTGGTGTGAGGCTCAGTGGGTTAAGGCACTGTGATCAGAAGGTTGTTGATTCAAATCCTAGAGTACAATGATTTCACCCCTGGGCCTTTGAGCAAGGCCCTTAAACCCCCAAGTGCTCTACAGCAGGTGTCAACACCACAGTGAATTCTGGACATTTTGCTGAAAATGCTCATACAGGTCGGGTGTTTACAAACATGGTCAGAAACATTCCCAAATTTCCCAATATAACAGTGTCAAAGACTCACAATCCATGTTTTGCCAATCAGAGGGAGCAAAATGACCCCCTCACAGGTGCATTCCCCACCACTTGTCTCCCTACCCCCAAATTGGTTGCCCCTGGCCTACATAGTGCTTTTTTCTCATTCAAAACATTTAGGCAAAGACACACCAACAATCTTGGGTCCTGCATCTAAAAAAAAAAATACATAAGTGCCTTGCTCATGCTGATTTCTGAGAAAGGGACATTTTTCTCTGTATCTGGCACACTGTATCTGGCACACTGATAAATGGATTACTGAAAATCTCAGATCTATGATCGATGCCTTTCTCTAATGTAAATGCTGCGCTAGTAGATTAGAAGCCAATGCAATGAGCATGGAACACTGCTACAATGCTTAACCCCTGGATCCTATTTGTGGACTTAAGATTCATCTTTCATACTAATATCCTTGAAAGGCTGAGAGAGAAGCTTGCTGATCTGAACCTGCCGACTTTCATCTGCCTGTGGGTCACTGAGTTTCTGATGGATAGGAAACAGTATGTGAGAATGGCGACATTCATTTCAGATTCCCTGACCACCAGCATAGGTGCTTCTCAAGGCTCCTTTTCCTTTGTGTCTCAGTTGACCCAACTATAAAATATACAGACGATACCACATCTGGGGCAGTACAATATTTTACATAATCTACTGTGTTGTATGGTAGGCAGGGCCTCCTCTAATGGCACGCAAAGGTGTTCGTTTAATTAAGCGGTAGGTCATAATGGTGGTAAGTATCAATGTGGTGGTGGTGTGGCCTGACACTTTCACCATTGCATTCCTACCACCACCTAGTTAACAACTTTTACTGTCCATGACCCCCCACAGCTGAAGGGCCAGACAGGACATTTTCCCGGAGGGCCGATGGACACGTGGGTCAGCAAAATATGTTGTGGGGATCCCCCCCCCCCCCAGTAATATTTGTTCCTCTGCAAAGAAAATGTAAAATCTAGCTCCTTATATATTGTTTATCTCTTAGGTTAGTGTTGTGTATAGTCTTAATATTCTTAAAAATAGTCTTAAAACTTATATGCATCCATTTTACACCAGCAAATTCCTTGGACATGTTACTTTCCCGGTGAATTTGTATGATTCTGATACAGAGTCTACTTACTGTACAGTCTGAGTGATTCAAGGTAGTGCCAAGAACAAATGGGACACATGACAAAGTGCACAAGCACAGGAGATATTCTAATGGCAGTGCTGTGCTCACTCTGTTTCAGAAAAGCACTTTACTCCAGATCCGTCTGTGGCAGTGTTTACACCAAAAAGCAGCCAGATGGGGAAACTGGCATTTGTTTACTGAATCTTTCCTGGTGATTCATGGTACTGTAGTACAGACACTCCCCGGGTTATGATGGGGTTGCGTTTCGATAAACCTACTGTAAGGCGAAAATGCATTTTAATATAGTATAACAAACATCATAGCCTGGCCTAGCCCACTTTAAACATGCTTAAAACATTTACATTACCCTACAATTGGGCAAAATCATTAACACAAAGCCTATTTTTATAATAAAGTTTGAAATCTCGTATAACTTACTGAATAATGTTCTAAAAATGACAAACAGAATGGAATTGGAATACCCATCATAAAGTTGAAATATCATAACAGGGACCATTGTAACCTGGGGATTGTCTGTTTAACGCAAGTGTGAATAAATGAGGGAATGGCACAGTGGCATAGAGCCCTTAAAAGTGAAGTGAAAGAGCTCTCATTCTCATTTTCACTTGTCCTATTCAGGGTTGCGGGGTCCAGAACCTATTTCAGAAATTACGGGTGCAAGGCAGGGAATAACTCAGGAAGGGGCGCCAACCCATCACAGTGCATACTCATACACCATTCATACCTACAGGAAATTGGGCAACTCAAACTCACCTTAACGTTTTTTGGACAGTGGGAGGAAACAAAAAAAAACCCAGGATGATACATAATATGCAAACTATACACACGTGGAACAAAGGCGCCCCCTATCAGCATGTATAGAATTTGCAATTTATTTTATTTATCAAATTAAGTTTTGTATGGCCTCACTTCAGGTAGACTTAAATGCCTCTTATTTGAAATCGATGGCTGTCTTATCGATAGAGTTGGATGAGTAAGTTCTGCTTTAGTGTCGCTGTTTCAGAAAATCATTCTTACTTCACGTTTACTGAAGCTGCTTTTAGGAGTGAGCCAAACAGCTTTTTGGTTGGATGTAAAATCATGCAATGACAAAAAAGTATTCTGATATTATATGCCTTGCCATCGGTGTGTAGACATCTAGGTGGGTTTAAGCAGGGTTGCCAATTCTCACACACCTAGCGTGACACTCACACTTTCAGACTCTCATGCCCACACAAATGTTACAGTAAATCTGTATTTTTCTATCATAAACCTAAAATGACCCACCCCAAAAGTGTTGTGGTAGTTTGCAAACCCTACAGACTATTTACAAGGTAATAAACCTGTTACATACATGTAAATGTGTGTGCATGAATATACAGACAGAATTGAAAATCTCATTAGAGCCAGTTGCCCAAAGGTGTCAAGCCTGTTTAAGTTATAGGTTTGGAGGTGTGTTTCATAGATGGCCCTAGCACTAGCTCACAGACATATCTGGAGTATTTGGCTCCAGGAAGAGTTGACAGTGGAAATGTCTTCTCTTCAAGTGTTTGTGGAGCAAAACCATATGACCATATGTAGGGTGACCAGATAATCCATGTCAGAGAGGACCCTCTGAACTAGGACAGAAATCGTACATTTCCATTTCAATTAAAAGGACCTGGATTTCACTTGAGCACCAAGTTCTGGCTGTGTGCTGATTAGTCAGTCTCCTATAATCATGCATGCCTCACTAATGATAATATAAAATAGCTGGATGAGTCTCAATCAAAGAAACAAACCAGTCAGAGCACAAGAGCAGCTGAACTCTTTAGCCGAGCACAGGAGCCTTTTAATTTGGAAGTAGTTTGGAAAACCCTGAAGTAGCTCAAAGTGTCCTCCCTGACATGGATTATCTGGTCACCCTAACCACATGGCCACTTTTTCCTGGACTTGTGCTCTGTTTTTGCAACCTAAAAATTCCTGAAATGTCAGGGATTTTGCTTCGTTACATGTCGATATTTACTTTCTACATTCAGAATACTTTCTGTGTACACATTTGCATTCTGTCGACGCCTCTCTTTGCTTTCTTGCCTCTGGTGTTCTAATTTTTGCAAAACAAAATATGGTCACCCTAGTGTCAACTAGCAGTTTGAAATATGATCTAACAGTTTACTGAAGAGATACCAGCTGACTTCATTTCCCACTGCTTGTTTTTGTTTGTATGTGGCTTTGCGTTATCACAAAAAGTGGAATAAGCCACTTCCTTTTGGAATGGTGTTACAATCTGGCGCAAACTCATAACAAAAAGGAAAGGAAAAAAAAAGAAAATCCAAGGAAAGACACAGGACCCAAAATTCCCAAATAAAGAAACTTGATGAGGGTAATAAAAAAGAATGCTACATAACACATATATAACCCATGGTTGTCAGTAATCAGTAGTGCAGGCATGCCATGTTCATGTAGTGTAGAATAAATACAGAAAATAAAAATCAAATACAAGACAAAACAAAACCAAAACAAACGGCAGTGTACTACCAGCACCGAAGCACGAGTCCCATTTTCCCCGAAGCCTGGCCATTTTAAAAGGGAACAAATCAGCTACGGCCTTAACAAGCATCAGGTGTAACTGGCTTGCAGGTATAGCAACAACACTCAAAGCAATGACAATGTGAATTGCCAACACTAGATGACAATTAGTCCACAACCTACACTCAAGGTCATCACAATGGTTATATAAAAAGAACATACTTTATGTCAATACAAATGACTTTTTTTCTGATCTTATTTTTTTGGCTATAAACTGCTAGCTACAAACTGTTTCTTTAAGGCTGTGGTCCTTGAGCTGCTGATTTCTGACCTACACCCACAGGCTGTTAATAATTAATGCCATTTCAGTCTAGTTTGCTTTTAAATTCCAAACATTCCTTCTAAGTTGTTCAGGCTTTTCGTGTAATTGTACATATTAATATAAATGGTCTACAACTGTAATGATTCAGTTCCTTTTATGGGTATTTCGTGTATACCGTAAAGTAAAATCCCACCTTGATGACACATTAAAACTACTATAATGTTTTATTATCGTCAGACTGAAACAGGTCCCTCCGCCTCCCCTTTAATGAACGTGGCGTATGCGCCTCTCCTTTAATTAACGTACGTTTCACCCGGAAGTGAAGCAGGGAGGGGAGCTAACTGACTCAACCAGTGATTTATGTAGTGATAAAACCTGACTGGGCTTGACGACCGAGGGGGATGGGCGAAAGCGAATCGCATGGTCACTGAGGTGTAAGAGTTGTCGGTTTGTAAGACTGGTGAGTTTCAATGAAATTCGAGACCAGGGGTCCGCCTGAATGAAAGCAGACGTGTAGATTGTGTTACAACGATGAGCCGTCGGGTCGCGGTATTCATGTTTCTGTTGTCGATTATCGGTATGCCCCCATCTTCTCCCACTGATAGCTTACTCAGACTGAGCTGTTGGGAAGTCCCTGCCCAGTGTGCGCTGGACGGCAGGACAAGACTGGGAAGAGTGGATGCATTCAGCTATGCATATGCTTATCTGTCAGCCATATTTCACTAGGGTATATCGTACATTTTGACTTAAATATGATACTATCTTACACCATAAGGCCCGGACTAGAACATTCTTGCAGACTGCCTTAGAAATTGTAGACAATTTCAGTTATAATCGTATAACACAATGATTAAGATGGATGTGACTGCCAGGAGTATTGCGGACTTGCACGACACTGAGCGCGAACTTTGTCCGTGTACTGCGGAAGAAAAGATCGATAACGCGTCGCATAACAGGCCTTGCTGATGGTTGAAATAAGCAGTGTTCAGTATGTGTCTCTTATTGCTTGTGTGAGTTTCAGAAACGCCTACACTTACGAGTGATTATTTAAAGATCATAAGTTTCAAAAACATATTATGACCTATTGCGGATGGAGTGAACAAAAGTGAGCTAGTGCATGGGCTTTGTGTAAATAGGTGGTCCTTGTAGCTGTCATAGCTGGCTCACCAGTTTCCAGTCTGTTGCCCATTAACTGGAGCTTACTTCCCAACACTCTCTGGCAGCGACACTTTCTGTATCTGATGTTTCCAGTGGGAAATTGGTCTTAATACTTGTCGCTGAGGGTCATGCCCAGCAAGGTGAAGGAGCTAGACTTGGGGAAAGAGGTCACTTAAAATCTCAGCTGTATAATCTTTCCACTAGCTCCATTAACGTTAGCTGTACCACTGTGACGCTTTGGACGAATGCGTGCCAATAACCCATGTTTCCCCAGAGGTCCCATCTTGGTGAGAATGACGATGGCACACGCAGGGGCTGTAGTTGCTGCGGTTACCGCTGTGATGGCAATTCTGCTGCACTCCTCCATACATAAGATTGAGGAGGGACACCTGGCTGTGTACTACAGGTAAGTGTGATCCCTGTTTGTGCCTCTACTCCCTGTCTGTGGTGTGATTCCCTGACCTCCCTGGTATCTTCCTCTCAGAGGCGGGGCTCTGCTGACCACGCCCAATGGCCCCGGCTACCACATCATGCTGCCCTTCATCACCACGTACAGATCAGTGCAGGTCACGTGATTCTGGCGCTAGCTGAGGATCGGTCTGTGCCGCACTTTGGTGTGAGATGGAGCCTGACTGTGTTTTTGTGTTGCAGACGACGTTACAAACAGATGAAATAAAGAATGTTCCCTGTGGAACCAGGTATCGGGTGTGTGTGTGTGTGTGTGTGTGTGTGTGTGTGTGTCTGTCTGTGTGATTGTGTGGATAGTTATGACGGCCTGTGCTTGCTGGTCTAACCCCCTTTGCACCTCTCTCTGCAGCGGGGGCGTCATGATCTACTTTGACCGGATAGAAGTGGTCAATATGCTGGTTCCTTCTGCAGGTGAGCCTTTCTCTGTGTGTGTGTGTGCGCACACGTGTGTGTGTCTGAGCGCGTGTGCAATGACTTTGGGTGAACAGCTTTTCACTCCTCTGACCTGCGAAGCCATGTCTGTTCAGTTGTGGACATTGTGAAGAACTACACTGCCGATTATGACAAGACGCTGATATTTAACAAGATCCACCATGAGCTGAACCAGTTCTGCAGCGTGCACACCCTCCAGGAGGTCTATATCGAGCTGTTCGGTGAGATTCGGTACTCTTCCTTTGCCGAGATCTGTGTGTGTCTGCGTGTGTCAAGGAGACTGACCCATATTCACACCTCACTCCAGATATCATCGACGAAAACCTGAAGATCGCCCTCCAGAAGGACCTGAATGTCATGGCTCCTGGCCTCACCATCCAGGTGAGCAGGTCAGCTGGTCACATCAACCCCAGGTGGAGTCGCTGCTTAGCCATGAGGGTGGAGCTGGTGGAAGGTTTCCGTTTAGCTGCTCCTCGATTGGAGGTGCCAGTTCTGTTTTAAACTGCTGTTTTAAAACAACGTTTAATTGAAAATGCTTCTGCTACCATTCTAGGCCGTACGTGTCACAAAGCCCAAGATTCCAGAGGCTATCCGAAGGAATTTCGAGCTGATGTGAGTATGGGGTGTGTGTGTGTGCATGCGTGCGTTCAAGTAAGCGTGTGTGGCGTGACCCTGTTGACCTGTCTCCCATAGGGAGGCGGAGAAGACCCGACTCCTCATCACTGCTCAGACACAGAAAGTGGTTGAAAAGGAGGCGGAGACTGAGAGGAAGAAGGCTATCATCGGTATACTAGAGGCAGCCTTTCTCATGACATGTTTCCATGTGAAACTGCTGTGAAGAATAGTTCCTTATTGTGCTCTCACTTTTATTTTACTCTAGAGGCGCAGAAGATGGCCCAAGTTGCTGAGATCCATTTCCAGCAGAAGGTCATGGAGAAGGAGACTGAGAAGAAGATTTCAGAGATCGAAGGTCTGTCCTGGTGCTTTGAACGTCATTGCCCGAGGTCACACGTGCCCTGGCACGGCTCGATGATGTCACAGTGTGCTTTTTTTTAATTTTTAAAATATCCTTCCCGTCCCAGATGCTGCTTTCGTGGCCAGGGAGAAAGCCAAAGCTGATGCAGAATACTACACAGCGGCCAAATTCGCTGAAGCCAACAGGGTAACCTTTATGGGTGATTTTTATGAATAGACATGCCGTCAGTTTCACTGATCCACCATTTGTGTTTAGAGGGCGGCATGGTAGGGTCGTTCTCATGCACGTCTAAGCCAACCACCGATTGCCTTCTCTGTCCATCTAGCTCAAGCTGACCCCGGAGTACCTGGAGCTCATGAAGTATCAGGCCATTGCAGCTAACAGCAAGATCTACTTCGGCCAGGACATACCCAACATGTTTGTGGATAACAGTGATCGCCGGCATGGCACTCTACACAAGCCTGACCTCACTGAGCTCCTGGGGAGCGTGGAAAAGGGGGAGCGGCCCGGGAGGACCCAGCGGGCCCCAGCCAATATGGAGCCTGCTGCCTGAGGGGAGGAGCCTGCAGGGGTTGGGGTGTTCTCCCTGTAAGCAGAGGGGGGCGTGGCATGCTTTTGTTTTGTTTTTGGAGAGTGTGCGTGAGGGGTGTGTGCGTGTGTGTATGTGGGTTGGGGGGGGCATGTAGCTATGCAGTCTGAGATCAATGCACAAGGACAACTGCCGTTAGATCGGTGAAATGGAAGATCATCAAACGCTACCTGATACACTCTGAATGGACGTGACGGCCAAATACCACTGGACCACCGATAAAGACTCTGCTGCGGACAGCCAGCTTTTTGATGTCGTGTTTTATTTCTGCTGGATTTTATATGCAAATTCTGCCTTGGCCCTGCCAATTATTATTATTATTTTTTATTATTATTTTTTTTATGGCATACATGCAGTATCTGATTTTCCCACTTATTTCTGGGAGGGGAGACAGCTGTAACCTGTAAAATCAAACTGGAACGATCAGGCTTCATGCTAATTAGATGCTCTTTATGTGTGTGAAAATGGCAGTGTGTGTTCATGGCGATGTCCTGAAGGTGTCGCCGTTGCTGGCTGGTGGGGGAGGGGCGGCTCCTGCTGTGGCTTGGGACTGCTTGGTTGGATGCAGATCAGCTAATGCGGAGTTTGCTGATCTCCTGGCTGCTGGTGGTGTGCAGGATTGAAGCTTCCTGCACATTCAACTCATAATGTGTAAATCGAATTAGGCCGGGTAAATTTTCGCTAGTCCGGTTACCCAAGAACTACCTGTCAGTTTAAAGCTTGGCAGCAGGGCTGGTCTCTGAGATGGAGCTGGGTGGCTTTGAGTGGATTTCCGGAGGGCTGTCAGCCTGAGACAACTTCATTCACTCTGAATGGAGATCGCTTGGCTGGGAATTGACTTGTTAAAAACTTAGAGGAGCTTCCTGGATAGAAAACAAAAATTAAAGACCTTGTAAGTTGAGGTGCCTCATCGTTTTCTAGGACCTCTGTGGTACATTTCCATGCCTGACTGGGGAGGCAAAAATGGGTGGAAAAACTGTTTGGATGCAAGTCACTGAAAGAATCGGATCCAGTGTGTGTGCGGTGTCGTCACTTCAGAAAGGAAGTTTCCTTGGGTAGGGCCATGTGTGAAGTATTTTCTTCTCATGACCTGCTGGCTGGTTACTGCACTTTTAGTCATCATGCCATTCTGCCAATTTCTGTAATGGCTCCCATAGGCTCAAGCAGGCAGCTTCCGTTATCGTTACTGCAGCACAGCGTGCACGGCAGTGTGGCTCTCACTAGGGGGAGCCCTTGTACTCCCATGCTGGTAGGAAGGGTTATTTTATTGCTGTGGATATTGGTGGTAACTGGTGCTTGACTAGCAGAGAGTGAAGCTGCAAAGTGTGAATCTATGCCCTGTACCTCCTAGTGTTTTCGTTGTTGGTTTCTTAGCTGAGGAGACATGCCCCAGATATCTTTTTGACTAGACTGGATTTTCATTTTCTTTATGTTAAGGTGTTTAAGAGGGCTCCAGAGTTGAAATACAAATTCAAATTGCTAATCTTAGATCTTTTTAGTTGTAGATATTGATTAAAAGTTAGTGCAGGTTTGAGTTTGTGGTGATGGAACGGAAAACAGCTGCAATGAAAGGGAGGTCAAATGTTACAAATTTTGACATGTCCTCTTTTTGATGCTGGAAAACAGTCAGATTCTGCCCCTTAAGAGCTGTAATTTAGCAAGTGGTAGGGTGTTAACACACCAGACATCAGTTACAAAGGCTCTGTGGTTCCTAAGAGAGAATTGCACAACTGAGTTGGTTTGATTGCTTTGGGGTCGTTTGTTGACACTAACAGCCTTGGCTGATCTTTCTGAAGATATGGTCGAAAAAAGTCAAACTGGACCAAGAGAGACCCTACATGCTGTCTCCTCCCAACCAATCTTCTGATTTCTCTTGGATCTCTGTAACATCCTAAATAGCTCAGCACACGTTCCGTGCTAAATGTTTTTTCTTTGGAAATCTCTCATTATTTGAATGTTGTGGTAATGACATCCTTTCCTGGCTTAGTATTGTGATCCATCAGGTGGAATTAAATTTTCATAAAATTGTACTACTTTGTGAATGTTACTTTTTGTACAAAATCTGCGTAATTTGATCAGGATCTCATTTTAAAACCTTTTTATGCAAAAAATAAAGACACCGTTTGCAAAATTTTCACAGAAAATAAACCTATTTTGATATCACTAATGTAAGATGCTTGGTTACTCATCTTTTGGATGTTCACGTTCTGCTTTCCGCTAACGATATATCGCAGCGGCTTCAGCTTTGTAGTGCTGCTGAGCCTTCCTGACTGTTTATAGTGGGAGTCGCTCTTGGTTCACACAAACGCCGCAAGGTCACTGGTAATGACAGCTGGCCAGATGTATAGGCAGATGTTTTTGCTGCGTCTCCTTAGGTCCGTTTGCTCCCAAGGTTGTGGATAGCCCCCAGGGTCATTTTCTGTTGTCCATACAAGCCAAGCTGTACCACTCCACCTCTATTTCCATCATGAGTGTGACAGGCTATGAATGCCTTGGCTCCTTTCCCATGAATATCTGACCAACAGCATTTGTGGCATGGTCACCTTACAGAAGGAAGTTCGTAATACTAAAATTGTAGCATTTGGTCAATACTTTGAAAGTCAAATGAAATTTTTGTACTATGTAATTTGAAAACTGAAATCCTATCAGCAGAGAGAAGCCTGAGGACCTGGCTGGTTAGCTGCTTAGCTACGCTAACCTCTACGTTCATGCGGATTTAGTGTTTTCCTGTATATGCCTACGAGAGCTGTTTGGCTCATATGCCTTGACATAAGTTGGCACTGCTGCACATAATTTATAATGAGGTTAGTCTGTAAATGTTCCCACCTGGATTTCTTGTTGGCTGAATGAGACAGCACTTGTGTTCTCTGACAGGACCAAAATGAATATTTGGTGTGCCCTATTGATAATGAGACATTTCACAGCTCCTGATGGCCACTTTGAAGTTAAATGGACTTGTTTCTGGAATGCCTGGACATGTAATATACATCAGTATCCAATGTAGGACTCTTGTTATGGCTGTTATACATGTGTAGAACATTATGAGAATGGATCATGCAGAACTTTGGTGTTGGAAACGGAGAAAACAGCCACAGACCTGGCTGATTTTGCTAACGGGGTGGTTGGTGTCCTGAAACACAATTCTACATGCTAGTTTTTTTTTCCAGTTTGAGTGTCTTGTTACGGTCCAGTAGGAAATGTTCACAAGTTGTAAAAAAGCAGTAATTTATTAGCTTGGGGTCAACCTTTGTCTGAGAGCTGCTGGTCATTGTTCCTGCTCCCATTCCTGCCTTTTGCACGTCACACCAGCTCGAATGTCCGATATTCTTCCAGTTCTCTGCAGAAGGCCGTCACTTTGTGGTCCCCTCGTACCTTGAAGTCCGTGGGTGTTTTTCGGAGATTTTACTTGGCCATTCGCATGGGGGTGCATCACTATTTCGGGGGGGGGGGGGGGGTCAGCCCAGAGGCCTTTTCCCTGGACTTTATTCTTACCTGTTTGTCTTGCCAGGCGAGTCAAAAATATGGAGGGGACAAAACATAATGCCAATCATGCTGTGCATTTTCCCCTTAATGAGTCTCAAAGGCTGTACAAAGGTTAGCATGTCGTTCCTCCTCAGGCTCACGGGCCTCCGCTCTCTCCTTTCTTCCTGGACGTTTCTGTGCCCCTCCACACATCCTCTGGCTTTAGTGCTGCAGGAAGTCCTCCCTGCTTTTTGTGCCCAGGATTGTCCTTGTCATGGTTCCCCGTGTCAATCTCCTTCAGGAGGTTGAGGTAAGGCCATCTGTTGTTGTCATGGATTGGTTGAGTAAACAGGTTGACCGTTTTCTATTAATGGCAGCTGTGGTCACTGTTTCACTGCCTCCATCCGTTCCATTATCAGTGTGAGAAAGTCCCACCCCTGTGCTGTAAATGTTACATTTACGTCTGTAAGCTGCAGGGTGGAATGAGCTGTGGTCCTAGTCCCAGCCTCAAACTAGCTAAGCTAAGCTAGCATGTGATTTTAATAGCAGAGTGGCAATACATGTTAAATCATCCATCTGCTTATGAACTATAGTATGCCACTAGACATATGAGGACCCGAGCAGAATAGCAATGGATTTAATCACTGCAGGGTGGAATTCAGAACAAAAGACATTATAGACTGTGCACTGATCCAGCTATATAGTAGCACCCTTTGACTTTGTAGTCTTTGGAATGTTCCACAGTATGAGGATCTGAAGATCAGTCGCTCCAAACTTCACAATGAAGGGTGTCACCCATTAGAAGCAAAGCCTTGGCTTTCTTATCATTCATTCACGAGGCATCACACAAACAAGAATGTTTTATCTGCAGGTCTAGCCCCACATTATGCAGGCTTGCTCAACCAAGGGTTGGTTATCTTGCTGAGATAGCACCCAGCAGCCATTCTCCGTGGATATCACCTAAAAGTGACTGTCAGCTGAGTCTTGTTCTCAGGGAGCTTACAGTGGTCCAGAAACCTGGTGGAAGTATCTCCTTTCAGGCATCTTTTGATAAGAGCCAAAGCGCTGGCTCTGGTAAGTATATAGTTTGTTCAGCAATGTAAGAGAAACTCAATAGAAGCACAGGAAGTAATTTCTGGTTGTTCTCATCAATCACTGAAGGTAGTTCTGCGGCCCATTGGGAACTAGTGAATTTTTTTAAATTATTATTTGAACATTTTGTAGGTACATTTTATGCTGTGACGTGTAACATTCATGTAAAAAAATGCTATTTCCTGTTGTTTGTCTTAAAGCTTGAGTCCTGTTCTTGGGAGAGGGGTGATAACCCAAGCGTATTTCCTCATAGCTCGCTCACATACTCACCATTTTAGGCAGTGATGTCCAGGTCGAGTTTCTTCTGCATTTCCAAAGAGCTGCTCTTACAGGCCTTTCAGAAAATTACACTGCTATCGACTTCTTGGAACCTTGACTTCAATGAAAAAGGCAGAGTAATGGGTTTTGTTTTTTTTAACGGATTTTTTAATCGGAATAGCAGTGAGGTAAGAGTTGGTCATTTTGACTGCTGAGGCCAATTAAAGCTTTAGTTTCAGGAAGTGGATGATGTGGATGCTGTCTAAGGGCAGGTCCCTGTCACATAGAACTGGGCTGAAAATAGCAACAAGATGCATGCAAAGCAATGAGCTCATTGTTAATGTGTGGGTGGCTGCTTGCAATGTGTCTCTTTGTTTTAAAGCAGGCAGCAGTGACAAGATAGCCAAGCTTCATTGCTTCAGAAGCTAGTCACCTATCAATAAGTTTATTTTAGTGACTCCTCTTGCTATGGAAACCTGCATTTTCTGTGTTCTCTCGTAAGGAAAGTTCCTAAAAATGTGTTTTCTTCGATCCCTTGTACTGGTTGATCCCCCACAAACTGTAATTAGCACAAGCATTTAGCACTTATAACTGAATTCCCAGAAATGCTGTTACGGAGAAACACCGATAGAACACAAGGAGCTTTATGAGAGACTGTCTGCTATGTTCGCTCCTCAGTGTTTGGGGTGAGCTTCCTGTGGGTGGGCCCATCTGCTTATATCCTTTTTCATGTTAGGGATTCCAGGATTCACAGCAGATCCTGAGACGCTTTTGTCAGGGAGATTCTGGCCAGTTGGCTCTAACTGACTGGGGTAGTGCTGCGGGTTTCTTTGTCAAACATGAGGCCTGCGTGTTTAACCCATCACTGCTAGGGACCCCTGCTGTCTCCCTTATCCGCCTGTGTTTTATCTGACAGAGGTGACAGACGGTGAGCTGCAAAGTGCCGGGATTCACGCCCGGACTGTTACCTCCATGCGTGACCCCGAAGCTGGGTGAAGTTATTTCAGTATTAGTGAAGGTATTGTGGGACATAGCAATGCTGTTTTCTAGGGGTTTCGAGCGTGCATTCTCCTGTGGGTTGACCTCCACTCAGGTCACATGATGCGCTGAAATGCTAGTCGGCTTCTGCCCTCCTGCCTTAACAGTGACTTCAATAGGTCTGATACTGTGGTTATTTAGAAGTTAGTAATGGGTGCAAGTTAACTATTGTTAAAAAAACAATATGGCTTTTACCTTGTCATAGGTTAAAACTCCACAAAAGGTGAGTGATTTAATTAAACAGAAACAGAAAAAGAGTAGAATCGGCTCTCTTTAGTGCAGTGGTAATGCCTCTCAGGAAGCCGTCACATTTTTAAAGTTAAACTACCATGTCACCAGACAGCCAGGCCACCTCTGGATCCTGTGGCCCTGCAGAGGGGCCAGTCTGCTTCTGCAGGACGTTGCCTTCCGTGTGCAACGCTGGCCTACCCACCTTCCAAGACATCCTGGAGAAAAACGCGACTGATGATTTCTGAAAGGCGGAAGTTTTATTCCCTGCAGATGTAGGGGAAAGGGAGACTAGGCGGACTTTACAGAGTGCAGAGGCAAGCAGGAAGGGGCAGATTCAGCAGCAGCTGGCTGTTTGCTGTCGGACATTTGTCAGGAAATGCACTGACAGGATCTGACCTTGGGCATTTTTGTGGGTTTGAGTGACCAGTCTGAGCGTGTGACTGTATTTTGCTCGTCAGCTGGTTTCCCAGTGGTTTCCAGTTCATAATGGACTTCCTTTTTTGTAGCTCAATTCCAGCTGAGTTATGATCCTGACTGAGTCACCCATTATGCTTTCCTGGGCCCCTGCAAAGAGCTTTCTCACAGAGGCTGCGGTGATGTATATTTTGTTAGAGATTCCAGCGGTGAATGCTAGCCCTTTGATGTAAAGATGCACCCTACAAAGACAGTCTGCGTTGGGTTCAATAACAAATTATGTCAGATGCTTTGATGCCGATTTAGCTCACCATGATTCAATGCAACTTCAACAAACTACCACTAAAGATCTGTATGATTTGGACCACTTTTTATATCTACTTTAGGCTCCCTCGGAGTTCAGGCTATGAGTCAAGCTGGACTGAGGCCCTCCCCCAGTCCCCTTTGTGTTTCAGAAGACGCCGTTCCTCTCATTCTAGACCAGGCTGAGTCAGCACAAACTGAAGATCACTCCTGGAAAGATGAACCCACGATGCACTGCTGGTATGCAAAGGATCATGGGATTGGGTATAAACATCTGCCTGATGTAATGGCAACATCACTGGCTGATGTTGAGGGAAAATGCATTTGGTTCCTTGTTTTTGTATAGTTATGTATCACTGTGCTGTGCTTTTAAATGTCACAATGTTTCTCACGGCATAATTTTATAAATCTTTTGCAGCTAATACAACTGTATGCCTGCATTTAAAGCGTTTGCAAAGGGTTTTTAAAGTACAGTAGGCCTTCAATACTGTGGTACCCCTTGATGTTGGGGCAGCTTGGAGGCCAAATAGCATCAGAAGAAATGACTCTGCTGTTTAAGACTCGCTTCATTCTGAGTAATTTGACTAACGGATCCGGTAGATTGTGGCTGGAGATGCTGAGCCCAGCAGAACGCGGCACATGCTGACAGGCACAATGAGGTGGGACCAGTAGTGTAACTCTGTCAAGGGAGCAGTCATCGGCAAACAGTAGGATTTAGACCAAACAGAAAACAGACACATGAATGGGTGAAAAGCACACTGCCCAAGAGAGTTCTGGTCAGAGTGCTGAGTCTGTGAGCCAAAAGGCCTCTCTGGTCCAGCTTGACCTGCCTTGCTTAAGTTTCATAGTTTCTTCCAACATCTGGAACAAGTTGATCCCTCAGTGGTGGTGGGGGGAACTAGATGAGAACATTTTCAAAGCTGTTCTCAAAGCTGTTTTTTTGACACTTTTAAAACAGAGACATCATACGCTGAGACTGCCTGGGAAGCTTCAAACCCTTTCCCTACTCACCGTAGAATGTGGCTCTCTGAACATGTCCGTTCCGGGTTACCGTGAGAATGTGGCTCTCTGAACATGTCCGTTCCGGGTTAC
>JAABNY020000063.1:12417861-12449493 GCA_015164015.2 Brevimyrus niger | reverse complement strand
CGGGTTACCGTGAGAATGTGGCTCTCTGAACATGTCCGTTCCGGGTTACCGTGAGAATGTGGCTCTCTGAATATGTCTGTTCCGGGTTACAGTGTGAATGTGGCTCTCTGAACATGTCCGTTTCGGGTTACAGTGAGAATGTGGCTCTCTGAATATGTCCGTTTCGGGTTACAGTGAGAATGTGGCTCTCTGAACATGTCTGTTCCGGGTTACAGTGTGAATGTGGCTCTCTGAACATGTCCGTTTCGGGTTACAGTGAGAATGTGGCTCTCTGAATATGTCCGTTTCGGGTTACCGTGAGAATGTGGCTCTCTGAATATGTCCGTTCCGGGTTACAGTGTGAATGTGGCTCTCTGAACATGTCCGTTTCGGGTTACAGTGAGAATGTGGCTCTCTGAACATGTCCGTTCCGGGTTACAGTGAGAATGTGGCTCTCTGAACATGTCCGTTCCGGGTTACCGTGAGAATGTGGCTCTCTGTGTGTCCAGGGCCGTTCAGGTCTGTGAAGCTTACTCTTTATATGTATTTTGCAAAACCTCAGCAATAATCAGTCAGCAACAATGTGCTTCTAATTCCTTTAATTTAACATTATTCCAGTGGTTATCAATCCTGTTCCTGGCACCTCCCCATCCCCCCCGTCAAAATATTTTCATTCCAACCCTACCTTGATCAGGCTTACAGTATATGGTCCTTAAAAGGCTAATAATGAGTATGGTAGGTTGAAAGCACTGTGGTTTTGGAATGAAGACATTTTGGCAGGGGGCAGGACACCAGGAACAGGATTGGGAACCACTGCATTAGTCCAGTGTCAGTTTTGGGATTGTGCATGAACGATGGCGGCTTTTAACATGCAGTTCAATAGCTGAGCCTTGCATTAAGTCTGCAGACACAAAGTGCTGTTCATGGGCCTTTTATTTTTCATCTCATAACATCAGATGGGTATCATGTTCCTTGCTGCCCTAGTCTGTCTCTGTGTGTATTTCCCTGCAGTAATGTGGGTGCTACTTGCCAGATTCCTACATCGACTTGCCTGCCTGGACCACAGTGACCTACTACCGACTGAACCTTCCTGCTTGTGTGACTTTGGATAATCTAAAGGTACAAAATCCCAACAGAAACTATGAGAGTTTACAGCTCTGAGCTTTTTGCTTGTTTTCATTACCAGGTATTTGGCATGTAGCAAGAATACATGCTGTGAAGTGAGTCCTATTAGTTAAGGATGTACAAGGGTTACATGTTCAAGCCTTGAGGTCAAGCTGTAGTTTGGACCCTGCAAAAGGGAATTAGGCTAATTCCGTTCAGCAAGCGGCCCAAGTCCTATTGGATAAAAGTGTCCATTATGTGACTGAATGGTGTAACAGGTCTTTAATGGGATACCCTTCAGTGGCCACACTATTTCTTGTTAGCCCTCTTCTTGTATCGCTCCACATGTCTGGTTAAATCTTCAATGCGCAGATCCTTCAGCTGCAGGAGGTGCTCCAGTCGGCTCACCTTTACCTGCAGGATCTGCAGACAGGCAGGATGCACAGCAGCTCAGCAGACAGATGCCATACAAATGCAGGTCTGCCACTCACTAAACCACAAACCACTATCTAGACAAACATTTTCTGAAACAACTTATCCTATTCAACATTATGGGGGGTCTGGAGCCTAACTTGGAGGCTATGGGTGCAAGGCAAAGAACAAACCAGGATGGGCCGCCAACCCATTGCAGGGCTCACTCACTCACCAGTCACCCACCCACTGCACTACCACGCCACCCCCATCTGTATCTTTTGCCATATTTTATATTTTAGTTCTACCAACAAAATGATTCATTGACCAATGCTTACATGTACATTTTCCGACAGATATTTGCTTATTGTGCAACCCACGTTACACACCAGTGGTCTGTGTGCTCTCGTTTCCTGGTTATCTGGTGAAAAGGGAAGTACTGTTTCCTTCTGTCATTTTCAAAAAGTATATTCAGCAACACCTGCAAGCACAGCCACCTACAGCTGGTCACTCTAAGGGAAGCTTGGAGCTCTGCTCTTACAGCTGAGGCTACGTTTGAAAGCCCAACATTTCCTCCAAAAAAAATTAAAAATTCTAATTCGGATTCAGTTCCAATGTTCTGGGTTGCGATTCTGTCCTTGAAAGCACTTTATAGTGTCATGGTCTGGTTTCCTCTCTGAGGCCAAGCTCAGCTCATGGCTGAGAGTGCAGGATGCTGAGGAGCAGAAATACTGTGGATCTTGTGACTGACCTCCACCGTCTCCTGCAGGGCTAGCAGGTCTCTGTCCTTCTCCTCCACCAGCCAGCGCAGTGACTGGTCCATCTGTGAGTTCTGTGCTATGATAGGCCCAGAGCTGCAACATAGGTTTAAATGACCACAGACAATCACAAATGGCACTTAGCCTTGTAGAATGTAGATTGATTTTTATGGACTGATTTTTGAATTCAGCACATGACTTTATGCGTGATTCACCTCATTTTCTGCTTCTCCTCCTGTCTCCCTGGGCTTGGTTTCACATAAAGAGGCGTTGCTGGTATGTGGATCAACTCTGTACATTCAACGATAAGTCTGTCCTGGTCAGGGAGCATGATAATTGCATGAAAAACATCCAACAGTCTGGCAGACAAAAACATCGAAGATTTCATTCAAGACAGGTAGGATGGGAAACCCTTTAGGTGAGATAGATGAGTATTAATTTAATGTTTTCTCACAGCTCAAAGCATTACATCTTAACAGGACTGGTGTCAGCTTTCAATCAAGCTTAGAGCTCTGCAATTGCCTAGGTGATTCTGTCAAAGTTGGACTCCATAAGCTGACAGCGTCTAGAGAGTATAGATCGGCTCCAGGTTGACCATTGATAGACAAATGGCTAATGATAAGAACAAAGCATGCATGGATAAGGGCCTTGTCTGCAGGGGCACAGCACTGTGGGAGAGCAGGAACAGGAAGTGGAATGGCCTTCATCTCACTCTACGCTTATGGAGAGAGCATGTGAAACTACACAGTTCCCACAGCTGATTCATCAGACTGAATCTTTTTAATGCCTGGTCAGGAAGGCAGATCAACACACCCAGCAGATATATGATGAGCATGTTCCCCATGGAACATTCAGGTCTTCAAACCTGCAGTATTTCAATCATTACGTTCCACCCCTTATTCTATTTCACTTTATTAAGGAAAATACAGCGAATAGGTGATGCATCCATGTAGCCTGGGCACACCCCAGACATTCTGCATCAGGATGGTGGGATACAGGTCATGACCTCATGACCTTGAACAGGAAGTGAGCGAAAAAAAGAAAAACAAAACCTTGATCTGGATTTGCACATTCTGAACCTGAACTGTCTGTAATGGATTTTGTGTGTAACTTCCCCAACCCTGGAAACAAGGTCAGTAAAATACAAAAATCTCTGAACAGGACACCAGTGTGGAATTGCTCTTCGACATCAGATGTTCCACAGAAAAGATTCTGTAGTAGTACAGAGAACAAAAAGTGTGTTTGTCCTGTCCATTATACAACAAAATCCAGACATGGTAGTCAAACAGCTGCCATATAGTCAGGCTGGCAGTGTCAGTCTGTCAGGCCCCTTTGCCGGAGACGGATTCTGCCACTCATCAGCATGCTTTTTGCCCACCCAGAGGAATGGTAGAGGCCTCAAGAGGAAAGGCGATTACTGCATGGCAAAATGAATGCAAAGCAAAATAAATATTAAAACTATTTGAACCACTTTTTGGGAATTTACTCTTGCAACATAAGGGTCTCACTACATTTTCTGTAAACAGTATAACCCCGACAAATCGTTCCAGTGAGTCAGCTACAGTGCACGCTAAGCATTCTGGGATTGTCACACATTTGTTTTTGAGTTCCTCTTGACCACAAAATGACCTTGTAACTATTCTCTTAGGCAAAAGGATTGCCAAGAATAACTTTATGTTTAAAAGGGCATAACACAAAAAGGGTATTTTTCTTGTGTGAACATTTTTGTTAACTCGAATAATGCTACCAGAAGTGCATGAGCCACCCTTTTGGGGCTTCTAAGACAGTGACACATACATATGTAACTCACTGCTTTACTCTGTTATGCACTGGTAATTACCACCTATCTTGGATGAAATCAGAGAACATACCTGCATGCTGTTTCCCGTTAGAGATCTGGTAGTACTCCAAATTCTGTGTGGAAAAACACAAACAGTGGCTCTCAGGAAGAACTCAGAACAGGCAGTGTTAGGAACCCAAATGCCTGCTCCCATTTCTACACAGTGCTTTCTTAGCACGTGCTGCCCCACCGCTGTGCCCGTCTGTCTTTTCACCTGTATCTTCTCATGTGGACCTGCTCCCTTTCCATGAGCCCGTACCTGCCTCTCCTCCTGAGCTATCTCCTTCGGCCCAGCCTCCATCCTCTCTTTCAGTGTGCAGAGAACCGGCTCGATGGACCCAGGGGTGCTGCACACAATCTTCCTCACACAGTCTTCGGGTATGTGAAAGTTAAACTTGGAGAACACCTTTCTGAGGTAAGGGTGAAGAGAAATATTTTTTCTTAACAGGTGTTGCCTGGCCCTTTAAGAGTCGAGTGCCACATCATTTTCTCTGTTTGCTGTCCATAAGGCTGAGGCCTTCTAAGCAGTCCTCAGCTTTGGCTCCTCTGTAGTACAATAAGTAAGGATGGGTTTTGCATGGTGAAGTAGGAAGATGATTTACCATATTGCTCTGGACCATTTTGAGGGCCCCTGAGCTCATTGACAGCACACTTGGAGCGGTAAGTTTACTCTGGAAGAGTAAGCAACTATTTCAGTGCAGCCCTGCAACCATGAAGCTGGCACAAAGTGGCCAGGTATGAAGTTCCCTGTTATTTGACGATGGAACTAGGGCATTATAAGTGTCTATCTTTTTAAGAGTAGGGAGGTGTGACATGTAGATTCTGCCTGAAAATTCCTTTCTCAGTGAGGTGTTTCTGTTAGGGTCTAATTTAGGTAGAAAAGGCTTACCTGTCGAGGATAGTCCAGTTGGACAGTTTCTGTTGGGTAGAATTTGCTGGGGTGTAGTTATGGAGGTCCACCATTTTGGGGTAGAAGTGCTTCACAAGTTCTGCAGCCATCACTGAGGAGCAGGAGGATATGGAGTCCAGCTTGAGAGTCAGGACATCAGCAAAACCCCACCCCTTAAATAAAAATTAAGGAATCGATCCCCAGTGTTTCACTGCAGGGACAACATCTAGAGACTGTGGACTAGCTACCTCCATCACTGAAGTCCCTCGCTATGTTCCTCTTCGGCCTGGAAAGCGGTATTTTATCAATCCAGGCATAAAGATCTTGCAGTGTTTCTTCAGTTAACTCTGTAGCCATTGTTTAAATACTCTTTCACAGTGCTGGTGCTTAGCTTGCTAGTCTGATACCCACTTAGCTTACCGCAGTAATGTTACAACTGTTGCTAGGTAACCAGTCACCAAGAGCCTTATGTATGGTGGCTTGCTGAGGACAAACTTTCACAACGCTACTCTGCTGTCAGTTTCTATATGATGCCTATTTTTGCTTTCTATTTTTATTTTGTAAGACTACAGTATATCCTTAATTTCTTAAGTTTCAGCCCTATACAGGTCAAGGTGTAGATTATGAATATAATTTTTACTTTTTCTATATGGGGGGGATACAAACACAGGAAAGAACAGCCATTTCAGGTTCTTTTAAAATGTTTTATTCTGGAAAAAAATAAATAAAATTACAGTACAAAGTACAGGATGATTTTTTTAAGTAAAGTGGAAAAAAATCAACCACGCTAGTGTTTCTTAATTCAAACCTGCTGAATTAAGATCAGCACAATTTAAAGACTTTTCTTAGCATTTTAAATGGGAAAATACTCAAGTAGAAATCCAGTGTAAACTCCTTTAGTTTGGTGACATTCAGGCATCTGCCATGTGCCCAAGCGAGAGACACTGGAGGAGGTGCCCAGCGTCTGCCTCTGCCTGAAGGTGGGTCAGTGTCATCTGAAAGCTAAAGGTAACTCGGCTCGTGCTGGATGCACTGCATCCGGTTTGGGCAGTTGCTGAATAAAAGTGATCCTGTGTAAAATCAAGCCTGGTCACAGCCAACACGTACCACAAGTTACGTAGATTTACTCATAGAAAAAATGTGCAGACCCTTCTCAGCCGATGTTTATAGTCCAGTGCTCCATAAAACATACATGACAGTCAGTAATAGCCAAAGCTTCAAAGTCAACCTTCGTGGCGAGCTTGAGTTCAGACCATCAGAGCTGATCTCTTCGTCTTCATCTGGGCTTAGGTGGAGGTTTTGGTCCTGTCTTCCTTCCTACTGCAACCTGCAGCGTGGCACACATGGTCCTGTCAGTGTGGTGCCCACTGGAATGGGAGGGGTGCTGTCATATGGGATGCAACTTGGGGCCATACATAGGCCCTGGTTATTTTATGCACTGGCATAGTTGCGAAATCATCTAAAGGGTCAGATTCACTAAATCCTCGGTGCTGAGCCACATGAAAGATGAAATAACTACTAGCAATAGGTCTGGTGGGATTGTACCTGCTTATGCTTCCATGGTGGCTGTGCTGATGTCGGCTTTGCAGGGGTCACTGGCGGAGAAGGGCCACGTAGGGGAGTCTGCTATGAGACCCAGACAGTCATAGCTATTTAGCAGCCTTGACAGTGACAACATATTACATCTCCCAGAAATGAGGAATGATTCTCATCACTCACCGGCCTCACATTCAAGGCTGGTAATGGCTTTGTTGGAGGTAATGGTCTTGCCTGTTACACAAAATGAATGCTTGCATTTAAAATAAGGCAAATCCAAAATAGTGAAGCATGACAGTATGTCTGCACTGTTTACTTTGCTCCAAATGGCCAAATGTGAAGCTTAATGATTCTAGGAGGAATTTAAAACTCACTTGTGGAACTGGTGGAGGTGGGATGGTAGGTTTAACCACCTGTTAGATAGGAAATTGAAAACATTAAAGATGAAAACCACCCTAAAGGAGAAATTATGCAGTGAAGAGAGTAGTGATGTCTTACCTGAGCTGAGCCTGAAGCAGGCTGCCCTGGGGGCTGTCAAGGAGGCACAAAGGGACTAAAGTCAGCATAGGCTTGTGTGGTTCTGAGGCCCGGCTGTGGTGCAGACCAGGGGCACCGTACCTGTGGAGCCGGTCGGCTGGGAATGACCGTGATTCCCACCGGGAATGACAGTGCTCGGGTGTCTGTGGACTCCATAAACATGGGCTGGCTAATATGGGGGGGGCTGTCCCTAATGCCACCCTCCTGGAAGACCGGGTTAAACAGACCCGAGCCACCAGGGCATTTTCTGGGGAAAGATACACAATCTGGATGTAAGAGGAAGGTAAACTGGAACTAGGCCAAACCACGGCACCTTTGTGGATAGCAGGCAGTATGATTTGTACACTCGCACTCACGTTTTACAGAGGTATGGTCTCCTCGTTTTACGTCTGTGATACAGCGCCGCTCCGGTGGCCAGGACCAGAATCACCACAACAGTGACAGAAATGCCAATAACCGGAGGAAACCAATCTGCACATAAAACCATACACTGTTTACAGGATGTTCCTGGAATATCACCAGTGAATTGGATTAATGCATTAATATAGCAGGTTTTTTTTTGTCTGGAGTGTTCATGATGCCACAGCCAACCATGTACGTACACATGTATGAATGTGCTCCGAATGGGAAAGGGAGACCCACCTAAGGGGGCGTTGGCCAACCTTGTGCTGCAGTAGGGTGGGGCCCAGCCAGGGTCACAGTGACACTGCCTCTCGTGGTTGCAGACCTAATATAGACATGACATGGTTAAAGACACACACCACTGATACACATGAGGGAGAAGCAGCCCTGCAGGGGGGGGGGGCGCCCAGTACTCACCCCATGGTTGTTGCATTTAGCAGAGCAGTCCCTTGAGCCATAGGCCGCAATATCCTGACAGGCGTTGCCAAGGCAGACCTGTATGCAGGTCAGTGGTATTAGCTGCAGCTCAGGACCCAGTGACGAGGCGTACGTGCGGGATGCTAAACTCACCTTCTCATCACCGCATTTGGTTCCGGTGGGGACCATCCCCAGGTCTTCCCCGTCAGAGTTGTCCACGGCGATTTTGCACTGCACTCTGGGCCCCAAGGTGATGGTGGCCTTATGGTGTGTGATGGGGAACTCGCTCCCTCCACTGCAGAAGATCTTCCCACACTTCATATCCCTGGGGAAGACAAAGGAATCAGTGCTGCGCCCCAGTGGCCCCCCGGAATTTCCCTGCATGCCAGAGAGAGGGGCCCCATACCTGGGTGTGCAGCCTTGGTAACCATAGCTACTCTTCCTACAGTAAGCATCCTTGGTACCTTGTATGTTCTGCTTGAAGCACACGTCCAAGGCCACCTGTGTACCTAGATGAGAAGGGAACAGAAGATATGATTTCACAACATCACAGATGGCTTCATCTTTTTCTGCATCCCATAGGAATGGGTTGTCTATATTTTTTTCTCCAAGGGCCATATTCATGATAATTATTCAATAATTAATTATTTAATTGTTTTGTCCATCTATTGCAGGGATGGTGAACCTGATCCATGGAGAGCTGGTGTGAGTGCGGGTTTTTGGGATGACCCTTCAATCAGCCAATAATAAAGCAGTGATTGTCAACTGTGGTCCTGGGAACTCACTGGTATTTGCTAATAGAGAGGTCATCCCAAAAACCTGCACCCACACCGGCCCTCCATGGATCAGGTTTGCCACCCCTGATCTTTCGCATATCCATACCCTAGGCAGTCGGGAATGTCTGGATTCATATTGGTTTTCGTAGGCTGCTCGGAAGACATATGGTAAAGACAGTCTGAATTGGTAAATGGATCTAAGGCTGGCCATGTTCTCCAGTGATGTGCCCATTTAAACATGTGGCAGTGCTGCGTTCTTGCAGCTAGCAGCTGTGTCAGCAAGGCTACCTTTCCCCCAGAGGTGTGTGCAGTGACTCTGCAGGGTGGGGCATCGCCCATTGTAGCAGTAGCCTCTGTCAGAGTTGCAGGGCACCCCGTTCATCTTGAAGGTGTCCTTAGGGCAATGTGGGCTCTGGCCAGTACAGTACTCGGCAAGGTCGCAATCAGCGGCACTGGCTCGGCAAAGAGACCCTGCTAGCTTTATCTGGACAAAACAAAAAAGACGACGAGATCAGGGCAGTGGTTGGCTGCTGTGAAATGTGACCCCCAATCAGGGGATCCGCAATCATTTACAGCTCCCCATGTTTAAAAGTCTGCTGCTAGCTATGTGTCACTTATTGTGACACCTGTGCATGAAGCGGGCATCTTACCTGGCACTGCTGGCAGCACTCTCCCTGCGCACACTCAGCTCCTTCTGCCAGCTGGCATGTGCTGGCATTGCAGCAGGGGTCACTGCATTCCTGCAATGAGTAAACCGTCAGGATGAGATGGGCCAAACTGACAAGATCAACATAGAAATTTTCACACGCTACTGTCCCAAATTCCCGACTATCCATGGGGTCTGACCTCCACCGTTCCACAGTCGCACTGCTCCCCTGACTCTACAAAGGCATTGCCGCACACTGGACCCCCAAAAAGCCGGTCTGTGCCTGGGACATCCAGCAGGCAGGTGGGATTTTGATTCTCCACAAATTCCCTCAGTTCGGTTAGACTGCAGCCGCTGAAGGCTTCTGGGTAAACCAGCCTGGGTATGAAAAGACAGATGATCTATGAGATGCCTGTCATCTTCACTGGGCCAGTTTCCCAAGAGGTTATGTGTACCCATTGCGATCCTTATTGTCCATGATGTTAATGACTGATTCTTAATGCCTTCGTGAAATTCCTAGTAAATAGGATACTCACCCAACAGTATCTGACATGACACAGTTGTGGGAGGGAGATACCGTCCCGCAGGTACACTGAGAGGCATCGTGGGACATGCCCAGGTTGTGGCCCATTTCGTGAGCAATGGTAGAGGCCACACCGATGGGGTTATTGCTGTGGTCCTGAAAGAAACAGAAGTGTAAGGAAATATCTCAAAGTATGCATTATAATGATCTAAAACCACCACGGATTGTGATTTATGTGTTTTAGAGGGTATTGCCCTACACTTGCTTCAAATAAGAAGATTAAAACAATAACATCTATGGCAAGCCCCGCCCCCCCCTTTCATTGAATGGAACGGCAGTGATGGACAACCTTGGAGGTCAAAAGCTACACAACAGAGCCGAAGGCACATACCTCGTTCACGGCGCCGGAGTCCACGGTGCACATTGTAGATTTTGCTGCCAAGCCAACAGTGGGGCCAGCAAACTCAACACCACTGATGAAAAATGAAACACGAGGAAAAACAACCATCATTGATTTGTAAACCAATGGCATACGAGGAATGATGCGTAATTCCGCCAGTGACGCAGACGTACGTGATCAACTGTGCATTGTCGTGTTTCTTTTTTTTGACAAGATTTTCCTTCCGCCAGCTCAGGAAGTTCTTTAAGGTTTCGTGAGGATCGTTTTTGACGTCGATGTTGTCTTTGTATGACCAAACCTCGAGACCCACCAGCATGATGCGGAAATTCAGGGGTCGATACAACTGCAGGTTTGAAACATGAGTCAGAATCACCTAAAGGAGCTGAATGCACATGGATGTAAAACCAAAAAAACTGAGGTTTGTAACCTTGTCAACGTGGTTGGCAACTTCGAGCATTCTGGCTTCAATCTTCTGCATGCTCTTCCCAAATTTCTGGAACTGGAAAATAAGGTAAACAATTGTTTATTCATTTGGCATTACTCAAGTAATGAATAAAAATATAAGAAAATGAATAATAAATTCATTACAATATCTCAATAATAGCTCTAAGGTTATATACAACCACCATTGGGATATAGAAATATGATGAAAGATGAAAGCATGAATTCGGGCAGAAATATTTCCACCTGAAAGCACAAAAATGAAATCATATCATCCAACACACAGTGTGCCTCCCAACATGCAGGCCAATTGGGGTCTGACCTCTGCATTGTCCACCACCAGAAACAGCTCCACAAACCTCTGTGGTCTCATAAGCGGCTGGCTTTTCTGAAAACACAGAATTTAATTAGTACTGTCATGAAGACTGGATGCTATGCCAAGTCTACTCTCAAACACATTTCCTACAAAGTGTCTTCCCTCCCTGCACAGAAGGGAATGTCTGAGGAGTGTTACCGGTCTTTGTATGAACAATTCAGGATCTCTTGTATAGTGGCCCATACATGTCTATCACTTTCCATGACTGAACGCAACATAACCATTGACAGCCCAGCCGAGCGTAGTACAGTTTGTCTTACCAACAGAATGTAGCAAGACCTCAAATGGTTCTTATGGCAGGTAGCATGAAGTGGAATGCTTATGGTGCCCTGCTAATGAACACTCAAGATGCGAGTAAGCAGCAGCGTACCAGGCCGCTGGGAAGCATGTGGGCCGCCACTCCGGGGATGAGGTCATACACGGTGGCATTGGCGTGTCCGCAGGCAGCCCTCTTGTTCCTCCTCAGGTGGTCCGGCCGGTACAGGGCGTGCTCCCCATCTGCTGAGCTTCCCAGAGGTTCGATGAGGTAGACCGCCTGCCCCACCCTCAGAAACCCCCTACATGGTGGAGACAGGAAACACTAAGGCGTGTGTGTGTATCTGTAAATTCTACTTATAGATACATAAATGAACTCTCCCTTTATAAAGATCCAGGTGACACTGGTCCAGTTTGTGTGATTTTTCCACTTGGTTCTCTATTGCACGCCTAAATAAGCACAGACGGGTGACCTTGACAGCACGGCTGAGGTAGATAAGACCATCATGAAGGTGTGCAGCCAATCAGAGGAGGCCTCGCTGTTGGGGATGTACTGGCAGGTGCAGGTGCCATGACCCCTATCTCTGAACCTTAACTTTGTGTGGTTTTACTTTAACTGAGGTTATTCGAGGGCAACCTTCAGATTGACACAGCAAGAGATTAAAATAACATTTTGGCAGAAGACAGATTAAGCTGTTAAGCTGTTCATCTGTCATAGAGATCCGACTGACCAGAGCTAGAAATCCTACAAATGTGAAATTCCACCCTTTCACCTGGCTGTCTCACAGAGGCCCAGACTGCCCAATCACTTTCAAAACGACTGAACCTTAAACTGGGTGCTGTAAAATCTGACCCAGCCCAAACCCCTAAGAAGAACTTAGCTACCAAGGAATTTTGTTTGGATACCAAGAATGACATAATGGCAGAAGGTCAAACGCTGCTTCACACCTACCGCATTCCAGAGCAAAGCCCAACACTGATGGAAGAATCCTCAATATCCTGGAAATGTCCCAGGTAATAGCAGTGATCCTGCACCAAAGCAAAGAATGAAACTTGATGGAATTGCTGTATGGCAAATGCAGAGGTGCATATTTCAGGTCCAGAGAGTACAAATCCAGACCAAGGTTTTGTTTCAACCAACCAGTTGATAACTCTGTGACTGTGAAAACTCAACTGGTTGGTTGAAAAAAAATCTTTTTCTGGATCTGTACTTTCTGGACCTGAAATCTCCACCTCTGGGTAAATGTTTTTCAGGGAAAGGCCACGCCTTGTTGTTCCTGACTAACGGTTCTGAGTTTCTCCTCCTTGTGGACTGAGTACTATCTACCCAAACAATCTCCACCTTTGCCTGTGCTCCTCCTTCTCCACAGTGATGTCCCCATCTCTACCCACAGGCATTTCCTTCATCCTATCTGCTTGCTTGCAGCTGTCATTTACTGTGTAGTCCGACCTATTTTTTTGCGTCACGGTGCGAGCCCCTCAAAAATGCTAAAATGGATTTGCTACCAAATTAAATTTGTGTTTATGTTACCAACAAACACAAATGTATTAGGGAAAGTGTATTGGTTCTCTGTATTGGACTCACGACCAGAAGATCCCCAGTTTCATCCTATAGCCAGAATAGTGATGATCACTGTTGGGCCCTTGAGCAAGGTCCTTAACTGCATAAATTGCTTCAGAAGCACCAGATAAATGGCAGACCCTGTGCTCTGTGGTATAGGCGCCAGTACTAATACGAATTCCTAGGCATCAGTACCAATACCTATACATATAAAGTACCATTATCATTATCTTGTATTTTCCATTAGTTAATAAAAGGTTTGGATCAGAGATGTTTCTTACCTTATTTCTTGGAGATGCTGTTACTTCCAAGCCATTTTCTAAATAGTGTGTAACGCTGTAATCGTCACTCAAAAGATTTCTAGAACAAAAATTAACATTTTTAATGTAGCTAAATATTTTTCAATGAACTTCAATATTAAGTGATGCAAAATCCAAAATACCCTCGTTGATTATTTAAATTACACTTACTTATTCTTCTCAAGATGAACCGTGTAATTCTTCCCTTCAATAGTTAGTGCAAACTGCTGCTCCTCTGGGAATGTCTGCGGGACACCAGCGACCATCATCGGTTATGCACACACACTAGGGGCGTTCGTTAAAAAGCCGAATTTACATGACGGTCTCGACCGGTTTTATCTGATTAGTAAGCCAATGCTACAGGTCGGAAAAGGAGTAGCAAACCAAAAAACAGATGGAACGATTAGTTGCGTGGTATCAGTTGTTGTTTTTTATTTTTCTGAAGCAGATTTTTTACAGTTAAGGCATTCATATTGGAAGGCTGTTTTTTCACGGTTTGTGGTTTAAGCATTTGTGTGACGCGACCGAGACTGAAAGGGCCGCCGAAATAACTGGCGCATCCATCCCATCTTCAGAACCTGTAGCTGCGGGATCTTCAAAATCATTAAAGAACTGGCAAAACCACATGAGTTTCTTTTATTGTGTTTGTTCGAAATAAGCCTATCAAGTAAAAACCAACTTATGACACCGGTTTAAACATCCTTGCAACTAATGTACTAGGGAGAAAGAAACAGTTAATGAGGTATGCAAACATACCTGTTTGGTACTCCGTTTAGCTCTAAGTCCCAGTTTTTGTGGTTTAACAATATCGTACTCTTTCACTTGAGGTAGTTTGCGTAAATTTTCGACGAGCGGTTCTAAAAGCAATATGAGATTTGGTCAGTATCTCAAAACGACAGCAATCCTTGATGCAGTATTACACTTTTAAATATAGCCGCAAAATATACCATACAAAAGCTATTATAAAATAACATAAGAAATATTAAGAAAAATATGTATTTCGAATGGCACGTACATTTGGAATTGGTTTACTTTCACTAGCACCGATTGTTTAACTCTTTTATTATCTGATAATTTCACTGTACAAACTGTGCTGTCGATATTGATTTCCAATAAGATGTTATCTAAAGCTTACCGCATGGCGAAACGATGAACAGGAATAACGGAATAAATGTACCGCATCGCATGGCTGTGGATTCACGTAGGTTAGGGGTTGCTGCTGATCAGGCGCCGGACCTTTATCCAGTCACCCCCCTTTGCAGAACTCCACCTCCATTATATCCGGAAGATAAGCCTGTCGCCAATGACTGCCTTGATCTGAGTCACACATGGTATAATACAGCCTCAACTCAAATGTAGGAGGACGATATGTGAACCACAGACAACTGCGAATACTTACAGTTTTTTGAACATCTGCGACTGAGGCTGTATTAACACTTGACTGGTCAAGAGCTGCTAGTAGAAACTAAATATAATTTGTGTTTTAAATGTCAGTCTCAAAAAAATAAAGGTGATATTGTTATAATACAAACGTATAGTTAAAAGAAAGCATTTAAAAATAATTTAAAGTAATTAAAGTCAGTAATTAAAAACTAAATAAATATTTTTTAATTGCTTGTTCAATTGGGTTTCCTGTAGGCCTAGAAGAATTGAGCAGCCAGTGTCACACAGTATCATTAAGCTTCATAATTGTTTTTTAACAAGCTTTATAATAACACTCATTACCGAGAACATCAGGCTAGATTTTAATATTTGGTATGAGTTTTTTTTTTTTTAAAAAAAGCAAACGTTACAGATTAGGAGTTGTCCCTTAATTTTGCCAGCCCAACGAGAAAATGCCAGTCCAGCCATATCATACTTCTGTTGTATTGGTATTTGTGTTGATATTGTGCAGTTTTGTCACATTCCCCTTCTGATTTAATCCATCGGAAGATTTTAGTAGTATGTCATCCTATTACACTAGGAGTGCCTCCTTAAAAAAAACACTGTCGTATTTGAAGTAAGAACAATGGGGCATATAGGCTACGTCAAGTCAGATAGGCTTCTCGTTTTCAGCTCAATCTCGGTTTTCCTGCGGGAATTGCCCATGACACAAGGGGATATGCATCATGCGTCTTGTCATCTTCACCACTAACCTGATGCCATTCTGGTTCGGGAAAATACAGCTATGCTCAGGATCAGGGGCGCCAAGTCTAGGACATTTCATAATATCTTAAGTTAAATGTGGGGGTCCAAACGAAAAATTATGAAATGTGAGGGGGGCGGAAACGCCCATGCTCAAGATAAATATATTAAGCATATTACGTAAGCATATTAAACAGCGCCCGCTAAGCTAAATGGGGTCAGATACCTTGCTGTTTCTTGTAGGCCTATACTTTTCTTCTATGGTGGTATGATTTATCTAAAAGCACTTCTGTGCCGCGTGTCCACATTTGTGTGTTACTATTCGTTTTATGTATTTTTAAAAAGTGACCTGCGCTATTTCCTCCCGTCTACACCGCTATTAGCTCCCATCAAGCCAAATGCGTTTGGTTTAATTATGGAGGGCATACATAATTTGTATGTGGAGGGAAACAAAGGAGAATATCAGGGAGATATACTGGCCCTTGTTCATGATCATGGTGGGGAACATCGTCCACTGGTTTACATTACCTGTGCTATGGGACGTCTCATGGGGTTAAGTCCTGTAACGATGCCTTTTCCCAACTCCGTATCCAGAATACAGTTACTTAGATATCAAATTAAAAAGGCATCAAACTGACTGGGCAGTCGATTTACCTCATGATCGATTTAACTTCTGGAGTGTAACAGGTGTTTGCCTTTAATAAATTTAATCAGCTTATGTAAACGTATGGACACTTATGCTGTAATGTCCGAATGAATTTTTATGTCTATATGAAATAGAAACTATAATAATGTGAGGAAATATATAAAACAATTATGAGAACAATAGAAATCTGAAAAAACTGTTCACTCATGGCTTGCCGAATGAGGTTATTTGGCGCCACCATGCGACAATTTTAGTAAAAACAAATGTCTTTAGAATTTAGTGATCATTTTTAACACGCGACAGCAAAATGTGTCCTCTGCATTTAACCCATATGGCGCTTTCGTGACATAGCATGCAGGGGCAGCTAATTCAGCGCCTAGTACCTTGCTCTGGATACCTCAGTGGTGACTTGTTGGTGGGGTATTCGAACATACAATCTTTTGATTACAAGTGCGCGTCCGCAACAATCAAGCCACCACTGCACCATTGCCTTTAAAAACCACGTTAACTTTTGTCAAATGATCTAAAGGTATATGAGCTATACATTTAGAGAAAACGACTTAAACCCTTTAGTTTGGGGTACCTCAAATAAATAATAGATTTTTATTTATTTTTTTAAATCATTGTGGAATATCTTTGCCTTGAAAAGTAGAATTAATCTTCACGTTCCTAAGTATTTTGACTTTAGGACCCGGGAGAAAAGCATCGATTTGAGTCCGGCAGGCTATAGGCGGGAGGAGGATGTCAACGTCAGCAGCTCGCGCAGCCACTGTGACGTCATCATTCGGGGAGTTCTGAGGATCGCCAATTTCTGTCACTGGGAGGTCTGGTGCTCCGGTCGCTGATGCTGCCGACAGTCACTGTCGTGCAATTATGTTCCGACCGGATTTAGTAAGCTTTCTGACGGCCGCCGGCGCGGAGGAAATTCGTGTCGGCAGCATCCCGGTTCTGCCAGTTCACCCAAAACCGAGCGAGCTCTGCAGCGGGATTGAGGAAAGCCCGTCCGCTTTTACGTTCACGCCGCGCCGAATGAGGCTGGACAAGGACCATGATCTATTTGAAGTGGGTTTCTGAGGCGGTTTGTCGAACTTTTAACAGCTGTAAATTGGACCTGAGTAATTACACCCCAAGAATCCCGCTTCTTTCTGTTTGGAGTAGTAAACCAAGTTCCTGCTGTAATTAACGTTGGGTTTCGATGTGTAGCATTTCTCTGGTAACCCACACATGGAGTTAAAGGTAACGAGGCTGTCGTCCCTTCACAGGACGGTGACATACACAGGCACCTGTATCTGCGGGACAGCGCCGCCGGAATGTCGGAAGTCCCTCAAGCTCCAACGTGAGTAGGAGCCGAAATAAGATGCCTGGAGCAGGCTGCCCCAGGAACATGCTGCCTGACGCCTCCGTCTCATGTGTCCCGTCAGCGTGGCAGAGTTCCGGTGTCACATCGCCGGGTGCAGTCAGCTCTTTGACACCTTGGAGTCCTACGAACATCACTACGATGCCCTGCACAGGCGTGTCTGTGCCGACTGCAAGCGTGCCTTCCCGTCGGACCATCTCCTGGACATCCATATCCAGGAGTGGCACGATTCCTTATTCCAGCTTATGGCCAAGAAGCAGAACATGGTATGCTGGACCTTTGCTGTAGGGTACATGTCTGGAGGGTACAGCTTGGTCACTGATGGATGTCCATCCTTCCCAAGGCAAATGACTGGATGGAACTATTGCGGCGTGGGCTGTGTGTATGCAGTTTGTTTTAAATGCACAATGTCTCTTATCCCCCCAGTATCAGTGCTTGGTTGAAGGATGCAATCTAAAATTTAAGACCAATATGGAGAGGAAGGATCACCTCATTAAAGTTCATCGCTATCCTCCAGACTTCAGGTTTGACAAAACCAAGAAGAACAGGAGGTAATGGCGTGTCCTGCCTTTTGTCGTGTGGGGATGGATCCCAGAGCTTTTACATAAAGCGTCTTAAGAATAAGTGTCATTAGATGTAGGGCTGCAAGCAGAGCTCAGGGGATTGTGGGGGATCGTGTGGGTTTAACAGGTGGGCAGTGAGTGATACGAGTTTCCCTGTCTGAACACCAGGCCTCCAGGCAGGGCGGCCCAGTGTGTGGAAGTGAGCATGGAGCAGGGGGACGAGCCAGGAGCTGGGGAACCCATGGAGGCTGAACCAGTTCTTCAAAATCTGGGGGATCGACCCAGACCAGGCTACTCCTACAAGTCAGTGAAATCTGTGTGCATTTGTGCTAGAAAAGCCCTCTGGCCTGTATCACCTGTAGCTAGATTTGTTGGTTAGGCAGATAGGTTTATTTCAGATTACCTTAAATCTGATAGTTAAGTCCACTTAAACTGGGGTACCTTAAATCCTTTGTGCTTGGCTTTAGCAGACTCACCATAGGAGAATAAGTGTTGACATCTTTATGATCACCTAGTGATTAAAGCAGCTGGCCAATTTATTCCCTAAAGACCGCTAGTGACAGTGCCCGGCCTGCAGTTGCCCATCTGCATGACGTAACTCTCAGCTAAGGCTGATAGCCATGTACAGTGATAATTATCTGTTATAGGTTACCCTGTGTTCCTGAAGGCAAGGGTTGGCATGTTCTTTATAGGAATTTCAATAACACAAAAAAACAAAGTTGTGTTCTGCCTATGTAAAGTTAACGCTGATGTATGCATGGATTAAAATACAAAATAATAATAATAAAAGTGGCTGTTGTAGGGTTTCTGATGTGAACTCCTGTTCCAGAGTCCCCGCATCTATCTGCTTTGGCCAAGGATCCGTGCGAGGATTTAGAGGCGGGAGAAGACGCAAGTAGGCAGGACTCTTCAGCACTTGAGACATGCAGCGCCCCAGCAATGATGGGGTCCTCTGGACTTTGTTATTCACTCTATGTGCAGCAGACCATTAGTGGGGCTTTTTCTACAGGTCGGCTTACCATCAAGTTAGCAGAAGCCTTTGTCCTAGCAGGATAGTTGCAATTCTACAGTCTACAGAAAGACTCACTATGGTTTACATGAAATGTGTGCAGTGGAAAATCGCGTCAGTTTATGAGAAAACCATGTAAGTGTGTTGTATGAGATTCATATTTTAATATCACGTGAAACCTCAAGTGAACGTTTTGCGTTTTTCATACCGTAAGTTGTGAACTAGCCCAGGATAAATCTATGTAATTCCCTGCTCTCCCAGACGATGTCGTGCACGTACCGTTGACATGGTCGCGCGTCTCGGAGACGCGGAGCGAATTGCGTAGGACTCCTGGGCCATTGTACTTGAAATGAACTGACGATAGTGTACTGATCCCTGTGGAGAAATTTTCTTTTCGCTGACCCCATCCTGTTTTCCATAACGCACTTAATTCTTCATGTAAATCTTAGGCTTTTTGCGAAATCAGGGTTTACTGTTGTATGTCATCCAAGCAACTTCGTCCGAAGAGAGCGATTTAAAAATGATTTGTTATGGCAAAGCGTTTAAAACAGATAATTGGTTCAGTTTTATAGTTTAAGTAGACATTTGTTTTGCTTAAAGCCAATTTTGGGGTAAATAGATTTTTTCCAGTGTCGATGGCTCAAGATCTAAGGTATTTCTGCATGTTCCAATCTCCTACTCCAACACTTAACCTTTGCCCATGTTCTGTATATTAGCTTATTTCTAAGTCTGTTTAAGCTGAAAAGTGACATGGAAATTTCGGCATTAGGCTTGTGTTTAAATGGGCGTTCAGCTGACTGTTTATGAAGTTTTCAGATGCTAGTTATATACATTGTTTACCTTCATTGAAACCTAATGACATTTTTGAAGAGTGAGTAATTTTAAAACCTTTATTGAATATTTTGTACAAAATGTTTCTAATCTTTAAAATAGACAGATGAGTATCTTATAAAAGTGTCATAAATATTTATATTTGAACAATTTTAAGTAACTATTGAAAGCTGCTTTGCAAATACATGCAGGTAATACAACGTGACCGACGTAATTCTGAGTGGTGAAACGTTAACTGTCGTAATATGGCTTTTATTCTTCGGAGCTCATGGAGAACAATGTATTTCTACATTGAAAGGCACAAAGCTCGAATGTTTCGGGATTCGGAAAACAACAAAAAATATTGACGTTGATTCAACGAATCAAGTTTTTAATGTAGATTATCAGATTTGTTATAAAAACGCGCCCTTTGTTAAATATAGTTGATTTTGTAATACGGTGCCGTGCCAAAAATAGGCCTATACACACTATTAAAAATGTCTTTCGCTCATCATCGTTTGTCTTTTTGAGTCAACGACTTATTTGTAGGATTGCATTTTAATATAATGTTATATAATATACTGAAGTTCCTACTGTTAATTTGCCTTATGAAACAGCTATTGGAGTTAATCCTAGCAGTGACCTGTGAACAAATAGTGTTTGGTTCATCCATCTCGGTATTCAAACAGTAACCCAGTGAAAAAGGGTATCATAAACGATGGAGCACAGGTGACATTCATACAAACCATGGTATTTAAATTGTCAGCGGCTCTTAAATTCAATAGGAGCGTCTTAATATTAAACCCACTTTTTGGCAGCAACTTAACTGCTTTAAGATGCTTAAATCTCTTAGGCATATGGTAATGTGGAAGAACTAGGCATTCGGTTGCGAACTGCGTGGAGTTTTTAATATATAAAATGTATATAAAAATATTTCAGTAAACGATCTATGCTCGAATGGTATTCCAAATCACCACGAGCTGGGCATAAAAATAGGAATGATTAAGATTTTTGAACAAAGCACTTCATAATTTAGTGATTCAATATACAGTTATTTCAGAAATTAATTTCTGCTAAAATTATTTCTAGAATATATTTAAAATTCCAGCAAATTGTAAAAAAATATGATGAAAACACGTGCTGTCTAGTATTTTACGGCCGGCATTTATCGCGTTTGGGAGTTAGTGCGTTCCGTATAGGTGTAGTTTTCTAATGGGGCGAAATCAATCAACGCTAATTTGCTACTTATGACAAATAATACATGCCGTATGTTACTGGTCCGGTGAATAGTCCGGGGACCGGTAAGGTGGGCCTTTGAAAAGAGCCAGAAGGTCCGTAAAGTGATGGGGTGCCCAGAGGGAAAGGAAACGCAAACGCAGGTACCAGCGGCTTGCTCGCAAGTTTAAGTTTTTCCAGCTCTGCCTCCTGAAGTCTCTTTGCCTTGGCTCTTCGGTTTTGGAACCAGATCTTGACTTGTGTCTCAGTGAGGTTCAGTGAATTTGAAAACTCTGCTCTCTCCGCTATGGAAAGGTACTGCTTCTGCCGGAACTTTCTCTCCAGGGCCAACAGCTGAGACGTCGTGAACGGAGTTCTCGGTTTTCTGTTGTTCTTGTGCTTCCTGAGGGTGCATGGGGGTGGACTCGAGTGTCCTGTTGACCGATAAGAATAAATCCATCTTAGGGAAATACAGTATGCGGCTGACACCGCAATGTATACGATAAAGCTGAAATTACAGGGTGTCACTTCTTGTACAACAGTGAAGTCTGTTCATGGCAATGCCGTAATTCCAGTGGTTATCTGATGCAGTAAATCAGTAAAATCCCTTGATTATGTAGTATATAAAAAAATGAAAACCGAACTCAAACTAATACGCGTAAATAGCTGGGTACGGAAAACTAGAGATAACATTTCTGATAATTGAATTTAAATCACTAACTATTAGCAATATACATATTAGAACAACATCCACGAAGACAGTTGTAAAACTGTCACCACCTTCTACTTTCATAACTTATTGTTAGAAAAACATTTGCATATTATTTTAAATACAATAATTTAGGTACTTACGTGAAGATGCGGAGTAAGATGTCTGAAGCCAAGACCTTTGGTCGCTATCACTGAGATGTTCGCTTTCTTTTTTCTTGCAGTCCGATAATGTAGTAACAGTCTCCACTGAAATTTTCTCTGAACAAACTCTCTTCTGTGATGTTTGTGGTAGTTGTTGCTCGGTGTCTGGCTTAGTTGGTGAACACTGAATCCGACACACGGCTTTGTCCGAAATTAGCGACTCGACACTGAAAGGAAGGCTAGACGCCTTTTCCTTGCAGCTTTTAGAAGTTGCCATATCTTTTACTTCGAAGTTTTCTCGTCCGGGATCTTCCTTTTCGTATACTTTTATCTTTTGGGGAAAAGACCCTTTGACAGTATTCATAGTATGGGAATACGGGGCCATACACCTATAGAGTGTATCGTTGACAGTCCCGAAGAGCGGGGCGTTGCGTCTTTTACCCAGGGACTCCGAACTTTGCGTCTGCAGCGTCCAACTTCCAGCCCTAAAAGATCATGAAGGTTTTTCCCGACTCGCCGCCTTCCAATCGGCTTGTTAATTTGGCCGCATGACGTCGCGAGCCCCACCACTCGATTGGTCGGATCTTTTCTGAAAGGTATCAATAATGGCCTTAAGATAAATTTGTATATTTAAAAACAGTTAATTGCTGATAACTCAGGGGGCTCTATCCCAAGAGAGGATAGTTGAGAGATGACTTTTGGAATTACTAGCTGCTCCAAAGAGGAGTATAGAGTTCCCATACGGGTTATAGAGCAGGATGAAGATGAATGAAGACAAATAAAACATAATTTAATTCTTCTGTATTATATAACCTCAGAGTTTATAAACACTATTACTTTTGGGCTCAGCCCAATCACACACCATTTCATCGTATGATTAAAGAACACAAATTGAGACCCGCATCACATGTTTGTATGTTGAAATAAATCATAGAAACATAAGTATAATACATTAAGTAAACAACGGCCTTCAGTTTTAAAATAATCGTTACAAGCCGTACAGTAATAGCCCAATCAAAAAATATATACCACGATAAGACATTTCATTTTGGTCATAATATTTGACATGCAGTATATTTTACATCAGTTAATTAGGATTATTAATCGTGCAATGCAGTGTCTTTTTGAAGTTTTTTTTTCTTTGAGCAAAAGATCCAATTGGAATTAAACTGGTCATACCTTACAATAAATCAAAGCGATTTATAAGGTAGACAAGTTAGATTTTGTAGGGCGCCGGGTTCGGCGGGGTCAAAAAGGGTGCTGTTCCGGAGATAAAAGGCACCAGTTAACTCTTAAGCAGTTGTCTTGGAGTTTAAAGTCTAGTGCATCACCAGAAGGGGACCGATCCCCTGATTACCGCAGTCTAGCTGAGTTAACCACTAAGTCGCTGAATCCTACCCGACTCTTCCGTGCCATTCGGATTTCAAAGTGTCCGGCCCAGTTTCGTTTCGCAAGCCCAGAGGTTGCTTTTAGGATGGGATGTTTTTCACGGATGATCGTTAAATTAAATAATTAAAAGACAGATAATTATTCCCGCATTTATTCCACGTGGTCTAAAACAAGTTACAGAAATGCTAAAACGAGGTCGTATAGAAAAGGCTGGAATTGTAGGCCTATTTGTTTTTACCTTGCGTGTGTTCATTGCTTTTCGCTTATATCAAACGAAAGGGAAAATAGGAAAAAAAATCTAAGAAACACGTACGGAACAATTCTAAAGAATTTGGCATTTGCGTATCGGGTAGCCGTTTTAGTTTATCTACTTTTTATAAACTTGAGTTTTTCCGAGTCTTTTATTTGACTTTACGTTTGCAGTCAGGTATTCTTCAGAAAACGTTTATGAAAAATCTGCGTGGATAGTTTTTGAAAAACGTTTTAAATTCCAAGTATTATTAATCGTTAACCATCGCTATTAAATTAGACCTATACATTTTTTTGCTATACATTTCATTAGAAAACATAATGATTTGATAATACGAAGCTGAGAAGATTCACAAATTCTTGCGAGCTTTTTCTAATAATTTGCTTAATGCTAAACTGTCACGTGCACAAATGAGGTCTAATGCGAACGGCGTGATTTAGCACGTCATTAAGCACACGATCGGCCACACGATATATAGGCTACAAAAAGATTAACCTGAAACTAGGATGTGAGATAAGTATGTCATCATTAAGCTTTTAGCGTGTATGTGGAACAATAGCCTTAATCATAGTTTAGCTGGAGGACAGTCTTGTCTCTGTATTACTCGCAAGCCATTATATCCGTGTATTTTGATATATTTGATCTGCCGTCAGACACTAAAATGACGCCAAGGTTTCGTAGTAATACCAGTACCTTGAAAATGGAGTAAACGGTATTAATATACGCGTATCTATGCTTTTCATAGATTGATTTGTAGATTGCTGGAATCTAATGTATTTTACACATTACATCCATTTCACATTAACAGAAAGAGATTTTGATTAGCATGTTGTGTATGTTTGTATTACAAGTTATTTATGCTGGTATTATTAATATCCATGGTAGCCTTTCAAAGTAATGTATGTGTAATGCTGACATACTCTGGTGTGATTAGCAGCAGATATCCTAATTCCAGAGCTCAGCACATGAAATCTGACAGAGGTGAGGGTCTGTGACTGAGACTCTCTGACTGAGACCAATGGCACTTGTCCATTTAAATACAGGAACCATGCCGTACCTGACCCGTGCTGTGAAGAGACACTGGTATACTTAATACTTTTCTATTCAAGGGAAAGGGTTCAGTGGTTTGTGCATTATATTGGATGCCATATGATAATATTTCAGCTTTTATTCATAACCGCTGATATTCTTGTGCAAATTTCCATGACGAGGCTCTTTGTTTGGTCTGATATGCTGAATTATATGTCTGACTTGGAACAAATGAAGTAAAAGGAGCAAAGTAGTCAGGGCCAGGATAGGACTGAGTTTCTCACTGGGATTTTAGGCCCCTGGTTAGCATAATATAAAGCTACATTATATAAAAGTAGTGAGACACCTGACCAGTACACCTACAGGAACTTTTAAGGCACCTCATTCTAAATCCATAGGCATCAATATGGAGTTGGTTCCCCCCTTTGTTACTTTGTCATTTTGCCACTATTCTGGGACGGCTTTCCACATGATTATGCAGTGTGTCTGTGGGAATTTTCGCCCATTCATCCAGAAGACCATTTGTGAGGTCAGGCGCTGATGGTGGATGTGAAGGCCTGGCTCGCAACCCCCATTCTAGCTCATCCCAAAGGTGTTCAGTGGGGTTAAGGTCAAGGCTCTATGCAGGCTAGTCAAGTTCTTCCACACCAAACTGAGGCACAGTCATGCTGGAACAGAAAAGGGCCGTCCCCAAACTGTTTCCATAAAGTTGGAAGCTTAGAATTGTCCAAAATGTCTTGCTATGCTGAAGCATTAAGGATTCCCTTCCCTGGAACTAAGGGGTCTAGCTCAACCCCTGAAAAACAGCCCCATACCATTATCACTCCAAACTACCAAACTTTACAGTTGACACAATGAATTCAGATAGGTAACTTTCTCCTGGCATCTGCCAAACATAGACCATCAGTCTGCCAGACAGAAGTGTGATTCGGCACTCTACAGAACTCCACCCCGTCCGACGCTCGTCATTCCACTTGGTGATGTGAGGCATAATGCAGCCGCTCGGCCGTGGAAGCCCATTCCATGAAGCTCCCGGCTTACAGTTTCTGTGAGGAGGTTAATGGCAGAGTAAGTCTGGAATTCTGCAGTTACTGAACTAATAGAGCATAGGGAACTTTTACGCACTATGTGCCTCAGCATTCGACAACCCTGCCCTGTTACTTTACATGGAGTCCCACTTTGTGGCTAAGTTTCTATTGCTTCTAAAAACTTCCACTTTGCCATAATACCACTTACAGCTCACCATGGAATATTTAGCAGGGAAGAAATTTTATGAACAGACTTATTGCAAAAGTGGCATCTTTACGACAGTACCATGCTTGAATTCACTGAGCGCTTCAGAGTGACCCATTCTTTCACAAATGTTTGTGCATAACCAGAAAATCTCAGCTGGAACTACATGGCTAGGTGCTTGATTTTATACACCTGTGCCAGTGGGCCTGAACGAATCACCTGTATTTCAGTGATTGAGAGGTGTGTTCCGGTGCCTTTGTCCATACAGTATATATAAGCAATTACACTCATGTTGTAGGTTTCCATTAACATCTCCATTATCTGTTGATTGCACATTCTTACCTACTTGCATTAATTTTGCATTCATGTAATTTTTATCTGCATGTTTCACCAATATCATTAAAGCATGATGGGGCTTCATCAAAGTGCACATTAATTATATGAACTATGCAAATTCCAAAACATCTTTAATAAATCATTTACCTCTTACACAATTTATTTTTCTTGAAATTGTGAGGAAACATTAATGTGCCCTTTAACAGCATTTCGGTGCAAATGTGTCATAAAAGTCCAATATTGAGCAAACTTTGCAGCAGTTCTAACACTAACCTGAGATGTAACTAATAGCAGATCAGTGCTTCTCGCTGGATTCAGACTGAATTTTTGGTGCTAAACAGAGAAAGATGCCTTGTTCATAATGCAGTTTACTATACAGTGGCCCATTTTGCGCTGACATATGTTCTTTGGTCAGATGCTGTGGTAGAGATATAAGCGTGTCACATCACATTAAATGGATGTTTCTCTATATCCATACTTGACTGTATTCATATTCTCACATACCCATTTCACGTCTTCTTCCATTACTGAAGACCAGTTTCAAGTACAGGGGACGGTAAAAATCCCGGATATAATTCCTGCCCCGCCCCAAATATCAAGGATGCATTGATTGCATCCTCGCCAAAGGAGAACAATCCTATGATTCATTGCTTCCCAAGTTTATTCTTGGAAGGCAAGATAGCAAGACCGCTCCTGCCAGGACCACAGGTACGGTTTTTGCGTTCTTGGTATCGAGAAACACCCTGAGGGATTTCATCAGGAGCTTGTCATCAGCTCATGGCTGTAGTATTGTGTGTTACCTACTTTGAAATGTGTGTGGCTGCTTGCATGCGCTATAATGAACAGTTGCAAATTTAAGGAGCATCATTGTCTGAAGTCCTTGAAGCAAAAATGCCACCTAAACGTAGGGAATTTTACCATGTCTAAAAAAAATGGCTTTAAAATGCTGTGCGGAGTCTAGGGCTGGACAACTAATCGAAAATGAATCAAAACCGACATTCAGAACCTCTAATCCACATCATCTTGCCCATGTCGGTTACTTTGTTTTTTTTTTTTTCAATCTCCATGTATTCCGACTAATCGGATGGTGGCAATGTAACCAGCTGGGTTTAGTCTTGCTTTCGGTCCTGCTAGTAAGCAAGACCATGTCAAGCGCGGTTATGGTTTTAGTATGGCTCATATAATTTACAATGGAAAACCATCTCTTCGTGATTCGGCTTGGATACAGCTCAGTTCTTCATGACAGTGGAAAAGCACCACAAAACTGTTTGTGACTGAGGTTGACTCTGACTAAGCCTGGCTGAAGCAGTTTGTGCCTCGGACTGCCTGTGACCGAGACTGCGTTTGACTATGGCGCTCTGTCTGACGTTATCTATGATTGTGGCTGTCTGTGATTATAGCTGTCTCAGTGGGTACAAATGGATCATTATTTGCAAGACTCCTGTGTCAAAATACAGGTACCTATGCTCCAGATATCTTAATTCTTTCTAGACTGCAGGAATGTAATGTGTTTTGTGGCCATACATCTATCTCACATTGAAGAATGAGAATTTTGTTTAGTATGTTGTGCATGTGAGCGAAGGGCTGCCATACGGCCAGTTAATCTCTGAGTTTGACTGATACACGGAGGGGGTCTGCTCACCATCTAAATCGTAACTCCAGCTGAACGTTATCCCCATGTTTTTGTTAATATTCATCGTAATGCTTACTGTCGCACATGGTGCAGTTCCCAGGTGAGGAGCCGAGGATCCTCAGCTTGCCTGCTTGCCTGGTGGTCCGCCGTCTAACAGTGGATTCCCTGCAGCCTGATGCCTGTTCCCCCCTCATTACTTGATGGTGGGAAAGGCTGAGTAACGCAACATCTCAGAATCCACAAGGAAACTGCTCAGTGTGATGCAGAATGGGAATCCAGGCCCCGAACCTTCACAAAAGCAGTGGGCCGCCAGCCTTAGAAATCCCAGCGAGAGGGTCTGCTGTTATAAAAACAGTGTTTAAATCCGCCTTTTCCTTGCTGGAGGTCTTTGAGAATGCAGTGCCACTTCACAAAGCAGACCCGCCATTTACCTCCCCTCGTTTATTAAATCATTTGTTTTCCTTTTTCCTTTCCGAGATGTTGGAATGACACCGGATCCTTTGTGCCGGGAATCCCTCTGGCTCTGGCTGCACTCCTGCCTGGGGGGGGGGGGGGTTTGTTGTGTGGCTGCCCCCATCACTTTGTGGTCGCTGCTCCGTCTCGGACTTGCGGGTTCCTAAGGGGAGCCGATTTTGTGTGGAATGTTTGTCCTCCTGCGGAGAGCCAGGGTGGGGTTACGCGGATTTCTCATGCTAACCCCCCCCACCCCCACCATCACCACCCTCAGGTCAATTTAAAATACAAAAAAACAAAAGCACACGCAGTCCTGAGAGCTCGGCTGTTTTAGGAGGTAATTGTGGCCTGGAAAGTGGGCGCTGTGATATGGGTGTTTTTGAGCCAAGCATTTTATATTCCGTTTTTTTATACTTTAGCCTCTCTCGGAGAGGGGGGGGGGGGCGGGGGGCATCACATTGCTATTAAGCCAGCAGATGACATTACCTTTCCCAGTGCACATTACTCTCAATCACGCAGGTGTGCCTTTTTTCTAGAACATTCCATCACGTTTCCATCATATGCTGTGCAGCCCTGGGTCTGCTTGCTGGTTTCCACACAAACTGCCCTCAGCTGCTGACGTCGAACACTGTCACCATGCTGTGGTTCAGTATATGGCCCCCGATCTTCACAGCCCTCAGGTTACTTTATTGCAGTGTCTGACTGAAGTATGCACCTTTAGGAGCCGTATACACTGGGTTGAAGTAGATGATTTAATGTATTGTTATTGTTATGTATATGTAGGCTGTAGCTGAAGACTCATAAGGTAAAGCTTTGTGGTGCCCGGTGTCATATATTCCTCTGCTGGTCCAAAGGCCATTTCTGCAGCCGTGTATGAACAATGAGACTATGTCAGGGCTGACATGTTTAGGGCTGACAGAAATGCCAGCAGACATGGGGACAGCATAATGACAAGGTAAAGTGTACCTTAAGCTGTGGTGCAGAGTCCTCTAGATGGGGGGGGGGGGGGGGGATTGTTCCGTAAGCATCGCAGACACATGGGGGGCTGCAGCCAGAGCTTGGAAAAACAGGAAAGAGTAACAATAGCCGGAACAATAGCTTATTGTCTTCTCAAACATCCCAACGAACTGAGATAGCAAAGGAGGTCCTTTCCTTTCAAGCACAGTGACAAGACTGCTACCGCGCTCTGATTGGCCATCTGCTCCGTGAGATGCCGTGCCGCCTGACCCGCGGGAGGGTGTCTGCCGAAGCGGCCCGTGGGGCTGCGGATTCCACAGGTGGCGTGACGGGGCTCGTTCCCATGCCCTAATCGAACGGCTTCCCTCTCTGTGTCTTTCACGCAATTTGCTTTTTCTGCCTTGCAATTTCATATATCATACATTGTATTTAATATATAATCAGATGTGTCTTTCACCTGAGTGCCTTCGCCCCCCCACAGATGAATCATGGGAAGTCTCCCCTGTGTACTGCACCAGCCGTCCTGTGTGCACCTCATTTCTCCAGAGGTGGCACTTTAGGTGCACCACAGGGTTGGAGGGGGGGGCGGACAACTGAGCGCGCAATTTCTCCTGGGGCCGGCAGCGGCCAGGGGCCAGCATTCCTGAGGAGAGGCTGGGACAATGCGCACGGTCACACGGGTCTGGGTGTAGGAATGAGCAGCTAATTGTGGGCGCAGTGCAGCATTGCGAGCGACCGTGGAATGCGACCGTGCTTTTGCGTGCACCCCCCCCCCACCACCACCACAACCTCCACCCCCCTTCAGTGGCCAGACTTGCGATAAATTAGTTTGCACAAAAGCCTCCGCCACAGTCGCAATTATCCTTTCAGTGTTGGATCAAATTCAGAGTTCCACCGTAGCGTGTTCGCTGTCTGGCCTCATCTGCCCGTGTTTCCCACCTGACCCGTCTGCTAACGCCCCTTCTCGTGCTCCTCCTGTCATATGTAAGATGTTCAGGTTGGGGGGGTTACAGATTGACGGCCATTTGAGCCGGGTGGCTGCTGTCGTTTGCGTGACGTTTGTGTTGTGCGCCTGGGTGTGATGGTCAAAGAAACAGAACTGGCTCAAGCTTTAGGCAGAATAGGCAGGTGCCTTAGATCCCTGAAATACCTGCATTGTGGAGAAAAAGAAATGACCTATGCCGAGGACAGAGGTGGAAATTTCAGGTCCAGAAAGTACAAATGCAGACCGTGATTTAGCTTCAACCAACCAGTTGCCCATAAAGAGTTACAGTTACAGAGTACTCCACTGGTTGGTTAAAGCTAAAACCTGGTCTGGATTTGTACTTTCTGGACCTGAAATTTCCACCTCAGGCCGAGGGTCCCTGAAAAGGTAGAGTTAGCCCTCCACGAGAGGCCCCTGGGGGCCTCATACTGTAGAGGGACAGAGGGAAGCGCAGGGCCCCAGAGAGTGGGCATACGCAGACTGGTACACGTCTCCGTTTACGCTCTTCCAGAAGGGAGAGCCCTGTGAGGACACGGTGCCGATGCTCACCCCCTGTGTTCGACTCCCTGCCGTCATTGGCTGGCTCTTCGCTCCCCCCAGTGGCAGCATGTGTGAAACGGCGATTAGGAAACGAAGGCCTGTGCCTCTGTGTGCACGTGCCTCTCCCAGGCCTGCTCAGGCCTTCAGAAAGGTCATGGTCTGCAGCAGCGTATAGGTCTGGCCTCATGTCTGGGGTAGGAGGACACCCTGAACAAGCCTCGTAAAGCAATTGTTTACCCAGTCACTGGGTGCCGCCCCCACACACCAGACCCAGTCGCCTTCATTAGCTCTGGTGAATTGAAGGACCGGAGCTCTGTAGGCTTTCCCCATTCCCATACAGGCAGAGTACTCACCCTGTTCACAGCCCTGATTGGCCATCGAGAGCTGTGTTCCGGAACATTCCAACAAAGAGGTTCTCTGCCCTTACCAGTGGAAAAGCCTTAGTAAATATGTACTTGTTTGTCCTGGGAATACAGCTTCCTTGTCCTGGGGGGGGGTGGGGGGGGGAGTGGCAGGACAGTCTCAGAGCCACACCCTTACATGGGGACAGACTGTGAGCCGGGGCTGACTTACTGCCCATCACCCTCCAACCCCCCGTTTAATGCAGGCTGGGCTGTGAGGATGGGGCATGGGTATGGGGTGTGTGTGTGTGTTTGTGTGTGTGTGTGTGTGTGTGTGTGAAAGCTTTGTGGTGCCTGTGGTTAATGAGCTGGAAAATACAATTGCACTTTTCTGACTGTGAAAATTGCTTTGAGGGCATCATAAATTAGCTGCTGGCGGATTTGCTGAATTGATGAGGCTCTGTGGGCTGGCCGCCCCGCCCCTCACCTCACCGCCCTGGCCCTCCTCTCCCTCCCAGGACTCCCACTGGAGACCGCAGGTCCCCAGATGACAGCAGGCTGGGGTCAGGAAAGACCCGTCATGCCCGTTGTGACACGTTCAGCCTGCAATGAGGACGGGACTGATGCCGGAATTTGTTATTTACAGCAAGTGTGCAGACCTGAGCCACAGCGACAGGGACGGCTCTGTCGGCATTCCGCCATCAAGGGAAGGAGGACAAACTGCTGCCGGCGGCCCCCAGTACCCCCAGACGGCCACACC
>JAABNY020000063.1:12402532-12417153 GCA_015164015.2 Brevimyrus niger | reverse complement strand
TCTTTAAATATTCCTCTCATACGGGGCTGGGGTGCCCACCCCCCCTCTGGCCCTTTTTCGCCTGGGTTTGCTCAGGGACCTGGGCAAAGGGCTGCCGTATGCCCCCCCCCCCCCCCCCCTTGTCCTGGGGCCGCGTACCCGTGTGGTTCTGCACAGTGCTTTGCCTTCCTCTGGCCAGTGCCCCCGTCCTATACTTAAAGTGTAATTACGCTCTTTGGAACGGCACCAGGATGAATCCTCCCCCCCAGCCCTCAGGCCATCCTGGCATTGCCCCCAGCACGTGCCTGATTCAGGCTCCAGGACGTCTCTCGCCCTTTTCACGAAGGAGCGATGAAAACGGTGCCTCGGACAGGAACGGCAGAGTGACTCATCACCTGCACACTCTAGATGCTGTCGATCCACAGCTGTCACACACTGCTACACACTTTGGGACCATTAACACAGTGTGGCTCACATCAGTAACACACTGGCTGGTACTAAATCAGCCTGCAGCAGCCTATGTGAAGCACACCCTGCTCTATGGCTGATCTTATATTCGTAAATGGACAGTGTGGCTGGGGAGGCGTTGCACACCCAAGATAGGGGCCTCGTGGATAATTTCCCCACCCAGGATGCATACATTTAAGGCTCTTGGCCTCATGAAATAGTGAAGGTCACGCCGGCTACCCCAGTGTGCCACAAGCATCAGGAACCCACAAGCCCAACAGAGAGTTGGTCGTACAACAGGACCGTGTGATACTGGGGCCGTCGCAATCAAACCGTGCTGGATGGACGGGGAGGCTGTTTGTACCGGAAGCGGCAAAGTGGACCAAAGTTATGAATACTGGATGTTACTGCCATTGTTTTCTTTGAGGTTTTAACAGAGCGGAGCGCTTCCTTGTAGCTGCGCCAGCTGGTATCGATTTAGAGATGTATTAAAAGCAAGATCCTGCCAAAGAGCAGCCCTCTGGGGAGTATTCCTGAAACTCTAAGCCAGTAATGTAATTATAAGCCAGTGCAGCATCGATGGCCCCATTCTGTGTAATTTACCAGGGGTACAACTTTCACTGCATTTATTTTTTTTATTTAGACTTTGTGCCAGACTACTGATCTCTCGCTTGTTTCCAGCCTCTCATCAGCCGCCGTGGCCACAGCGCCCCCTGTCTGGACTGGCCTGTCCCCCAGTCCGCTCACGCGGTGCTGGGTACAGGGCCAATGATTCCCCCGGTTCTTCATAAAGAAACAGTGCATGGGTGGCCACCCCTCAGCGCCAGGACTCTGCATCGGCCAGTCAACCGGCTAGCAGCCGGCATGTACCGCCCCCCCTTCCACGTTGAGAACGTCCATCACATCCTACGGGGGGCACAACACAACTCGCTGCCTCGACAACCTCTTTATATGGCACAGGTGAGTTTCGATAAGCCCAGCAGGCCCCCTCCACCCCCAATGTCATGCAACACGCCACCCAGGCCCCCATGCAGTGCAGCACACTGCCCCAAACCCCAATGCGATGCAGCACACTGTTCCAAACTCCAATGCGACGCAGCACACTGTTCCAAACTCCAATGCGACGCAGCACACTGTTCCAAACTCCCATGCGACGCAGCACATTGCCTGAAAGCACAATGCGACGCAGCGCACTGTTCCAAACTCCCATGCGACGCAGCACACTGCCACAGGGCCCCATGTGATACAAAACATCTTAATGAGCTCCATCTTTGACCCCTGCTGTATGTTCTCAAAAGTGGCATGTCCCGCGAGTCACCCGGGCGGTGCTGAAGGTCGTGTTGTTTAGTCGTAAAGAGAAACATCTAGTGAGGGTGTTTAGCCAAAGGCCTGATGCAGCCTGAGATGAGTTGAAAAGAGGCTGGAGGTCTCTCTCAGGGCTGTGCCCCTACCTGCTCAGCAGGTAAGGCTAGTGGGAATGCATCAAGGTCTCTCGGCAATACATACTGTGTGTGTGTAGTGGTGGGGTCAATATTGTCTTTCAGAACCTGTTTAGTCTGTACATATAAATCAGACATACTGTCCAGCTTCAGTAATTAGAGGACTGGATATCTTGTTTAATTAACCTTTACCCTTAAATAGCTTTGGATTCGGCACATAGATTTGCGCAGACACCTATGTGCACACTACAATAATGTAATCTGATGTAATATACCCTAAAACGTCTCTGTGGTCATCCATGTGTCGTTCTGAACGTTACAAATTAAATTAAATTAAAAAAATAAGCTCCATTTCAGTTCTGATTTTATTGAGAATATGGGTAAATATTGTAATGACATGCATAAATATTGCCACTACAGTTCAAATGTGTTTAATCTGAGCACTCAGACATAAAAGCTGACCTCATTGGTTAAATTTTGCAGGAATTCTGCGCGGCTTCACTCGCTCACTGATGGGTTTTATTTGTTTTGGTAAACAGGCAGCGGGTGATGCTTCCATTTAGACAGGAATGCTTTGCATTAAGCCCTCAAAGAGCGCGGCCTGCTCGGCCACAGTGATAAGCAGGCTCCCTGCTCTGGTATTGTACGTGGTTTTTGTAGACTTGTAATCAGGTTTTCGTGGTTTGGGGCTGGACTGTCCCAAGGACAATACCTCAGAACAATTCAGCACAGGAAGACTTTGTCTTCTGCTCTCTCTCCCTGCTTCCCCCCACGCATGGAGCTGTCCAGGAGGAGGAATGGCAGAAATCGCATATAATCATGGGACAAACACTTAGTTTGCTCCTTGTTTTGACCGGCAAACATTTAACTTGGCTGAAGTGAACTTTCCACGTTTAAAGAATAAGTTGGTGAATCAGCATTTTCTTTCCAACATCAGCTGAAGACGCCGGTATTTAAAAAGTGAAAATGAGAAGATTGATGGAGACCCAGGGCCTGTATGACAAAGCTGGATTTCTTGTTTAGCCAGATAATTTATTGAATTTAAGGTATCTCAGTTTAAATGGCTTTATCTTCATTCACTTACATTTAGCCCAGACTTCCTTAAATTCGACAAGTTATCCAGCTAAGCGAGAAATCCTGCTTCACGGTCTGACTGTCAGTGGGACCAGGCTGACAAGTGATGTGACTGTAACACAACCAGAGCCCTTTAATAAGCTTGTTTTCAGCAGCAGAGCTCAAATCTGTCAGGCCTCCTGTAAAGCAGAGATGAGGCAACCGAGTCCATAGCGTTTCGCTGTAATAATTTAACTGTGCGAAAATAAACATTATCGCTATGGAATTGCAGGCTGTCACGTGTCTCTGCTGAGCGCTCGCATTTCAAAGCCTCCCTTTCATGTGGCTTCCCAATAGGAGTTCCCTTTTCTCCTAATGAATGTTTCATCGAGCAGGAAGATAAGAAGGTTGTTACTAATATCCTTGGAATATGTTCGGAAATGGGGGTACTCCAGAGGAATGCCTTCATTTAGAATGTGGGTAAAACCCCTGGCAGATCCAGTGAGGCCTGTTTCAGTTTATTTACTCCTAAGAGCAAACTGCTTTTTGAGTAAATTTGCCTTTTAGTAAATGCAAAACAGCCGTCGTTAGGCTAGATGGTCCAAACATTGGATTACGTTGTCATTTCTGCACATATTTGATCTCTGCCCTGTTTGCTTTAGAGGAGAGGATGTGGCGACTCGGGCCAAAATCTATGCTCTGGGGTGGATCTCCATCACCCGGGATGCTGTGTTTGTAAACACAAATACACAGTAATCACATTAAATGCGGATCTTTCTGGCGACACCTTAATCAGCCTGTAAACAGCATGTCCTGCGCAAGGCCAACCAGTGAATGCAGTGCCGTCTGAGAGCTCGCTCCGTCCAGCTGAAGCGATTGGCTCCGTCATGTTCGTCGGGGTCTTGCTCCATGGTAAGGCAGCCTGCTTCCATTAGCATGATGAGATGCACGTAGCCCCTGTCAGCGCCGCCATCCCCCCGCGGGGTGGTTCCAGAGTGGCGGCCCGTCTCGGCAGGCCCGGGCCTCGTCACAGCCGGCCGGTGTCCCCTCAGCTTGTCAACATGCTCTAATGATGAGTAGAAAGAACAGTTGTGCAAATAATTAACATTTTTAGCATCTAGCATATGATATTAGGTCATCAGTAAGGTTGCCACCATCATGCCGTATAATATGAGATGCAGCATTTTCCAGTATTTCCAGGATCCTCGCGTATAATAAGGGACGGGTGGCAACCCTAGCCGTCAGCCTTGGGTTGATGTGGGGGGGGGGGACCCCGCCTTCACCCACAGGTGTCTAGAACAGAGTGGCCTGTGTTTGAAAGGGAGTCTCCGGGTCGTGGCACCAGCCTAATGAAAACGTGAAGTTTCATGTTGACAAGCCGTCTTGGCCAATCATGTCAAACACGGGCTGGCCGTCTGTCCAGTGTTTCACGCTAATGATGTCCCCTGTGGCTCTGTCCTTTGATTGTGTGCTTTAAACGCGTCAGGCTCTGGGGAAGTGTTCCAGAATTCCCGTCTCCAGATGACGCGTCGCCTGCTGATGGCACTCGGTGTCGTTAAATCCGACACACTGTTATGTATTGGTCAACATTTTATGAAGCCATTCAGGGTGACCGGGTAAGATTGCCAGACAGGGGGGCCTAGGGAAAAGGAAGCTGCGCGGGACTGCAGAGGAATTATTCCGGAAGCTGATTACTCAGAGGGAACCTCACAGAGAACCTCACGTTCTCAGACTGGTGCCTAGATGAGCAACAGACTGTGTCCCCCAAGAGACTCTCTGCTGTGATTGCATCCCAGAGAGACTCTGTGCTCTGACTGCATCCCAGAGAGACTCTGTGCTCTGACTGCATCCCAGAGAGACTCTGTGCTCTGACTGCATGCCAGAGAGACTCTGTGCTCTGACTGCATCCCAGAGAGACTCTGTGCTCTGACTGCATGCCAGAGAGACTCTGTGCTCTGACTGCATCCCGGAGAGACTCTGTACTCTGGCCATGTCCCATAGAGTCTGTGCATTCCCAAGAGGCTCTGTCAAGAAAAATCAGTGCCCTTTTATACGCAGCCACGTACGATAAGTTAACTTAATGCACATGCACAAAAAAGATGTTTGAAGGTAAACTGGTCTATGATCTCGATTGCCATCTTGGTTTTATCTCTAATTCTAAATAGCTGAGGACTACTCTGTTTACACGGCTGACAGAAAAAGGACCCAAAAGGGGCCTTTGGAGGATATGCTTGCGCTCATTCCTCCTGAAAGGCCACGTTTCTCTCATAAGGATGAAAGGACAGACTGTGTGAAACCTGATAGCTCTACGTCCCATTCCAGAACAGCGGGATCCCCTGCAGGAGACGGAGCCGTCAAGATGAATGCGGAGCAGTGACCCTGTCGCCGGTGTGTGACCAGCAAGGACATCATTGCCATCTGTTGTCCAACCAAGGCCCACAACACGCATCCCATCAGCTCCAGTGACCAGACAGAACGACCCAGAAGCGTGGCTGCCAACAGCAAGGCGTGTGTCAGTCAGGCCGCTGCCCCGTGGCCGGTTTAGACCGGATGGTGAGCAGTGTCTCCAATGGGGTGTGTCAGCGTTCATTAAGTCTGTGGATTATGAGAGTTCATGAGACTTTCTGAGAGCAGATGTCATGTTCACTTCTGGAAGTTGTCTTCTACTTTGAGTCTGCACTGCTCTGACTGATCAAGATCTGGGCCCTTTGACTCTCCTTTTCACAGAAAAGGCTACTGTAATACCCAACAGGGCTCTATCTGACGACTCCCCCAAAGCAGCCAGCTGATAACACTTAGCCCCACTGTAAAGAACAGACTCCTTCATGTGACCCGTTAACAGCACATCCCCGGCTCTGCTGAGATGAACCAGGAAGCCTTGAAGGAAAACAGGATGGCAGACAAGAGCTCAGATGAAAGTGACCTGCCTCCACCCCCCACCCCCCCATTTTAAGTTAAGGCCTCAGAATGCTCTAAATTGTAACCTTATCAATTAGTCAGTAGTTCCTGCAGTTTATTTTTACGATGTCAGTTTACTACAGACATAGGGGGGGCAGAGGGGGAGGGCAGTCTCTCGTAACTGATGGCTCTACCTCGACCTGCTGTCAGGGGAAATGTTACTGTGGTCACTGCTGAAAGGTGCTGGGCACACCCGCGTGTTCAGGTCCCTAATGAAAGGTGCTGGGCACACCCGCGTGTTCAGGTCCCTAATGAAAGGTGTTGGGCACACCTGCGTGTTCAGGTCCATACTGAAAGGTGCTGGACACACCCATGTGTTCAGGTCCATACTGAAAGCTATTGGACACACCCATGTATTCAGGTCTATACTGAAAGATGCTGGGCACACCCACCTGTTCAGGTCCATACTGAAAGATGTTGGACACACCTATGGGTTCAGGCACAAGCACAGGGAGAGGCGCTGGTAAAGATTTTGGGTCTCATGAAAATATGTCATATTGGGCCCCCAACCCAAACCAATCCAATTATGTTTCAAGTTTTTTGGGCCCCCATTACAGTACCCCTGGGTTGAATAAGGGAATTTACTTGAAACTTGTTTGCTGATTCAGGACTTGACTTGAGACTTGTGTGTTTTGATTCGAGACTAGATTGGAACTTGAGTGGTAAGACTTGAGAGTCAATTACTTGTTCCCATCTCTGGGCTGGGTCTGTTGAATAAAGTACCTAGCAGGGCCTGTGTGCAGAGTCTCATGGAGTCCAGCTGGACCTGTGTGCAGAGTCTCATGTAGTCCAGCTGGACCTGTGTGCAGTCTCATGGCACCTGTCTGGCTACTTGACCAGCTGCAGCTCTCTGGGGGTCCCCACAGGACTCTCAGAGGGACAGAGCCACTGGACACCAAGAGCTAAGCAGCTTCCAGCTGCCTGCTTGAGTAGCTTATTTGAGAATTGGGACTTTCGCACCCATGGCTGTTTAACAGTGCCCTGTCCTGTCATCATAAGGCACAGCCATCAAAAAGATCCTAAATTTCCTTCTGGATAAATAAAGCGTCTCCATCTATCTATCTATTTATCTATCTAGAAAGTTGAGGCCCCTTTATGCAGGGGACGCCTGAAGCCTTAAAGCATCTACAAACAGAAGACGGCACAGGTTGGATTTAGGATCACATTACTGGGAACATCGGCGACTCGGCGACCGCCGTGACCGCAGCCTTTTCCTGCCGCGGCCTCTCCCCCTGGCGGGGGGTCCTAATTGGCCCTTGTGTGCATTCATGACTTCGACTCCCCGGTGGCAGCCAATGGAAGGCCTGTTCGGGGAGGAGGTCAAAGGGCACTACAGCTGGCAGGCAGAGCCGCAGCAGGATCCCGGGGCCCAGTTATTCAGAGGCCTGGGAGATGATTTAGATGTGAAGCTGGGGGCGGGCACCCCCCCCCGCAGCTTGCACCGCAGATCGCTGGCCATGTGTGCCCCCCCCCCAACTCCATGTTTACTCTCCCTCCCATCCTGGCTCTCCATCCCCCCAGTGAATGACAGGCTGCTCCCAGACGCCCCCGGGGAGAGATCACACTGCCCATTCCTGTCTCCTAGCTCCGGGCCGCTCTGACGCCATCCTGGAAGGTGCTAATGGTTGTCATGGCTCATCCTCTGCACCGGGTGGAGATATGTTCATAAATCACCCAGTGAGACCATCCGAAAGGTGGATAAGGAAGGAAATACCCATGTGTTCCCAACCGTCCAGGTTGCGCTCTGGCCTGATGTAGTTACATCTCTTAAGGTCTGATCCAATGATATGCTTATCCTACAAAACCGCTGCTTCTACAGTTCCTGTTCATCTGATGTATCGGTCTATCTGTCCCCCCAGATGAGTGTGGCTGATGGCACATGCTGAGTATATGCATTGTCACTGAATTGTCACACCCATGCGTTTTATCCAACGGACGTAAGGATATCATCTGAAATTTTGGGCAACTCCCATAAAAAGAAAAAAACTATATGAATCGCATGGAACTGAATCACAAGCACTTTCTGGGATTGTACCCTGATGCCCACAGTGGCTGGCCTGCAGAGAATTATGGGAGATAAATTTGGCACCATCACCAAGTGACATGCAAAGTGTGAAGTGATAAACAAGAACACGACCCAATACATTTTTGTCATGTCAAAAACGCATCCGTCTCTCAAAGATAGGGAACGCACTCGCCGTCACGTGTGCAGGGGGGCAGAGCTGATAGCGCAGTGGTGACTCGCATTTCAGCCGCTGAATGCAGCACTTTTACAGTAGGGGGCAGAGTGGCACCCAACCGTTATCTGACAGCTCACTGAAGAGCCAATGGCTTTCGGGGCTGAGTGCAGCCTCTGCAGTTAGCCAGGATGGAACACTTGAGTCCGGCTTAAATGTATGTTTCTGTTGTGTGTACTGCTTTATTTTCCATTAATCTGGCTTTAATACCTGTAGAAAGTTAATTATATTAAAAAAGCTGTATATGTTTAACTCTGCTTAAATTATTAAAGAGAAATAATACAAAATTTGACCCATCTCTGCAGTGACACAGTGGGTCAGCGGGTGACGTGTCAGTTCTGTGGTCGCCGGTTCAGATCCTCCAACAGGCTTCGTTTTTGTTGTGTGATGATGTTGAGGAAGTCCTCCGCAGTGGTGTTAGGACAAAGAGACTCTTACGTGGACATAAGTCCTCAGAGAAATCTTGATCAGAGAAGGTTTTTCAAACATTCCCTGACCTGGCATTGTGGCATGGCGGGTAAGGTAACTAATCTTAAGGTTGAAGGTTCAAGCCCTGCAATGGAACACTTGAAGGAAATGCCTGAATTCACAAGGGGGCACTGGTACACTCAGACTGGAGCTGACCCATGCTGGCTGGCTGGCACCTAACATCAGGGTCAAAAGGTTGAGCCCAGAGTGGTAAGAATCTTCTCATGTAAAAGCATCAGGAAGTTACTTTAAAGCTTGTTCAGGAATTTTCCAGTTTTTTTTCACACTTCCTTCTTCACACAACTGACCTGCTCAGCAAGGATTTCAAATGCTAAACCTAGCTTTTCAGAATCCAGCACGTAAACCACTCAACCAAAAGAATTTCTGTCAGAATATGCTTTCCACTTCAATCTGTAAAGGAAAAAAACAAACAAAACAATAAGTCAAAAAGTTGTTTTATACGCATTTTTAATTTCTGCAAATTACAGAAATAAAGCCAAAGAAGTAAAAACTCTTTCGAGTAGCCTATAAAGCAACTTCAATTGTAGAGCCCATGAAACTCTGTACGTTGTACAGCACATCAAAAATCTGTTTCATTTCGTATAAATTACTGCATGAACGACATATACACAGAGTGTGACATAAAAGCACACTGGGCATAGAAAACATTTTTGCGTCCAAACTCACAAAAAAATAATACGAGAATAAAATCTGAACAAATACAATACTCATACAGGAAGCCCCGCAAACATCACATTTTAATGAGTAATAAGAGTAAAGATAAAAAAAACATAAACAAAAAGCTCCGTTTGTAGCGCCCGGGTTGTTATCGCTTTAGACGTACTTATAGTTTAATGACAGGATTCATCAACCATTACAATGCGCAGATACACCCTTACACAGTGGTGCCGTGAGTATCACACACATTTTAATGTTTCATTGCCAGCCCCGTTCTCATCCTTCACGTCCCCTTTCCCTAACAGGTCTATAGTTTGCCAACTTCAATGCGTTCCTGTAGATTCGCGTATCCCGTTTCGGGCACCGCGGGGTTTGGGAATAATGCGCCAGGTTACCGCAGGCCGGTCTGTTGGTTTAGTGTGATATTAAAGCGACAACGTTGGCAATGGATTAAACTCGCCGCCAATGGATTTTAGGGTGTCCGTGACGGTCAGATTAAAAATGAACAGTTATGTTCGCTATATATTTTTATATATTAATTGCATACAAAATTGAGTTTATGTGCTTCTGTGCATGTTTTCATGAAGGGATCCGTAGCTGTTTTCATCAAAATAGGTTAAGAACCAAAGTATTACAAAGTAGACGTAGTATATAGATTTTGACCACTAGGTGGAGACACGAGCCCCGACAGCGCGCAAGTCGAGCCATGCCATTACCAGGCGCTAGTATCCACAGGCACCTAGGCTTAAGATAAAACATAAGACACACCTTACAGATCCCTGGGGGAAATTCTTTTGCATACTGCAGTGTCTACATACATTGCGCAGACAAATACACTTGGTGTAAAAGTAAGACAAAGTCAGTGTCACTTTGTAGCTGATTTACCCCTGAACAGGGGCTCCCGGTAAGGCAGACAGACCTCTGGTAGTCGCTCCCAGTACCAATGCCTAATTCCTACTGCTCTGACTCCTTACCCCCCATCCCAGCTAAGACGTCTGCTTAAGTACTCAGTACCCTTTTATGACCATATTACCCACAACCCCCTGTGCTGTGGTCACTCACTGTGCCCCCTCCACTCCACCCCCCACCATCTCAGCCTCTACTGAGTGACCCTCTCTTAGTTTTGTTTAGGGGCCCAGATTGGTGCATACAGAACCAGCAGAGGGCTGTCATCAAGGCTTCACTGTGTCTCTACCTTGTGTTTACCTCAATAAAAGGGGCTGGGGCTGTCATCAGATGACGGGGGTTGGGGTTTGCAATGTCACCGCTGTGGCAGAAACCCCACCTGTCACATCGGGACCTGGACCACGCCCCACAGTGGACGCAACCCAGAAAGGAACTGCCCTGATCAGGGGACTGTCCTGAAGTATTGTGAAGTATTTTTGCCATTGTTTAGATGTGCCTTGCTAAGAGTTTGATCGTCTATTGTCTCTCTCTCCTACCCTGCGTATCCTGCCTGCCCTGTCCTCCTTGTCTGTCCCGCCTGCCCGTCACGTTCCTGCCTCCTGTCCTGCCCTGCCCCATGTCCTGTGTGATCTTGTAGGACTGATCCCCTTGGCTTACAACCCTTCTGCTCTACCCTGGACTACGTCTCCAGTGCTGCATTTGGATTTGTTGTTTATCGGTACCGCAATAAACCTGGTGTCTCCCGCATTCTGGGTCCCGACTCTGGTGTCCTGCCTGATCGTGACACCACCCACTGTCCCTGGGGCTCGCTGACTGGGTGATACAGGCAAGGCTGTGTCATCAGTCCCGATGCATGATTGTTCAAACGAAATTATCAAATGAATGAAACGAATAAACAAGCCCAAAATGTGTAGCTGTTCACCAGCACAGATTTAAACAATTTTAGTTTTCTTTATGCTAATAATAAAAATATTCTGATAGGTTTATCAGGGAAGTAGTTTAAATTCACACACACCTTTTTGTGTTAATGTTTCCTTTCCACACTTCATCAGAGTGATAGTAGTGATGATCAGAAACATCATAGCAGCACAAGTGTTTCATCCAACAGCATCTCAGTGTTGTCAGAAGAGCCTCTGATATTTAACTTTTCTGACATAAACATTTCAGTTAGATTTTTTCAATGGCAATAATTATTACAGAAACCCATGACAGATATTAATATTGAAGGCTGTGGTTTAATGACCTCAGCGACACATACGTCTGTACTGGTGAGCAGGGATTTTCTATTCTGGTGGTGCTGGGAGAAAACGGGATTATATATCGTAAAAGGCACATTCGATGAGACAGATATGGGGTCACTGGTCTTCTGGGCTGTCCACTTGTCTTCCAGGTCAAGTTTTTCACAGGGGACAGATGCTGATGACACATAGCTGGGGAAACAGGAACCCCCCACCACCACACTGTGCGAGTAAACTGGACGTCGGGGCACCTTAGCCTGCCGCCGCACAGCATGTCTGCCCCTAAGGGAACAGAAGGTCTCAAAGGGACAGGCACGACCCCCTGGCCGGACGCCAGGCCCCTCTTGGGCTCACCAGAAAAAATGGCGACCAGCCCACAAACCATAAGCTGCCTCCACCGTTGCTGCCATCATCAGTGTCCCTGGCGTTACTCTCCACATGCCACCAAGTCACACGTGGCTTCTCCACAGTGATGCAGTCCCCGATTAATGAAATCAGAATCAGCATCAATTGTTTTGCACTGCAGAGATAGACAGAAAGACAAGCAGACATGATGACTATGAACAACATGAAATAAGTGATACACCACAAACAAAAATTAAATAAAAATAAAATATAAAGTTTGGAGAAAATGTCAAATAAATTTGGGGATTTGAATTTGCAATCTTTCAATTTCAAGTGCACTTCCTTAACCATCAAGCCACCAATGCTGAAGAGGAGGCAACATAATCTTTATCCATTTACATTTATCTGACTCCTTTATCAAAAGCAAGTAGAGGGAAGGGATACAATTATTTTTGACATGTGGTCTTTGAACGCACAACCTTCACATCAATAGCACGCTCATGTTGAGCAGTATAACCTAGCATTGGCCACTTTCATACCCTCCTATGGACTGGCCTGTTCTGGCTTCTTAAATAAACACAAACCTTCCTTTGAACAAGCAGAACAACAAAGACCCAACACCCTTCTGAGGCCCGCGGAGATATTATTGTTTATAAACTGTACCCTGCTGCTGTGGACTTTGTGTTCTGTTAGGCTCACAAAAGCATTCACCACAGCAAGACCAAAGTCCAATAATTTATCACTGGCCTTTTGGCAAATTAATCCCTATATCAGTTTCAATTTGGAATGCACTCAAATATGTGTTTGGGTGATTTTACCCTCATATAACTGAAACTGCTGCAAGCTGCAATGCTTGGAAAACATTCCCTCATAAGCCTATTCTCCTCAGCATAATTCATAGCCCAGTGCCGTGTCTGAATCTTCACAGACTTGTTGCTTTTGCCCAGCCTCTGCTTACTGGGCCATTTCTGTGTTAGGGGCTCTGCTGTTAGCTGCTAGGAGCCACTATGTGCTGACAGATCAAACCCCTCCCATGGTCCCTGTGTCAGTTTAACACTTGACCTTCACATTATCTTAAGTTTAAAAATGAAGAAAATTGCTAAATGTTTGACCTGTTAGCAGGAAATGTCCTGATTCAGTATCTTTTAGTCAACAATGTTGACTTTGCAACTGTTCCGGGGGTGTTTGGCATTGGAAGGTTCAGGGGGACACAGACACTCATCACATGTACAAATAACTGGGGAGGGGGTGCAGTGGGGGGGTTCTTCAGCCGGCCATTTTCTGGAAGGCAGGGTCAGACATGGTCAGACATTCCACAATGCCCAGCCTTGGACCTCCCCATCACCCAGCAGCGCCCTAGCCTCAAGCACGTGGCTTTCTCTGGCAAGTATATAATATCTTGTGTTCCCCACCGTTTGCTGTACTGACCCCCGTTCAGTAGCTTTTCCAGCTGTGTTCCATCCATTTTCCCATAGGGCTGTAAACACAGCAGAAACCTGTGACACCTTTCAACCCCTCGTCCAGTGATTTCATGAGGGGGACTGAGCACGGCCCCGGGAGAATGGGGATGGGCACGGTGCCATTAGGGGGACTGAACACACCCCCGAGAGAAGGGAGAGGGGCGCAGTGCCATGAGGGGGACTTAACACGCCCCGAGAGTAGGTGGAGGGATGCAGTGTCATGAGGGGGACTGTACACGTCCCAGAGAGAAGGGGGAAGGGTTCAGTGCCATGAGGAGGACTGAGCACGTCCCGGAGAGTAGGGGGAGGGGTTCAGTGCCGTGAGGGGGATAGAATACACCCCCGAGAGAAGTAGGAGGGATGCAGTGCTGTGAGGGGGGCTGAACACGTCCCAGTGAGAAGGGGCAGGGGTGCAGTGCCGTGAAGAGGACTGAACACGTTCCACAAAAGAAGAGGGAGGGGTGCAGTGCCGTGAGGGGGACTGAACACATCCCCAAGAGAAGGGGGAGGGGTTCAGTGTCATGAGGGGGACTGAACACGACCCCGACAGAAGTGGGAGGGGCGCAGTGCCGTGAGGGGGACTGAACACGAACCGGAGAGAAGTGGGAGGGTTACAGTGTCATGAGGGGGACTGAACACGTCCCCGAGAGAAGGGGAAGGGGTGCAGTGCCATGAGGGGGACTGAACACGACCTCAAGAGAAGTGGGAGGGGTGCAGTGCCATGAGGGGGACTGAACACGTCCCCGAGAATATTGGGAGGGGTGCAGTGCTGTGAGGGGGACGGAACACATGTGATTCCAAAGTACCACTTTAAATTAGGGATCCTGGGGACAGAGCCTTTGCTTTTACAGTCTAATTCAATTTAAAGCTGGTGGAGTGATTCCATGCAGAAAAGGTCCCGTTCATTATCACGCACGGATGATAGTGAGCTGTACTCACGCTTGTTCTCTCTAAAACCCTAAACTTTCCATGAGGTCTTCTGCCTTCTTTTCAGTCCAATAAACTAGACAGAAAACAAACCAGATGCTCCTAATGACAGACATATGAAAAGATCTGCGTCCGGTGGCTGTTAGCATGCGGAAAGCCCTCGCAGACCGCCGATTCCTCCGCCTGCCCCCCCCGCCTGCCCCCCCCCACACAGATGGCCCCAGCCTGCCGCCCCCTAACTCGCTGTGCTCTTCCTGGTCACCTTATCTTAAGCCCTGCTGGACTGGCTCAGGGCTCTGCTTCACTGTCCACCTGCTGGACACCATTACGGCTAATAAATTGGGGAAACTTCTGTTCACTGATAGTACAGGTACGGCACTGTCCTCCCCCCCCCCCCCCCACCCCCCCTCCCCCCCCCCGCCCCCCCCGCGCCCCCCCGCAGCACCCCGGCGGCGGCGGCGCGCCCGGGCCCGGCCCCGCGGCACG
>JAABNY020000063.1:12352949-12387342 GCA_015164015.2 Brevimyrus niger | reverse complement strand
GTGGGGGGGCGGTGGGGGGGGGGAGAGGGGAGGGGGGGGGGGAGGGGGAGGGGGGGGGGGGGGGGGGGGGGGGGGGGGTGGGTTAAGGGCACATTTAATAAAACTAAACACTTCCAGTATATCTTATTCAAATATACATACAAGCGACATGTGTGTGCAGAAGTTCCCTGTTTTGACTTGCCGTTACAGAACTGCAAAAAACTGTTGTGGATAGCAGTTTAAAAATCGAACGATAAACTTAGTAGTAAGGAGAATAAAGCCACGAAGGGCCCCCGATTCCTTCAGGTCCGGTGTTCTGACGAGTTGAGCTACCCATCGAGACGTACTATCGAACCTTTTAGCGCATGTGCAGTTCCACCGTCATGGGATTAGGGTTAGGTTTTAGGGGTTTGGATTAGGGTTATGGTAGGGGGTTTTAGGGGGTTTTGGGTTAGGGTCAAGGTAAGAGTTAGGGTTAGGGTTATCGATTAGCACTACGGTAGGATAACTCAGCAAAGTAGATAATTTCGACAGAACACCGGCATATCGTTAATGATGACAGAAAGCCATTCTTTTTTTTAATCGAAATATGAATATAAAATGCAAAAGGAAATTTGCCTCAGTATATCAATATCGTTCACAAATGCATTCTAAGCCTCGTCTGCTTCTGCTGTAAGTACAACAGCGTTACGTCTTTAACGTGTCATTTAGTAAATAGACACATTTTAAAGACTCGTGTAAACTGTAAAGTAGGCGACCGACAACTTTATCGCAACATTATATTCGCAAACAGTAACATTTTCGTATAACACTTCGAAAACTGAAACTTAAACGATGGTGTTTTATTACCAAGTTCATCGCCGTGGCCCATTTTTGCCAAGGTGTATAACAGCTCCGGCGAGAGCACTGAGGGAATACCTTTCAGGACAACCATGCTTTTCGATATCGGAAGTCAGACAGGAAGTGGAGAAGCACGGATTTGCGTACGGGGTTAACCTCTCAAGATCAGTGTGACTCTCCTGTCTTCCGCGATATTTTACTTATCCCGGGTATGCTCCGATATCGATGGAAATCCCGTACCATGTATACCTGCATTCGATCTAAAGGCTTCGTGCTTTCGCTTTCTAAGGGCTGCCACACGTACGAGGCCCTCCTGCGGAAAAGGGAGGTACTGCAGCACGGCCCCAGCACATCAGCAGATGACCATTTCAAATTCGCCGTGTCGTAATGGATCATAAGTTCATAACATGTCCATAGTAATTCGCTTTCACGCTACAAAATGTCATAAGTACGTGCCTTTTAGATTTAACTATAGCGGAATAGTCTATTGTCCAGAGAATAGATCAATCAAATAGGCCTATTTTAAATAACCCTTTTAAATTCCTCCGCCACATGTAGACCGGACATTTTACCATTTACCTTTTTTGTTGTATAATTGAATTCGAAAATGTTTACTTGCAGATACTTATATATATTTTGTAGAAGAGTTTTTTTCTAATTATAGTTCGTATTTTAAAAATAAATTACAAGTAGGCCTGTTTTATGTAAGTGTCAAAATTTTATTGTACAAGTGTTCAGTGCTGCAATTGCCAGTTAAGCAAAGGTTATTTAATAGGCTGCATAAATTACACGTCAACAGAATAACATGGTTTGCGTAATTTTGAAATTACCAAAGTCGTTGAAATCGAGGACGTTCTGTCTACCCGCTTGGGAGCGATTTCAGACCTTATTCGGCAAATTTGCTGTGTTTTAACAATTAAGTGCATAAGCCAAGGGAACCAGCCTTGTCTTTTTTAGCCTTTAGACTTTGCGTTTGCAAACCATAAGCCGTAAAATCCGCTTTTCATGTGGATAGTTATCGTTTTTTTATTTATTTATTTGTTTATAAGTTGTAAGCGTAGCTGCTGACCGACTTACAAGTTTTCCCATAAGGTGAAAATATGAAAATAACAATAATACAATTTATTTTATTGAAAAAGATGAAAAATGCTCAAAATTAGGTAGGTCTATGTAAAGTTTACTACTCTATACATTTATATTAAACATTTTTAAATTGTATTTAATAGTTTAAAATATTAATAATATATAAAGTATCAATGCCTGCTTGGATTTTACAGCCTACCTGAAAGAGTTTTAATACTTGCGGGTGGGGTGACATTAAAAGGAACGATGTGTAACAGTAAAGTTCAGATACATTTTTAATGCTAGGAATGTGAGATTATGAAAATATTTGAAATCCTTGTACGATTCCAAGCCGCCTGTTTCGTTTGGAGCTGTAGCGGCTCAACGGGTCGGAGGCTGAGGAACGCACCGCGGACTTTGGGTGCATTTTAATTCGGCAAGACTTCGATCTGCATGAAAATGGGAAACCAAATCAAGTTGCATAAATAAAGCTAGTTCCTCACTCGGAACAACACCTCAAACGTGCAGCTGTTGCTAATGAAAGGTGACTTTTTCTCTTCCTGATGAGGTTGTAATTTAGAGGAAATTTCTATTTTGCCCCCGTGAAAAGCAGTGTGGAGGCGCTGCAGCTGCGAGCAGGGCGGGGAGAGAGAGACTGACGCGGGGAGAAAAGGGGAACGGTGGAGCCAGGACTGTCTGATCAGTTGAAAGATCTTTTATTTATCCGCGGACCCATGCTGTTGGCTCTTTGGTTCTGCTTTTTTAAATGGGTTTATCACGCTATGAGGGGCTGCCTCTGCCAAAATGTAACGTTTTGCCCCCTTTGTCTCCAGTGAACGCTTCAATTGGGTCTACATTTATTATTTTGACCTTTCGATAGCAGGGGACACACTTCAAAGTGAAACCTCCGTTCTTTTCTGAGAACCTTTGTGCCGTCTCTTCGATGTGAGAAGACTTTTTTCCCTCGCCTTTTAGAAGTTTTGTTCCAGAAGCGGAGAAGAAAGCGAGCTCTTGGGGAATATTGAATGAAAATAAAAATCAATTAGGCTATGGACTTGTGAGGATATAAGGCTTCGCTGTGTGAAGAAACACTGAGATCACAGACAGAAGCGCCTTTAGAGATTGGGTGGAAATAAAAGGTTCTTTCCATAATCAAATCTGTTATGGATTTTTCCCCCCGAAGTTAAATGCATTTCGAAGCAAGAGTATTTGGAAGAAAAAAAAAGTTATTGTAAATTTAGGAACAAGATTAATTTCCATTTTGAATACTGTTAAGTTTTCCAAGACTTAGGCTACTGAGAATTACAAGTGTTTTTATAATTGTGAAATGTTTTTCATATTTACAGAAGACTTAAAACTTAAAAAAAACTTCTTAACACGTTGCTATTATAAATATTTTATACAATTCAGACATTCTATTCTAGCCTATGTGAAGCATTGCCTCTTCGGACCAATTCTGGCGGCTGTGATACCGAAAGAGTTTTCTTAAGGTGAAAAGGCAGTCATAAAGTTACATTTGATAAGGACAGGTCTCTGAGAAGAAACCAGTTTAATTTATTACAGCCTTATATGTGTACACACACACACTTAAATCCTCATTATTCATTTTTCATACACAATAAATAAAAATTACGCGGTTACATTTAACCCAATAAATTCGATTTAATCGTTAAATTTTCTTCTATAATTACTCATGCGAATAAAATTCTATTGTATAATAATACATATATCTAGCAATAAAATCAGATATAATAATATAAAACTTCACTAATAAACCTAAATCTTAGTTATGCTATCATCAATTTTAGCCGTTAAAAATGCTACAATCATTCATTGCATGTTTGCTGTTATTTCCACTGTTAAATGTAAGATTTTTTCCATAACATATTCCACCAAAATACAATATATATATATAAACTTTTTCCGACTTTTCAACCAGTGTTGAAATTCATGGTAAGAATTGTAAAACTAAATCTAATTGTAAACATCACTGGAACTTCGAACGAACTTGTTCATGTATTTTCAAATATTGTGGACTGGCACCCTATCACAGGGAGTTAATTATTGAGCCCCACAGTTCAGAATTTGGCATGTTTATTGTAGTGAATCTAAATGAATCAATATTTTCCAAAAGCCTGAGAATTTGCTAATTTTCCCTTAACGACTATATATAATAGACTTCCTACAAATTTTTTCAGTAGAAGTAACCTATGTTCTCCAGATTTTTTTTTTCCAAAATTTATTAAAAAGAAAAATTTAAACAACGGAGCATATAATATACTGCCAAATCCTGAACATAATTCAGGATAACAGCTGACGTTACTGAACACCGTAACGTCTACGTGACTACGAGGCGTAAGACTTCAACTCCCAAAATACTTTGCGCAGAAAGCCATAGCGCAACCATCTTATATCACCATTGTACAATACTGCCACCCATCGACGACAACCCTCAAGCACAATCAACCATTGTCTACTCTATACCTAAAAAAAAATCACGGCTGGGCAAAATATATTCCATCATTGATATTCCTGACTGTAATCACACTAAAAAGCATAATAAGTAAAATCTTTTAGATTGTATAGCTTTGATGTCCAGTAGATTTACCTGAAATAAGATTTGAGGGGTACATTAGATTATCAGTAAAACAAATCAGATGATCAAAAAACACATTTTATTTATATGTACATTCATATTTACATGTTCAATCTGATCAATAGTACAAAAAATTACTGTCCGGTTCTCCAGGTCAATTCAATTCCGATCACGAATGAATTACTTTTGGTAATGCATTACTACCCCTTGGAGGTTCATTTTTTCATGTTTCACAGCCACCTTACACCTCCAGCTTCTTATATTTGCTTAAAATACATAGACCTCCTATGGTCGTGTGTCACACTACAAGTTATTTACTTTTTATAAGTTGTGGTGAGCACCATGCTTTTATAAATCTAATCAGTTCCCAGTTAGCTCTGGTTGAGTTTTTAATCAGTCATTGCAACTTGTAAAAGTTAATACCAAACTCACTGCCTATAAACCAACTGTAAATAAAAATATGCATTTTTATACCCTGCTACATTTCTAACATTTAATTAATAACTGGAAAGCACAATACTGTAATTTAGCTTAATAAATGGGTCTATATGAAGTGTATATAATTTGCCTAATGCTTTTATTTTCAAACTACCAATAAAACAAAAGTAAATTATGCACAGATTGCAATTCTGGCTGGATTCCTCACAGCAAAGATGAAGAACTTGACAGATGGACACATGACTACTTGGGTGCAAACATAAGGCATATACACATCGGACCTCCGACTTCACTTCAGGACCATTGAGGATAAACAAGGTCACCGAGGACTCCTTCCCTACTTGTCCTGGAATGATGCTTTCCGCTTTTCCACAAATGCAGTCATTCCTTCCTTCCTGTCATCCTGGGATGAGAAAGAAGAAGCGGACAGGAGTCAGTGGGTGAGCAGCATGCAGACAAGGGCTCAAGGTGATGATACTCACGGTGGCAAAAGTGGCATGAAACAGCCTCTTCTCCAGACGGTTTCCCTCAGCCAGCGTCAGCTCGAAGGCTGAAAGGCGAACAGTCACCGTAACATCACTGCCTCCTGCTTTTCCAACATATGTTAGGCAACCACACAAGGATGCATCTTTACTTGTGTCTATTCTTGATTGCCCACACAAGTACTGGATCTTTCATTAGAATACACATCGAAAGTATTTCACATTGTACAAGTGCAATTAAATAACCTTGGAAAACTAGCTTTCATAATTCCCAACTATGTTTACACTATAAAATGACATGCAAGTCAGAGACATTGCCATGCAAAAGCACCAGGAGAACCAAAAGGGACAAAGGCCAGCCCTGACCTGCATTGACGGCTTCTTTTCCCATCGCAACGATAATCTTAGAATGGGCCGCTATCTTCTCCCCACACTTAATAGCTTCAGGTACCAGCTGGTCAATGGGGAACACTTTGCTAACAAGGCCTAAAAAACAAGTCATACTAAGTGTCAAACGCTGCTTAAAAAAAAAAAAAAAAACACAAGAGATGACAAACAAAACTCAAACTCACAGCAACCTCAAGGTTGGCGCTCGGTGGGTGTGCATGCGAGTGTTCCAGTGCCAGTACCTGACTGTTTGGCTTCTTGAGCAGAGACCCGATCTCCCGTAAGCACCATTTCCATAGCGAGGGACTTCCCAACAGCCCGGGTGAGCCTCTGCGTTCCCCCAGCACCTGCAAGAGCAAATCGCCTGATTGTGGCCGACACACTCGTGACGTAGCTAAACAGGAGTTTGCATCTGGCTCCATAACATCCTCCTCAAGTCAGACTCTCCGTTGTTCTGCTGTTATGTCAGTAGATGACAAGCTTGTGCTTTTCAGTGTGGCAGAGATGCCAATGTTACTGGAAGGACGACAGGAAGCAGGTAAAGGAAATAGTGTGACCCTAACCGACTACTGCATCGCAACTGGCGATAAAAAAAAAGTATTTTTTTGTTTACCAGGAATGGTTCCCAGCAGGATTTCTGGCTGTCCAAACTGAGCCTTCTCCCCAGCATAAATGATGTCACACATCATTGCCAGTTCGCAGCCTCCCCCGAGCTGCAGAGCACACTAATTAATCCACAGCAACTGGCTTTATGAGATTCCCACAAGATAAGACCGGAATCACGACATTAACAGAATATTAGCTACGATGTTAGCCGAAACTCCGGCTCCAATGTCACTGGGAGGAGCCGCACCCACCGCGAAGCCGTTCACGGCAGCGATGACAGGTTTCTTCACTGTGGAGACTTTGTTCCAGTGGGACAGGAAGTTCCCGCTGTAGCACTCCTGAAAAGTCCTGTTCTGCATCTCCTTAATGTCTGCCCCCGCTGAAAGTGATGCGAAAGACAGCACAACCAAGTTACTACAGAACTACCCAACTAGTACTATTTTCAACTGATTAGTACTTCAAGGAAACACCTAGGATTTCACCATTTACTCATTTATCTGATGGTTTTAGCCAAAAGCAAGTGACAGTAGAGGGGTTACATTTTGAGTATGCTCCATGGGATTTGAACCCACATCTTAGTGCAATGCTCTACCTGTTGAGCACACCCCTAGTCTATAGATGTACCTCACCTGCGAAAGCCTTCTCGCTGCCTGTGATGACTATGGCCCCGACCTGGATGTCCTCTTCAAAGGCATCTAGGGCCTGACTCACTTCTTTCATCAAACCATCACAGAGGGCATTCAGCGCCTTTGGTCGGTTCAGCTGGATGAAACCCACATCCTGCTTTTCTCCCTTCTTTTCCACCAGGATATACTGATACGGAGCGCCTAAAACGTCAAATGTCGGCCTCTGTAATAATGCAGTAGCTAATAAACCGCCACATTGCCATAGTTACTGCTCAAACCACATTATTCAGTGCTGTGAGCAAAACAAACACACAAGTCCATAATAAATCCTGGAAGTAGACATAAGTACTGTATAATCATATGAAGCATCGTAAGACACAGTTTGCACTATACAATGCAATATAAAATACTGAGTGTAATATGCGTTTAGCTATAATAAATTATTGCCTACTGCTTTTAAGGTCAAGGGTGTTAGTACTGTCCTCTGTAACTTTGGTCAGCACGACAGATCACAACGCATGACGTTATGAGCTGTGCACAGGCAGAGCGAACCACGGCATGACCCAAATACTGTGAATTGCCCGAAAACCATAAATGCCCAGGGGGTAACATACGCACCCGTGCTATACCGCCGTGCACCAGCCAAAGACAGCGCAGTGGCTTGTCTCACAACGAGTGACGCGGATCTGCAAAACACCGCCATGTTCACAGCGCTAGAATAAAGTGAAGCTCGGCTCGGCTCGGCACGAAAGTACAGTCCCCAACTGCAAGTTTGGCCCTTATTATACACACGAATGTGCTTTAGGCACTCGCAGCACCATCGAGAGAGAAGGGGGCTGGAGCGGCTCAGCCACGCTGCGGACAGTGCCCCCTAGTGTCACCGCCTTGTAGGTGCTTCAAAGTTTACGCTACTTCTCTTCGTGAATCACTGCATCTATAATGTATGCATTTTTTAACAATTCAGCACTGAAGTTGTCTATAGGAACGACCTGCCATGTGTGTGTTTACACTCAACAGGAGAGTAAAAGGCTGCGAAACTTTCTCATATCGGTGCCACTCCAGTGCATGTCCCTACGGCTGCTGTGGACCTTCAAACCCTTACATATAATGGATCATTTTCCAATGTCCTACGCGCAGCTCTGCAGTGCGATTTGAAGCTCGGTATCCTTGTCATGTTCTCTTATCTTACAATGTACTTGTTTTAGAGAGCTGAGTGCCCCGTCGCTGCCTTTGCATAACGCGTCCTGATTGAAAAAAAAGACCGAGTGCGCTACAAACGGAAGAAAGAAAGAAAATTGACTGCGAAAGAGGAGCATATGCTGCAGACTATTGAGGGTGACCTACATTCATATGCACATGAGAAGGAATGGCACTGCAGAGGATACGGGTGCTAAATTGTGAGAATTAAATATGACACGTAGACGGAGAGATGATGTGTTTTTTTGTCAGCAGGAATCACAGTGGCAAAGAGGGTAGCGGAAAGTATTTGGCTTAACACAGACCTCAGCAGCGCTAGTATGATATAGTACTGGGAAATATTAGGGGCGCACTCTCAGGTTAAACGTAGAATACATCGTGTTGGGCTGCCAAATATAAAATGAAACAGAAAACCTTGTTGATCTGATTAGCAGATGAACTAGTATAAAACCATGTGATTTGTGTTTCGAGGGGTGGCGCCGGCATTTGAAGTGTCCCCTTTTTCCGACCACTGCGCCGGTGAAGACATCAGAGCGTCTGTGGGTGTTCAGGTGTATCAATTAAGATATCCCAGGGGACTCTCCAAAATTATTGTCAAGACGCAAATGAAGACAAGTAAAGTGGCCCATCGATCAAGGTTGGTAGAGTGTTTTAAGTTATTTTCTTTATGGAATTAATATAACGTCCTAAGTAGATGCTATACATATTAAGTGTTTAATATGAGATATTCCACTGAATAAAATACGTGTTCCGTTCAAACATATTGCTGAAATGGCGATGAAAAGCAAGCTCCTTTCTTATTGCAAATCGCGGTGCGAAGGCTAATACGCCGATTTCGTTATTAATATACATAACTGGCTGCAAAATACACAAGGACAAGCTTAAGCATGTATCTATTGTACATATTTACCTATGTAGCAGCATTTATAAAGTAAATCAATAAAAATCTATCTTATGTCGAATAATATAGCCTAACCATATGGATTTGTGTTTAATAATCTCTTCGGTGTTTTGGAATTGTCCATTTTACCAAAGCGCTACTACTGTCGTATCGTTTGGAGGTTTGATATTTGAATTATAAGTCAAATTAAAATCACAATGGACGTCAATATAATTATTATACGCCGATATAATTTGGATATTTCGACACGATATGGAATTAAACATTTTCCAAAATCGCTGCTGATCCGTTTTATAATTTTAAGGAATGACGAAAAATAGGAGGATGTTAGTGAGGTTTTTAAATAAACTAAATCAGGGAAAATTTAAGCATCATTTACAGTGTTTCGTGAGGTTCTGGGTTTCGGCAGACACCTGCGCAGCGCCCGGCGATTTTTTCCTTCTGTTTCGGACCTTCATTAGTTTACTGATAATGTTCTGCTTTCTACTTTGACACTGTGTATCCAGTCGGACAAAATGTGTAATGCCTTTTCACTGAAATTCCCTCGCCTTCTATATTCTAGGAAGCGTCCCTAAATTAAATTAAGAATGCGCTGTGAACGACGGATTTTGTAGTCTTTAATGATTCCAAGCCTTATTTCAAATATACGATATACGTTTTATTATCATTATTATTTTACTAACGTTTCTTAATACACGTCGCGCGGAAGTATGGTAGAATTGAGAATACGTTGGGGCCATGTTTTCACTGCCGTGAGTCTGCGGTGTGAAAGTGTTGAGATCTCCTGTCAGAGTCGTCTTTCTGAAGGCTCTGTGTAGGCAGTATGGCTGGCAGCTGTAGTTATACCCTGTAGATAGCTGACAGTGTTTCTCTGGAGAGCTGTTCTCCAGGATGACTACTGGGGTGGGGGGAGGCATATTGTGCTATTTTTCCCAGTACAGCTGAACTGAGCTTGGTGTACAGGTCAGCTTAGAACAAGCCAGTGCTTAGTTTACTGGAATACAACTGTAAGTGAATGAACCAAACACAGCAGTGGTGATCAGTAGCTAAGGAGGCATGGGGGTGGAAGAATATCCACCCCCAAGTCCATCAAGGCAGGGCCCCAGTCAAATTAACCAATGGGGACCATTTTGATAACAGACCATCATGCAAGATTCACAACAATAGTATTATATGGTGGGTCCCTAACAGGTCAGGTTAGTTAAATTTCATTATTCACATAAAATTCAAATGTCAAAAATATTTCCATATTAGATGGCAAAAATCCAGGCTACTATTAGTCATGCATTTTCTCATTTTTGATTTGCTCCGTCCTTCTCACTTAATGTAGAATAAGGGATCAGCTACTAGGAGGAGGAGTTCCTTGAATTTATTCAACTGGCCAGAATTGGCACTTTTTTATTGAAGTTCAGGAACCTAAACCCTATTTCTGAGTTCCTGGGCTGTCTTGAAATGGTTCACTGTTCTGGAGCTGAAAAGTGTTTTTAGCAGCTTAAGGTAAAATCCTCAGACCACCCGAAAACTGTGTTTACCACTCCATTTAGGATGTGGCAGTTCCACAAAAAAGCCAAAGGTCTCAAACTCAACTGCTATGTTCCAACGAACAATGGAAAAGGTTGACAGACACTAACATGAGGTTATAGCATCTCTCGATTTTTTTTCCCCGTACTTTAGAAGAATATGAGGAAAAAGTGATGATTGTGGACCTTCTAGGGACCCTGAGTAACAAAAGAAAAGAACAATAATGAAAATATATAAAGCCTCTTGTACGTGTCTATAATGGCACTCATGATGATGCAACAGGTGTGTCTCCTTTTATTTTGATTTTAGGCACACAGCCTCATCTTCTGATTGAAATTTATTTGAAACTAAAATAATGTGGCAATTCTCAGACTCGTGCTAGCAAGAATTAGCCTAAATTAAATTGTGATGAACACTGTGTGATCTGTAAACAAGAGCCTCTTTGGTTTTACATCTCTGTTGCTTTCCAAACTTGGCAAAGCCTTTACTGACCTGACCCTTCTGCAGTGGAAAACTGAAGCGAGCTGGAAGCGCACTGTAACTAGTCTCTCTTTGTGGTATGGATTGGGTACGGCCAGGGTCCTGTTGCCAGTAAAAAAGCGCCAAGAGTGTGTTGGCTAGAAATTTGGGTCTGAACAGAAAACACAGGATTGCTGACAGATGGGAGTCAGAGGTCGACACAGTGTTTAAGCAGCCGAGCGAGAACATTTCGGTTTATGTGGTAAGAGAGAAAGATGGGGAGGGGTGAGAATGGACTCTACACAGAATCCTATTAATGCTTTGAAGGTTTTTAGCTGCAAAAATCAGCGACGAGAAGGAATCAGAGTTGGAGAAGAGACCAGTGACTCATGCTTCACAGCCAATGAATAAGGATCTTGGGTCTGTGATACTTTATTCATATTTTGATGAAGGAGAGGTCTCCAGCCTGCCGTTTCAGTGCATGCATGTAACATTTTGTGATGGATAACAGGGGAGGATGATTTGAAGGTTGAAGAAGTGATGCTCCTTTGAAGCAGATACGAACCAGAGATTAAAAGTGCACAGTTTCTGCCAGGAATTGCTCTGAATGAATGGAAGACCTCACAGGAGCAAAGCACCTCCCACTTACCCCTCAGATTATGAAACGACTTAGTCAGCAAAATGTAGCTGTCAGTCCTCAAACTACAGAGCTGGTAAATGTATTGCACTCCACAAATAAGCAAATTCAATGTCTTCCGACATTAATACAAAGTAATGCTTATCTGGATATTATACTTTAAGGGGGAGGAGGATGTAAATCTGGGTGTTCCTCTTTAAGAGACGTAGTGCCAATACAGTGGTACCTTGGTTCTGAAACTCGCTAGAACTCGAATTTCTTGAAAGTCGAACAAACCAGTTTAACCTAGAACTCGATCTGAATATCAGAAGTGGAACCGTGAATGCTGACCTAATATAAATTGTAGGCGCCAGGAAATGAGTCATACTGCACTGCAATTCTTACTTGAATGCCTTCTTCACAGACTGGACGATTAACCAAATAAAGATAAATATTACAGTAACTAACAATAAATAAACCACTAACTTACATGTACTATTAGAGCATTTATGTAATTTATTTAAACTTTATTTTAAATTACCCATCAGAAATGCCTGGGATACAAACGTCATGTGTTTAACTAAACTCTTCAGCCAATACGGGCTAAGGTGTGTCGTCACGGAGGTGGTTCCAAATTGTGCAGCTGGGTGAGAGGTCGCAGTACATCAAAACGTTACGCATTGCCTCAGTATCAGAATGCGTTTCTTTAAGCTAGCGCTGTAAACAAGTCGAACGCACCCAATGACTGGACTGGGAAACAAATTGAAACACGGAAGTAATACAGAGGACTAATGACAACAACCAGAAACAGCTGATCACATGGGTATCCCACAGGAGATTAATGAGGGGGCGTGGCACACCGAAGGACCAGACTATCAGGGCAGGACCGGGGTAATGTTGGGATAAGATCTGTATCGTTTTGGAAGCCATTAAGAAAAAAATGCTCTTCTTGTTTTATCCTGTTAATCTTGTGTTTAAATACAAAAAAAAACATATTTTGGGGGGGCGGGAACCAATTAATTGGTTTTCCATTGTTTCTTATGGAAAACTCGAACTTTTTAGGACACGATCCGGAGTTTGGAACGGATTAAGTTCAAGAACCGAGGTACCACTGTGCGTATGCAATTGCAGCAGTAATGCTTTACAGCAGGAGTAGCTAATCTTATTCGGAAAGGGCCAGTGTGTATGCGAGTTTTCGCTGCAGCTCCCTAATTATATTAGCAATTAGAGGGTTGATTGGCTGAAAGAGTCCTCACACTTGTGTCTGAACAGCTGACCTGCAGGTTATCCCAAAAACCTGCATACACACCGGCCCTTTGTGGATAAGTTTGGGTGCCCCTGCTTTACAGAGTAAGAGAGACACTTGTCGCTCATATGGAGACCAGAGGTGGTGTTCTGTCTCCTGCATTATGAAGCTCAATGTGTCTTTTTCACCAGTTTCATTTTATGATAAGGTGTTTGAGCTTGTGATCTGAAGTACCCGAGTGCTGCATTCTCCTCAGAAACCCTGTGTATATGTAGTGAAAGGCCCAGCCCAGATTCCTCTTTTCACGATACTTAAGTAAGAAGGACAGTGACACTGGTAGGATTATATTTTTCTAACTTGCTGCCTTCCTAATCAATCAATCAATCAATCAATCAATCAAATTAATGTTCACATTGTTCAAAGCTACAAAAAAGGGTTATGTTTTTTATATATTTCAAAGTTTTACTATTTCCTGGAAATTTTAGAGAAGGGTATTCTATATTCTTATTCTATATTTATTCTATCTTACCCACAAAAAAATCTTTCCTTAGCTGATCATCACTTGTTTTTCCACCATTGTGCTTTCATGACACCCGGCTGAGTAGATGGTTGACACGTCCAATTGGGACACACTTTGGCATTAAAAAAAATAAAACCTACTGACACGCTTCCTGTCTTTTTCCGTAGAGCAGATCTTCCATGATGAATAGAGCTGTGGCAACTTGCTGGACATTGATCCTCCTGTCCGCATTCCTCTGTGATACAGTCGTCTCCAAAGGAGGGAGAGGAGGGGCGAGGGGCGCTGCCCGCGGCAGTGCCCGCGGGTCACGAACTCGGGCCCGCTTCACAGGGCGCTACAGCTCGTCCCAAGCGAGGGTGGCTGGGGCAGCAGCAGCCGGGGCGGCGGTCGGGCTGGCCGCCGGGGGGTGGTATGCCTCGTCCCAGGTCCGCCCATATGACAGCTCGGAGTCACTCGCAGGTGACGATCAGTATGGCAACTGGACCAACAGCGACTTCTACAGCGCCAGAACATCAGCCTCCCTGAAGCCTGTGTCTTCCATTGGACTGGTTGTTACAATGTTTTGTTTGATCGACATTCTCATCCAAATCAACCTCTAGGAAGCTGGCTTGTCCTACAGCCAATGGGAAATAAGCAGTAAGATAAATAGGCTTGCCTTTTGCCAAGGAAAACACCATTTACTGAAGAAATACCAGCTCTGGGATCAGTATTTTCATTTGTATTCACATATGCCAAGTGTACACATACAAGCTATAGAAATTAGAATTTTAATTATTAGCATACCTATGTTAGTTAATCCTTTATAAAGAACAAAAGCAATGTATACTTGTAAATACATGTGACACATGACAACAGATATCACTGCCAAGTTTTTAATGCAACGAAAGGTAAACAAACAGAATAAAGTAGGCTTAACCACAAACCTTGGTTGTGTAAACAGTTTGGAAATCACATGAATGGATGGATCTAGAGCCACAGTAGTACATGCAGATGTGGGAAGACCGATCACACTAGGTGTCACCTTGAAGTATGAAGCAAACCTGATCTTTGTCAAAGGTCTGAAAAGAAGCCGTTATTAAAATCCCAGCTAGGCCAGTCACTATATGCTGTAATGGGTGTGGGTCATTCATTTTGGTTATTTTTGAATGTCTTACCAGGAAATGTCCCTGTTGAAGTAGGTCAAGGCCAAACAAGAGCTTCTCTGGGTGTGCTGACCAACCTCAGACACTGTGTTGAAGGTCCTAACAACATCGCAGTGTTGTGTGCGATACATAGTCTACAGACAGAGAGCTAGTGCATGTTATGTAAAAATTACTTTATAGACAGAAGTAAATATATAATCTTTATATCCTTTCTCATAGTTCAGATACATGCATTTATGGATCTTGAATATATCTTTTTACTATGTTAGATACTGTTGTGAATTGTACCATGTCCAGAGCAGCGTTGACACTTGAAGAGCGTGGTGCTTGGCATTTGTTAGGGGTGTGTTTAAATACAGCTTAACAGCTCGCATTCACAGGACTCTTACTGAGCCCAAAGCACAGAGAAGCTGCCTTACGCCTGACTTCCACACTGCAGCTTATCTGACACCGTAACATTGGCGTGTGTTGTGAACTGATGCTATTGGCCTATGCTAATTCATTTCCGATACTGGACCTTTGATTCAGGTCAAATTTCTACATTATGTCAAATATCCTTTTTTGACAGGTTTAAATAAAGAGTTACTGTTATCAAATGAGCCCCTGCCGTGCCTCATACTCTCATGGCCGTCGTCGTTATGAAGTGATGAAGCATGTCTGAAGCATGGCTATAAAGTGAGAGCAGAATTTTCCTGCCATGAGCAGTGACACACAGTATGGTGTTTTGGGTCATATGCATTTCCTGGGCAACAGTTTTCTGTGGCTATTTCCCATAAGAGACGTGGCATTCTGGTGGACAGATGGTACCCATGAGGTTACGCCAGAATCAGTCTCTCTACAGAAGCTCCACATGCTGTGTTGTTAACAGCTATTGTGAGACTTCAGATCAAGACCAGAACGTCTGGGTACAAATCAAAGCCACTTCATTGCATAAGGGACAATGCCCCCCCCCCCATCCACACACACAGGAGACATCAAACAAGTGAAGCGCACAGCCTAAATTCATTAAATCAGTCATACATCATTTATTATTATATTACAGTTCAATACAACTAGGCCTGAACAGATGCCACCTGCTGGCCAGGAGGCTCTGATCCCTGACCTTTGACCCCTTCGCTCCCCACCCAGTTTAATCCAGCAGCACCTGGCCAAGCTCTCCTTTCCTGAAAGCCCGGATGAAGTCGTACGCAGCAGCACTGTAGTTTGGAACCATGACTGTCACGTCACCTGGAAGGCAGACGATGCGCGAGGCATGTGTGAGGTTCCTGTGCCGATCCCAACCTCCTCCCCGCCGCCGCAGCCATCTCACCTACTCCGGTCAGCGCCTTCACCTTCTTGGTCTTGCCCAGCTTCACTGCGATGCGCCTCAGGACGTCCTGAATGTCGTCGCTTGGTTCCCCCAGGCTGTACTTCTCCACGTAGCTGCACAGAGCAACACTGTCATGATGAGCGGAGCTGCCTACCACCGTCTCGCCGTTTTGGGGGCACGGCTCAGACTGACGGTCACCTGAACTGCTGCAGTCTGTTCAGCGAAAACAGCAGGTAATCCGCCATGATGTCCTCACCGACCAAATGATCCAAGATTGTCCCTGCGAACAAGACCCCCAAGCTCATGAAGGGCTGCTTTCATTCTGGTCGCATCAAAATCACAGTGGTGACATGACACAGCTATGAGGATCAACTCCACATCAACCACAGAAACTACAACCAACAAAAGCCGCACGTACCACACAGAGCCAGCTTCATTCCAGTCTCTACGTTCTCGATCCTCGGGGGAAGGACTCCAGGTGTGTCCAGTAAATACACTCGGGGTCTATCACAGATCTGCGGACACAATGGGTGAGATGTCTGCAGCACCACCATGTGGTAAATATTTGTCACTGCGGGCAACACAGACTGCTGGGTTTTACCTGAATCTTGGTTAGGACTGCCCTGGTTATACCAGGCTCCCCTCCAACTTTAGAAGCTCCACCTGAAACCAGAACATAAAAAATATTTAATGAAGAAAGAGATAAAACACACTTTAATATAAACTGGAGGGCACACATTTCAGTGCTTGGACAAAGCAAACAGGCACTGATATGACCAGAGTGAAGGTGGAATTCTCTTCACATATGGGTTATAAAAGATGGATGGATGGATGGAAACAGACCTTTTTTGAGATACATTCTTCTCAGGGCATTGATGAGGGATGATTTCCCAACATTCGGAACCCCTATTACCATGACGCAGTAATCAGTGTCCTGTAAACAGATTTGCAAACAATAATGGAAAACCACAAACATGGCAGATCAAAGCAGCTGCATCCCTCACGTTAGTCATGATACAAATTGCTGGGAATAACATTCCAGGTCCACACACAAGTTACACATAACTGTGGACAGGCAACACCAAAAAAAAAACAAAAAAAACACCTCACCTCTTCCCTGTGAAAACGCGGAGCATTCCCAACCATTTCCGTCAAAAGAGGAACTATCTGGATGGAGTGATCCATGTGTGCATATGGACAGACAAAACACATGGGTCTAATTAAAGCCCGTCGAAGATGGCGCCACCACCTGGTGGGTCAGGATGGTGTGTTTGTTTATGCATTCATTTAATTTGCTCACTCACCCTTTTAATACTTTCATCGTTCTGACGCAGGCAGTTCGTGAACAAGACGTTCTTCACACCCTCTTTCTCAAGTCCTGTTAGGGTTCTCTGAGAGGGCAATTTAAGACAGAACCCTCAAACCTCACATCGGTGACTTTGTCGTATCGTCAAACCGAAGATGTACACAAGGGTGATCATAACACATAGGCTACCTGCTTACTCAAGGGATCCGCAAGGTCTGTTTTATTTAGGACGAGCAGATGTGGACGGATGTGTAGACTTTCCTGGAAGAGGGGGTTTCTCCCAGAAAACGGTATGTGGTTCAGTTAAAAAAAACATTTCACCGGAGCTAAATAGCAAAAGACTAGTCTTCCTATATATCGTTCAAATAGCATTATATATACAGTGATTTCTCTATTTAGCACCTCAATAAGGAAATGATATACAGTACTGAAATAACGTAATATTTCCTCCGTATACCGAAAACGTTAAAGGCTTACAGAAAGCTGAATAACTTTTAGGCAGTGTATGGTTACTTCCCAAAGTAATCCTGCCATAGCGCTCTAACAATTATTCTAATCGTTTGATAAGGGCACGATGACATATCAAAGGATATTCTGGCGTCGTGGATTTCTATAATGCAATCCACTTTTTTCAGACTGGCTTTCATCTGTTTAAGCCCTATAAAAAAGAGGATGGTTCAGTGAAAAAATCACGATACCACACATTTTCACCCGAGCCTGTCAGTAAATGTAAATGTAAAATATTAACTACAGCTCAAATGTGCTTCGAAAACTTGAAATGAAGCCAGCTGTCTGTAAGATTAACGGGCACTAACCTAGAAGTAAACAAATGCTTATCAACGTTATTTTGTAAGGTGCAGCCCGCTTTAAAAATGACAGTCTGGAAAGAATCACACTAATCATATAACTTCTCGCCAGAATAAGAGTTCGTTGGACAAAGTATGATGTAAGATGTTACTAACCCTTGGCCATATGGCCAGGAAACCAGTGGGCGACATCTCGACCACCAAAATCAAACACCGTCCTGAACTTGAAAACATTCAAGAGCGTCTGCTGCAACCGCATCTTTAACTTGCCTTCCCACGCGACTGCCCTGGCCTTCGCAGTGTCACAAGGCACAGTCCGGTGAGAAACCAATACCCGATGAATGGTTCCTATGCAAAACGGGTTCCTATGGTCGCGGTTTTCCAGCTGCATCATGAAACGTCAGCCTTTTATGATGTCCTGCCCATCGATGCACTTTCCAAAACCCTTACTTTTGCGCAGTCAATATATATTTCCAATGCTTTTTATTTGACATGATAAATTCTGGGGCTTCTTTCTGCAACCACCATGATAAACTGATAAACTTAGTTTAGTTAGCTCCTATGAATGTTGCAAATGTATTCATCCCTCATTTACACATCTCCTTCAAATGTACTCATTAACGAAGGCAATGAAAACAATTTAAGGAAAGGCATGCACAAACAAAAGTTAAAGAATTAACATCAAAAAAAATAATATGCAATGGTTTGAATGTCACATACAGTATTCACTTTAAAAATTGAGATCTGCACAGGTTTTAAAATGTATTTTTATTTTTGTAGATTAGTGTGCAAGGTATCATCAGTTGAATGTACTGTAAAAATGAACAAATAACTTGACATCTAATATTTTACGGTAACAAACGGTAACAAGGTGTAAATATTAACAGGGCCGACTTAACCCAAAATCAAACCACACTGACGCTCTCTTTCATTTCCATCATTTCCATCATAACAATTATTACACAGATTTAATCATGTCCTAAAACACTGTCCAACCAAATGTATTCCCTCATAACTTTGACCCCAGAGGCCCTTGATAGGCAGGAGGGGTGTAGTGGGTGATGAGTCTCTGGGCCTCTCTCCAGCCAGCCTCCAGCGCCCCGTGGACCGTGGAGTAGAAGGACTTGTTTGTTGCCTCCCCAGCAAACAGCACCTGTAACGACTACAGCGACACACCAAGCCTGCATGACCAATTTCTTTCATCATGGGCAGATTAAGAAATTACAGGCCACTGGGCACAAATCATTTGAGCCCCCCCCTAGGCATCTGAAGAGCCTTGGTGATCCAAAAACCACAGTTCACGAAAACTGGTATAATATCTAAGACTGCTCTGGCCTTTATTAAGTAAGTGGAACTGCCGGATAGCAATCAAAAAAGTTGGCCCTAGCCATAATCCACCCACGCCTGTCACACATATTTGCCTTGTGACAGGTTATCAGCCAGTAGCTCATTGAGTCTAATCAAAAATATTTTCAGCCGCTGTCATGTGGGTATGAAAGGGCTGAAGCTTCTTTTCTGAGGCTTGGATCCTGTGGTCATACCTTTGCCTGAGGGCCATCTGAAGGGAGCGGTTGTGCCAGCGTGTCGATGTCGTGGCCCGAGCAGCCACTGGCCACATAGGTGTAGGAGCCACAGGTGTATGGGTCATGGAACCACTGGGACCTGACGATCCTCTTTGGAGTGATGGTCGGATTTCCTGCCACGAGAGGAACAGGCAACTTTGATTCTGTACTAGGGTTGCATGGTAAACTGGTGCTGGAAAAAAAAGCAGTAGTAGCATTTTGAAAAAAAGATCGATACTTTTTTGTGAGGCATGTGTGAGGTTATGCGGATCACAATTTAATCTAGTGAAAAGGGATCCGTCTCTTTAAGCTCAACGCTGACAGTGGTTATGTTGCGGGAAACAACCGAGTATAATGGAAAAAAGAGCAGTGCCCTTTTTCACAGAGGAGATGGCAGCGACTTCAGCAACACCTGAAATCATTGACAGAGGGGGTCTAAAGTGTAAAGTGAAATGTGGAGATATATCAGCTATAAAATGGAGGAGAGAGGCCAGGCCCTAAGCACGGTGGCACATGCAGCGTTAAAGTGTGTTTCACAAAAGGAGGCAACACTTCAAACCTGGCCAGACAGTGGTCAGACAAATATTCCAACCCTTTCAAGGAATTCAAAGGCCGACAGGAACTAGTTCACTCTCCTGTTATGTCCGTGAAAGAAATCAGTGATCAAAAAGCATCTCCAAAGAGGAAATGTACACTTTACAGTGATGTGTGGGCTGATTTCACAAATGACATGAACTTGCAGATTAATTCAGCCCATGATTCAAGCCTTTAATACAAAGACAAAATGATGAACAACCTGCTTTTTGACTGATATGCTTAAATTCTAAGTGACCAGCCTACAAATGACCCAAATATCATTTAAGATATTTTTGGTTAAAATAAAGCAGAATAATGACATTTGAGAGTGTTTCCCTCTTTTTAGGACAATTAATGAAGATTATTGAAATTGAAATATATGACTTAGTAGTGATATCGAAACTTTGGTATTGTGACAATACTATTCTGTCCCGTTCTGAAAGAATCCTATTTCAGAGCTTTATACCAGGTTTACCTGTGAATTTCTGGATGAGCTGTGTGATGGTGAGCTTCACTTCCGCCTCGGACAGAGTCTCCATGTGCTCGGACTCACGGCCGGCGATCCAGCCACACAGCATGTGTCCATACCTGAGAGTCACAGGGGGAGTCACCTGACTCAGTAAGCCATCAGAACTGGACCAGTGCGCTGAGAGGAGGCCTCCACACATGCATCGCTAGTCCTGGACTCAGCCCCTCCACCCTAGTCAAAGAAAATGATGTTTAAATGATCTTCACATTTGTGTAAAACTGTATTATTACAGTTTAGCCTAAAATTTCGAAAAAACATTCGGGCCCAAAAAATTTAGCGGCACCCCTGAAATACATCCATGTATTTTTTAGTCAACCACTACGCACCCTGTATGACTAGTCAATACTTCATTGAACTTTTAAAAATAATTAAATTAACCAAGTTAGCTGCTAGTGAAATGTAACAAGTATCTGTCATGGCTGAGGTGCCCCTTGAGGGGAGGACTGGGAACTGAAGCGGTGTTCAGCAACAACAAGATATCAGTAACAATTTGGAGAGAGAAGTTATCAAGTTACATTGACTTTTAACATCATGCCGGCAACCGGGGCTATATTCACTGGAGAACAAAAGAAATTCTTTTTGGTTTTTACCGTGTTACTCTTAATTTGCATACATTCTAATGCGAACTTGTGTTTATTGTTCTGAAGAAATATACACTTGCTACCCAGATTAAAAGCAGCTCCTTTGACTGCCTAAAGCTTTTCTACAGTACTGTACATGCCCCAGTGAGTTGCTTGCTTGTGACTCCTGACGCAACAGCCTCTCCAGGGTATTTGGTTTTAAACTGGTTTCACTGCATTGCGTTTCAATATCGCCAGATGTGCCAGCCTCTCGTCTTACAGCGCAGATACTCAGCAGTCATGATGGGCCAGGGACTCCTCACCTCTCAGCTGGCCTGACCACGGTGAACCCAAACAGCTTCTTCACCCACAGCGCCTTCACATCAGTCACCATGTCGGCGAGGGTGGACTCGTTCTCCCACAGAAGGAAGATGATCTCACAGTCCGGCTCCCAGAAAGGCTGCTCAAACTCCACAAAGATCTTGTTATTGGTACCGAACCCCATCCTCTGGATGGACTCTGCCTTCTGGGTTGGCAGCCGGGGTCTGAATAGCGTCTCGTGGTGCTTCTTCAGGTAGCCTTGGGATGAGACCGGCATTCACCATGAACATGCGGTCTTTGCATAGGCCAGCTTTTGGGATGTGATTCATCGTGACAGTATGCGGCCTGCCGCCATACCCAGGGAAACCGTGATGATCACATGGTCCGCTGGGAACGTGTCTCCATCCTCGCATTCCACCAGCACCGGGAAGGTCCTTCCGGAATGATGGGCCCTTCCATCAGAGTCGTTCCAGTGGATGCACCTGATTGGCTTGTTGTAGGACACCATGCCTTTCGGTAACGTCTGCATCATTTGGTGAATTAAGCCTTCATAGCCCCTGAATGACAAACACTGCAGGTGAATATTAACAGGCCAAGGCCTGGGGGCAGAGGGCAAGGTGTTGAATCGGGAGACATTTAACTAGGATTGTGCTATGCCTTTACCGCTCATGGGAGTTTTACTTACACAAAAATGTTCTGAGTACAGACCAGAAAATGTTCAGAGAGATAACCAATCGGATTGTAGAGGAGGTGAGTCCAAGCAACATGATGAGGTAAGACCAACACATCAGATTGGCTGGACCCACCTCCTCTACAATCTAATTGGTTATCTCTCTGAACCAATAATTTTTCTTTCTGGCCTAATTAAATACTTATGCAATGATAACTTCCATGAGTGCTTTTAACCAGAAGGAGGCTTTACCCTGGGAAGGTGCAATCCAGACCAGGGAGTGTCTTGTACATGCCGAAAGCCCCCAGAGCCACGTCGTCCATGGTGTGAGTGCCGCTGACACAGCACTCAGCCTTCAGCAGCGTGTTGACTACACCCCGTTTCAGCGTCCCAGTCATGGAGTTGCCCTGCGCATCGCCCAGGGCCAACCGAATTTCACGCTTTATAAACTTGCCCACGCTGGGCATGGGCTCCCGACCCTGCCCATAGAAAGCCTGGCTCTGTTCTAGAAGGCTCATGTAGAGCATGGAGACCGGTTCTGTTAGCTCCGGTTCCAGACGGCGGCCCGAGCTGGAGAGCCAGGTGGCTATGAAAGCAGGGTGACCCGCAACATCAATGGCCTGGTTCTCCTCAGTCATGGACTCCTTATCCAGAAGCCCGTACTGACAGGCAAGGCGGAACACCGGGTTTTCTTGGGATGGACCGTGGATCCAGTTGGCCCCGATCTCTACAATATTACTGCCTAAAAACAACATGGAAAATATGAAAACATGGAAAAAGTACACCCTACACTTAACTGCAGTGTCATATCTGAAATTTCTAAAGTTACTGGTTCACTTATTTTTACAGCTGAAGTTATGCTGGAGCCACGAGATAAACAGGACATGGGAAAGCTGTTAATATGTAATATATAATATCCATGCCCAATGTCCAAAAACACTCTACACACTTTATTTTATTGTAAGATAGAAATAAAAGCAATGAATAAAAGCAATTTACAATTAAATGTAAAATGACTCTCAGATGTATCTGTCCTATGTGTGCGTGCATGTGTGACACACATATTACATTATAACTCACCCAAGCGCCCCGTCTTGACCCTGCCGCCGCTGCGGCCGGTGGCCTCCAGTACCCGTACATTGTGGAAGCCGTGCTGCAGAAGCTTCTGAGCGGCTCCGATGCCAGAAATCCCGCATCCGACAACAACTATGTGCGAATCGAGACCTTGCAGGAAAGCCATAGCAGCTGTGACCGCAGCATGTATATGACACGACGATCACCTCAGGCGGACTATGGCACTCCGTATTCCGGAGATGTCAGCGAATTATCACGAGTTTATGGGTATATTTCCTCTCGCGTGGATCTTCAGGCCAGAAGCGCAGCGCTTAACAGAAGTTCCTCTTTCAGAGGGAGGCGGCACCACGTGACAGTAATAATGTTACGTGAGATCCTGAAGCCTTGAAGGCGACCGTGTAATTTGAGGTCAGGCCTGGGGTAGCGCTGTATAGCAAGGCTGATCTTAAAAAACACGTTTAAGACGCGTGGTATGGATATTATAAGCAGAGATGCATCGATAACTGGTTGGCAAGTACGCATTCACCTTTAAAAGCGATACGGGCAATCGTTGGTTGTGACAGCGCAAATTTGTATGTATTTCATGTGCATTGGCGCTGTTATGACAAGAAATTACCGTACATTTAAACCCCAAATGAAGTACGAATTATCATATAAAGTTTAAAATGTGCGATAATTTCTTGCCATATCAATGCACATGCACATAAAATAGGTACACATTTGCACGTATCACTTTTAAAAGTGAAGCATACTCTCATATCAGTTATGTTCATCCCTGGTCTTACTAAAACTAATCGTAAGCATTTCAACTTAAGTTCACGTATTTTGTAGTTTCTATTTGTTTGTCCCAAACATTTTTTACACCATCCTCTTTTATTTTAAGAAATTATCAGAGGTCGTATTCACTGCACATAGTGAACCTTGGAAGCTTCCTTAAAAACAATCTGTCAATACCTGAATAATGCCGAAAAATACAGCGCATAATGATGCAGCTGCCAATTAAGACGCTATAACTATGCAGGACTTATTTAACAGATGATATTTACTGATGGGAGAGCTGGGCGATTCATGACTCACCCGGGTGAATAACCCGGATCCGTTAAATAACTCATGAGTCACATATCTGAGGTCTCCACTAACCCGAATCCATCGAGTCCTAACTACCCCATGACTAAACTATAAAGCACATCACGTACATACCTCTTCTAATCATTTCAAACTCATTACAAGATCAATACAGCTATAGTAGCAAGTATAGTTGCTAAAACTTAATACGCACCCGGATCGCGAACACAGCCATGAGTGAATTAGCTCCCTCTACAGCCTTTCCAGTCCCTGGAAAGATGCGTGTGGCACTCCCAATGTCTTGTAAGAGGGCGAAGGGCCAAGTTTTGCTGTATGACTGTGAGGAATAGATGCTATCCGGTGACCTGAGGCTGGACTCCTTTGGTACTGTGTCTCTTTAGAGAATTCTGGGGTACCACAGGTTTGACTTTGTGTCAAACGAGTGGTTGCTCAGGGAGTCCTGAATGAGACATTATTTTGAGTAAGTGTTAGTTATAGCACTACGACCATGTGGCGTGATTCCCTGAGAGTGATCCGGCTTGCATGATCCTTATTGCAGAGGACTCAAGCGGCTAGATCAGGCCAAGGGGGCACCCACGTAACACCTGGCTGTGGTAGATAGATGGCCATTTCTGGAGGGTGGGATTGGACTGCGTGTTGGCTTGCGGGGTAAGCAACTGGGATCCCAAGATGTTTCATCGTGTGGTGGGTGAGACAATGTGCTGTATCAGTGGTTGCTTCCCAACCTGACCTGACCTGTGCAGCCCAACATATCCCAAGATTCATAGATATCGGGGGAGTCGTAAACAACATTACGCAGTCTGTGATATCGGCATTTACAAGAGGCTTCTGCACATCCCATAGCCTACCGTTAATCAGCTAAACAAATATCTAAGTCATACTGCAGAAACCAGTTCTTTAAATTACAAACAACACATTTACAAGTTGCTCAGATTGCTGTTTGGAGTTCTTGATAAAACCAGCATGACAAAGCTAACATTGTAAAATCAACTGTTGTGTTGGATGAAAAATGTTCTCGGCATTCTTGTTTCAATGCAAAAAAAACAAAGTTATGGCTACGCTAATGTTGTGGCTAGGCTAGGCTAGGGACTATTACACTTACGTGTGGCGAATTGGTTCTGTGTGAGCCATCACCTTACTGTAAACCAGCCAATCAGAGCAGAGGTCATAAACATATTAATGAGCCTTCCAAATTTCTCTACTTGATAGGACACCCTTTGGGACACATAAGGACTTAGCAGTGGCATAGAGTATACTTTATAACACCATGTTTTTCTACTGAAAGGGTACCCACAGGGGCCATATAGACCCTAGCACCCCAAGCTTGTAAGAGCACCAAACAGTATAAGGCACTGCATCACATTTTATAAGGGAACTCATTAAGTCACTTAATCACATATTCTTGTTCTGTAGGGCATATAATCTCACATGGGCTGCACCCTAGATGGCACTAAATGTGAGGGGCAGCCAAAATATGTGTTTTCACCTCTCAAAAGGACGCTTTAGCATTTTTTTAGCCATGGGGACACTGGGGAGGGGGGGGGGGAGGTGTGTCCATCAGTGGGCTGAGGTCAATAACGTGTATGTATACGTTAACAACAGCTATTATGCTGTTATGCAATGTTTAATTTAGCAATGCATGTAGTAATGTTTTGTTGCATAATTACAAAAAGCATAGAATACCATTTCCATCACTGCAATATCTATGTTTACCATTTACATAACTATTTTAATATTATTACCATTTGCACAATCGCCTCTTTTACTTTTACCATTTGCACAACTGACCATATATTTATCGTTAACGTTTGCACTTTGTACCATTTGCACTTGTTGATTGGTCTCTGGCATTGTCAGTTTGTCTTGTGTCTTGTTATCAGTCTTTTTGTATAGTATGTCTATAAATTGTGTAATTGTATGGTTTGCACACCAGTGAGCGAGAAACGGCATTTCTGTTCTCCTGTATGTCTTGCACATATAATGTAAATTGACAATAAAATATGTTTGACTTGAACAAAGATTTAAAAAAATAACTGCACCTCAAGTACGTTGAAAGCATACTACATTATATAAAATAAACAAAAATGCATGCATATTGCTTATATATATCCTAATTCTTCTTATTAAGGGTCCAAAGCACGAAGTGCTATGGAACCTTATTGCCTTTGTTATTATTATTATTAAGTCCAGGGAAGGTTAAAGCTGCATGGTGCTGTTTTTTGCCTGAAGCATCACAAGAGGGAGCAGTTAGTAACAAACTGAGATGATTACATTCTAAAGACAAAAACATTAGAACAGAGGAAAGTTTTGCATTAAAAAGTAAAAGTATTTGCAGGGGTTTACAAGTTACATTTATCAGGGGCTTAAGGATGTTTTCAATTGAATTCATATAGGGTTTAATTATGAATTGGTACCAAGAAACTAAGTATATGCAAAAGATATGCCTAATGTCATAACAGCTTCATACTGTATTAGACACAGGTGAACCAATATGAAAGTGGGAACACCAGATGGAGCCAGAACCACAATAAAGAGAAAGAATAAATGCAGATGCAGGGAAGGTTATTATAAAGTAGAGGTGTCAAACTGCAGTCCTGGGGGGGGGGAGAACAAAGTTACACAGGACTCCGGCCTCCCAGGACTGGAGCTTGATACCCTTGATATAAATGTGGCACTGCCACCTTTGGAATTGGCTGAATTGAAAGTAGCACCGCCCTAAATGCTGCCTTCCACCTCCTTAGCCAGCCGTCTGGCAAGCAGTGCACTGACAGCCAATAAGCCGCTCGCCAACAGGAATGTGGGAAGGACATTTCCATGTATTAGTACTCTGGCCTTTGTGTAACAATAAATCTTTGAGTTGAGCTCACATTCAACACAAAGCAACAGTGGGAAAAGTCATGGGAACTGGTGATGTGGGTCAGTGGGCAGACAATAAGTGTACAGAGAGGTGAGGTCAGCGTGGATGTACAAGGAACGAAAACAGGGTTGTGCCTTCTGGGGGTGTTACAGCACTCAAGGCCAGGAATTGCTGTGACACCAACTGGGAGATGCCACCAAATAGATAGTGGCTGTCTTCTCTGAATACTCACCTACACTGTCGATCCACAGAGAGAGACAGTAAGCATTTCGCGATTCAAAAGATCTTTATTGTCAACCTATCAATGTTCATCCAGGAAGAAATATCTCCCTAAAACTCAAAATGCTACATTTACATATTTACATACTAACATTTGGCATGATAAGTATTCTAGTCCATGGGTTCCTAAACCCTTCAAGCCCAGGACCCCCAAAATAACAGTGCCAGGGCCTTACAGCTCCCATTTTTCCAACTCTGGGGGGTGGGGGCGTCCCTTTCGGGTACAGTTATCATTATAATGGAATATTTTTTCATGTTTTGAAAATTTTACTAATATGTTTTCTAAAGCTGACACCTCCCCACCAGTTTCTCGCCACCCCCACTTTGAGAGCCCCTGGTCCAGTTAATGTACAGTGTACTCTACATATTGTACAAGAGAGTGCTCAGCAGCAGACAGCATACCATCCAGTCCAAAGCTACTCTATTTCCCTCTGAGGTCCAAATTCTATCAGCCATACAAAGTAAAGGTCCATAGTAAGGTCCGGAATAAATTTCAATGAACTGGGGGGTAGGGTGCCTTCTGAGTGCAATCCTACACGTCCAAGGGCTGGAGTGTGAGCATAAAGTATGGAGTTGATCAAGGCATAAGACAGCAAGTTCTGAAGCTAGCAGGTGAGAGACGGCTGGTATGGAGAGTGCAGACAGGAGCAGATACCAGCCTGAACAACCCAAAATAGACGACTTATTATACAATATGTGTACAAAGACACAAAGAGTTTATTTTCTTTAGCCAGGTGATGTTTACATATTTGGTGAAAAATTTGGGCGAATACATGGCTTTAAGTGTTTGCCATTTACTGCAAAACTGCTCACAAACTAAAGATATATCTGAACCATCTATAAATATCTATAAATTTAAGCAACTCTCCCGTTCTATGTGAAATAACATTATGGCTTGGAAATCTGTCATCTAAATAGATTCGTGACAAAACAAAGATGTTCGTTGTCCGGCAGCCTGTCAGGAATTGTGTCAGATACATGCAAGCCAGCAGCCCCCAGCTCCAGGGCCAGTTCTGCGAGATCTGAAAAGAAGATGCGACTGTCAGGCACTCCTTTGAAGAACTGGACCTCACACGAGTCACATGCTAAAGACATCAGAGTTTTCTGCTTTAAAATTTAGGGAAAACTTCAGTGTGCAACATGGTTTTCTTCTCTATGTATTTTGTCTTCCCTGGGCTGTAAGCAGATTACAGGTGTTGATCAATGGCTCCGCTTGTCTCTGGAGAAGTATTATCAGTTGTGATGACAGGGTTAAATGCTGGATAAGGGTTAGGAAAGGGCATTACCCTGATTCTCAGCAATACTGAGAAGATTCAGCCATATCTTCTAGCTGCTGGAGGATCATGGACTTTAGGGCACTGTATCTGTCAGGGGAGAAGCCATGTAGGGTCAGATGTCGGAATCTAAGCCCAGCACAAACAGGAAGAAGATGTTCCCCCTCCACTGGATGTCTTCCCATGTGTCCTGCTCAAATTTGTAGGCTGGAAATTTTGAGTACCCTGTGACAGCAGCCTGGTAAATGTCATCTTCATGGAACATGGTACTGGAGGGACAATTATAACAAATGATGGATGATGGTCATGGTGATCAATCTTACTTTCTGGTCAACTTTGAGATTTCTCGGTCCTCTTCCTCCTTCAACTTCTCCACGAAGCTGTCCAGCATAGGCATCTCAAACTTGATGTACTGTGCAACCTGGAGGAACGTTATCACTGACACTGTGATATGTCACGATCACGAGTCAGTGACAGTGGAGCTACTTCCAGTAACATAACAACAACAATCGTGCGTGAAAAACGGCATGAATGAAAGCACAGCTGCCAAGAGCCCATTGTCACAAAGCCTCAGAAAACAGGAAAGTCACCAATAAAGTGCTATAATTAGATCGGACCTTTACAATTTAGAACCGTATTATTCATCTTTTAGGCAGGAAGTATGAGCAAGTGGCTTCAAGTAAATTAGCTAGAAAAGTGAGGTATAAACTTATCATACATCATAAGTGACCTCTTCTCCCAGGTCAGCTTCCATTAAGAACATCTTCGCTATTTTCTCACATGGGCCATGCAGCAAGCGGGAGATCAGGGGGTAATCAGTGTCTTTGAGTTTCGTTTTCTCTGTAATGTCCAGGGAAATTGACCTTCATGCAACCATATGCAAGATCATACAGGCAGCACATGCACACACTCAAATCAGAGATTAGACATGCTTCAGGATCAATGATGAAATTCCCCTGGATCACTACACAGCAAGCCAGAAACTGAGGTTTTACTTTCCAGAACAAGGTGAACACTGATCATTGGCATCGAAACAGAAAGTGGTGAAACACCTACCCCCAGATTCATGTACCATGTACAAAACAAACTCTTCCAATTTATTTTCAACCTGCCGGCATAAATGTCAAAGGTAAACAATCTTGGAAGGATTTCACAGGTATTGAAAAGTAAGGAGGACATATCCACGGCCCACACGGAGGACTCACTCACACGGAACTTGTTGAGAAGCAGGCGGAGCACTTGCACCGTGGTCATGGTGCTCTTGACCCGGACGTTGGTCACCGACCCATAAGTAGGAGTGAAGACGGATGTCTGGGGGGCCATGTCACATGGTGCAGTAACATCGATAAAAGGAAACAAACACAGCATAAAAGATAGCACCAGTAAAAGCCCCATTACAACACAATGCAGCTAAGCACACTAAGAGTGTAACAGAGAAATCTGCCTACAGCTCAGCCAGCCCACCCCTGCCGATTGGCTGCAGTGCTCATGCAAAGCGGTATTTACACCACCTTACGCTGAGCTTTGCTCTTTCACCTGGGTCACGCTCGCTTTAAGCACTCTAAGGGCTGTCATCCTGAGGGGCCATCTGCTTACATGACGTCCCAGTTAGGTGAGGTGTCAGGACAGAGGACAGGAAGGTGACGACTGAGCTCAAGCTGGGAAGCATTGTCCAATTTACCATCTGCTCCTCGTCCAATCAGTGGGGTCACTTCCTGTCCAAGTCTTCTAACATGTGCTGTGTGCCCTGCGCGCCCATAAAGACCCCATAGCCCACGAAAGCTGTTTTTAAAAAAAGCAGGTGATGGGCCACAGTGCTGCTTTAAGGAAGAAGCCCAATTTAAACAACGTCCCAATTCTAGGCTACTGACTCATCCCCTCAAGGGAATCCCAATTCTAAGGTACCGACTCGTCCCCTCAAGGGTGTCCCGATTCTAGGCTGCTAATCCTCTACCTCAGGATATCCTCGTTCTTCTTACCTTGTGATTGTAGAAATGCCCATTAATGGAGAAGCGATGTTTCTTCATTCTCTGCATCTCGTCCTGGCTGTGGCGCCTGGGCCTCCGCTGGACGCCCATGAAGCTAGCATCACTCCTTGTCCTCATCAGCTGGGGGGTTTCATCCTCACTGACAGACACATCCGAGCCTGTAGCACACACACAGAACACAGGCTTTAAGATTACACTAGAAATAGCTCGACAAGTTAGCGGGCCTTGTGCGTGTTGCTTTGGTATAGCAGGAATTCAATGTCAATGTTTAGTTATAATGGGCCATGTAAATGGAAGCTGGGTTTAGTGGGTACTGTAAGCAGGTTTTCAAACCATTAAGTCTCCCAAACCCTTTAAACTATGACAGCATTTCCCAATCTGGTCCTCAGGGACCCACAGCCAGCCCACGTTTTTGCTCCCTCCCAGCTCCCTACCAGACAGCCCACATTTTTGCTCCCTCATAGCTCTTGGAGCATAATGTGGACTGTTGCAGGTCCCTGAGGACTGGATTGGAAAACACTGCACTATAACAATAAATAATTACTGTGATTCCGTAATCTCCACAATCTGCTGCCATCACCATCTTAATCACGTGGCTTCTTGTTGCCAGGTAACAGAGGCAGGGATCGAGGTGTCAGAATAAGCAGGTGAGGTGCTCCAGCTGTCCCATGTGTTAAGGGCAGATGAACAGGCCATGTTGACAGCAGTACCAGTGAGCCTCTGAGAAATTACCTGTTCCTGGGAAATACTCATGGAGAACTAAGATAGCACTTCTACATCTCCAGCTTCCAGATAAACAAATACCAAAATCCAGCCATCACGCATCCAATCTAACATTCCTAACTGCTGATACCCAGCATGTGTGGCCAGACCCATACGTACTTTCGTTGTTGTTTGACTCCAGGGAGGTCTGTTTTGAGCTGGTTTTTGTCTCCTCATCTCTATCAGAGAGAGAGAAAAAATATACTGTCAGAGAAAGTACATTAGTGGCCGAAATTGTGGAAACACTTCCAATTTTAGAGATGACAGAACTTTATTCAACTGTTGCTCCGGTTACTTTGTCCGATATATGTCTTTGATTGTTTATAAACATTAGCTCCAAAATTCATGTAGTGATTTTGAAAACATAATGCCAAAAATGCTTGGTGTTTCCACAATTTTAGCCACCAGTGTTACCGCATTTGCACCAGTTATTCGAAAACACATGCAACAATGAAAAATACAAGCTGTTACAGAAGCACATTAGGATCCAGCTTAAACCGAACCGGAAAGAGGCTGTAATGAGACTCATATACAGAGGGCTGCAGGTCACTCAAACATCTCTCCCAACGCACCATGGGGCTTTTTCTGGCTTCAGCAGATCCAGCTATTGCTGTCTGCTAACCAAACAAAACAATGTGCTGTGTTTTCATATCAATTTCAGCCAAGACACCTATATTCCTAAAAGAAATACCACCTGTGGTGTTATCAATATGGATTATAACTATATACCATCATATAACTCCTACCACGTAATAAGATTAACTTTATTGATCCTGGAGGGAAATTCTAGAATAATTAATAATGGAATAAATAATAAAAAATTTAAAATGTGTTTTGGCACCACTGTAGGGGATACTACTGCTGCCAACTGTATAACCACTGTTCCTGGTCCAGCATAGAGTTAATCCCTGGTTAGACCAGAGCAGACACACACTGAGGTGGGGCTCTAACACATGACTACTTGGTTCTAATCAGTCACTTCCTGTGCTAAGCAGGAAGTGACCAGAAGAATGGGCATCTGGCTTCCTGAATGACTGAGAAGCCCAACAGCCACAATATAAAGAAGCCAAGAAAGGCTAGAGCCAGAAAGCAGGCACCTCTCTTGGGCATGCATGTGGCAGGTTGGGTTCTCAGGTATTTCTGCAGTTACAGGACAGCTATTCACCTGCAGAATGCACATTCACAACCTCAAAGCCAATAGGGCACTGATCATAAACTGGCCCGCTGAGCCGTTCAATCCGGCCCGTGACTGGATTCCACAATTGCGAGTATCAAAAAGAAAATAATGGTCCACACTATTAAAGCAACTAAAAATAACAACAACTGAGTCTCTTGTCAGAATAACCACCATTTATGACTATATTTAGGCTACACTCTGAAATGAGGACAGACTCAGACAGACTATGCGGCGTTAAGCATTTATTGTTTCAAACAGGTTTTTTTTAAACGAATGCATAACTTTTCCTCATGCCCTTACTTAACGTTTGTTTTTTATATCTAAGACTCAACAGCATGCTTGAAACTAGCAGATTCCTCAGGATTAAAAAAAAGGAGGAAAAACAATCTGACACAACTTAAAATAGCATGGTAAATAAATAACCTGGTACCAGAACAAAACAGGACACAAATAATGTTCGCACATCAAATGAAACGTTAAGTGGGCTTGAATTCAAATCACAATGCTGAAACGGGCCACTCACAGTGCTTAATCAATGGCTTAAGTTACATTTCCCCGCTGACAGTTTTGTAATGAAATGGAAAAAGTATAAACATTAAACATAATGTTAAGCCAAAATTAGATTTTTCTTTGATTTTCTTCTCGGGGGTCCGGCCCCCAATGAGACTGTCTGGTAAAACTCTGTAAACATAGTTGATGACCCCTGCAATAGGGGCAGAGATCATGAGCTTAGTGGCTCCTAAGTCACCCAGTGAGCTCCTTGAGAGTGATGATGATATTAACGACAACAAGAACAACAACAGTATTTCCACTATATCACCATTCGGGTGCCTGTACACCATTTTCACAAAGTTTCACCCCACCCCAGCTCTCCACCCAGCAGGTGCTCGTCAGGCCCTCGCTGATCAGAAACGCAACTGTAGGCGCGGCCTGTCCAGAGGACCACCCACCTGCCTATCCCTGCGGTGGAATGCTGGAAGCGCTCGTTGTCGTCCTGCATCTGCAGCCGGATTGGCCTCCTCAGGCCCCAGGAGATACTGAGCAGGCCTTCGATGATCAGCTCTCCATCTTCCTGTGGCCATGGAAAAAAAACAGCACAGATAATTATAGTAGCAATAATAATAAAGCTTATTATAAATTCCAAAAGGGAGGGGGGGAGGATATCCTGCTGCACTTCAGGTCTACGTGCTGCAGGACAGCTATTCCCCCCCAAGTGAATATGCTATTTTGGCTCAGAACCTTCTATGAACTCCACACAGACCTGAGCTCACGTCTGGCTGTACAGGAGGACCGGGCCCCCCCCCGACTCACGTGGAGCACTGCGTCAGGTCACGTACACTAGGGGCTTCCCAACCAGTATTCCACTGGGCCGTTTCTACCTGGCCCATATACAACAGGATCATCCTAAACTGAAAAATAAAGTGCAGTGTCCTGTATTTATCAAGAAAAAATTGACTTGTCCCATCTTCTACTGCTCCTCTTTGACCCCACTCAGCAAATTCTAATCAGGGGAACCCCCCCCCCCCCCCCCCCCCCCCCCCCCCGCCCAACCACCAATATTGGGGGGCCCCCGGCCGACCCCGGTTGTTGTAGGGGGGGGGGGGGGGGCTGAGCTGCGAGGGGAGAGGGGGGGGGAGGG
>JAABNY020000063.1:12329157-12347481 GCA_015164015.2 Brevimyrus niger | reverse complement strand
CCTGCTAGTGTAGTAGAAGCTAATACCCTGGGTTCCTTTAAATCAGAGCTAGATAAGATTTTAACAACTCTGAGCTACTATTTAAGTTCTCCCCAAACGAGCTTGATGGGCTGAATGGCCTCCTCTCGTTTGTAAATTTCTTATGTTCTTATGTTCCAGGGAACTCTAGTCCAGTAGACATGAGTTATTGTAACAGGGCTGTAGACATAATGCACAATGTGTTCCATCCTGATGCTGAGGTAAGACACTGGTGTTCTGTGTATCATCCACGAATCATTTGAATTTAGAACTCCATCAGTATAAATCAAGACAGGTTCTTAAATACCAGGGATATGGTCTGTTGGAGCCTGTTGTCTTGGCTTGTCGGCAGCGAGCCTGAAACCACGCTTTGAGTTATCTAATGCTCGTGACAGTCCCACAAACTCCCTATGGAACTCGAGCTTTGTGACTCGGAAGGCAAACCCACGATGAGTTTCTTTGTCTGGGCTGTACTTCTCAAACCAGCTACCGGCATCCCTGCACAATAGAGCAGAACCGAGTCCTCCAGCAAAGAAGAAACAGTACGGAGAAGTATTGCCGTCTTATGTAACGGACAGACCTGAGCCCTGCCAGAATAATACATCATTGAACAAAAGGACGTTTAACTTGGAATTGATACTTTAAAGCTGCAGCCTGCTGTCCAATTGTTCAGGAAATGATTCTTTCGACCATACAGCCAAACACCTCTGAAATATCTTCTCTGTGCTCCTCACATCACTGTGCCTGAAACCGAACAGTGGAGTCCTGGGAAGTTTGTAGACAGACTTATATTTTAGAAGTTTTTATTTTTTTTATCTTTCCATTTTTGCCACCCGTGTTCTGTATTATCCATCCATCCATACATACATAGATGCATACATCCATCCAACCACCTATTCTAGCTAAAGTCACATGGGGGTCCTGAGCCAATCCCTGGGAGCGCTGGGCACAAGGCAGGGGGACACCCTGGATGGGGTGCCAGTCCATCACAGGACACACACACTATGAAGAAGTTACACTGGGATTATATCATGCGCTCCTATTCAGGGGTATGTATCCTTATTTTATATCTGGAGCCCATTCCAGGCAGCGACAGGCACCCGCCAGGGGAATACCTGTCCACCGCGGGGCGCAGACACACTCACACACACACACACACAATGGGCGACCGAAAGATACACATTCAGCTAACTGTAAGTCTCTGGGAGGAAAGCCACACACACACACACACACACACACACACACACACACACACACACACACACACACACACACACAGAGCAAAGGCAGAAGAAATTTGGAAGTGTGACACCATGAACCACCTTGCTGCCCTGCAGCACACGGCAGGGCTCCAATAAAGATTAAAGAATCAGGATTAAAGGATCTGGGCTACAGCAGGTTGAAATCCCTGCTTCATTAACAATCCATATTATGAAAGATTTGAAATGTGTCATCTGAGCCACACATTAAATCCAGTAATGGGATTAAAGCTTTGAAACTAATGAAACGTTGGAAATACCAATTACGATTAAAGGTTAATACATTCTACCACTCTGTTGTCAGACAGGAAAGGCTGAAAAGTCCAGCTGTTATATTATGCGTATTGGCATTGACCCCCTCTCAAATTCGAACGGCAGCCCCTGCTATAGGTCACGACTGTTTAACCCATACAAAATGTACGCCAGTAAAATTCACAGACAAACCGGTTCCACCGGAAATACACATTCACGAATGATTAACTTAAAATGTAGAAAGTGTTTTGCTGTAATTACACCCCGTTTCGCATTACTTAGTTCACGTGTCATTTCCTGTTGAACTTGAACATTCTCTCAAATTGAAATGCTGCCGTTTTGCAATACGAACCTCTCTTGGCATGAGATTCCTGGGTTTTCCTGTATGGATTCTCCAGCGGGGGGCGTTTACGGGAAATTCGGGGGAACTCCAGCCGGAGGACTTATAAAGCGGCTCCGAGTCGCCATGAGCCGAGCGATTCACCATGAACGCAGCACCTGTACTGTTCCTGTCCCTGCTCGGCGCCGTACTCCTGTCAGGTAACTAAACACGATTACATTTCACCGAAAGATCTGCATGTGAACGTGTGCGCTTTTAGCTGTCATTTTGATCAATTTCCACGTGTCTTACGTGACTCTGTACAATAACAAATAAATCTAATCTAATGACCACTTCTTAATAATGTTAAATATATGTATGACTTTTAAAGTACATAAGGGAAAGTTTAAACCAGTTGGGAGCGAAAACGGCATTAAGTGATAATGCGGAATAAGGTAACCTCAGCATGCAATCAATAAGGCTAATGTTCTTTTCCTACAAACACAGGACAGGTGATTGGAGGAACCTATGTCCCATTAAGATGTACTTGTCTGAAGGTGACTGAAGTTGTCAAGGAACCATTAAAGGATATTAAGGTCATTGAAAAAGGTCCTCACTGTGAAAACAATGAGATCATGTAGGTATCAAAGTATCCTACTGGGACAGTCTCAATATCTTGCTGATTATAGTCCTACTTTCAAGTTGTACTGATGTATCCTGTTTCCCTTCTCAGAGTTACACTGAAAACTCGAGCAGAAGATGGTCTGTCCAGGGAGGTGTGCTTAAATCCTAACGGGAAGCAGGCGAAACGACTGCAACACTGCTTGAAAAAGTATGACCAGCAAACATCCTCCTCACACCTAACCAACCTTCCCACTAAACACTTGTTTATCCCAGGGTCTCAAATTGGTCCTTGGGGATTCCCCAGAATGTCCACGTTTTTGCTCCTTCCCGACTACCTATTGGAGTTTGACACTCTGCTTCACTGCACTTAAACATGCCACAGACCGCCAAGACGGCTGCCCACTTGTTAATGAGGTCCAACTGTTAGAGAGAATTACACAGTAATTATTAACCGAGAGCTTCTGCGAGCCTCACAGTTCGCAGTGCGCTGACCTGCCCTCACTACAGGACATTTACCTCAGACACTGCAGGAGCAGAGCAGCCAGAATCAGCAGGGACACAACTCACCCAAACAGCTACCTCTTCCCTGGGCTGAGGGCAGGAAGGTGCTTCTGCAGTCTCCCAGTGAGAACTGAGTGGCTCAGAAGGGGCTTCTACCACTAGGCCCTCAGACCACTTAACACTAATTGACAGTGGAATTAAATATTTGTTCCCTACTCATGCACCTTTGGAGTCTGACTGTATACCTTGCATGTGCCTCTTACTGTATGGTCCGGCTGCTGCCACAGCCAACACCGAGCTAACTATTCACAGCACTGACTTCCCATGTCTCCCCTTCTCTCACGCATGACTAAAAGAAACAAGGAAAAGAAGCGATGCCTGCAGCGGCAGAAAGGGAGACTGGGACGGAGACAGAAACGGAAGCCGACACAGAAATAGAGGCAGACGTGCAAGAGGAGTAGAGGAACAAAGCAAAGGGCCTTGCAGTCATGATGCTCAAGGTTCATGTGACTAAGCAGACTACTGTCCACTGAGGCCGTAAATGTGACCGGTTCTGTGGGGCCTATGTCACCGTCCCGGTACCTGTGTCTACTTTCAGGACCAAAGAAAACATGCATAAGGAGATTCTCCTTCCATCCTAGCTGCATCCAGAACGGGATCTGGCTTTTCCTCCATAATAAGCAGCCAGCTCACAAGTATGCTGGTGCACCTTAGAAAGAAATACTACTGTGTGGTTTGTTGTTACCGCAGCAAATCATTTGATTCAGAAGCAGGGAAGCTTCTGCATGTAGCGTTATCAAACAATGTCTGTGCTCTTACTGTATGTATGTTAACTTATTACCAAACTTTTATTAAACTGATTGAAACCTTGGTAATGTACTGATTTCTTTGTGACCATCAACAACTACAACAAACTCTGGAGATGCACAACGTATACAATGAACATCAGCTGATGTTCAGTGAATATTTAAAGTTAGCAGCACCAGAGCTAAAGACAGAACCACTAAACGAAATCATAGAGCTGATTGTGTTGGATGATCAGCCATAGAGAAGAATGGGGAAGTTTCATCAGCTCATTCTCCACTCAGAACCACACTGAAGGTGAGGTTTACTTCGTTGACGTCTCACCCCTGCACCACGAGATGTGGTTGCCATGCGTTTTCATGTTCTGTAGTCCATTTGCGATATCATATTGTTTTCAGTTTTTCCACTACGCAATTACATTGTCATTACACATATAATTATTTATGTAATTCAATACTGCACTGTTTAGTCTTGCACCATCCTGCAATATGCCTAACAACAGTTTTAGCCCAAGGTGCTTGACAAGGGTGTGTGGCAATGCATTTTGGAATTGTACATGAAAAATGGAAGACAGAAAGAACTCCAGAAGATGGAGGAGAGGAATCAAAGTTGGAAGAAACATGCTACTTCTCCTATTTCGTGATGCCCCCTTACTCCCCCCATAGCATAAGAATTTCACTGTGTTCCTTAAAACATGAAACAAGTAAAGTCACCGATGCCAGTTTCAATACCGATGTGTCACTCACGAAGTAGCTGGTAATCAGTAATATTAGACAAAGATATAGTGCTTAATAGTAATGGCTAAAAGGTATCAAAAACGTTTCTCAATATCCTGTGAACAGAACATAATGAATGCAGCAAAGACCTCTGAGGGTCTAAGACTAAGGGTCAAGCTATCCATAATCCTGCCTAAAAACACTGGTCTACAGATAATAAAGCAGAGTCTAGGACATTATATTTCTCTGCACGCTGCAATGTCTACCTCCAAAACCAGGAGTAAAGGGTTGTAAATGAAATGTGCCCTTCTTTTAATGAATAATCTCCTTTCATTAAACTTAAGCAACAAATCTAAACCACTGCCAAGAACAAACAAAATAAAAAATAAAAAAAAAATGTGGTAAATCATGTGACCCAGAGAAGACTAAATATGGGCATGCAGGAAGCAAACATGGAAAGCCAGCTGGACTAGAAGTGGCAGACCCTGGTGGAAAGGATCACAAGACGTCGAGCCGCTCTGCCAGAACATGCCAGCCGCCTTGGGACAGATTCTCCTCCTGTTCGCCGTGGCACTCCATGCAGGTCAGTCAGGACAGGAACTGGACCGCGTGCTACAGTAAGTGCCCCTGGGTGCAGACTTAATAGGTGTGTGTGGCCCCGTTTCTGTAGCACCAGGAGACTCGGTGGCTGTGCCGATACGGTTGTGCAACTGCCCGGAGACGAGGGACTTTGTGTCGTGGAAAAGCATCACAGACTTTCAGGTGATACCAAAGAGCTCCTTCTGCAGCAAGGTGGAGATTGTGTAAGTAGGACAGCCTTCGTGGGAGGCTGGTTCAGACCCCACCACTCGCCGTCATGATGCTGCTGTGCTGGGTGCATGCACTCACGCTGGCCATTAAACTCACACTCCTTCCAGTGTGTAACTACACTTGGCACTGAAATGCATCAGCACAGTCTAGAGATAGTGAACAGCAACTTCCTGTAATCTATCTGCGCCTTTTACCTGCCACAATGGGTCGTCCAAAACTGCTGGAAAAACCGTCACTGCAGGAAAAAAAATAGCATAGACCAGCATGATTTGCATGCTGGTACATGCTGGTTAGGTGCTGGTGGATTAGCAGAGCTGTGCTGGTCTGCATGCACATGAAGCTGGTCCACCAGCATCAAATCACAACATATGACAGTATAGTCAGTATGTATTATGCCGGTCTGTGTTGGTTTTTTTCAGCAGGGGTTAAAGTAAAAGTTAATCATATTGGCTAAAAAAAAATAAGGAAAGTTGTAGTCAGGTTCACTCTGATTCTGCATGGTCTCCAGTCATGTTGGGACACGTTCGGTGGATTACCTTTACTGCGCTCCAAGGGTGGGGAAAATTTGTGTAAACTCTTATCTAACCATTACCGTGTGAAAGGACATTTTGCCAATTCGTACCATCATCTGTCTTGCAGAAAATCATAATATTTATCATTCATTCCTGTTTTGCTTCCAAATGTTCCCATTGCTCATAACGTGAGGATCACAGCTGCTGGGAAAGCGGATCAACATCCCAGTTCTGTCACCCTGATAGCACTCGCCAATGAATCCTGCTTTATCCATGTGACTGTCCAGTGGCCAGTAATCTTCATGCAACAGAGCTGGTGCTTCCAAACGTTAATGCACAACTTGTCTTTTCTCAGGCTCACCCAGGGAAATGCAAAAGTCTGCCTCAATCCAGAGTCGAAACAAGGACAGAAGATACAGGAATGCTGGAATAAGTAGGTCATGCTGCCACTTGGCATTATAATACTTTTTATTATTTATTCATATATCCTTTTTTGTCACTAAAATGAACAGAGTACCTGAATACTGGGCACATTCCTGGTGGGGTGACAAAATGTATTGTTTGGCTAAAGTTATCATGGAGCGTCCCCCCAGTACAACCCTGTGCTTAGTAATGTTATTGAATCATGTCTAAGTTACGAGTGTGATGTCGATTATAATAATATTTTTATATCATATATTAAATAATACATATTTCAACATAATTGAAAGGCATAAATAATGACTATAAGCTGTATAAGGCATTAGAAATGTCCTAATTTATTTCTGTCGGTAGGTTATAATTGTTCTGGTTTAACTTACGTATCCATCCAGTGTTTTACATCTAGCAGTGAGTTTTGTGACTTAAGTGTCTTTTTACCAAAAGCGTGCATGGGAAAACCCTTCCATCTAGTGGCAGATAAGTGTAATGGCAGGTAAAGGTAATTTCCATAATTTCCAGAATATATATGCCTAACATAAACCGGCTTTCTTTTTCCAGAGTAAAGAACAAACAGCAAGGAAAGAGAAAAAAATGTCGGCGAACCAAATCTTAGACACCACATATCGTACCAGCTCTGCAGCACCGACTAACAAGCTTAACAGTTTCAGGTTGTTTGCCGTTGTCTTTTTAAAGCGCTTATAACATGTACTTGTTACTGATTAGTTTGTCATTACCACAGTATTTTATATTCTGTATAATAATATATTCTCTTCGCATTGTATATTTCACCAATCATTCTAAGGTTTGGGAGGGGTCATGGAATATGTTATGCTTTGTTTGCGTTTATCATTTTGATCATGATAACGGTACATCAAGTTATTATAGTTAACTTTGCGTGGTGGTATTCGTAAGTTCGTAGCTTTTTTAAAATGACAAACATATAAATAAAATGACCAGAAAAGAATTACAAGGCACCTCTTGTCAAAGGCCTACACGGACACTTTTTAATAATGAAAGACGTCACTGACACTAAAGTGGTGAAATCTTTACTGTAAAATATATCCGCGATCGAAAAAAAAATCAACATTATTTGGCATCTTTGCCTGACGACCCAGCGCCTCCGTTAGGAAGTCCGGAAACTGGTTTGCCCACCTGTTTAAACTAAACCTGCTGCGATATCGATCACCAAGCAAAGGCAGCTACGTCCGGCGGCGAGGGAGTATACAGATCGAGTATCTCAAACTGTCGCTGTCAAATTGCGTGCTTTTTACCACGGAAATTAAAATTCAGAAATATAAATTATAACGGTGGATAATGACCAAGGTTCTGCACGCTACCGTTTCCCACTCAAAAACAAGTACATAAACAAAATCAAGTGGATCTTCAGGGAGCAGGAGTGCAGACAATCTCAGTGCGTTTAAGGACAGGAAATAAAATATATTACACAGTCGTTTAAAATGGTCCAGAACTTATCAACATTTTAAAAGGTTAACTTGTTTGTTAACGACTACAAACAGAAAACATCGATTTTAATACAGTGCACCCATTAGTTTCTGCATTGTAAAATGCAGATAATTACACTGGTTTCCATGCATATTATCGTGCTTCGGGGGATGCCCAAACTTACAGTAGTAATTAATTTATTCCATTCTGGGGGAAAAAAAGATACAAACCGATTTGATATCACAGGTTAAGTAAAGAAATCACGGCAGTTGCTCTCGGGAGCAATCTTATTTGTATGATTCCCTCATTCTATTAACCCCGTCAACCTACCGCCCCCCCCCCAAAAAACGGTCAGCTTTGTTCACTTGCACTCGATACAAACAATAAACTAGATTGTCTCACTTATTGTTGCAGTGGTATTGCAGTGGTGAGTGCAATCTGAGATTACAAATGTTTTCTTACCATTTCCTCTAGAACAAAAAGAACTGCGTGTTATTTTACTTCCAAAAGTTCCACTTCCCAATTCCAAATCAGATTCCTCGTTTAATCCACGTAGAACTATCGTGACCGTACACGTCCTGGAAGACGCAGCCCCCAAACAAAAAAAAAAAAAAAAAAACTCTCAAGGTGCGCAGAATGACAATCGCATGACGCTATCAGAATCTTTCTTGGCTTGAAAATAAGCCAATCGAGGCCAAGGGGGGCGGGCAGTATGTTCCGAGACTTGTCCAAGGTGTGGAAGGTTTCTCGGTTTCTCTGCAGACGGTACTATGGCAACTGAGACGTTTGTATGTTTTTAAAAATCGTCGTGTATAAATATGTATGGCAGATATTTTCTGCAAAAAAATAATTCACAATGAAAATGATAAAAAGAAAATACAATCACCACTTTGCCATTTCGTTTCCAAAGTCTGTGCGCAAAAATCCTGCAAAAATTTTAATTAAAACGAAATAGCATCATTTGCATTTTAATTTTCCAGTCATGTATGAGTCAGATGTGAAAAAGTAAAATTAAAAACCCTTTTTGTCTTTTCATTTTTCAATTTGCCTTTTCATTTTCAAGTTCACTACATGCAAATATATGTTAATCAGAGCGGAGCGGTGGGCGGAGCTACGGATCCCAGCTGCGCTCTTTCAGTACGTTTGCCGATTCCGTTGTCCGTCTGTCTTGGCCGTGGTCAACCTTATTGCCCAAACTAATGGCAAAGTCACACGCGGCTTAAGTTAGCCACTTATCTACAACTTCCGATTCGTTTATCTTCTTATTCGTACTGTCTTATTTCGGTGCTTCTTATTCCCAGCACCACTACACGGGAATGCGCATGATGCAGTTTTTGCAAGACATTTTGGAAATACAAAATAACGTATGAATAGAAGGTTTGAGCTATAGAACGTATATTTATTTAGTATCAGAACGTCTTCCTCTATTGAAAATGGTGGAATTACCGGGGCATAATGTGATTTTTTATTTGTAACAATAAACTGGTCGCATGACACTTTGATCAATTGTTCAAACTCATTTGAATAATTAGCAATATTTCCAAATGAAATGCGGAGGGGATAAGGCAAATATGAAATGCATAAGACACAGCAAGCATGTACGGAAGTCTGTACAGGACATGCACAAACTTTTTTTTTCTTTTGTTATCTCGAGATCACGACTTATTTTTAATACTTAAATAACGACTGTGGTTATGTCGAGATCACGAGAAAAATAAGTCGTGATCTCGAGATAACGAAAAGAAAAAAAAACTTTATGCATGTCCTCTACAGACTTCCGTAGGCATGCCACTCTAATGACACTGAAATAAGCCTTGGCCAGATAACTACCTAGCTTGAAAACATGGCAGTCTGGCCCAGGCTAATTTCAGTGCTTCCTTACAAGGGCATACCTGCCATTATATCGCACTACATAATGTCTTAATGCGTATTTTCAAAATGTCCTAACTAAAAACTGTACAGCATGTGCAGCTGCGAACACTACCCTATAAAGAAGCTGGAAGTAACTTAAGCCGCAAAATAAGTTGCTACGGATAAGATAAACAAATCGGAACCTGCAGATAAATTACTAACTTAAGCCGCGTTTGACTTTGCCGTTAGTTTGGGCGTCAAGGTTTACCGAGGCCAACAAACACGAAGACAACAGAATTGGCAAACGTTCTGAAAAAGCGCGGCGGTGATCCCTAGTTCCGCCCTTCGCCCCTCTCCGATTAACATATAATTGCATGCAGTGAACTTGAAAATGAAAAGTCAAATTGGAAAATGAATTTTTCACATCTGACTCATACATGAGTGGAAAATTCAAATGCAAATAGTGCTATTTTATTTTAATTTTTGTAGGGTTTTTGTGCACAGACTTTGGAATCTTAATGGCAAAGTGGAGATTGTACTTTATTTTTATCGTTTTCATTTTCAGTTAATTTTTTTGCATAAAATACCTCCCATATAATGTGCTCTCTAATGAAATAAAGTGATATGTAACCTGCTAATTGGAAATAAAGCTGACTCTATGCTGACAACACAACTAATTATGAAACATATGAGCTTTACGTCATAAATGAATTATTGAAGTGCATTAGGTCTAAGCACATGTACACATAGGATAAATAACGATAATGTAGGACAGACCAGTTAAGCTCTAACTTGTTTTTCACATGTTCCACCTAGTCCCCGAAGACTGTGGGCATGACATCTGGGTAAACAAATAACCTCCAAAAGCTGGGCTCATGTTATCTGAGGAAACTGGGACAATACCTCACCGGAAAACACTGCATCAACCTCAGAGGATATAATTATGGCATTACTGCTGCAGACGGAAAGCGGAGCATCCTGTCGGGCACGTATGAGCCTATCCACGTGCGCAGGATGGCACTCAGTGCAGGCTGCTGGTGTGCCCTGTGCCGGGCGGGGTCCCTCCTCAGCTGCAGTTTGGGGCCCTCTGGCCATGCAGCACGTGCCCCGCCTTGGAAGGCCCCCGCCTTGTCCGCTCGAACCTGTCTGCTGTGCCATGCTGGTGCCCGTAACTAGGCAACTGGCCAGAGGAAACAGGTGTCCGTCACTCTCAACAAATATAGCAGATAGCAGTGTGTTCCCCCCCAGCCCCCTTCAGCACAGCAGAAGCTAATCACAGAACTAGAGTCATGATAGTGGTACAGGCAGCATCCATCGTCACTTATGCAGTACAGGGCTGCAGCAGCAGCAAATAACAACAATAACAACAAAAACCATAGTGGCACTCAGACATGATAAACATGGCCGCTTAACCCCTCTTGCGGGCTCTGTATTTAACACTGTTCCATTTACCTCGGAGGTCAGAACTCACAACTGGGAATGACATCACAAACAAGCTAACTGCGTTCCAGTACAGCAAGGACCTGTTTCAAAAAAGTAAATTTTTTTGCTTAGGTTAATTTATTTCAGTTTTCTTCATTCATTTATATTTAGCCCAGACTACCTTAAATCTGACAAATTATCCGGCTAAGAAAGAAATCCTGCTTGTTCTAGCCCAGTTCATTGTTAGCCAGCAATATCAGTTGATAACAACACATTACGTGATGTAAGTACTAATAAACAGTATAGAACTAAAGTTTTAACTTCTGTTAATACTGACTTTAGGGGTGTTCCACTTCAAACTTCCAACTAGGAACTCGGAACTTCTGAGTTACAAGTTTGCATGGAACGCAGCATTAGCTGTCTTTTCTTCTGGCTGAGGAGAGGCTGATGGGAAGGCTGTGCTGGCGGCTCATTGGCAGCCTCTGCTTTAACCAGCCCCTCTCCCGTGACCCCTCCCACGTGACAGCCGGCGAGTACACGCCTACACACCAGACCAGTACTCTACACACCAGAGTACACGCCACGCTTCCCCAGTCTACCACCATGTGGCATCATGCTGTCTCCTCCATCAAAAGGCTCTTGCACATGATGTTTACATGGATTTATTACCTTCAAAGCTTAATTATTTCATTAAACATTTGTGCTATTCATTCCTATATAGAGTACAAGAGTTAATTTCTGTGTTGCTTAAGGGTAGACTGTGATCTGTCAGCCAGAACCTGAAAAGGTGACAATTTACTTAATGAATATCATGGTGCTCTCAGCAATCCTTGGATGGCTGACAGGTCTTACTCAGCACTTGCCCTGGAGGGGTCATCTTACAGGAACTCTCATTCCACAGAAGGCCTCTCACAAGTAATGGCTCGAAGACGCCTTCACCAGGCTGAGCGCTTCGGACTTACAGTACTGGCCAGTATTCCTGTCACATTCTGACCATGGGGACCTTGTCTGAGGTCTGCTGCTCGGTCTCCTCATACTCCTGCATCTCTATATCCTCCTGTGTGTCGCCGGTGTTGCTCTCTCTGAAGCACTGGTGGTCAAGCACTCTGCTGGATCCCTGTCCCAATGCCCTTCCAGTGATTCCCGCCTCGGCCTGTGAGCTGTCTTTGGCTCCCCGCTCCCAATTCGGCAATACCATGGGCCTTCTGCCTCCTGCCAGATGGAGTATGGAGTAGGAAGGCCCCATAGCCCTGGTGTCTGGGGCACAGGTCTCAGGGTTGCTGCCTGCTTTCGCTGATGTTTTGTTTTTGTTCAAGATGAAGTAGGCCATGCCGGTAACCAGCAACATGATCCCTGGAATGACACATGCAAAGGCTGATGGGACATTTCACCTAGTTGGCATGTTCCCTGGATGGGCGTTGCCAATAAGCCCATGGAAACTCTGCTTTTAAAAGCACTTTGGGTCCATGGACTGTGAGGGATCATACCTGGGATGACTGCATGCCACGCAAGCACTGGGTGCAAAAAACACACCACCGCCATTATGGTGTAATAGAGAAACTTCTGAAAGCCTCCAAGATTTGACAGCTTCTTCCACAAAACAAAGATAATCCACTTCGGAGGGCAGCTGGAGGGACAGCACAGCTAAGGATGAGCGTTCACTGCTCCAAGTGCGAGCGATTAAAAAATGTTGTGATTTGGCGCCCTCTGCAGGAGCAAACCTTGAACTTCGTCAAACAATAATATTCAAGCTGATAACGCAATAAAACTCAAAAAATAGTATCAATGAAATTTCAAACAGCATAAATTAGGATATTAAAATAAGCCTATGCTGCAGCAGACCAGGCTCACTCCCCAGCAACTCCTGTGCTCCGTACTCACGGCAGGCATGTCACCAGGAGACTGTCGACGAAGTAGGACACTTCCAGTACGGACACGCCCCCGGACGATACTCTGCGGGGACAAGGCAGGGCTGATCTGAGTGCCACACAGAAGGGGCCCTTTGTGCAATGAGCCTGCTGATGTGACCTGCTTTTGCATCTCAGCCTTATCTTGAGGTCTCATTGGGTAAAGAAAAGCTTGCATTAAGTGAGTTATTGTTCATGTTAAATATGTAAGCAGTGTGCACCTTAATGAGGGCACTTAAAGATTATTTATTTAAACTGAGCGATAGTAGGGGCTTTGGCACTTTAACAATGTTTACAAGCTGGGGGGCGGGTCGGTGGCATGGTTGACTGCTGTCCTGCGAGCTCCAGACCCTTATCAGTACTGCCTCTGTACCACATTTTCTCCGAAACACCCCACAGCAAAAAGGCTCACACCAAAAGTCTTTATAACTTTAAAACAATCCCCTCACACAACACAGAGCACCTACCTGTCGTTTTAAACAGCATAATCAGCCTGTAAACCCCTCATTATTTTCTCTTACACACAGGATCTCATTCAGCTTCATATCCTGAGCTTGCCTGCAGGCAGGGAGCGTGCGTCGTGTGCCAGGGAAGACAGGAAGCTGACAGGCGCAGTTTTGAAAGTCAGCGATAATGGTCCTGCTCAAGGCCATGAAAGGATCCCCATTTTCACACCTAAAGGTCTTTAAAGCTTCGCTTCTGTTAGCTATGTGAGAAATCCCATTGGTTATGTAGTTAAGGTGGACATCAAGTATCCGGAAGAGGAAAAAGTTGGCGATGCTGTTTGCTATTGAGGTAGCAGTTCTGGGGTACTTACAGGAGGTACACAGCCAGGTTCTGCAAATTTCCTTGGTTCAAGGTCTCGATCCCCACCGCACACAGCACTGGGAATGGACAAGGCAGCAAGATGTGTCAGCAACTATACATTTCACTGCGTTTTATTCCTTAATCCCTGCCAGTTTAACTTGCAGTTTCATATGTGACAATACAAACTGACAGGCAACCGCAATCACACTGTCAGCCTCTAGGGGTCAGCATGTTCACTCACCTGTGTGAGTGTGGCTCTTTTCAGTACCCAAGAATGATGGGCTTCAAGCAGGGGCAAAGGTCCCTGGGGGATGTGTACCAACCCCCCCATCCCAGTAAAGTAATAGACCTAAGAATTTATATTATTCATTTGTGTCCTCCAATATCAAATGCTCTCCTATGTTGTTGTAAGACTTTTGTACACCAGAATATATTTGGGTGAAGATGTATTCAAACTCCTCCATAACATTTTTTACTATATAACTTTCAGATTTTTCAATGCGTACAAAAGTAATTTAATGTCAGCCACAAAGGACGCTGACGACTGAAACACACTTTACGCACTTTCATGCTTCACAGAGCCAGTCGTTTGTTTGGAGCGTTTTGAAGCATTTTATTCGCTGGAACCTTGCCCGAAGCATCAAACCAGGCTGTCACTGACTGCCATGGCCGTGAGAATAACAAGCCTACCATTGGGCTAACATGTGGTACGTGTTTATCGGTTTATTTGTAAGGCGCACACACAGAAAAAAAAAAAATGTGGTTACACAATGTGCATACTTAATGGGGTTTTAAGAGCTTCCATGGAAACGGCACAGGGCCAGGAGCCCTGCACACTGCACTCTGCCCTTTCCGAACTTCCCAAGGCTGATTTCATCATGGACTCTGCAAGCTTGCAGCACTTTTGGTCTGACCCTCGCTACAGCTTCTTATTAGCCTCCCGTTCCTGCATACGCCTCTGATCTACGTGAAACTCAATACGTTAAGGTAGTCAAAGGCATTCAGTGCACAGCGTCTCACATGATTACATATTAGATACGCACAGCCTCAGGGCCGCCTTAAATCATCCCTACTCCCACACTGTCTGTCTGTAGGGGGATGCATGGAGAGGAGGGCTGCAGGAGGGAGTGATGCACTCTGGGGACCAGGCCAATGACAGGGGGGAGGCAGAACACCCTCTTCCAGCCTGCCCCCCCCCCCCAGAGTGTCAGTGCTCTCTGTAATGTTATGACTTATGGTATCACCATGGAGACCAGACTTCTATCAGAGCAGCGAGCGCAATAAATACATCAGGAAAATACATATACTTAATGTCCTCCCTGTGACCTTGTCCTAACCTTTACTCTACATATACAGACTACATTGAAAAGGATCCCATCAAAGTGCAAAAATTCAAATGTGTGCACTCAATTCTTATTGATGATAACAAATATTAGGCAGTAATTTCCCATGCATATACATGTCCAGCTTGGTTTTCGCATAACTACGGAGGCAGATGCATTTTAAACTGGGCAACCATACGTGCTTTATTTCACAGACTTGTCTTATTTTTTGGGACCTAAAATGCATGACATTTCCAGGTTTTCCCTTAGTTTTGTGTAGAAATTTGCTTTCTACAGTCAGAATACTTTCTCAAGCATATTTGTGTTGCTTTGATGCCTCTTTTATCACCGTGCTCCTGGCTACCTCTTCTCTGCACAACAAAATCTGGTTGCCCTAGTTTAAAGTGCTGGTAACCTTAATGAAAAGCCTCTGATCGAATACCCTGCAGTTAGGAAGGTTACCTGCCGCCGTGGAAACGCCGAGCACCCTGCAGATACACTCCAGCAGAACCCAGAGCACCGAAGACTTCATCGTCTAGCCGGAACGCTCGCTAATGGCGGCCTTCGGTTCAGCACAGTTTAATCCCATAGCAAAGCGGCACAGAAGGACTGGCGGGGGCCAAATCTCGGTCCCCCACCCCAGACGCAAGTGGCCTGGTGACGGCTAATCCTGCCTGTGTTTGGCCGCAGCCCCTTGAGTTTCTGTCACCTCTGACCGCTGGTGTGAACAGAGACGTTCAGGGGTTTTGGGATCCTGTGATTATCTTATGAATGGAAGGTACTGGTTCCCTTTTTAATCCTGTTGATTAAAAAATTTTTGTACATTTTTTCTCCGTATTTTTTGTGCCATTGTAATTATTGCGTGATTGTTGTATGGTTATTAAATCTGCAGTATGAGCTCAGGAATCCTACAGAAAAGTAATTTGCCCCCTGGAAGCAAAAAAATGCCCAACTGACCGAGAGAGAGAGAGAAAGAGAGAGAGAGAGTGAGAGAGAGAGAGAGAGAGAGAGAGAGTGAGAGAGAGAGAATGATCACAGACTAGACCTGTTGTTTCACGTCAGCCTGCACCTAGGGGGGGATTATACTCACAGACCGATCACACTGGCAGACCTCACATGGGATACACTACAGGCCACAGTAATCAATAAACGATACCCTGCTTTTTCAAACTTTTGTTACAAGAAAATATTAAAAATACTTCAAACAAATGTAAGTAAAAACCTTTGAAGTGTAACATAACAATATACATTGTCAATGCGATTTAATGAATGCAAGTGCCTAAGTATGAGTTTCTTTAAAATAAACACCCCTGCCTTCATCACAGCAGCACAGATTCGCTTCATCCTTTCCAGCAATTTTTGGAAATAATTTGTGTCCAAACCCTCCCAGCACCTTTTCAAGCATGCCAACAGTTCTGTCTCATTCGCTGGACACTCATTTCGAACTTGTCGGTCCAGCCTGTGCCATGTCAGCTCAATGGGAGAATGATCTGGAGACTGGGGAAGCTGAAACAAAATTCTCAACACTTTTTGCTTTTCTTTGGACTGAATATAAATTGGCACACTTTTGAAGAAGGCTTGGGATCATTATCCTGTTGAAGAATGAAATTTTGTCCAATGATACGTAAACCAGAAGGAATTGTATGACGTTGAAGAATTCAGTGATTTGTTGATTTTCGCAATCCCTTTAATTGAGTTTAAGTTAAGTTTCCAGACCTTCCTCCCCCAACACAGCCCCATTCCATCACCGATTCACCTCAATGTTTCACTGTAGGAACAGCACATTCGGTGCTTGCCCTAGATAGCTGAAATTTACTTTTGTCTGTCCACAACCTCTACTCCTAGTCCTGAACACTGCAGTGTTTGTGTTGCTTGGCCCATAGTAGCCTCTTGTTAACACCACAAAGAAAAGTTTTTATGGCAGCAACTTGACCTTGCAGTCCAGCTGCCCTCAGTCTGCTTGACTGTATTGAGAGATACTGGATACCTTCTGTTCACATTAATCAAAGCCCTCAGATCTCCAGCACTCATCTTCCGATTTCTTTCGCACATCAATAAATGTTAATTGTGAGCCTTTCATGTAATTTTCATGTCACTCATGCTACCTGTTAACCTTTTTCTCTGTAAAGGGTAGATCACTGCATGCTTAGAAGCATTTAACTGTTCTCTGTACAGTTGTTAGCTGTGCCTAACTAGCCATCACAAACACACAAAAATATTTACCAAAAATTCTCACTTATCAGTTGTGACAAAAGTCTTAAAGGATTAAAACCTCTCGCAACATGATCTGGGACAAGGCAGACAAGTAGCTGACATTTAGTTAAGTAAGACACCATAAAGAGAAGCCAAGAGCAAATCAAAGTCTGACATATTAGTAAATATAAACAAAGTGAATGTTAAACACAAAACCAATTTCAGCCTTTATACATTGTATTACAACAAGCTATAAAATATTGAAAACCAATCAGTCACATTTAAAAAAAAATCCAACACGACACCTCTGGCCCGTAGTGCACATCAGCCCCTTATGCCTGTGGCCTCTTGCAAGATTAACATTTGTCACCGACACACTGAAGAGGGACTGCTCATAGGTACAGTAAAACACCCAGTACCAGTGTGCTTGATGTGCCAGCAGAACACCCTGACCCATCTGCATCGTTGCTGGTGCCACAGCAGGATTCACAGTCATCAGTGCAGAAAAAGCAACTCATCAAAGTGATAAAGGAGCTGGGGGATCAGGCCTGTCATGCGGGAACTAGGGGATCAGGCCTGTGATATAGGAGCTGGGGGATCAGACCTGTGAGGTTTGAGCTGGGGGATCAGGCCTGTGATGTAGGAGCTGGGGGATCAAACCTGTGATGTAGGAGCTGGGGGATCAGACCTGTGAGGTTTGAGCTGGGGGATCAGGCCTGTGATGTAGGAGCTGGGGGATCAAGCATGTCATGCGGGAGCTGGGGGATCAGGCCTGTGATGCGGGAGCTGGGGGATCAGGCATGTCATGCGGGAGCTGGGGGATCAGGCCTGTGATGTACTGTAGGAGCTGGGGGATCAGGCCTGTGATGTTTGAGCTGGGGGATCAGGCCTGTGATGTAGGAGCTGGATCAGGCCTATGATGTTTGAGCTGGGGGATGAGGTCTGTTATGTAGGAGCTGGCGGATCAGGCATGTTATGTAGGAGCTGGGGGATCAGGCCTGTGATGTAGGAGCTGGGGGATCAGGCCTATGATGTTTGAGCTGGGGGATGAGGTCTGTTATGTAGGAGCTGGGGGATCAGGCATGTTATGTAGGAGCTGGGAGATCAGGCCTGTTATGTAGGAGCTGGGGGATCAGACCTGTTA
>JAABNY020000063.1:12315403-12329057 GCA_015164015.2 Brevimyrus niger | reverse complement strand
GTAGGAGCTGGGGAACCAGGCCTGTGATGTAGGAGCTGGGAGATCAGGCCTGTTATGTAGGAGCTGGGGGATCAGGCTTGTTATGTAGGAGCTGGGGAACCAGGCCTGTGATGTAGGAGCTGGGAGATCAGGCCTGTTATGTAGGAGCTGGGGGATCAGGCTTGTTATGTAGGAGCTGGGGAACCAGGCCTGTGATGTAGGAGCTGGGAGATCAGGCCTGTTATGTAGGAGCTGGGGGATCAGGCATGTGACATAGGAGCTGGGGGATCAGGCTTGTGAGGTTTGAGCTGGGGGATCAGGTCTGTGATGTTTGAGCTAGGGAATCAAGGCCGGTTGTGTAGGAGCTGGGAGCCAGCTGCCTGAATAAGGTCAACTGCATGTTTCAGATACAGTGTACGACACTCCCCAGCCAAAGTAGATCACAAGTGGGCATGTCAAAGGACTATTTTTCAATGTTCAGTGTTTGTGCAAATAAGCAACATTAATTATAGGTGCAAAGTGACATTTTGCATTGGATGTGCCAGAGGTAAATGGTTATAATATCACAGATGCTATATTCAAGCCATTTATGTTCGTTGATTGTGTAAACATTTGTACAGCAGCGTATGACGTTGTTAGTGCCAGTAAGTGGCAGCGGTGCGGAGTCAAAAACAGGTGTTGTACATAAAAGTGACATGGTGTGTAAAATTCATTTGTGCAACAGACAGTTTCCTCACAGTCCAGGCATGTGCGTGTGTGTGTGTGTGTGTGGGGGGGGTGTGATGGCTGGGAGTGAATTCAAGAGTCTGACGGCTTGTGGGAAGAAGCTATCACGCATCCTGGAGGATCGAGACCTGATGCTGCGAAAGCACTTGCCAGATGGAAGGAGTGTGAACAGTCAATGTGAGGGGTGTGAGGGGTCGAGCACGATGCAGGAGGCCCTACTGATGCAGCGTCTGTAGAAGATGTCCTGCAGCGGCGGCAGAGACACTCCGAAGATGTCGCCAGCTGTTGTGACGAACTTTTGGAGCTGGTCAGGACGCTCTCTACGGTGCCCCTGTAGAACGTGGTGAGGGTGGGAGGGGGCACGCTTCAGCCGTCCTAGGAAGCGGAGGCGCTGCTGGGCCTTTTTGGTGACGGAGGTGGTGTCGGTGGTCCAGGTGAGATCGTCTGAGATGTGAACTCCCAGGAACTTGGTGTTTTTTACAGTCTCGACCGTGGAACCGTGGATGCTGAGTGGTGAGTGGGTGGAGCCAGTTCTCCTGAAGTCGATGATCATTTCTTTAGTTTCGTTCACATTCAGCGACAAGTTGTTCTCGCTGCACCAGGCAGCCAGCTGCTGCACCTCATCTCTCTACGCCGACTCATCATTGTTGTTGATGAGCTCCACCACGGTCGTGTCGTCGGCGAATTTGATGATGTGGTTTGAGCTGTGCGGGGCAGTGGAGTCGTGAGTCAGGAGCGTGAACAAAAGTGGACTGAGAACACAGCCCTGAGGAGCTCCGGTACTCAGCCTGATGGTGCTAGAAACGTTATCGCCGATTCGGACAGACTGAGGTCTCTCTGACAGGAAATCCAGTATCCAGTTACAGAGTGTGGTGCTCAGTCCTAACTTTCTCAGTTTCACACAGTCTTTGGGGAATGATGGTGTTGAATGCTGAACTAAAGTCTATGAACAGCAATCTGACATAAGCGTCTTTATTGTCCAAGTGTGAGAGGGAGAGGTGAAGTGCAGTAGATATCGCCACCTCAGTTGACCTGTTTGTGCGGTAGGCGAACTGCAGAGGGTCCAGTGAGTGTGGGAGGTTCCTCTTCACTTGTGCCATGACAAGCCTCTCAAGGCACTTCATGATGATGAGAGTCAGAGCGATGGGCTGGTAGTCATTTAGGCAGGAAACTGAAGATTTTTTTTGGCACTAGGATGATGGTGGTTGACTTGAAGCACGCTGGGACGATCATCTGGCTCAAGTGTTGAAGATGTCCGTGAACACTTCGGCTAGCTGATCGGCGCAGTCTCTCAGCACATGGCCTGGAATGTTGTCTGGACCGGCGGCTTTTCCTGGGTTGACCTTGGCGAAGGTTCTCCTCACGTCAGCTGCAGGCAGAGAGATGGTCTGGTCGGTGATGTGAGGTGTTGTTTTCGTTGTCTGCATGTTGTTCCGTGCATAGAACTTGTTCAGTTCCTCAGGGAGTGTGGCATCCCCCTCACAGCTGCTTGGTGCTGGCTTGTATTGGGTCATCACAACCTGGATGCCCCGCCATAAACTGCGAGAGTCTTTTGTGTTGTTGAAGTGGTTCTGGATCTTTCTTGCGTGCGCATCGCTTTGCTTGACGGATAGAGCAAGGGAGGTTGGCCCTGGCTGTTCTGAGGGCAGCTATACTCCCGGACCGGAAAGCAGCATCTCTCTCTCTCTGTGCTGTGAACCAGGGTTTCTCGTTGGCTCTAGTGGTGATGTTCTTCAGGATGGTAACATCCTCTATGCACTATTGCACATCCTCCATGTAGCAAGTCACAGATTCTGCAAACTCGTCCAGGTTAATGCAGCCTGTCGCCGCCTCTCTAAAAACATTCCAGTCCTTGCATTAAAAACAGTCCCGGAGAGCCGAGACGGCTCCACTGGGCCAGACTCGGATGGTTCTCCTGGCAGGTCTCGTGTGTTTCAGCAGCGTTGAGTATGCAGGCCGCAGCATCTCTGTGGTGTGGTCAGAAGAGCCGATGTGTGGGCGCACTGCTGCTTTGTACACACCACGCACGTTGGTGTAAACTTTATCCAGGCAGTTTTCCCCCCTCGTGGCAAAGTCCACATGTTGAGGGAATTTGGGGAGAACTGATTTCAGGTTTCCGTGGTTGAAGTCGCCGGCAATGATGAGAAATCCGTCCGGATGCGTGGTCTGGAGCTTGTCGATGGTCTCGTACAGTTCGGCTAGCGCCAGGTTAGCATTAGCGCTTGGCGGCAGGTACACAGCTACGATTAGCACCACGGAGAATTCTCTCGGCTGGTAAAACGGGCGGCACTTTACGACTAAAAGCTCTATCTGTGGTGAGCAGTGGCGACTCACTTCAGCAGAGTTTGTGCACCAGAGTCTGTTAAAGTGGACGCACAAACCACCTCCGCGGCTCTTACCGGACAAAGAGGCTTCTCTGTCAGCCTGGTAGCATGCTAGCCCGTTGAGTTGGATAGCCGAGTCCGCGATGTCCGTGTTCAGCCTCGTTTCCATGAAGATAAAAACACAGCAGTTCTTTATCTCACGCTGGCTTGATTGCTGGAGCCACAGATAGTCCATTTTATTGTCCAGTGAGCGTACGTTGGAGAGCAGGACAGATGGAAGTGCCGGTCGGGCTGGGTCAGCTTTTAGCCTCGTGCTAAAGCCTGCACGCTTGCCCCGCTTTTGAACAGCGCTTTTTCTTCGGCCAGCTGCGCCTCGTTGTTTCGGCCAAGCTCCGTAATGTCTCCAATGGCAGATTTAGCGGAGAAATTTTGAATTTCCTTCCGATTTCAAGCAGAATGTTTTGGTTGTAGGTGATACGCATCCTACTTGATCACAAACAAAATGAAGAAAGTACACAAAAAGGAAGAAAGTACACAAAACTGAAGAAAGTACACAAAACAACCGGAGCGCTTTTAGCCGCTGCCTGCTTGTGGCACCACCGGAAGTCCAATCCACGTATGAGCTTCATTTCTGACATGTGCTCACATTCATGCCCTCCCTTGGTCCTTTGGGCTGAGCTTGAATGTTACTATTCGACTCACTGGTGACTACACGGGACCTTGATGTCACAAGTTGCATTATGCTAGTCGACACTTTGCATTTTGGCTGGATACTGAGTCCAGGTGCAGCAGAATGTAACCATATAACCATGATAATATGAGGGAAGACCTCTCTTGGCTAAAGTCTTGCCCTCACCTCTCCGGGAGTTACACCCCACCCCCCCTGGGAAGTGAACGACATGTTTAATCATGTTAAATGTGCCAGTTGCTTTTGCTGGAATCATCATTTTCGGCTTCGAAACCTGCATCAATAACATATGGACGTTTCACAAACAAGCACAACTTCTCCAAAATACAAGGGGTAAATTGTGCATGTATGATTTACATTTTTAACTGCATGCAGGTCTGTGCCCCAGCGGGTCCTGGTCAGTGTAACCTCTGTAGACAATCTCCATCTGTGCCTTAAACAAGAATGTCCCCCCAACAAGGGGAATATTAATATGTCTCCGGGGGATTTCACTGGACCATGCTCTATCTGTCTCTAACTTGTCAATACCTGTGTCTGCTGTAGACGACATAGGAGTAAAAGGTGTGTTTTGCAGCATTTTGCTGTTACGCAACATCAAAAGGCTGGAATATCTTTAATAAGCTGGACTGCGTATTCAGTAATGAGGCTTGTGAAAGGAGAGCCCAGCATTAAGCACATAAGAAAAGCATTAGGATACATATAACCCCCGGGCGGTCTGCCGGGCTGGATTAGGGTGTCGGATCAGGCATTTCCTGCAGTAATTTGCGGAGGAATGGTGCGGGGGTGGCACTGACCTACTACTCAGCAGTGCCACCTGGTGTCCAAAGTAAAGTATAAACGTGAAGGACAGCTGAGCAGAGTACAGGTGCTGTCCCCGTCAAAGCAAAGCGATGTTACAGCCGGAGGGTGGAGTCTGGGGGAACTTGCTTTACAAAAACACTCATGTATCGCTGACACCCGCACGAATGACGAGACCCAGGCGACAGCTTGAAGCCATTAGCTCAGCCTGCTTGCTCCGACAGCCGTGCGCTAGGACCTCTGCCCGTTTCAGTCACTCTGGATGATGGTAGAGCCCAGCCCGCTTGTCCTGTGCACCCGGCCAATCTGGATCTCGGGGTGTATGCCGCTGCCAGGCCATGTTGCGCTTCATCGTCACCTTTAAGCAGAAGTCTATTGAAAATTAAGTGTGTGCAACTGAGTAAATGAAGTCACAGGCTTCTCCCGCTTTTCATGGTTTTTGCGATTCAAATGTATGCTGGACAAAACAACACATCAAACATGATGCAACTGTGTCTCTGGTAGAACAAACAAATGAGTCACTAAACATTTCATAAATGAGTTTTCAAATCCTTTCAAACACTTATCTGTCATGATTGATGGTAAGGACTATTTTTCATGGAATGTGACTTTGGTGAATCTCCAAATTGCTGATCTGGTTTGTTCTCCACTGTAATAACAGATCCTTCCCTCATCTGATGTGTGGCCAGGTTCTTTCTACCTGCAGTAATATGACGAATGTGTTTTTTTTTTTATCTTTATTTGTTGTTTTTTTAAGTCCATGGCACCCTTACTTACTCTTTACGTAAGAACCACATGGAATAAAGAACAAGCTGTTCTCATTCGGGCACACACACACACACACACACACACACACACACACACACACACACACACACACACACACACACACTCAGAGTGCAGGGGTAGGTATGTAGCACCACAGGGTTTCTCACGGAGGAGTGCAGGGGCTTGGCATACCCCACGGGGGCCCCACTAAATGAAGCATATCCAACAATGCGTGGGGTCTAAACACTGCAGGCAGGGGCGCCACTAAAGATTATAGGCCCCATAAAAGCATGTCGTATTGGGACCCCAACCCAGACCAATCAAAATTATGATCTAAATCTTTTAGGGCTCCTGATGCTTAGGGGTGCTTGGAATTGTTTTAACCAGCCCACTCCTCCCTTTTACGGTGACCCTGCACAGAGGCCCAGCACCACAAGATTGCAACATACAGGTGGCTTACCTGTGGATTTAGCTGAGGGATGGTGATCGGGGCGCTAACGGCAGCGAACCTAGGGGTACACAGCACCCACAGGGCATCCTTGGGCAACCTTGTCATGGACCTGGCACTGGATGGCAGCCAGACCGACCATCCTAAGAGGCAGGAAGCAGCAGTCCACGTTGGACGCTGAAAGCAGCCCCGGGGGAGGTCACACGCAGCCCGGCAGCATCTCAGAGAAGTGTGGGTTAGCAGCATGGGACAGTCTGTCTGTAATTAACACCATGTGATGAAAGTGGCTTTTCAGCAGTAATGAGCTTGGGATGCTGCCATGCCAGCTATGTCCAGGGAGCACAAGCCCACAAGATTTATGTACCCCATGGTGAGAATCACGCTGTACATTATGCGTGCCCTTAAACACAGAAGGAAAATATTCGCCCTACCTCCATTTCTACCCAGAATACACTGCAAAAATGAACTCCGTGCAAGTTTGGTGAGCTTTCCCAATAGACATCCTGCTCAGGAACAAAGAATTCGCTGTAGGTGATGCAATTTTGATTTATAGGATGTTGTGGAACAGAAGGCCTTCTATATCCAGCCAAGGCCACTGCATGTCCTCTAGCAGTGACAGGAGGTACAGAGATGAGGCCAGGGGGAGGGGAGGGGCAGGGCTGGGGGCAGGAGGTGGAGCTTTACTCTCTTTCACAATCAGCTGCTGGCTGCACTGGGCCCTGTGCCTTACGTCAGGCCTGTCTGCAAACATACAGGTGTCTTTGCTATGGAGCGCCGGGAATCTACGCACATTCACCACTCAGCAGCTCACGGCCCATTTACTCCTAAGGATTTATCCCTTAATTACTTCGCTGAGGCTGTTCTTCAGACCAGCATCAGGAGGCGCCGTCCCGCATCAGCCTTCTGAAAAAAGCCAGTGTGAAGCCGGGTGTACATGCCATTGAATTCTTACATTTATATTAACAGAGAGAGAGGGGCTGGTTCTGCTCATGACAGTCTGACAAAGTAGATAAGACTCTGTGAAACTGCTCTTGGCTACACCAGTGGTGTTCTGTACCCCCCCCCCCCTCCAACAGATGCTGCTTAAACAGTTATTGACCTCACTTCTGATGGGGGGGGGGGGGTTGGTCAAACTGGCTGGACACATGACAGCGAACTCAAGGAAATCCTTTCCCAGTGGTTGGAGTTTGTTTCAATTTGAAGCAGTGCACATCAGAAGCACAATCAAGGAGCAGGGAGAAGGGTAAATCCTTCCAGACCCGCTCCGGACTTTGGGATTTTCCTGGGGAAACACGTCAGGCAGTTCTGCCATGTTTCATTAGAACATTCCCACAAAGAACGAAGCCTGAACTTTGGGACTGCAGAGCCATGCCTGGCTCAGGATGGCACAGATATCATAAGTGACTATAAATTGCAGTGAGGGAGGGTGGGGCCCCGTCTCCTTGGACGTTTGACCTCCGCAGAGACCGTGAGGAGCTGTGACCTAAGATGGGCCCCCTCGTCTATAGTGATATTTCACCTTATTTCCTCAAACCAACCTTATCCGTCCCACGCAAACAGCCCCCCATTAATGCATGAGGGAGGAACAACGAGCGTTTCACACTCACACAAGTGTGCCTTTGTGCACAGTAACACACACTTAGTCAGTGCTAAGCCTGATTTATGTGCAAATCTGATAGAGCACCTGGGAAGCGGATGTTGGAAAGATGGCAGCCGATAACATGGATGTTGACATCCGGCCCACGTTTGTATGAATGAGGAGCCGATTGGAGACACAAGGGGATAAGAAGAGCATCTTTGTCACAAGTCTGATGCACAGCGTCTCTGGGAAATCATCTGTTTTTGGACAGGATCCAGATCCATCTACTCTCATGAGTGGGATTCCATTAAAAGCTGCTTAACAGAACAGCATCAAAGTCAAATTCCCATCTTTTCCATAAATGAGCACAGCCAGTGAAACAAATAGCAGATGTGACATAAGAAGAAGAACAAAACCACCGGCATGCAGGCCAGATTATTCAAGCAAAAGCTCTAGTTCTTGAGCAATTGACTTAGAAGCCAAAGTATGAAAAAATGAACATCCATTCTTGGCTAGGATGCTGGACATGAAGCTGTCCACAATTAATCTTCTGAAAGTTTGTGAACCGATTTCCTTCTCTTAATCATGCTGTGCGAATTGTGTGGTGAGTTAACTGTGTGGCTATTAGAGGGATGTAGACAACCATAGATGTTGAAGATTGATGTCTATTTGTGGCTGATTTGACATAATCAGGTCTTTATGAGTCTGTTTACAAAATTGGGGAACCAGATGAATCTGTAACGAAATGCACCTTCCAGGATGTTCATTCCATGATAGAGCAGATGCACAGATTATGATGATGCTCTTACATGTGTTATTTCGGGTTGACTGGCAGTGAAACTCTGGTGTATATTTACTGTCATGGTTCCCTGATGGATGACGTAGTTTCATGCATTTGAGCGTTGTGCAGGCATCACATCAATGCAGATCCAAAGAATTCAGTGCATGCCTAAATTGCTTACATACACAGCTGGAATGTGTATGGAACAAAGCTCTCTTTTAGAAACAAAGGGCATATAAAGACCAGCGACTGGTTGAGATGAATGATGATTGTCTTTTTACTGATGATTGATTGTGATTGTTGCTTTACTGAAAATGCTGAATGTAATGTAATGGTGATTGTTGCTTTCCTGAAGGTGCTGAATAAATATGGATAATGATGGGTGCTTTCTTGATAACACTGAATGAAGTGTGATAGTGAGTGATGTTTTTTTTTTTGAAGGAGCTGATTGAAGCATGATGACGATTTGTGGATTCGTGTTGATGCTGAATGAAGCATGATGGTGATTGGTGCTTTCTTGATGCTGCCAGATGAAGCATGATGGTGCATGGGGTATTCCTATTTATGCTGAATGAAGCATGTTGGTGATTGGTGATTAGTGCTTTCCTGATGCTGCCAAGTGAAGCAGGATGGTGATTGGTGCTTTCTGTTGATGAAGAAAGAAGTATGATGGTGACTGGTGCTTTCCTGAGGCTGCCAAATGAAGCATGATGGTGATTGGTTTTTTCCTGATGCTGCCAAATGAAGCATAATGGTGACTGGTGCTTTCTATTAACGCTGAATGAAGCAGGATGGTGATTGGTGCTTTCTGTTGATGAAGAAAGAAGTATGATGGTGACTGGTGCTTTCCTGAGGCTGCCAAATGAAGCATGATGGTGATTGGTTTTTTCCTGATGCTGCCAAATGAAGCATAATGGTGACTGGTGCTTTCTATTAACGCTGAATGAAGCATGATGGTGATTGGTGCATTGCTGACATTTGGCTCCCATTCACCACACGTTGCCCCTTCCTGGATGCTTTTTAGAAGGCTGCAGGCTGCTACAGCTGGAATTGATCATCCATTTATGATCTAAAGGTGGACTTTGAACAATATAGTGATTTCTGATACTCATATAAATAAAATGTTTTGTGATGGTTCTGCAAACACCGTAACTCCCAAAAGACCCCCCCCCAACACACAAACAGTCTCTCAGTTTCCTATCTAACTTTGAATTAAATGTCCTTTAGCACAGTCAGCGCCATGAGAGGATTCTGTCCCTGTATTGTTTTCTAGACCTTGTGGACGACCTCTGCAGTCTGCCAACAAGGGCGCCAGTCGTGCTTAGAAACAAACCAGCCTGCCCCCCACTCTTTAAATAGTTATTATCCTGATGGAAATGAGTGTGGACTCAGCCAAAAGTAATATGATGAAAAAGTGAGGCCCAGCCTAGTGGGAGATCAGCCTGGGAACCGCATGCGCTGGAAGGTATCTGCAGAGCTCCTGTTGCCTGTCCTGCAGGGACCCTCACGGCTGCAGGCCCGCATGCTCTCTGCACGTTGTTCCAATTGTTCCCCAGCTTGTGTTCTTCTAGAAAACTCGCCCCCATCCGCCCAACACTTCCAGCAGAGCCCCCTGTGGGCCGCTAAAATAATCACACATCTTTCTCTGCTGAGTCATTCATCTCGCTGTTTTCTGTGCCGTTAATAAGAGTCACACTGTGGAGGTTCTGGAGGAGCTTGTCTCTGGGAGCTGCGGCAGCCTTCACGGCCTGCCGGCCCCTCGTCACCTTCACCATCGGCCCGCTCTCTCCCGCCAAATCAGGAGGAGCCGATAACGATGATAATGATAACGATTCCTGTCACACATGCTCAGTTTGTCAGAGACATACAGATGACAGTTGGCGTTTGGCACTTGGGTCGTGCCGGAGTTCTCTACAGCCTTCGCTCCTCATTTTGAATACGGGTGGCTCGTGTCAGTCATCCGTAGATAATTTGGAACTGAATCATAGTCAGATTTCCCCCGTTTATTACATGCATAATGATATCAACCGCCACAAACTGCCTGCGATTATCTGCTAGATGTAAACAAGACCAAGTAGTGGTTTCCTGGAAATGTTGTGCTGGGTTTTTAATGCATTTTTGCACATTGCACAATGCCTTTTCCCACCCAGACACTCCAGCACACAGCCTTGAACATGTGCTGTCAATGTTCTCATAGTAACACAAGGGGGCACTTCTGAAAAAAGCGCGACTTTCAGCCTACATGAAAAAAAAAAACAAAAAACACCAGACATTTCTACTTGCAAATTCTTCATTTTAGAGTGGAAAAATAACAATTAGCAGGAACATATATGAGATCCTTATGTGCGCTGGATGCTGTCCCTCAACATTTCATCGGCTCTGAAAACCTGAAAGGCTCAAAGCTTCAGTGAGGTGTAGTCTGGGCACCGGTCACACTTGAAAGCTGCTCTGTTTAACGGGTCACGGACACGGGGCTCAGCTGCACACGTGTTCTTGAGGACCGGGGCACTGTGAGACTGGGGCAAGCAGGGGTACGAGTCCTGTCTGACCCTTAAAAGAAGAACAGCTGTCAACAGGAAAGGTGCATATCTCTTCCAAGTGAGGTGATCTGGAGAAATGCACAGCATTCACACTGCTTAGTGTGTTTTGAAGGCCCTGCCAGGGCTTAAAGAGAGCAATAGAAGTGAGGTAAACTACATTTGCCTGACGGATGTTACTGTACACTGTTACACACTTATCCAGTAAACCGTGAATAAACACAATCTCAAAAGCTTACTAATGATCCCTATATAGTCCCTCCTTCTGCTCCGTGATGATGCAACTGACTGAATGCTTACGTTGCATTTAAAACACATTCAGAGACTGCCACACAGCCTGGGAAAAACACGCATCAAAAGTGGCCAATGTGATTGATTCATCCCGCGGCTGTACGATGTATGAATGATGCATGACATGCGGAGTATTCATAGCGGGAGGCGTGATGTGGACACTGTGAGACAGCTGCCTGTGCGGCGGGTTCGAGGGACGCCTCGCAGGCCCCGAGCACCTCAAAGCACGTCAACAGAGCCCGGGCCTGCTTGACAGAAGGTTCATAAAAGTGCCGAAATGGTTTGCGGCACGATTGAAATTTATCTGCTTCAACAAGTTCTGATGACTGGAATCCATTCTTCTAACATACCTCCAGGAGGAAAGAGCAAAGCTTTGGCTGGTCCGTACAACAATAAGCCTTCATTACTCCACAAACGTGAAAACAAACAGTGCTAAGCCCCTCATGCATGTCGTCCCTCTGTCTGCATGTTCATATGCATAATTCAAAAGATTCTTGTCCCACAGCCGGCCATGACTGGACATAATGAATATACACCACTAGTCCATCAAATACTATACAGCTGAAGTATAAATATATTTTTTTGACAAAAATGTTAACTCTGCCACAGATAGCTTGAATTAACCTGCCCTGCAGTGAGATAAAGAGAAGGTTGAAAAAGCACTAAACCACATTGATGGTTCAGATTCCTTTGATACATAAGGGGGAACATCAAAGCGATTGAACTGCATTAAAACCAGGACAGTTCTCTATGCATTCCGACTGGCCTCCTTTCTGAGGGGACATCATATGCTTTAAGATCTCCATGACTATAAAAAACTATGAGACCACTCTACGTTTTGAAATAAATTTGCTTTCTTAAATAGCAGTTTAAGAATAAATCTGGTTCTGCTGGCAGAAGGCTACACTGAACATCAGAATGCTTCAAGGTTCAAAATTTCTAAGAGCTGTACACAAGAATAAAGTGAAGCAGGAGACATGGGGAACAACCTGAAACCAGACAAGTAAAGGGCAGAAGAGACTTTCTAATGTCAGAGATGTTAGTTTACCCAGCAGCTTCTCATGAAGTAAAGGATGACATCAAGTGACCTTCAAAAAGAATGGGAAACATTTAGTGGTGGAAAGTGCACTGCTAGGACACGTTTGTACCAGGCTTCCATAAAGCAAGGATGAAGCCCTTCATCAATGAGGAGCAGGGAAAAACCAGACTGCAGTTTGCAACAAAAAAAACACTATTCACAGATGCACACCCTTAAATTGAGAAATGAAGGAAAAAAATGTGCCGTGGTCTCTAAATTGTTTCTGTGGTTGTAGGGGACAGGGACACAGCCAATGACCCTTTATATGCATTGTGCTACAACCTGCGCCCCCTGCTGGAGAGGGTGGGTACCACTGAGCCAGGACTTCAGAGAAGTGAATCAGGAAGCATGCAGGAACTGTGTCGCTAACACTGGCCATCACCTAATTCAAATCACTTTCCCCTTACTCACCTACAGCACAGCGTCTGATGACCTAGATTTAAGCCGCCCTCAGAGGCATGACTCATCGGCATGCCACACCTGGCATTTCTTCCAGGGAAAGGGGCATTGTGATAGCCACTCCACCATAGCCATGTGTACCTTTCTGCCAGATGCTCTCGATTAAGGCCCCTGCCCTGTGTAGCCACAAAGTCTAACAGGGCATTGCAAAAGGCCCGGCGAGCCCCCTGCCCCAAATCACAGTCTGTCAGACTCACCTCCCCAAAGTGCAGAGGATCACTGCTGGATGGCCACGCCTGTCTTTGTATTAACCCCACAGCCACAGGAAGTAAGAGTGCTTTATGGGGTATGGCGCTTGGGAGGGGCAGCCACATCTGACGGCCATGTCCGGAGCAATAGTCCAGCTCAGTGAGTCAGCACTGGCCACATGAAGCAGCATTCAATTGGCGCCCTCGCCAGGTAGCTCAGAATATGGATTTGAATGACTGAAGGGTTACCATGGAAACAATGCCTGCGCCAAAAAAGGCTTAGAAGGTTAATTGTATGGTGTATTACCTGAGAGAAAAAAAATGATGGACAACTGTTTACAGGACAGGACAAATGAACAGGGCACAAGGTGCCTTCCTCGTTATGCCTCAGCTATTAATCGTGTTTATTGATGCATCTGTATTAGCCAACAGCAGACGTGATTCCTGCTTTTTTGGATGACTGATGGCTCAAAAGTCTGGCCCCTCCCACCTTGGATCACCTTTCCCTAACAAGGCAGAGTGGTGTGCCAAGGAAATTCACTACTTTTTTTACACATTTCCACACTTGACAGCAGAACAGAAATGAAGAGGAGGAGAAATGGCAGCAGTTCTGGCTGCTTACCATGCACCCTGCAGAAAAACAAGAGAGGCACAGAGCAGCATGTGCGCTAAATGTGTATCACTGATGCAGGACTTTGACTGGGTATGACAGGACTGGATAGCCTTTTATTTGTCGGGATATTATAATGGATTCTGCTAACTCACTGCTAACTGCTATTTCACTACTAATTGCTAACTCACTGCTTGTTCTCCTACAGGAAAAGGCCTAAGAACGGCTCAGAAGATCTGTGTGGTGTGCCCGATTGCCACATTCCCAAGAGTTTGGGTTCATTTGTGGCAAATCAGCACAGCCCCCTCCGCCTTTCCGCCCCCCCCCCGCCCCCTCCACCCCCCCCCCCCACCTCCCGCCCCCCCCACGCCCCCTCCCCCCCACCGCCTGCCCCCCCGCT
>JAABNY020000063.1:12284205-12315303 GCA_015164015.2 Brevimyrus niger | reverse complement strand
TTGGCTTAATTTGTGCCAAATAACCAAAGCCCCCCCGCCCTGTCAGCCCCCCCCCCCCCCCACTGTTGCTTGTGCTAAACCTGTCAGATCCTACAACGCCTTGTCATCATCAGCCTGGGAACAGCACTTAGGAGCACTTTGCCTGCCAATTGCTGCGGGGTCAGCAGGGTTCACTAGGAACAGCAGATCTCTGTAGATGTTGTAGAAGCTCCCCTACCTGAATTTCCCTCTCTGCACCAAAGATGCTTCTCTATGGATGCAGCATTCCAAATGAGCTTCTCATGTTCATGGGAGAGTTCGAGTTTGGAGTCGCTGTCCAAAACAGTTCCGTTTCGTTTTCACAGAAATGTTCTGTTTCACATCATCATTCCCATCATCATCCTGGGTCTTTAACTCCTTAGCCCCACACTTCATACTTTGCTACTGGTCTGGTTCATGCAGCAAGTATAGCAGGGACTTTCTGCTTCTCCTGTTAGTTATCAAATCCAGATTTCCATGATCCCACCCAAATCAAGTTTGTGATTGTCTCTCTTTAATCTAGTTTGTGTTGGGCCCACCTAAATCCAGGTGGTGATTGCTTCTCCTTAATATAGTGTGTCATTGTCTCAAATAAATCCAGTGTGTGATTCTCTTTAATCCAGTTTTTGATGGTCCCGCCTAAATCCAGATTGCCATTGTCCCAAATAAATGCAGTTTGCGATAGTCTCCCTTTGATCAATTTTGTGATGGTCCCCCCTAAATTCAGTTTGTGATAGCTGACTTTAATTCAGTTTTTCGATGATCCTACCGAATTCCAGTTTGTCATGGTCCTACCGAAATCCAGTTTGCTATGGTCCCACCTAAATACAGTTCGTAACAGTCTCACTTTAATCCATTTTGTGATGGTTCCCCCTAAATTCATTTTGCAATAGCTCACTTTAATTCAGTGTACGATGATCCTAATGAAATCCAGTTTAGCATGGTTTCACCTAAATACAGTTTGTAACAGCCTCACTTTACTTCAGTTTGTGATTGTCGCACATTTATTCATTTTACGATAGTCCCACCTAAATCCAGTTTGGAAAGAACCCAACTAAATTTTGTTTTTGGTGGTCCCACCTAAATCCAGTTTTTGATAGTCTCCTTTTAATCCAGCTTGTGATGGTTTCTGACAATCAAGCTTGAGAATCCAGTGGCTTTCCAAATCAGAGCATTACATACATTGAGTAACTTACAGTGTGGACATGAGTAACATGCATAATAAGCCTCTCAAAGGAGGTTATTCCAAACATTCATTTGTGTTGTATTATAAATCACAGAAATAAGCAAAATAAACCATTCATCACTCTATATATGAACCAATCATCATGGCCAGAGTCCGGAGGGGCCTGGAGCGTATCCCTGGCAACACAGGGCACAAGGCTGGGGTACAACCTGGACAAAATGCCAGTCCAAATAAACCATCAAGTCCCAAATTGGACTGAGCTAAATCTTAAATGAAAACACGGAGAGAACATGGGAAAAAAAACTTGAGGTGAGTGAAGCTCATAAATATATTACAGATGTGTGGGTGTGGGTATTTATGCACAATTCAGTCATTAAAGTGGAGGTCACTGTAAGGTCACTTTAAGGTCATTACAATTTCGTGACACATTCGAAAAAGCCAGCGCAGCATGAAACAAAGCGAGGGACCTCGTTAGCTGCTGCCTTTTATGCTCGGTCGTGTATTATCAGCACGTTGCTTGGTCATCTAAATGCCTCTCACATGCCATGTTAACCCTGCCTGCAGCTGCAATAATACAGGGACCAGCCTGGGGGGGGGGGGCATCCACACCCCCCATCAGCACAGCACTGTGTCTGTGAGTGTAAATCAGTCCCCCCCCCCCCCCACAGTCCTGTGATGTCCCATGTCTGGAAAGTATCTTCACTTTCTCTACAGGCTGTGACTCTCCCCCCGACAGACTAAACAGCGACTGTCTGATTACAGGAAACCTCAGAAGATGGTGCATGAGGCCAGCTGATGGACTGGAGCAGCGGGATCTATATCCGCTTACCCATAACCCTCTGCTGCACCCTGCACCATGCCATCCATACAGAGTAAATCACCACTAACTCAATCGAGTTGCCACCCTGGGTGGAATCTGCATCGCTGGCAGCCGTGGCAACAAGCAACAGGAGACTGCGTGAAAACAGATGCATCAAAGGTGTGTTAAGGAACACTTGGAGGGCTCTTTAAACACCAAGATGAAAAGCTATTATATCCACAAAGACTATGTGGTTTCAAACTGGTCTGCAAGTGACTTTGTTGCTTCGGTTTCAGCCCATGAAGATTAAAGCACCTTAAAGCATTTAAAAAATGTTTCTACGTGTGCTCTATCTTTCATGGATTTGCCGTGGGTTGTCGAATGATGATGTCGCCAGTTTAAAGCTGGCCCCTTTCACAGGGCACACCCAGGCCGGCTTCAGACAGAAACCTGCTAACAATTTTTCATTCTAGGAACATTTACCGAAAGCTATGATTAAGGTATGGAAACGTTCAAAGTGTCCAGTGTTCCTGATGTTCCCAAAATGTTATTTCACTATTAAAACTATGTCTAATAATACAAAAATGAATGAAATGCATGATAGAGCAGAGGATAACACTGTTGCTTTATACATCAAAAATGGGTTCTATGCTATACAGCGTATTTGCAATATAAAAGTTTTACAAATTAATATTTTATTATCAAACAATAATTTTTAATACTATTTGCATTAGAAGGGTATTCAGGAAATTATGTTATCATGCTGATATTAACAGAACCTATGTTAAAATGTAAAACACGGAAATAACATTCCAGTGATGTTGCAGTAAAAGTGCTCTTTGCCACTGTTGAGAGAACCTTCATGTAACATCGGCTAACATTCTGGGAATGTTCCCTGTTAGCTGGGAAGTGGATTCAGTTTGTTCTGATAACCCTGATCGCTGCACTGGTGGACAGGATGAGACCCCGGGCATTCCATTTACTTGGAGGTTGGAATTCCGAACTGGGAATGATGTCATACACGAGTTACCAGCATTTCGGAAAGCCATTTAGTAATACCAGAGAGCTGTTTTAAACAGTAAGATTTCTTGCTTAGCCAGATAACTTGTTGGATTAATTTACCCCCGTTTATCTTCATTCAGCCCAGAATACCTTAAATCCAACAAGCTGTTCACTTCCAGGAAATCCTGTTTAATGAAACGGGCCCCAGTTATAGCCTGGTTAACTATTAGCAACATCAGTAGATAACAACACATTGCATGTTTTTTTTGTGCATTAAAACACCATAATGATAAGAGTCCACAGATAGTGGTTAGACAGTATTGTGTGTAGGACTGATTTAATGAGCAACAAATAAGACATAAGTGCTATAAACAGTATAAAACTACAGCTTTGACTTCTGTTGATAAAGGGCGACTTCAGGGGGTGTTGCAGCTTAAATTTCCAACTAGGAACTTGGAATTTCCAAGTTATGAGTTCAAATGAAACGCAGCAATAGGTCCGGGGCAAGGGAATGGAAGGTTGATGGCTAACACAAAGTGGGTGGGTGGGGCACTGTGTGCACCAGTGTGGACTGGGAATCACCCAGCTGTCCCCTGCAACATTGCGGCTGTCCGTAGTTGTTGGGATGTTAAAGCTCTCCTTATCTCCCAGGCACTGCTGAAGACGCCTCAGTGCTCCCTGCCTCGTCCCCCAGACCCCCAGATGGTACTGACCCCGCTCAGCACATGTTCTTCATGTGGGTTTTCCGGCTACGCCTCTACAATATGAAAGGCTCTCCATCACAGCTAGCTGCTTGTGTTACATGTCACCGGGCAGTTAAAGTTTAATGGCAGGTATTATTGGAAAGGGATTTTTTTTGCAGGGGCAGAGTGTCCCTGTTTTACTGTATACCCCGACTCCTGAATATGTAATGCATACCACATGGCTGGCATCTGGCCAGCTGGAGTGCAGCGTAAAATTAAAGAGTGAGAGAGTATGAGAGAGGGTATGTTTCCCCATTATCGTCAGCCTGCGACTTGATGCTTGACAAACTAGCTACACATATTTTTTAGCAATCTAAACCGCAGGATTCAGCTAATGCCCAGCGGCACAGAACCCACTTCCAAACGCATCCTGTTTCGTCTGTGTGCCTCCTGTTGGTGCTCCGGTCCAGTCTGGCAGAACACGCAACGTGGAGGCATCTCTGCGTCTGGAACAAGGCAGGGAAAGAGAACCACGGAAGGATTGAGATGGGAATTTGTCCACCAGGCCGAAAGGAGCCGGCTCCCAGAATTCCACTGACTCCCTCTCTCTCCATGCTGCTGGGTCCATCAGTACCGTGGACTCATTCAGGATGGGCGGATCTTTGTCTTTTCACACGACCCCTCCAGACAAAATCCCAGCAAGCCAGCGAAGCGAAGCTCACACAAAGTGCCCCAGCTCCACGGCAGACCGGCCCGCAGGGGCCCGGTACGGCTACCCTCTTTCAGAAATGCTAATTAATCATTACGCTCATTACTGATTCACCAAGTGAGGCCCTGGTTCTGCCTTCGCAGTTTGACCACAATCCTATAGACTGTGGTCTCCCTGCAAGACAAACCAGGATTCCACTGATCTAAGGATCAGGAGAAGGGGGACCAATAGACATCCGGCCTTTAATCCGAGCAGCGTAACAACATCGTTATAACAGATAAACAGGCCAGAAATCCCCAGAGGCTCTGGGGGGGTGGGGGGGCGGTGTCCCCATTCACTCTGGTTTCCACACACCACAGAAACCACACTGCTTTTGGTGCGTCTCCAATGTGGGTTTGTTCTCTAAGATGATGAGTTTTACGCTTCACTTCTTAAGCAGGGACTAGGGAGAGAGACGCATGTTTTGCGATATTAAAGAAAACAGGGCTTAAGCCAGCCAATGTGCTACAATAAACAACCTACATTACATAATTTGCCAGATGCTTTTTTCCAAAGGGACTTACAAGTGAGGATCGGGGAGCAAGTCAGACAGTGTCCCTGGAGTAACTGAGGTTAAAGGCATTGCTCAAGTGCCCAGTGGGGAAATTCCTCTGCCAATCACGGGATTTGAGCCAGCAACCTTCCGAACACAATAACAGAGACATTATAAGAAGTCAAGTCCTTACAGTTCCATAAAAGCTTCATTATATTAGATTCTGAGTTAAATTAGTTTTACTTAAATTATAAAATTCTATTGAAATTCTATAAAAACGCATAATTTTTTTTTCATGTTTCCACGCCTCAGGTGCTCATTCAGCACGGACCTGCCGGACAGATGCACGGATCAGGTTCGGAGTGCCGGAGAACTCGGTCTCGGTCAGGCTCCCCGGTCTGATGGACGCATCGCCGCGTCTCACCCTCCTCTTTACACAGATGCTTCCACCAAACCCACCGCCGCAGCTTGTCTTTCCCTGCTGGGCCTGCAGTCGGCCCGGGTGACTCCTGGGGAGCCTCAGACACTGCCAGGGGGGTCAGGGGTCTGGGGGGCCAGCGGGAAATCAGAGAGCACCTGCAGGGGGCAGTTTGTGCCTCCCGCATGCCTCCCGCTGAGATATGCCCTCTCCATCAGGGCCAGGGTGTGGGGGTCTGCTGCCGATTTTACGGCTGGGGGGGGGGGGGGACACAGGAACACACACATTCCTGTGGCTGGTCGAGGGGCCGGATGCTGCCCCCCACTCACTGAGAGGTGGTCCTAGGTCAGACAAGCCATTCCATTCTGGGGGGGGTCCATTTGTCGGTCCAAAAGGGCAGGAGGTGGGCAGATAAAAGCCTTTAGCGCATCCAGAAAGCGGTTAGATTGGGGCAGAATTACATCATTACTTCTCCCACCTACCCGAGGATCTCTGGTGGCAGCCTGGCCCCGAGGAGGCCACAGTCATAACGGCGGAAGATGCCCCTCCCCCACCTCTTCTCCTGTATCCCTCATTCTGTAATGTATTTGCAATTGCTGTGAATTACACACATTTCGATGAAATGCAAGGAGCCTGTTTAGTATAACTTGAACAGATTACCACTGACTCTTTGCAGTGGTAAAGAGTGGGGGGGAAGGCTAATGGCCTATCCCCCCATACCCCATGCTGCTCTGTAGCCAAGAGTATCAAAACAGAGTGGTAATGGGGAACAGAGCGTGACTTCCTGGCTTATGTCATGCTACCCTGGGAAGAGTCAGCAAGAAGCCGGGCTCCCAGGATCAGCATAGAACAGGAATGAACGGGACGGACCAGCCAATGGCCACATCCCATCCTGAAGGTGTGGTGCAGGAGTCAGAGAGCTGTAAGTCACATGACCCTTTAGCCCACACCCGGCAGACCAGACCTGCCTGTCCCCACAGTCCTGTCCTTACGATCGGTCTTCACACACCCCTCGTCTGAGTCGCGCTCCAGGTGCACCAGGAAACCAGCAGGACTGTCCCACAGGTGTGCCACAGGGCATGGAAGTTCTCAGATGTGGCCAGAGCAGACAGAGGAGCCAGGAAGTCACACACCATTACACACGAGGCGGCTCGTGAGCTGGGACTGCTGGTGTTTTGACCTCCGGGGTCGTTCATGTGCTCTGAAATGCGTCCCTGGTGCCCGCTTCACTAACATAACACCCTCACCTTTCTGAGGCCAGTGTGACTGTCTGAATGTGGGGGGTGGGGGGTGGGTGGACCTCATTCACTCCCCCTGTTTACTCTTGTTGAAATAAACACCTAAATTGAACGCGTGACCTTTGAGTCTGAGATGTATTTAAAGGGCTCTTTGACGGGGCTGGAAGGACGGCATTATGCTCTGAGGTTATGCTAAGCAGCTGCGCGTTAATGGAAACGCTGTTTACACATCTTTCTTTTTTCGGACCGGAAAATCCCCCCGAAAGACCTTTCAGCCTCCATCGGCTCATTGTGCGTGGCGCAGGCATTGAAACGGCCGCCTAAGTGGCCCTTGTGCGACGGGCTGCTTGTTTGACACGCCGCTCACGCTCCGTCTCGCCTTGCTCCGCCGCACCTGCCCATCCTCCCCCTGTCAGCGCTGCTCCAGGCCTTCTCTCCCTGCCGCCCCCCTCTGGCACCCCCCCCCCCCCTCTGCAAACACTTCAGGGGGGGGGTACGTCTGCAGGAGGCACACAGCTGGGCTTTGCATAAATCCACCATTCATGTCTTCATGCCCCACCCGGTTCTGTACTGTGTGAGGTTCCTCAGCCTAATCCTGAGCCAGGAGCCCGTCCTCTTGTTGGGGTAGAGTGATGCCATGCTGCCAGTCTCCCTGCACACCCCAATAGCGTTTGCCTTTCCAGCATTCCGCATTCCTGCGGATTTGGCGCACGAGCCCTCCCCAGGTCCGCAGTCCCCCAGCGCCACCTCACACCCTGACCTCTGACCCACAACGCCATGGCGATGACTTGTGTTGTCACCAGAGGCCGTTCCTACGGCCACACAAACAAACTGTGCTCATCCCTCAGGCCCTGGAAACCCTGGTGATCATAGCAAACAGGAAATGCCAATTTGTTGCACTGTCCTGGATTCAACCGGACCCTCTTATGCTTGTGTTTCTCTGTGTGTGAGATCCCCAGGCGGGTCATGGCTGACCAGCCTCTACAGTGCAGCTTACATAAACATTTCCTGGAATCTCAGCACTATTTAATAAAATAAAATCAAGCTAGGAATTTCTCATTCTGAAAATCCTGGGTCACATACACATAACTGAGATGGTCTCAGAATGGCTAGATCCTGTGGATAACAGCAAGGCCCACTGCCAGCATTTACTCAGAAAGATACCAGAATTCCCATGATGCACCTGCCCAGACTGAAGAGTGTGTCATTATGACTTTGTTAGCCTTAGTGGACGTGGGCCTGGGGGTCTGCTGCTGTGGTCCATGTTTCCGATAGGTCAGGCTGCAGTGATGCTATCATGTTACAGAGATCCATCATCTACACACATCTGGAGAAGGTTTTCAGGTCTCGCCCCCCCTCCCCCTTTGATGGCCACATCGCTGCACCCTGATGCCAATACACTCTCATTGTTCTCCCAAAAAATTCTCAATATTCTTCTTTTAATCCTTTTAATCCAAACAAACTGAACATGACTCACAACCTTTCACCTCGCTTGGACGTACTTCTCGCAGCGATTTCATTCGCTCCCATGGAAGTAGAGATTTCACATACTGTGACTGGCAGCTTTCTCAGACTTTCCCGCTCTAACTGCTGTGCCATCAGCTGCTCCCCGCCAAACAGCGCCCCTCATCTCAAATCTAGACTAGCAGTTGTGGAACACCACAAGACGTCTGGCCGTCGGACACCACTTTGTTCCCCCCTCAGAGCGTTGTGAAATGAAAATGGGTTACATAAATGCACGCTGTGGGCTCTGACGGAGGCCTGTGTCAGCCTGTGTGGTGGCTTCATTGTGAGACGTACCTTCAGCAATTCCCCCCCTCCCCCATCCCCAGACTGAGCGCCTTTCACAGAAACTGTGGGGCTATTGGGTAATGCGGGAGAGTAACGCCAAGCCAGTCCCAGCCCACATCGAACGGCGTGTTTTGTTATACTTCACATGATAGCATTTCACTCTGGCCAAACTTGTCAGAACAAAACTTGGCAACGAGAAAAAAATGCAGAACTTAGAAGCCCAGTCATCCTTAATAAACGGCTGGGGAAGGAAGAGTATTAAAAGGGGATCAAGAGTCAATCATGGTTGTGAGGATTGAGTGAAGGCATCACATCTGTAAGCCAATCAGCTTCTAAGGGCCCTGCGCGTGTCTGCTGTGTGGCCTTTGTTTGAAGACACCTGGAATGATTGGTTTTAATCTGCCTCGGTAGATAGGGGAATCTTCATTCAAACAACACCTTCAGCTGTTTCTTTCTGAAGAATAGCAGGATGGATTTACAGGTGTTGATTTCAAAAGAGGTGCACTTTTAGATGTCAGACTCCCTCATGTTATCTCCTGCTTGTTATCTACAGAGGACGAATTTAGCTTTTCATGGTCACGGATATTCATCGGAGGCACAAGACAGTGAATCTGAAAGCGAACGTGGTTGTGAGAGATATCGCGCAGTGTCACTCTGAGATCGTGATCATTTTGATTATTTTTGTTATGGGAGGTAAGGTGGTGGCATTGTGGGATTGTCACCGATCGGAGGCAGATAACCGTGGGAAAGCAGGAGAGTGGAAGAGGGGAAGAAAAAGCCTCTTTGTAGAGTGGTGGAGTCACCCACCCACCTGCTGTCTTACAGAAAAGAGGCTGAGGTGTGGCACTCCCATCCAATTAGGCTGCTTAGAGCTTCTTAAAGAAATAAACTCTACCAGAACAACTGTGTTGCCTCATCCTGGCTCTGCCAGATTGGCACCTCTGGCACAAAATAAAGTGGATGTCTTTCTTTAGAACCTGCAACTAAGACAGCACAGCTTAGCCTGCTAATAACCAGAGTAACCACCTCTCAGCTGACTGACATGGCCCTGATTCTTGGAGTTCAGGAGTGCAGTGAAGCAGCTGTCTAGCTGGCGATCGGGCCTCCATGTCTATATGATCGTCGCAGCGGGAAAACAAGAAAGTTTCTTCTCATGCATCTTTGACCTGGACCTCCTTCCAGCACCTTCAGTGGTCCTGAAGACCAGTTTGGAAATCTCACACGTCTGGCTGTCTAGAGGGGCCCTCGGCGGTCACAGTCCACTGGCTCTTTTACTCAAGATGGAGACAGTCGAACCCTGGTGGATCCCCCTCTGCCAAGCTCAGCGTGCTGCTGCTGGGCTGCATTCAGTCCTGCCGGTGTGTGCCCCGCCTCATTTCCGTGTCAGGGCCCGGACATTCTCAGGGGCATGGCGAACATCGCTGGCAGTCCACACATGCTGCGTTAAGGGGCTGCCCTTCCTGTCCTATACAAAACAGCCCCCCGTTATATATCTGGTTATATGCCAAACTGTCTAATGCATCTGTGTGGGGCAGTGTTTTCTTTCCACCAATAAAACTGCTTTTCTTTTATCACCAGGGGGTCATGGTTCTCATATGTGCGCGTGATCTGGCTTAGGAGGCCGCCCAGCGGGATGCTACTAATCAAACATCCAAAATCGTTGTTTAAAGAATCTGCATCATTATGAAATCCAGTGTGATTGTCTCATGAAATCCTGCTCTGTATGACTGTTGCTGCCATGGGATGGTAGATATGTGTGTGTGTGTCTGTATGTGTGTGGATTAGGTTTATATTATATTGTGGGGACCAAAGGTTCCCTACAATGTGAAAAAACTTATTTTCATGTTGTGTGGAACATTTTTCAGGTCTCCACAAAGATCTATGAATGCAATGAACAGAAGGTCCCCATTTAGATTTGTTATGCCAACGTGTGTGTGTGTGTGTGTGAGATTGTGTGTGTGACTGTGCATGTATGTGTACAATACTTAAAGGCAGACATGGGAGGAAGTTATGCATAGACATCAGATGGACGATGCTCCCGTGAACTTGAATAGCAAGCAGTCAGGGTTCAGGTTACTGGATATTGAGCAGTGAAAAGCTGACTTTCACAAGCCCATTTACAATCCTCCTTCTGTCACCAAGCCCTCCCCTCTGATTTATGCCCTGCGTCAGGGCACAAATCACGCCACTTTTCTGATGGTCCCTAAACGATTATTGATTGCTCTCCCAGTCTCTGGGGGAAGAACATGACTTACCCAAGCCCACAACCTCTAACTTACTTAGCAATCAAATGCAAATATATCTTTTAAAATAAACAGAGACGGTAACGAGCTGGAGACCAGCCCAGCGGAAATGAGACAGAGCTAAACTAAACTTAGCAAACGCGAGCAAGTTAAAGTGGCTCTGGATCAAAGGCGAAGGACCCCTGAATGCATAGGTCCTTAACCTCTGATTGAGGGGTTATTGGCCCTACGTTGTCAGGGGGCCAACCGCTGGTGGCGGTGGTGGGGGATGGGGGGCGGAGTTGCCAATCCGTGGGGGGCTTACTGCTACTTATCTTAAAAGAGCCAAGTGGAGCTGAAATGGTGCTAAGTGATAGCGGAGCACAGATCCCTGCAGGATTTTCTGTTTACAGAGCTCAGGCCTACAGCCTTAAGCAAGAGTGTAGCATGCCTGCCTGTCCTGACATCTGAGATCTGTGATTAAGCTGTGATTAAATCCTTTATCTCACATGGCTGATAGACATTTACTCAGCCCAAGAAACAATAGTGGATCCCTTAGGTAATAAAAGCTTAAAAGGAAATATTTCTGGCTGATAAAAGTATGACTGCTTCACCTGAAAGTTGACAGCACCCCGATAGATGTTACTGCACGGGTCCTGCAAGCATTGCATTTCCAAAAACCCCACCAAAACCATTTTTATTCTCATAAAAACCCGAAGTGCCTGACAAATTGCTTGCCACGCAGAAGTTACGAATTACACATTATTACAGTGACAGCACTGGGACCGTTTCCCGGTTTTTCTGATTTATTCAATAGACCGCCAGGCTCTATATTCCACTGTCGCATTTCAGCTGCGGATCAAGCTGCGCCGCTGACGTGCTGTTTACCGTGAGCCTCTGATACCACGAGGTGCTAGGAGGATTGATACTTCTCTGTGAAGCATGGGAAACGTGAGAAGGTGTATACATTACCTGCAAAAAATAATATATACAAGTTCCTATGTCATTGCTGAAAAAATGTCAAGGAAAACAGTTCATTAGAAGAAACATATGTTATTTTTTTCTAAATGTTATTTTTGTCATGGTGTGTGCAATGTGATGGTGCGCAGTGACTTACATGCACGTACTGGACCCACCAGTCTGCTTTCTGTGGGGGCGGCAACTTATTGCGAGGAAGGGGGGCTTGCATGAAACCTTTTCTCCCCAGCCCATCCTCCATGGGTTCTAGAATCACTCACAGTCTCGTCAGGTCAAATGGAGCAAACCAGAAACTGCTTTACTTTTATTGACCACTGGGAAAAACGTATCTGGAAACTTTCAGTGTGAGTGTGAATTCTCCTGCTGACCCCCCCAACACACACACACACACACACACACACACTCCCGTCTTTAAATTCCTTCTAAATCTACAGAGGCTTGTCACTACACATCGTTTTCTAAGAGTAGGCGGGGGTGGGGGGGGGGGGGGTTCAGGATGTTAACCTGAGCAGGTCTTTTTTCCTGAGTTGTGTTGATAAAAAAGAGGATAAGCAAAGAAACTTGGAAGTTTGTATAAGACAAAGTCTGGGTCAGAACGCAAAGTTGTGTCAGTGCAACTCAAGCCAGTCCACAGGAACCGGACTCACCTCTGCATCTTCTTATATGTACAAATAATTCAGTGGTATTAGGTTGTTTGCCAAATTAAACTGGAAAAATAAATGGAAAATGTTACCTGAAGGTGAATGGAATTCTTTTGAGATTCAATACATGCTGCATGAAGCTCTCTTGGCCAAATGGCAAACCAGTTATTGCGATGTAAATGCTGTTTGGCGTAAAATAACTACCACAATGCATTAAATAATAATCATTGGAATGTTGTGTATAGTGAGATAACTAAACACCATCATGTACGAACAAGCATTTAGTATTATTTGTGCGTAATACTCATTTCATGTGCTGCGTAGACGATGCCCGTATTTTTACAATATGCAGACAATCATATATGTGTATAACATGAAAAAAAATCAAAGGAGAATGGATGTGTCTGTAAATGCCGCGTGCCCGCACGGCGAAATGACGTCAAGAGTATTGCACCAGTGAGAGTACAATAAAAATTGAGTACGGGGGGCATTAATTGAACCGTTACCTGGCGTTTTCACAGAGGAAACTTGCCGTTCATAAATCAAGGAGAGGACACGCCCCCCCCGCTTGTCTCCTGCCCTACAAAGTGGGAGTTGCAGAAGGGAGTGGATTTATCACCGTGAAGAGACTGCCCAAGACAGACTTTGCTAGGAATCTAAGCAGCACAAGATCTCGGACGCCACCCGCTATGGACCCCAAAGTGCCCCTGCTGACCACCCTTCTGCTGCTGGCGGCGTGCACGCTGGTATCACACGGTGAGTTTGGAACAGACCTCACGCAGACTGCCCTAAGCGGCCAGTGTGAGTCACTCGGCACAGCATGCTTTTGCGCCTGATCCTAACTCCGATTTACCTGACACTATGCCTATCTAATAAGCTTCGCCCGGGCAGTGTAGCGCTGTATTGCTGAGGGTTTCTGGATTGGATATGTTCAGTTATTCACGTGTAAATCTAAATGCACTTTTAAAATTAAGTTCAATAAATATAATATTGCATATGTATGAATGCGGGATTTAATATAGTATATTCTGCAACGCTCTTGCTTTTAGAAAGTTACTAAGGTTGTATTTTTGCCGAAATGTTAAACTATATATTGTTCTAACTTATGCAGTGATAAAGAGAACATTTTGGACTAGGCTGAGCGGAATAAATTATATTCACGTAGTGGTATTGAACCTGCAGCCCAAGGGTATGGCGTTTGGGCAGCATTTCGACTTAGTAAAAGTAATCTGTTGCCTTGCTGATTAATGTGTGCACTTCCTATCTCCTTTGTTTTTATTTAATTACTTCCAAATTGGGTTAGGACAAAAGTTGCAGTGAGAGCAGCAGGTACTCACTTCAATCGCTTCGGTATGGGTTTTATGGCCCTGGCTTTCACATGATAATATGTGAATAACCATCAGCATTTGGGGGGTTTGCGGCTGGGATGCCGATGATCCGGCGGCACCAGGCTGGTTTTCACCTTGAGTCTCTTCTGCAGGACATGCCTGCCGAAGGACCATCGTCCCTAAAAGTCTTACCGGCTCGGGTTTCAATATAATATAAGTAAACGTATTTTAAAACAAAGAGTAGAGAGACAATCCAACTTCTTTTAAGGCTTGTTTAAAAGTGGCACCTTCTGAAAGACGACGCGTTTAAATGAACTGTGTTTGTAAATGACCCAAAGCAAAGGGTCGTTTGATAGTAATGAGATGATTACAGAGATTAGGCTTTTTTCAGGACGATAAGCCGCGTGAATGTTATCGCATTTGTTTTGTGTGATGAACTCATTTAGGTAATTTACATTGTTTTATTTTTACTCACACAATCTCCGAAAATGCAATTTCCAGTATCCTGTTTTTATTTACCGAATCATCCAGAAACTATAAGGACAGGATGACTAATTATATGACATTTTAACCGTTTTAATTTAAATGTTTATTATCTAGATTAATCTGAATTGGCTGTTCAAAGTTAAATCAGACGGGAAAGTATATATGTTCAGCTGCAAATCATGAATTTTGAATGCATATTTTATTCGTAATATTTTTATATTGGTCTCATTTTGACTATTGACTGTTGTGGTGTCCAGAGGTGTAGTGCCTGGGCTGGGGGTCTCACTCCTCTCTCTGTGCAGTGTGGCTCTGCAACGTCAGTAGTGTCAAAACTGTCCGTGCTCACCCCGCTCGCTGGCCTCTGTCCACAGCCAAACCCATCAGCCTCTGGGAGCGCTGTTGGTGCCGCTCGTCCGTCAGCAACGTGCCCATGCGGAGCATCCGCGAGCTTCGCTTCCTGCAGACCCCGAACTGCCCCTTCCAAGTCATGTGAGTACCGCACATTCAAAGCAGCTGCTCAGCACAGTGTCATTAACATGGAAAGATGGAGGACCCTGCATTCAGTGGGTTACCCCTCCCCCACCCACATCTGAGGCGTGCACAAAACGGTGATCTTGACATAAAGGCCAAGTGGACGTTAATGCCTGGAGACAGTCCTCCCTTGAGCTGGCCCAATGTCCTGTGCACTGTGTTTAACATTGCCCAGTGACACTATTCTTATAGTGACTGCTGCCCCAAACAGTGAGCTGTTAAGTAAAGGCGCCCTCCTGGCCTCCGGCACTGAGCCCCTGATTCATACACGGGAGAATCTTAGACAGGAAAACTCCCCCAGTTACTGCTAAGTGTCTCCTAGGTCGTGTTACAAATGACTGGATCAAAATAAAGACCGGTGTCTGAGTTTGATCTAACACAAAGATCTCTAAGGACAGGAACTTCTCAGTTCTCCTCTGTTCTTCAGCGAGGTTGGTTAAAGGGTTAGTGGTTACTAACCGTTTGATGTATGTGGGGTTCTGTGCAAACTTCTTATAGGATTCGTGTGTTCAGACGTCTAGGATGAAAGATATAATCAGTAACGACCTTCAGGGAAATAGTGCGAGTTCAAGTAATGTGTCCTGGAGCCGAAACTCTAGCTACACTTTGCCCTTGGTAAATACTATAGGTTTCATCCGGAACAGCAAGCTATAATCAGAATATTGTCGTGTTTTTGTTCGCACGAGTGTCCTTGGCCCAATTTAAATAGGGAACAGCCGAAGATCAGAGTGGATTCAAAGCCGTTTGTGTCTGGGCAGAAATAGAATTACGGATCGTGTGGTCTCCATGTCCCTTTGAAGGCTCGTCACAGGGGCCCGCTAACGAAGCCCAGTCGGCAGCCTCTGATGACGGTCACGCGGGTTGCGTCGCACAAGCGAGCGTGGGTGGTGTCAAACCACGGTGAAATCTAGGCAGGAGAGCGAGAGCTTCGCAGGGGAAGCGGCGCTCCACCACACAGCAGACATGTGCCTGGGAGTTACTTCCACGCGTGACCTGGGGACGGTGCCCCTGTGGGCGTCTGCTGTCTGTGATGAGGACCACATGCGTGGCATCGTGACGGGCTGCCATGAGTTTCTCATTGATTATTATCAGAGGGGAGAAGGCGGCGTCTTTCAGGATAAAACACAGGCAGCTCCACTGGCTGCGGCCTGCATATGGGGGGCTCAGTGTACATGCGCCTCAAAGCCAAACCGTTAGCTTTAATGTCAGCCTCAGATATATGGTGTGTGGAGAGACACAGTGAGGTCACATATCGTTCTCGCTGGTTGCAGTGCTAATGAATTTAAGTAATAAATATAGTATAAATACTGAGACATTTGGTAATGCTTTGCATTAACTGCACCTTCATAATGCCTTTATAATGCATTCATAGAACATTTATAAGCAGCATGTAAGTATACCTTACATCCCAACATGCCTTAACAGTTTAAATATACAATAACAAGCATTATACAACTATACAATTATAATGTTTATTATTACCATATAAGGTCTTTAACTCGATGCCTACGACTGGAGTTAAATATTTACTTTCATTGAGGTTAGGAGGTGCTGTTCTCCCCCTATGTAATCCAGTTATTTTAATTTGCCTGTGTGTGTCGCCGTTTGTCTTTATTAAGCCGAATTAAATAATTAATTGTACTAGAACTGAAACACAGGGTCTCTGTCTTGTACTTTGCTGCACCTGCTTGCCACAATACTGTACCCCCTCTGTAATTTCCGTTGCCATCTTGCCAAGTCAGTATCGCCCCCAGGCTTGGGTTAAACGCCCCGCTGACGCCTCTATTTCCCTCTCCCCTCCCTCTGCAGCGCCAAGCTGAAGTCCAACAAGGAGGTGTGCATCAGCACGGAGACTAAGTGGCTGCAGCAGTACCTGAAGAATGCCCTTAACAAGTAAGGCGAAACCCTTTCGACAAGTAAGAGAAGCAGCGGGTAACCGTGGGAAACGGGAGATGAAATACGAGCCTGTTTCAATGCCAACTCTCACCTTCCCAGAATGCTCAGAGGCGTGCGTGTGTGTGTGTGTGTGTGTATGTGTGCGCACATGTTACTGGGACTCGGGCATGCAGCCCCTTGTGTGGCATTAAAACAGGTCACCATAGTATTTCGCTTCTCCTGTTTCCTACCACTGTCATTGACCTCGTCATGTCCCAGCTCGACCTCAACTCTCCCAACCCAGACTGAAATCCTAAATTCCAATTACCTGCCTCTGTTTCTGTGCCGTACACCCCAGCAATCTCACTGGGCCTCCTGAAAGGCCCAGCCCTATGTCGTGAGGCCGGTCCCGAGCAGCACTGGCTCTGAGGAAGCAGCTTCTCCGCTCCTGTCTTCCTGTCCCCCCCCTTTTGTGGTCTCCTGCCCAAACTTCCGATTATATTCTGTCGGTTTGTTTTTAAACAGTTTCTTACAAGTGGTACAGAATCCAGCGTAAAGACATAAGCTGGCTGCTTACCAGGCAGTTTTCAGCTGCCAGGGCGACAGTGTTGGTTTGATGGCTGGGCTCAGCATCAGCTCTCCTTATTAACCGAACCCTCTCTTTCTCTCTCTCTCTCTCTCTCTCTCTCCCTCTCTCTTTCTCTTTCTCTCTCTCTCTCTCTTGTTTTGCAGAGTTAAAAATGCCAAGAAGGAGCAACAAGCCAATTAGCAGGCTGGCAGAAGTAAAGGTGGCCCCACTCTCTCCCCTCCCCCAGCAGATCACACAGACTCCTAACGCTCACAGTCCCAGTCCTGATCCAGCACTTACCCGCCTGCACTGGGCTGCCGCCGATAAACTCCCCCGAGGCCCGAGGCCCATCAGCGCCACGCGGCGAGACACGCGTCTGACCGGGTGCGTCTCCAAGGCCCTGAACATGAAGTCCTGTTCCAAAAAAGATGCCAGATGGATGCCACCCCTGCCCTGCCCCCCCGCCTCACTTCCTGTCCTGACGGAGGGTGAAAGGTCACTGAAGCGCTCTGCTCCGCCCACGCCCTGCCCACCCTCCACCCACTTCTCCTCCCACACCATGCTCTGAAGCCTGCGGTAGCGAGCCGTGTGCATGACCAGGAAGGCGGGGCCATAACCATGCAGCTGTTATCCTATGCAATGGAAGCCCAGCATCCCTAAGTATTTGGTGTGCAGCACATTAGGGATGCTGCTTGTAAATGGGCACGCAGATGAGTATCTGCCTTATATACAACTGTCCTGCAGCACACCTCTGCATATCAGCGTATCCAAGGTGTGTGCTGGGAACACATACAGACTTTATGGGCCAACATACCTTTATGTAATAGATAGGCCCAAATTTTTATTTTTGTATGTCTCATAAACCTTATAAATGAATATCTGTTGTATTGATGTCAGCTTATCTTAACATTGAAGTACCATTCAGTGGAACTGGATTCTTGGCCAGTTGATAAACAGCACCCCACTGTGGCCACATTAGCGGCAGAGGCAGCAATCCTAATGCCGCCCCCCCCTGCACTGCCATACCCACCCAATAACCCCACCCACTCCCACCACATTTAATGTGAAAGTAAAGACGCCGCAACCAGCGAGTGGTGAACATGCCGTCCACACTGACCCGCTGAAGGAATACCACCTTGCATTTTTGGGTTGTTTGTTGATGAACGGACTCCCCCCCCAGGACTGGCTCTAGCTATAGGCAGCCCCTCGGCCCCTGACTTTCCCGCATTGTGGAGGAAGCGAAACGATCATCATTTTTCTTGATAAGGGTGCCTGCTTAGTAAAGCTTTGCCTATAGGGCCCCTGAAAAGCTAGATCCTTGGTTCAGAAATCAGGACTGTAGTCTTGGTATTGTGTGTCACCTGAGCTCTTTTCCACTGGCCGGGTTTCCTCCGTAGCGCTCGCTGTGGCTCCATCAGTGAGATCCATCCTTATTAATCCACCGGAATTACTGGTGGGGCCGAAGAGTTCCTTACTCCTTTGAGGAGGTCACAGCATCACACTCATTGTGACAGGCGGGACTCGCCGGATTCAGAGAAACTCTCCAGCCTAACGTGTGGCCCGGGCTGGGAAAGTGAGTCCGATTGATAACGAAACGCGTTTAACGTGACGCTACATGCGCAGCCCAGTGCGTACGAACGAAGGACATGGTGCCAGTTTCTGAGCCAGCTGACTACACTTCTCTGGAAGTAAACGGACCCTCTTAGTCCTCTCCTCGCTCCCCAGACAATGTGAAGACACCTTGTGTAAGGCAGCCGCCAGTCACATATTCGACGACTCCTTCCGCTTGTTTACTGTATCTCTCTGTCTGTATACTGCCATTCGTTGTTGTTCTTTTTTCACTTTTATATTTTTTAATAAAGACAGACAAGTAGAATGTTGTTGGCTCCACTTCTTGCCATCTTTGGCCATCATCGCCCCTTAAGTGCACGTTAATTAGATGTCACGGTAATCCCATAATCACATTACAGCTCTGATGCTGGTGCCAGCCTAACACCGCACACAGGTGCCAGGAAGCTCAGCTCCGATCGGATCATCTAGCAAGCTGTAGCTGGGGGGGGGGCAGAAGGTCAGGCAAAGGTATTCCGTCGTGGCCTGGAGTGGGGTGAAGTCAGGTAAGCTTGGCGTCTTCATGGGTGCTCTGTTCTGTTTAGGGCAGAATGTCACTTGGCGTGGCTCATGGAGAGAACCCGGGGATTGGGATGCCGCCCTCCACCCAGAATGCCTGGCTCATCAAAGCTGTCAGTGCCGATAACCAGAAAAGCCACACAATGAAAACATTAATAGGAGTGTCACAGAACACGGGCAAACGTGTCCTTGCAGGTCACGATGACACCGGCTGAACCTCAGTGTTGAACCCATGCAAGCTGGCCATACGCTGGGTCATATTGGCAGTCCCACTACCCCGCAGCAGCACACCCCTGCCACCGGGGGCATCAGTGAGAAGCTGCCCAGTTGTGAGCAGAAATCCTGAAATGGATCAGCACGAGGCGGATAGCCAACCGTGGCTCTGAACTGCCGATGTCATGTGACCAGCAGCACCCCCCAGTCAATGCTGCGTTCCCAGAGTTTTATCAGCAAGCTGTGTAAAATTAAAACAGTGTGCGGCACATGCGGCTGGTGGCATAAAAGCCGGGGCCCAGTGATAAGCCGCAGCTGGAATCCTGACTGTCTTGCTGCAAGCCGCTCACGGTGAGACCCCAGTGTGGTGCATAGTGGTAGGACCCCGGAGGATTATGGGAAGGCAGGGAGAGACACACACTCCACTTCTATCAAAGCAGTGATTGGTGTTTTAGAGACTTGCGATATTCAGAGTTACAAGGGGTCTAAGCTCCCCACACTAGCTATTGGTTCAAGTCCCCCCATAGTACTGTGTACACTAAAGGTGAAAGCGCCGAAAGCGGCTCGGGATGCTGGCAACACTAGGGAAAGACACATACTGCATACTGTGTGTTACTTGGCTCCCATGACGGGGTTTGTCATTATTAGCAAAGTCTGGAATTCCCCAAAATATCAGCTTTGACTGCAACACGTTGACCCTACTTTCCAAATTCACACAGTCAGACTTATCCTAGGACAAGCTCAGGCTTGCGTAACCTCTCTGGGTTTGGCAGAGATCAGCGTGTGAGAGGCTACAGCAAACTTAAATACATATCATACACCCTGCACCACTGCCTGCTTTGATTTCAGAAAACAATGACAGGCAGATGTATTATGAATCCCTGCCCGGCAGGGGATGGCCTTACTGGGGTTAATATTGGCAGCCATCTTGTGCTCTAACAATTGCTGTGGTGTGAAAGTAAGATGGAGAGCAGCTGTGGCATGGACATGATGCATGCTGGGATTGTTTCTGCATGAGCCGCGCTCAGCATGTGGTTACAATGAGATCTGAGTGTTTGTACCATTTGCGGTGTAAACCGTACACTGCTTGACGTGACCACAGAAGTAAACGTTTGGCCTATAGGTAGCACATAGACACCGCGATCATTTTAAACTCTCACGTCAGCCCCATGTCTGCATAGTCGCCCCACTCAACGGGCCATTTCTGCCTCCGTATGTGTGCCGTGATGCAGCCAGTCGCAGCTGGATGCAGCTGTTAGCTGACCAGGTCAAAGGTCAGATTTTAGCCAGGAACTAGTCAGGGTGGTCCTCAGGTAAAAATCAGAGAGAAAGCTGGACTATTAATGCTAATTTTATGACTCAATAATTCTCCGTGAGCCAACGTGAGCACCTCCCGCCCCCCCCCCCCTTTCCCCCATCAGCTCGTGGCTCTGGGTTATTGTAACGGAAAATCGAGTATTTTCATAAAACCATGCCGAGATCCATCTATGGGGGGTACATTATCTGCAGCCTGCCTATGATTCATGACGCCAAGGGTAACAGCCTATTAAATTTGCATACATCATGGCGGTGTTCAATATTCATGGCGTGATGAACGTTCTCCTGCTGTCCTGCAGCTCGCGATCTGAGGGATCCTTGGCCTCCGCGCTTCGGTAGCGGCCTGTGCCCGCGTTGCCCTGCAGCCATGTGTATTCAGCCTGTCCCTGGGGGACTGTCACCGGAACACCCCCTATCTGACGACCCCAGGGCGACCCTGGGCTCGTGGTGACAGAGAGTCAGGATGGGGGCATGTTCAACACCACTGATTACATCCACTTACTTAATGGCATTTAGTACCTAATTGTGTTAAGAAATGGGACAGAACTCAGGACATAAATCACTACTAAGGACCAAAGGGACCAAGAGACATAATCCAGGGCTGCAGACAGTCCCAGCAGAACTGGTCAGAGGGAAAGTGATACAGAGAGAGGCCCAGCTGGGACGGAAACAAGGCAGCGGGGGGGCAGCATTGATGCGAAGATGAAAACCGTGAAAAACCCCCCATCATAGCTCTCACTGTCCAGCCCAGCATCAAGGCTCAGGCAAAAGACAAAGGCAGTTTTACTTCCTACTAGTTTGGCAAAAGATCTGTTGAAGGTAATCTGCTAACCAGCCAGTGTTAAAACTTTTTAGTCTTGACCGATTGATCAGTGGGAATCATGATCTATATATGATGTTATAAGTCTATGAGATAAAATCGGCACCTGAAAAGCAGGCTAGAAGGGTGAACTGAAAGCCGAAACCAAAAATCTATCTGTTATTTTACTTTGTGTGCAGCCTAAGTCTACTTCAATGAAAAGGGGGTAGTTAGTCACTGTAAGACACTGCTAATGAGTTACTAGTTTGTTTTCGCTGAGTCCCAATAATACAGACAAATTGCCAAACCTAATACCACACACACATACACACAGACACACACACACACACACACTCGTGTGCCGCATGATGGGGACAGAAACGCCGAGCCGCCATATGAGGCTACAGGCTCCACGTCCCTGATGAGGCATCATCCCACAAACTGCACTTTCCAGTAGACCAGGGAGGCCACGTCACTGAACTCCCAGGCACCACACAGCTGGATGTGAAGCAGGAATCAGCGGGCACACAGGCCGAGTCTGAGAGGTATTAGCTATGCTTGTTAAAAGAACAAGCGCCGAATGTTTAAGGGCAGAGATGGGGGCGGCTGTCAGAGACGCACCGTGAACCAGGAAATAAATAATGTGCTAAATGGAAAAGCGCTTGGCAAAGGTTGACGGAAAAGCTCATGTTTGGGAAGTAAATGTTTGTAAACTCCATTGACATTTATTTAGTGCTTGGTTGAAAAAAGATCTGCACAATTTTTTAAAAGATGACCGTTATTCCTTTTTGATTCCGCTTGGACCTAATTTCAGTAATTGAAAACGGTCCATCTACCTTTGGTCTGTCTGCCAGAGGTGAGACCTCCCTGAGTCTCCCAGGATGCATTTCTCTGTAGTGACTGTCACATGTTTGGCAGAGTAACTTGTTTTGAGTGCCTTGCACCTTGTGCTGTATGTACCGGCTCCGGGTCCTGCTGTGACCCAGACGAGAACACCCAGCTGGAAGATGGATGGCTATTTGGTATCAGGGGTGCAATGGGGGAGGGGGGGGAAAGTTAGGATGATTCCAAGGGCCCCTCACTCAGGGCCCCAAAAAAAATTGGAAAATAACCGGATTGGCCTGGACTGGGGGGCCCAGTATGCTTCCAAAATCTCTAGCAACACCCCTGTTTGGTATAATGTATAAGTTATATTCTAGCTATTTTCAATTATCTAGCTACAGAGGAACATTTGGTAACACTTCACTTAAAGCACTCATGTATAATACATTATAGATACCTTCATATTATGATCAGTATAAGAATTAAGGATGCTTTGTACTGCATTATAAAGGTATCTATAGTACATTATAGATGAGAGCTTCACAGAGCATTCATAATGCATAACAAACATGGCTATAATGTGTTATGCCTTTTTATAAATAGTTATAACCATGTTTATAATAAATTATGAATTCACCACAATGCATTATGAAGGTATCTATAATCCAGGGGAGCCCAACCTTTTTTAACTCAAGATCTACTTTTCAAGTGGCTGGTGTGCCGAGATCTACCAGTTTTAAATAGGGAGCCACAGCCATTACTCTATTATTACTCAAGCTATTGCCTTTCTACATACTTAACATGCACACAGCAAATCCAGACAAATCCAGGTAATTCTCCAAAGTGTAAATAAATGTATTTCACTACCTTACTGGGATTGCTGGCACTGGAAAGCTGTCATTTGCAGCCTTACTTCTGGTGTTCAGCTTGGTAAAAATTGAGTGCTGTGCTGCGCACCGACTTTTCAGTTTTAGCACTTTTCGGCTGCATATGGCTGTTTTTGCAGGGAACTCTGTCTCGTAGCTTTAAGGTCATGCTCACATTGCATATAAGACTTTGAGTAAACAAAAAAATAATCCTTTTCCCACTCTGAATGATCTTTTGGCTTCTGACATGTTTGCGTGCTAAATGTTTACAGTACACGATTAACTGCACACTGAAAATGGGCGCATGCCCGGAAGTGCACGGCCACTTGCGACGCACTGCGTGATCGATTGAGAATTACTCCGCGATGGACTGTCTGGGCACCAATAATGCATGATACGTGGCAGCTTTGAATAAAGCAAACATTCTAACTGGGTTGGTAATTACACAAAGAAATACAGAAAAAACTGTATCCTCTGGGAATTTTGCAGATGATGAGACACACATCCTGAAAGCTGGAGGGGCTGCCCAGCAGAAGGATGTCCTGCTTGTGGACAATGGGAGCGGCCTGGCCCAGCCTTCAGCCTGCTGATGACCTTGGCATTGCCTGCTACTGTATTACCTTTAAATCTTTCACCAAATGCTGCCCAGCGCTCATCACATTCAGTGCCCAGAAATGCCAAGATGCCTGAGTGTTTCTGCAGCTGATATCGAGCAGTTACAGGACAGGAAAGGTGACTAAGAATACAGTCATCTCCTGCTAAACCAGTGTTTCTTAGGCCAGCTCCTTCCCAGCTCCCAGAACACCTTTACCAGGTTCTCGGTGTTCTTGATTGTTTAGTTTATGTGTGCTGGGTTGAGAACCACTGTGCTAAAGACATTAAGATCACCTGCTCACTTACAAACGGTTGAGGGTTTCAGAGAATCGAAATGGAAACAGGGATACAGGGATACAGGGACAACACGGAGTCCCCTGGAGAACGCTGAGAACTTCAGGTGCAGCCCTGTAGATCTCAGAAAGATTTTAAATCAGCAACTCTGGCTGAATCTGTGTCCTGTCAGCATGATCTGCTCCTCCGTCCATTCAGCCTGTCTCCCAGCACGCTGGCAAGAACCCCTCCGTTCCAGACACTCTCCGCCAAATCCCCGCCAAGGTCCAGATTTACCCCATTTCTTGTGGTTGTCACTCGTAAAATTATAACAGTGTGGCATGACTTATACTGATGTTCGGCTTCAGAGGATAACATGCCGACGCATTCAGAGTTAGAAGTTGAGTACTGATACTGCTCAGAATTAATTATAAACATTAGTGTCTGGTTCAGCAGTCATCATCTTGGAAAACCCAGCATCTCTTGCAACCGTAACTCTGTTTCATCACATTCCAGCTCCATATTGACCATGACGATGAGAACTGGGTCTCAGGACCAAGAGGGCGGATTCTGGGTATCCACCCCTCCTCCCGGTCCCCCACTCAGCCACTAACTTTTACACATTCCTCACGTCTCTGCATTCTGCCAAAAGCCGCCTTGACTTAACGCCCCCCCCGTAAATCTTCTCTTCTTTGTCCCCCGCTGAAGGCTGTAGATCAGCCTTGACATGGCAGCTCCTCGCCGCAGAGCAGACCTCCTGCTGAACTGTATCTCCTGCCTCAAAGTGTGCCCTTTATCTGGCCGCCCTTACCACTGACCTCACATCTTTCCTTAAACATCTGCGCAAAAAAACATCTCTGAAGCATGGGAAGTTCCCCTGCAGAACACCTTTCTGGCAAAAAAAAAAAAAACAGGCATGTGTCGAGATCTACAAAACCTACAAAAACTCAGGGGGGATGGGTCGCACCATCAAGGAACACATCGGTTTCCTGCGGTGGGTACGATGTGCACGATTAGCACGGGCAAAAGGTGATTACGCGGGTCCAGTAATTGTGCTCGCCATCAAGGCTCTCGTGATCCAGGCTGCATTATGGCCACATAACCACCTTCCGGGGGCCGTGACAAAACGACGGTCGGCTTTGCTTGTCAGAAGTAAAGTGCCGGTAGCTCTCTGACCCGTGGTTTACATAATGACCGGTGTACCGACTAGCCATGTGGCCGGGAAGGGGATGCACGTCCCATCTGGCATGGAGCACTTCACACTCTCTGCAGATTTATGTAATCTGAGACCATCTCATGTTGTCCAGGGACTAGAGTAATGTCCTCTCAAGGACCCATGAGATCCAATTTAGGTGCAGTAGGACAGCCTGAGTAAAGGTTACTGTCTCTACCATTCCTTCAGGCCAGGAAGTAATTACGCCGTTTGAGAAGGTGCGCTTTTAAACTTCACACTTCCTGAGTGCTGCGCAAGTCACTATATCCGTGTGCGCACCGGACCAGCATGCAGATATAATTTAAAGAAATGCCATGCAAAACTTGTTCATCTATAATCAACGTTTTTGTCCAAATAAACAGGCAGGTACACAGCATAGCTTAAATTTTCAGGATCTGATTTCTTGGACAACATCTCTGTGACCTGTACAGTTTTGTCTGCATCTTTTCGGCTTGTCTGAAGGTCGCTTTTGGTTCTCAGACTAAGGCCTGGTTCATACGTACTGTTGGCGTGGCTGTGCTACAACGCAGGCGTCATAGTGCTGGACCAGCCACACTCCTGGATTTTCATACTTCATGCACTAATGTACCAGGCCTGGGGTGACGCTGTAGAGTGAAGCTGTGCATTTATGAAGAGTGACATGGATGTTATATTAAAGATAATTCTTTTACTAAAACTAACTGCGCACTTTTCTTATGTACTTATAGTACATAGACAGGTATATGGTATTGCAGTTATAAACATATTTTATTTTAGTTTGCAGCCATCTGGAAGTCTTTATAATCTCGTAGCGCGGAACCTTATACTTGCTGGTATTTCCTGAATTTCTCAGCCAACCCTTCTTTGAATCTGCTAGCCATGTTTGTTTTCAGTCTGTTCAGATAGGTTGGAAAAGGTGTTTATGTGCAATCTTTGTCCGCTTTCCTTTCTGACTTTCTGCTACTTTTCACCTAGCCGATGGATGATGGAGGCACGTTAGCATTATGCTGTTCAAATTTCCAAGTGGTACGTACCCTCATGAATGGGCCCCCAACACGATTTCCCAAGTGGGGTCCCCCTACCCCCAGCCACTTGGTCATATAGCACCTTGCACAGAACCATGTCGACACTGGTAGTCCATGAACCAAACTGCTTAGATACTATCGAGAATCAAAAAATGGTTTGTAACTATAATATGACGCTAAAATATAGCGTCAGTAAGCATGTGGCATGCTTGTACCAAGACCTAACAATGCGGATGACTGGTAATGTTGCACGCACATGTCATAGAGACATGCAGGAAAAAAACACTACATGCCCAGAGACAGGGCTCACATGTGTGCATTAGGAGATGTGACTGACAGGTCTGCATGTGCACACAGCCAAGAATGCCCTGATATTAAACGCACATATGCAGAGCATGATGCATGTTTTGTTTTAAATGGCAGGCCTACTTTAGTGATAATTACTAAGAGAATAATTTGACAAACCCCTGTTAACTTACTGCCTGATATATACGAATATCAATCGCTCATAGACGTTTTGTAGGTTGTTTACGACCAGTTAACCCTTATTGGGTTCACGGGCTGCTCAGCCTTTTAGGTGAAATCAAACCAGATTCTGGAATATATGCAGTAGTTCTACTTCTTAAAGGAACAGTATATCAACCTTACTATTTTTCAAATAACTTCAGGTTGAACCTGCATGACATTAGCCTGCATTTCAATATAAATTAAGAAATCGATGTTTTTACAAACCTACAAGCAAACAGAGATCTTTGTTTTTAAAGTATATAACTTTTGATCAGATTTATGCTGCTGCTTTACCATGACTTATGCAATTTTGTACTTAAACTTGTACTTTTTGTACTTTTTTGTACGTAAATTTTTCAAGTACTGTCAGGCAGTAGGTAAAATGCTGACGGGAAAAAAGGATAATATGTAAACACAGCCAAACAAACATGAACAAATAAATAAATGTAGCACTGTTGCTTCACACCTCTGGGACCTGGGTTCGAGTCTCTGCCTGGGTTACATGTGTGTGGAATTTGCATGTTCTCCCCGTGTCATCGTGGGGAGCTCCTGTTTCCCCCCACAGTCCAAAGACATGCTGAGGTTGATTGGGGTTACTGGATTTGCTCATAGGCATGCATGTGTAAGTGACTAGTGTGTGAGTGTGCCCTGCGATGGGCTGCCCCCCCGTCCAGGGTTGTTCCCTGCCTCGTACCCATAGCTTCCAGGATAGGCTCTGGACCCCCCACAACCCAGTCAGATATGCGGGTTGGAAAATGGATGGAAACAAATATAGATTGATGTTAGGATGTTTTTTTCTGTAGATTTTCTTTTTACCAGTTTTGGAATGTAGTTTGTGGGTAAGGCCTCTTCTGTCCATGATCAGAAGGTTATTGGTTCAAATTCTGTTGTTGACAATGGGCCCTTGAGCAAGACCCATCTATTCATTTTCTGTAACCTCTTGTATTATTCAGGGTCATGGAGGGGTCTGGAGCCTATGGGCATAAGGCAGGGAGCAACCTACGATGGAGCACAACCAATCATAGGGCACCCTCACACAGCATTCACTCACACATGCATACCTATGGGCAATTTGGTAACTCCAATTAACCTCAGCATGTTTTTGGACCATGGGGGGATGCTAGAGTACCTGGAGGAAACCCCACAATGAAACAGGGAAAACATGCAAACTCCCCACACGTGGAGATGAAGCCATGACAGAGACTTGAAACCTAGTTGCAGAGGTCAGAGGCAACAGTGCTAACCAGTGCACCTCCCTGCCACCCAGGATAAAAGGCATCATTTATAATGATATAATCCACTCTTTGCTTTTGTGACTCTGGAGGGTCAATGACCTGGAATTCATAACAGTGTTACTACATTCATTCATTAAAATGAATTCTTCTGTGTGCTTTTTGTTTGTTCTACTGATTTTTTTTGTCTGCTAGCACCCGTGCTACCATTTAAAGTAAGAGTACCATTAGAAAACCAGAATGCGGGGAGGGTACACAGGGCTACCAAAAGGGCATCTAAACCACCAAATTCAGAAAACTGGGAGCCCTTTGGACTCTCATATGATTTCACAATTTGTACATCCCTGAACTTAAATATTTTTTTTTGTCATGAAACTGCTTTCAGTGTGTAATACCAACAAGGAGCTGAAAAATACAACAAAAATTTTTTAATGTAATATGTAATGCAATTTTCTTTTTGTTAAGATGAATTTTATGAAATTGGTATCGAAAACAGTATCATTCAGGAACTGGTATTGGAGTTACGGGATTGATACTGGTACTGAAAACCTTTATTGGATACTCAGCCCTAGACACCAGTGCTCTTCCACTGAGGGACAAGAATGCTAATGCAAACTTCAAAGAGACTGATATGTCCAGCAGAAACACTAGGATTGAAAACAGCACAAAGAGAAGAGCGGTGAGCATTGTGAACATTCACTGTGCCTAGGGAGCTTATCTCTGACTTTACATCTGAAGCTTGTAGCATAGCATGACTTCTGTCCCTTAAATATGTGTCACAGGACAATACACATGGCTGGTCTTTGATATTAAGTTGACATAAATGATAATACCCACACCAAAGTGATTAGATGCCATGAACCAATAAACTGATATGCACCCCCAGCACAAGACGATATGAAAGAGTATGCTGACAGGACAAGCTGCAGGAGCACAAACAGATACGGGACCTTGGAGTGTGACTCCCAGTGGCCTACTTAGTGACGCCTGCTTAGTGGGACAAGGGTCCCCTATCGGGCAAGATCCCTAATAATAATTAGGTCTAATTAGGGTCATTAGCTCTATGACTTGACTGAGTATGGTCACTGAGGTTCACTTGCAATTAAGCGCCTGATAGTCTCCGCTTCCAGCAATGACTGGGCCCTTAATGGGAGAAACAACAGACATCTTACAGCCTCAAAATGAAACAAAGATTTCACAATGAAATATAGGAGGTGCAGAAACACCATCCGGCTTACAGATGCACCAACAGACTTGAGACTGACCCGTCTACTGGGCCTTGAGTCCTGCCAGGGTCCCGCAATTATGGCTACACTGAGCGGGCAGACATGCTAAACCGTTTAGCAAGTGTCGCTCTTGTGCAATGGTACTACATCACTAGTTCCAAGGAGCCGCAGGGGATGCTTTGTGGAAACCAGAGCCTCAGGGTGCAAGTGAAGGAACATGATTTGAAGAGGACCCATAAATATTCCATTAAAAATAACGATGCAGGACCAAGGAGTGCTAACAGCCATGTCACACGCGGCACAGCAAGCTGAGCTGACTTCCCGGCTTGGCGAGGGCCAGTCTCACCCCCCGGCACCAGCTGCAGGAAACAATGTATATTTGTCTTCCTCTAGAAGCATCTAAGGCTGTTATTAATCAATACACATCTACTTCCAAAAGCTGTGTGATTAATCTCCGCAGGGAGTAGGAAGGTCACCTGGAGCCTGGGATTCTTTGGAAAGACACTGCCATCTTGGGACATGAGCGCTGTACCCTCCGAGGTCAAGAAAGGAAGAGTAAACTCAGTCTATTGTAACAGAGAAAGATCCCCAGAAAGCCAACAGCAAGAACACGAGGTTAAGGACAGTCTCAAATATCTCACTTTAATCTATGACTGCAGCTGAAGTTTCAGTGCACGAGAAGGTAGACTCATCAGTCCCAGATGTGCTGATGTGTTTATGTAGCACGTCTATCTAGACTTAACCTGGGTGGAACGCAGTGAAACAAGCACGGGACTTTCCTCTAAGCCAGTGCTGCCCTGCTCATGACAGAACTTGTCTTCTTTGAGCTGGTAGCAATCAGACTCTGGATACCAACCCCCTCAACAACACCTCCGGGGCATGTAGCCGGATGAGGGCCCGCTGACCCCTCCCCAGCAACTCTCCCGCACCATCATATCCACAGCATAGCCCAGCTCTGGGCATGAGGGCCCCAGACCAATCGTGTTTTTTTTTTTTGTTGGTGTGACACATAAAGTCAGAGTCGTGTAAGGATTAGTGTCGTTTTAATGGCTGGACAAACCGGGGCTCAACAACCTTCCTGAAAACGAGAAAGTAAGGAATGTGAGGACCATGAGTAACCCTTCCATCTTCAAGACACACCTTAAGACCCATCTGTTCCATGAATTCCTTTACTAACCTGATGCCTCTTCATGCTCTTCAAATGCTCTTATGTTACACTTCCTAGCCCATGAGTAGTCTTATTAGGTTTTTACTTTTTCAACAGTTATTGTTTTATGCTCCAAACAATAACAATAACCTCTGCTTCAATTCTGCTCACACTTGTACCTGGGCATTCACTGGAAACTCAGTCTAGCTTCACTTGTCCCTAGTTGACAGCATGAGTGTTTGCAATATGCTGTTTATCCCACTCGTAGGTCACACTGGACAAAATCGTCTGCGAAACATGTAAATGTAAATGTAACTGAAACCAGGATGATTGGGAAGGAACTATTATGGGATCGACCTCCAGGAGCTATTGAGATTAAGACACCATATGAGGCTGATTAGCATCACATGTTCCACCCAGGTAGCACAGGAAAGTGAGGCCTATTGCAGAAGCAGAGGAGGACCGTTGGGTTCGAGAAGCTCGAGAGGCCTATCACACCTCTTTTTGTTATAGCGCATATCTGTGTGGAAGGCGGGACAGGAGCGCAAAGCCTCCTCAGCTACACTGCGGGACCACACTGCATGATCTGGACAGGAGCGCGAAGCCTCCTCAGCTACAGTGCGGGACCACACTGCATGATCTGGACAGGAGCGCGAAGCCTCCTCAGCTACAGTGCGGGACCACACTGCATGATCTGGACAGGAGCGCGAAGCCTCCTCAGCTACACTGAGGGACCACACTGCATGATCTGGA
>JAABNY020000063.1:12244382-12263217 GCA_015164015.2 Brevimyrus niger | reverse complement strand
AGTGGGGGAGAAGATTTGCCCGGGGTTAGTGCGGCTGTGGTTTGTGTTTGTGAGAGAAGGGGGTTGGCTTGGGGGGGGGGGGGGTGGTGGTGTGTGTTTTGCCGTGTGCTGAAAGCCACAGTGGGCTGGGTGTTGCTGTTTCTGAGTCATGTGACCTTCTGCAATTCCCCTTTTATGTTCCGCACACGCCTCTTGGCAGCATCGTTTCTTAATTGGCTTGCTAAGTCGGTCATATTGCCTCAACGCTTGCAGGCATGAATGCTTATTGCGCGTCAGGCACTAAGGGGAATATAGGTCATTGTAAGGCGGCCGTAACCTGTCGCGTTATTCAGTCTTAACAGCGCCGGCAATTCCCAAAGACAGCGCCGCGATGGGTTGTTTACAGGCTGAATGAGTAATTCATTTCTTACTTATAACCTGGAATAAGTTTTCCTGCTGTGAAAACGTTCTACGGGGTAACATTTCATGGTGGATCATGGGCGGGCCGGGCAGTATTTCTGGCCATTATGATGTGGGACGTGGGCCGGGCCGGGCCTGCGAGGCGGCCCCCTCATCGTAACTCTGGCCGTCCCCTCAGACAGATCTTCAAGCAGTTCCTCACAAATCGAGTGCTTAAAGACCCCAAGCAGCGACGCTTCTTCAAGTCCAACGACATTTACGAGCTGTTCACGCTGAGCGACCCCGACGGCTCGCAGGGAACAGAAACAAGCGCCATATTTTCAGGTAATTTACAAACCGAGCCAATTACGCTTCTGAATGGGAAATTAAACGCGGTCCGTAGCAAAGCTGTCAGCCATTCTCTTATCCTTGTTCTGACACTCGCGCGTTTAGATTTACTTGGATCAGCTAAAGGAGATGATTTTCTCCTGATGGCATCGTCACCCCCATTTTGTAAAATGCTGCCAGGTACCGGTTCCGACGTCCAAGTGCCTCAGAAGCCCACAAAGAGGAGGACGCCTCCGCAATCGAGCCCGAGGTGTCAGAACGGGACCATAGACCCGAAGGACCTCCCGCCAGATGTGTCGAGAAGCGGCGTGACCTCCCTGTCTCCAAGCCACAGTGTGAGCGCCGTCGGAGACGCCAGCGGATGGATGGTGCCCAACGGCTGCGCTGCCAGCCCCGAGGGCGGGGGGAGCGTGGGGGTTGCCGGCAGCCCCCAGGACCTCCCTCAGAAACAGAGGGAGAAACGGAAGCACTGCAAGTCCAAGGACAGGGTGGCCAAGCACAGGGACGCCCGCTTCGAAGGACAGCGCATCCCACACCTAGTGAAGAAGCGGCGATTCAAAAAAGCAGACAACGATGATGAGGAAGAGGGTGAGCGGAGCAAAGATGACCAGAGGAAGAGTGATGACTACGTCTTGGCCAAATTGTTTAAGAAATCAGGTAAAAGTAAATAATAATAATAATAATAATAATAATAATAATAATAATAATAAATGAGAAGCCTCCTGACATCATAGCCAGTGAAAGAAACTTAATGCATGAAATCATTTGCCAGTTGTTTGTGTGAACCTTTTATTTGAAATCCAGTCAGGAAAGATGGGTGGATTGGGTCCATTTCTTCACCGAAGCAGCTTTGTTCATTGTGCACTTTTTTCCCCAACCTTTCCCAGGCATCCACAGCGTGATGAAGCACGACACAATCATGGAGGCCTCTAACCCCGACTATGTTCTCGTGGAGGCCGAGGCTGAGCGCGTGGCAAAGGATGCCCTCAGGGCCCTTAAGGTGTCTCGCCAGCACTGCAGGCTGCCCTTCGCACGTGGGCCTGCACGCAATGACGGCAGCTGTCCACCGGGGGCGCCACCCCCTTCCAGGTACGGCCCTTGTGACTGGCTCAGGGGGGTTTTATTCAACCTGTGTTTTGTACTAGATAGAAAATCAAGAACAGGCCTACAATTGTCACAAGTGACTGAAGGAGTCCCTGAGCAGCCATTGTGCGTTTGCTTCATAAAAGCATTTAAAGCTACTTAACGCCATGCACTGATTCAGGAGCATGGAAACCCCAGCAATGGTTGCCAGTCTGATTCAGATTAAATATTGAATACTTCCTAGTAAGCCTTGGGATGCATCTGCAGTAGCGGAACAAACTTAAGTTATGTTTGTAGTCTGCTAACCATTACCTACAAACCATTAAATCAGCCAGCTGTTCACAGCTGCAAATTCTGAGTAGCGTTATGTCGAAAAGCAGGGGCCATCTGAGGACGTCCTGCCTGTTTTCATCCTCTGCCTTGGACCATCAGAAAGTGTCCACGTTAAAGGCAGTATAGCGAACCCTTCACAGCTGCGCGTTTCACATTCGCTGTTTTAGTTATTCACGAATTGGCCATTAACAAGAATATTTTCGGAGCTTCCTGAAACACAGTAGAAATTCAGACGGAGTGTAAGCCAAGAACAATACCGAAAATGATTTGGATCACATGACATCACGTAATATATACATGATACAGGTTTGTTATAGTAAGTGCATAACATAACTTTGGTATTAAAAGTCTTGCCTTGGGTATCCCGTGCACCTTTGTCTCCGTAACCAGCCTCCCTCACATGTTAGCTGTCATTGTGCCTGTGGACTCTTGTGTTTCTCACAGTAACTTTTAATCTTTTCAGTGCCGCTTATTTTGAGTCCAAAATGTAGTGCTCCCAGTGCATACAGTACTGATGTTGTATATACAGGGGCATAATATAGATGGTTTGTATATTATATAAATAGATCTAGATAGGAAATGACATTGATATGCAAAGTGAACAGTTCAGTACTGTTTGTTTAGAAATTGGTAATAAATAGACTGTGTTATCTTTCAGGCTACAAAGACTATTATGGGTTGAGATTAGGGGTACCTATTATTTGATAATATTCCCATTATTCCGTCCCCTTCGCCTCACAAATGTGAAGGGGTCATTGTACTTCAGATTATGCTTTTTTGCCAATTCTACATGCTGAAAGAAGCTTTTCTTTGCTTTGACATCTTCCCATTTCGTTCAGCAGGAGATTTGGGAAAAGGAAGAATCCCATGTTAGCAGAGAGCCATGCTCTTGTGGAGCGCTCATCTGACAAATGCAAGGTACCCCGTCAGTTGTTCTGTGTCATGCATGAGGTCGACAGCAAAGCGGGTGCATTATGGGATGTGCCCTTGTTGCTCTGCTGCGCAGTACTGCCCCTTGTGGTGGTTGTGGGAGCTGCCTAATGGACCTCTTACCTCCTGCTCTGCTCTTTGAATGACTCCCTTTTGTTAGGATGCCGCCATCGTAAAGAAGTTCGGTGCTAAGAAGGGCCGCCCCCCCAGCCACTTCAGTGGGCAGGAACTGGAGGAAGATTCCACTTCCACAGCCCTCTCATCATCCTCCCTGCTGGCCAAGATGAGGGCCAGAAACCATCTGAGCCTCTCGCAGAGCTTGGAGGAGGAGGAGGAGCAGCAAGATGAAGGCGGCGTGGCTGTTACGCTGGTCCCCACAGAGCACGACGAGCTGCTGGTGGAGCTGAGGAACTTCATAGCCTTCCAAGCCCAGGTCGACGGGCAGGCCAGCACTCAGGAGATCTTGGCTCATTTCAGCCCCAGGCTGTCGGCCTCCCAGACGGCCGTCTTCAGGGAGTTGCTCCGGAACCTCTGTCAATTCCACCGCAAACCTGGACAAGAGGGCATCTGGAAGCTTAAAGCTGACTTTCGCTAAGGTGTTGGTCATGTTGGCACAGTACGCTTTGGTGCTACTCTAAAGACAGTTTGTTTGGACTCTGCCTGAACGTTCCTTTGGTGCTAGTAATCAAGGGCTGTCGGGTAGATGCCATGATGAAAACTGCACAAATCCATGTGCCATTTGCTCAGGTTAGACTGCAGATGAACATGATACTCCATTATGGAATATCAGCCATGGTGAACTTGACTAGAACTATTCCACAGGCTGTTTTATATACTTGAATGTTGGTTGTAAATTAATTTTCTTGCTCATGAACACTTAATGTAGTTGGCTTCCTGATGTTTTTCTTGAATTTTATAGACATGTTGTATATACATCTGAGTGACAGCCCTGTCATGACACTGATCAGTCTACCTCTTACCTCTCCACACTCCGTTACTTATAAGGCAACTGTAAGTCTCATAGGTGCCTGTTTAAGATTTAAAAATAAATAATAAGGGCACTATGGAACAACCGAGTGACTTGACTTGTTTTTCTGCACTGAGTTCCTTTCTGTGGATCTGCTTATAATTAAGGCCTGAAGTGTGATTTAAATTTTGAAACAGATTCCTCTGGGAAAAAAAGGAAAGTCTGGTGGTAATTTAAAGGAGCGTGGAGATAACCATAGTCATCCTTCATGATCAAAGATTGGAAGTTAAGTCTGCTGCTCCTGGATTTGCTGTGCAAACGCCTATCCCGGAAACATTGGTGTATGACACCGACGTTTACCATATAATGGTCGACTTTTAGGATATTTTCATTGAGAGTCTTTGGGTACGGAGACAGGTCACGTGATTTCGGCGCCCTATGCCCAATGGTATACATTGGAACCGTCTCGTGCTACGAGCATTTTCCTTAAGTCATTAGGCATGTTTTTGCGTCTTCTTACTCTTCTTCCAATAATTTGGACAAAGTCGTTAAAACATATCTATCGTGGCGCGGTCTTATTTACGTATTGCCATCCTCTAACGACTTGATGTAAACTGAGTTGCGTTAATCTTGACTTTTAAAATTACAATGACATATACATATATTTCTGTATCAGATATAGGTTACAAAATATAAAACAAATAAAACCACGTTTGCTCATTTGCTTTTTAGTTAACTACACACGTACACGATATCGTTTTTTTTCGTCTGAGTTCTGCGAGTTTGATTACAGAGAATAGTCCGGCGTTAATTCGATCTGATAAAACTAATCCTCAGAATCATCTGGGTGTGATCATGTGGTGGTGATTGTTGGTATATTTAAATACGTAATGTTTTCTGTTTACCATAAACGGCTGGGAAATATTTGCGTGCTTTGCAATCATCAATGAATTATTTGAATATTCAAATCCATTAATACTACTGGCAGTAGCTTCGCTGTCAGTTCGGCTACGTGCACATGTGGGCATATGGAAATCTGGTTGTGTGCTGGTGTTTTTCTCAGGTGGACCGGATTAAATTTCATTTCTCTATTGTTTCTTAAAGGTTTTGTGTTCTTGAAATTTTCTGATATTAACTGGAAAGACTCAAGGAAGGATTTCTGAAAGATGACATATGTAGACTATAAATTTGCTAAAAATGACACATGACAAATATCTGTTTATTACCTGCTTCTACACTAAATTAGAACTTTGTGGATTTAGTAATCGCAGTACTGTCCTTTTAAACGTGGATTTATTAATTGCATTGTCTTTCGTTTTCATTCATCATTACGGTCATTTACTTCGTAAATCTGTTAGTGTTTAAGTTGAACCGATAGGTCTGGTAATAATTCGTTTTTGTTCAAATAAGAGACATAAAAAATGTCGTATATAAATGAATGAATAGTTGTTATTGATCGACAGTAGCCTACATTTCTGGGGTTTATCTTGATAAGATTGGCATCCGCTAACAATAGACTAAATGTAGTATTTAAAAGTAATTTTAATAATGACTTGTCCATATGCCATTTTCTCTTTACAAGGAAAATATGTTAAGGAAGAACGAAACATTTTAACTTGTAAATTAAATTTCCAGAAATAAAGTAAAGAAAAAAAATCGTTCAGGTAATTTTTAAAGATTAATTTCTGGAATAAACACTATAAATCCATTAAACTATACCTCATATTTATACCTGAAACGGTGTTTTAATTGAGTTGTAGCGTATTCTCCGCGTGCATGTGTGTGCGGAACGCCCGTTTTCCCGCATGACTTCACCGATCCCCCAGGTGTAGAGTGAAGATGTGCAGGCGCTATATGAACCGTGAAGCGCCGATGTTTCCCCTTCGGATGGCGCTCGACCTCTCCTGGTCATTGTTAGTACCAAGATCACCGTTGAAAACGCAAGCACTAATGCGTGCTTATTCAAAAATTCGGGTGCCCAACAAGAGCATTCTTTCTAAACCTAAGCCAAAGAACTACTTATATTTAGCCTAGCAGCCAGAACATTACAATAATTTCCTTTCTTATTAGAAATAGACGGGTATTTGGATATTTTCTGGCAGTTTAAAAATGCATAGGCCTAATTGCAGCTCAATTTCCATAAGAGAAAGTTGACTTAATTATTACACATTCTCATGCATTAAAGTAGGCCATCTTAAGGAATTAAAAGTCCAGATTGCTTTTGTAAAATTGTCAAATTAAATACGTAATTTTTCCAAAGAAACGCACTGCCAAGGGCTTAACTAGAAAATACTACTTGAAATATCACTATACAGAATAATGTATACACTTGAAATGATAGGCTACATGCACTTTGTAGACGACATTTAATATACATAAAGCCTGTATGGATATGGTAGTTGTACAACATTAAGTAATTTTGTAAGTGGCTTTTCCGTGTAAAGTACCACGTAAATGCAGGATAATCGTGTGGGCTGTGTTTAATATATTTTCTTAAAGCGTCACTATATCTGCGGAATAGTGATTATCTGTGGAAACGGAAAAGGACAAGGTTCGCACGTGGTGCTGACCAAGGTGCTGATATTTACCATTTTACTCGAGTTAGTCTTTTTTCGTTGATATTTTTTTATGTTTTCAGAGCTGTAATATTGACACTATTCCGCATTTTTAATTACTCGCAGAGCTTTGTGATGAGGCTTTATTAATAACTTTTTCATATCTGAATTGTAATGACACAACACTTAGTTCAGTTAGTATTGTGTCCGCATGCCCCTGGAGAAAGGTGTACTCTTCAGTACAGCTACAGACAAAAAAATTGTTGTGTGTCTAAATGAAGGATATTGAACGAGGTGTAACTACTTGAAGCAGTATTAATTTTCTTTTACCGAGTTCAAAATAAAACGAACTGATGCACCGACGACGCAATTAGCTTGATCGTTTTAATTTACTTTTTAGTGGTTGGGATGAGTTTGAGTTCACAGCCGGAAGATGCGTCAAATAGACAGGCAGTAACGCGAATACCGGACCCTAATCTCCCTCCTGAGAATCAGTCGACACCAACTGGATCAATGATATATGGTCTTATTAACGGAAGCTGAACACTCCCGTCACACGATTCACTAAAAACAAAGACCAATAAACAAACAAAATTTCAATTAAAATAAGTCTCCACAAAATAGAGGAAACTTATCAACAGTTGTTTGATTTCAATTTTCCATCGCATCTCGCCGAGGTCATAATACCAACTTTATTTTCAGCGGTGCATAAATTAATTACACGCATTTAATAACCAAAATATCATTATATTCCCCCCTTAATATCATAAACGTTTTACGCCAGGGAAGCACTTAATAGTGCAGGGGGCCGTAACAGGCTATTATCCTTGTGTAATGCTATTAGAGAACCAATTATGAGCCATTATACTTGCTTTTTTGCAGTTTATGTGATTTCATCCAATCCCGCCCTCGTCTTCAAAATTTCAGCTGGTACTTAGAGCCTAATTTTCAGAAGGCTGAGAACCGGCGATGTCTGTGTTCCGCGTCCCAGATGAGTTTTAAAAGTAATTGAAAGGGTCCCGTTGCATATCATTTACTGGGAAAGAGGAAATAAATCCAAGGACCCCTTGCTGTGAACAAAATCAAAATTTGGATGTATGAGCACTCAGCAAGCGAAGCCGTGTATAAAGTGGACCCCTAACCCATCTAATGTGCAATTACTGGTCTGACAGTCAATTTAAAATCCAGAACCAGTCATCTAGATTTTTAATATCAAAAAGCGAAGGAATAAAAAGTGCATGGCTGTCGATAAAGGGCGCGTGTGTTTGGGGATGATTTTGGGAATAACAACGCATACCGCAAGGCAATTGGCGAAGAAAGGTACATATTTTAAGTGGTAGGTGCGATGGAGATTTGACGGTTTTCACCACGTGGGATGCCCTGGAACACCCAGCGGGCCTATCCAAGTCACTCAGAGCAGACAATGCTGGAAATAATAAGATTATGACCAATTATGCCGGAGATTATAAAGGCAAGTGCTGAGAGGTTGGTCGTGCTGTAGACGCTTATAAAGACATCTGGTCATTCCCAGGGCTGGGCTGATTTCCCCGACAGTGTGCGTGTATTAGAGAGAAAGAGAGAGAGAGAGAGAGAGAGAGAGAGAGAGAGACTGAGTGTACGCAGATGACCGAGGGAGTGTTACTGCCGGTAACTCAGGCACGCAGGAACCGCAGCATCAATCTCAGAAGGGGGCTCGCACGTCGGTTCACGACAACAACTACATCAGGTACGCTCCTTTGTGTTTGAATAATGTTTTTGACTTCTACCTGAAACGGTAAGGACAACCTCGAACCACGTAACTGATGTTCAATTATGTTTGGGCATGAATAATTCTCTTTCGAGCATACGGTTGATTTTGCGGGTGTTTTGGCTTTCAGTTGTGAAACGGAGTTATTAATTAAATGCTGAATAATCCAATGAGACAGCTGTGCACAGTGCAATCTTCGAGTGAACAGAAAATATGTAATGCATACGTAAATAAAATACACCCCTATTTCGCAAAGAAAGGTCTAAACTCTTTGCATCCTTCCGTCTTTTTTTTCCAGATCGACTGCGAACTTCACCCGTATCCAGATAAACTTTAGAAAATGTTTTACTTTCATTGTCCGCCTCAGCTGGATGGGGAATGCTGTAGGACAAATACTAGTAAGTATTTCTTTTGAGTCGTTCGATGTTGTTGCGGAAAAGCGGGTTGTCAGAAAAATGCATGATATTCATGTTAATTTAATCAAATTGTTTATTAAACGTCAATTGTTTATTTTGTGTGTTTTCATATTTAACGTTGATTTTAAAAATAGCGAGGCAAATGCAAATGCGTTATTCTTGTATTTTTGCCACTTGGTCGTTGTTTAAAGTTACATAAAATAGCAAATGCTACTATTGTGTGTTGATTTAAAACGAGTCTAAGTGTTTTACTCAACAAAAATATAAAGATTTTAGCTTTAAAATATCCGCGAATACATATACAAACAAATATAGGGTTTAGTTTAACCTTTTACCGCAACATTATCGCCGCACGTTGTATATTTCTTGTTATGATATTTCCACTACAATTCTACTGAAAGCGGTTTATTGTTTTTACTCGTACCGTCGTTCATCCACCTGGCACCATCCTTTAGGCCGAGCACTAGTGTTTGCCCTAGGGCCACGCCGGGCTGTTTTGTTGCCTGCCTGGGCACAGATGTTTGATGGCTAATCGACATCTCAATGTGGTCACGGTCGTCTCCTTCAGACCGTCTGCATTAATGTTTAACGTTGCTCATCTAAATATTTACAAAGCCTGGAGCTCTACCTAGCGAGTTTAAAGTGATTTTAATACACATCAAACTTTAAAGTCGTCTTATGCATCAGTAATATGCCTGAGTAAGTTTTCCCCACCGAAAAAGGCGCATCAGTCTGGAAATGTATGTTACAATAGTTAAATGATGGTTCGATTTATTTTACGGAAATTTCACAATAAGCACGTTGATACCGATTTTGAGTGTATGTCTTGTGTGTGCGTTTGTGTGCTGTGCCAGTTAAGTGTCAAAATATTGCTTAAAATTATCTTATCTTTTCTGACCGTGTTCCTCAGTAAACAGCGGCTCCTTCGGAGGCCACGCAGCCGGTGACTTTGATGACGGATTTCTCAGAAGGAAACAACGCAGAAACAGGACTACGTTCACTTTACAACAGGTAGGCCACTGAGTCTAGTTCCTTAGCTTACATGTCATGCGACATTGATAAATAATAATCGAACGTACAATTGTTTAGTAAATTATGAGTGTTATTGAGTTTACTGTTTGTGAAAAAATGTGAAAATCCTTTTCATCTGTATTTTTGTATACATGTGCATTTTTTGTAATCTATAAGTTTTTCCCTGTACAGCTAATTATTATTATACTTATTTAAATTGTGACAATTATTTATGTATTTGTTTGTCAATTAATTTGCTACGCAGGGTTTGGGATAAGTGTCAAAAGAAACGAGTTTGTTAATTCGTTTTTGTTTTTGTCTTTTTTAATGTCCATGCGAGTAATAACGATTGTTAACACAGTGTCACCTAAAACGGTTATCGTCACCGACTGGACACCGGTGAATTTGCTGCGTTGTTTATTTCAGCTAGAAGCCCTCGAAGCGGTTTTCGCCCAAACGCATTACCCCGACGTCTTCACGAGAGAAGAGCTGGCAATGAAAATCAACCTCACCGAAGCCCGTGTCCAGGTGAGCCGACTCATGAACACACACCCCATAAAGTGTTCAAAGCACGTTTGGCCAAAGAAAGTAAATTAAGCCACTCTGTCATTTTCTTGATGCACTTTAATAACATCAACATAATGTGGAATATTAGATTAGGTTGATTAATCGGTCATTCATAATTAACTAGCGATAATGTTCTACACTAATTTGTCCGCGTCTCTAAGGTACAAAATTACTTTAATACAAATCCATTTCCGGGCTTCAGAAATAGAGTTAAAAAGCTTTCGTTCTTAAAGCCTTCTCGTCGTTGCAAGGTAGTGGAAAAATATTTTTAGCGGTAAATTTGTTCATCTCTTTGGCTCATCAAAGCAAGAACAATCGGGAGCGCGCGCGCACACCCGCCGAACGATATTAGCATTCTGCTTGGCGAACGTTTAGTGCCTTTACTTCTGACAATTTACCATTCATAGATTGGTCGGCAAAATATTCGCCGTTATACAAACATAGGCGCATGTAATGAAATTCAGTGTGTCCTATATGTAATTTCCTGCTTCCACGATTTGCTTTTGGGTTTTGTTGTGAGCGCAGATCTAATTGTACGAAATATAATAGTTTGCCTTTTTTTTCCCCAGGGTCATCTTACTATCGCTTAAAACCAATGACTGCACATAGATAATGGAATTCGCTGCTGTAAATTAGGGATTGTAAACAAATTATTTCCCTCTAATCGGATTACCAGATTCGTATTATTAAATCTGAACATGAATCAGTCGCAGCATGCAGGGATATTAAACTTACATTATTATTAGAAAATAAATTTTCTTTTTGTTGTAGTGTGTAGACCTTCCTTTTAAGTGTCAATTGGCCTTGGCTGCATTAAGAACATACTGCAAATTGAGATTAATGGGGCAATTACAGACTATTCAGACGGAGGAGATCATGACTTCTAGCTGGAAGGTGCAAGGGTGAGATAGCGCCGTGACAATTACAATCCGAATATTGTTGCCCTTCTTGTAAACTGTTGTCTTATTATTCGGAGTGAATACTATATGTTTGTGTTTGTCCGCTGACATTATTGTACCTATGGACAATACTGCCGGGTCTGCGGAGATAGGACCGCATTGTGCCCTTCGTCCATTCAAACGTGATTAATGCGTTAGAGAGCACAGTCTTAATCGAATCTGATGTTGTCAAACAATCACTAAATAGGGAAATAAACGACTTCATCACGGTTCTCTCTCAGAAGCAGGGGCACTGTCAGTAGGAAGTCATTAAAATATGATAATGAAAAATTGCTCAATTAAATGTTGTTATAGGCAATGACCTTCATTCAATTAAGATACAAGAACTTCCCTGAATATGCAGAGCATTAGTGTTAGCTGAAGTTTTAAATAAGTCGCCATTTTTACGGTGAGGTGGCCCGATACTGGGGAGAATTAATAATAGAAAACAAATTAAACTGTAGCCATATTCAAGATGTTGTTTTGCAAGGCTGAGATTAAAACAGGAACGAAAATGTAGCAAGACTAAAATGAAGACATTTTTAGCATACCTTTGCATGTCTGTGCACTGTCATCACCAACCGACAGGTATGGTTTCAAAACCGGAGGGCCAAATGGAGGAAGACGGAGAGAGGAACGTCTGAGCAGGAAGGGGGCAAGGAACAGACGCGGGAAGGGACTTCTCCTGTGAGGAACCTTAATTCTCCATCTCCCGCTGACCAGAGCCGTAACAAGAAGGATCAACTAGAAATTCAGCAAAGGTACGTCATGCTTTTAGCCGTCATTTGCTACTTGGTAAAATACTATTGGAAAAATACCTGATACACGTTTCCCATTCATATTCAAGTCTGAACAGAACGGTCGGACCAGGTGGCCCATTTTTCCCGTCCTGCCTGCCCGGGACCCTTCTCAACACGGCCACTTACGCCCAGGCCTTATCTACAGTTGCGTCTCTAAAAGGTGACTAAGCTTTGTTTTGTATAGCTGCTGCTGTTGTCGTATATTTTTTCAAGATTCATCATTTAACAACAACAACAATAATAATAATAATAATAATAATAATAATAATAATAATAATAATAATAATAATAATACGCGTATGCTATTTTAACATTTTCGCCTGGTATTTTGGATATGTCGCTTTGCTCCGCGACGGTTTTTTCGCCGTTACCTCCAGGAGCCGGTGCTCTTGTTGTCAAATCTTGTTGAACTTACTTTTTGGCTTCGACTTGGGTTGGTGATTATGTTTCACCTGATTAGTATCGCATCCGTGATGTACCTTAACGTGCTTTATTTAAATAAGCGCAATTATCTGGATAATTTAAGTTTTTCAGAACACACCTTCACCCTGTGGCTGTGCTTTTCCCCCTGTCTCCAGGAGGTCCCCTCTGCTCCTGCTGTGTTCCCGATCCTATGGGCCTGTCATTTTTGCCCCCTTATGGTTGTCAGAGCAACCGGACGGCTAGTGTTGCAGCGTTGCGCATGAAGGCGAGGGAACATTCCGAGGCTGTGCTGCAGTCGGCTAACCTGCTAGGGGCGGGCCAAAGCACAGGTGTGGGTCCGGCAGCAAGTGTGGCCGTGGGCGTAAGCAGGAGCAGCCCTGGGCCCATCACCAGCAAACCCCCAAGTCAGGAGAGCTCCCAAGATAAGCCGGCGCCCGGAGCTAAGGACCCACTTGAGAAGAAGTGCAGCTTGTGAGTGCCCCCTAGAGGGCGGCCGCTGTCAGAACACTGAGGCAAATAGGCTCTCTGTACAAAAGGCATGAACGTTGCCCCTTGTGAGAGCTTTATCTTGTCCAAATACCATAATCTATTTGTTTCTAGTATTTACTGATTTATGGAGTATTTGATTGTGTTTTTAGGGAGGGGGGGTGACTCAAGGACAATTTTTTGTTACTAATCATATTAAATAAACAGTGTTACTGATAAGTAAAAATATACACCGTGTATAAGTGAAGACAAAAGATTTGCACTAGATATTGTATTCGGTCTTGGGCAGCATGCTCAGAGAATTTGGAGAAGTCATGATCACCTCAAAACTACCCTGGTATGCCGTTACTTCAGAATCAAGTTGTAAAATACCGATGCTTATAAAGTCAAAGATTACAAAATATTCATATAATTACAATACGCACGTGGAAATATCATCTGCGGGAGGCTGCGTCAAATCATTCCCTTATATCCGTGCTTCGTAAGTATACTTTAAAGTTGAATGCATACAACGAGCTAGCTGTGTATAACATGTTGTATCATCATACGGTTACGTTTTTGTCTTGTTTTGACATGTATTTAAAACAATTAAAGAAGTAGACATTCACGTATGTCTCTTGTAGCTCATTGCTTGAGCCATCTGGCTCAAATTAATAATTAATTCCCTTTCCTGTTCACTAGAGGTAAAATTGCCAGAATGGGTCTGATTATTTATTTACTTTTATGAGCAACCTTGGTTCCCTCGTTGGTCACATTGCCCGCATTTTTACAGCAAAACTTTTTATCTTTACTAGAAAATAATTAGTCATTTGCAAATGTATATTTACAGCTGTTGGTTTCTTACGGCACCCCCACTTTAGTCTTGAAACGTAAAATGTATTTAATTTTATTCTATTCTTTCACAGTATGTTTCCCAGAAACAGAGATAAATAAGGGAATACTTGTGCAAATTAAAAATATTTAAAAGGATTGTACGTGAAAAGTAGTTAGGCTGATTAAATTTCTGTCCTTGAGGATTTTCAGGAAATTACTTTTGATCGTCAATAACACAATTAAGTAAACTACACACACATTAGCATGAATAATTTATAAGAAATTATGTATTACCACGAAGTACTGATTTAATATTTTATGATGCAACGTCCGGGTGACTCGACAATACGAGATAATGTCAGGCGTCCTGCGTGATTTTTCTGGTGCTCTGCGCTTCCTATACGAATTTCTTCCTCCGTTTGATAAGAAAAGTACAGAGACTAAAGTCTTAAATGCATTTTGTTTGTGGAGGACCGTGGTATAGGACCGTGGTATATCTGAATCAATACGGAAGAGGAAGAGGAGGAGAATTCTGACTTTTTTTTCTAAACTCAGAATTCTGACATTAAAGTCAGAATTTAAATAATATTTTTATGGTGGCCCTAATCCTCCTCCGTAGATTCAATGCCAGTGAATGCGCCATATAATACATTTATAAAATGGTCTTTAGTTTAAGAATGGTGTCAGTTTGTAGCGGCCTTTAGTTTTGTTGTTGCCGAAAGTTACTCAGTTTTCTATCAGCCTAACCCGCAGTCTTTTTTGGTTACGCATCTCCGGAAGTTACAGACCTGCGGCCTGAATCCCCGTCAATCAATCGAGTTAGTTTATTCACAGACTCACCTTCTTCCTGCGATGCGAGACGGTTCGCTGTTGAAACTGCATCAAAAGGCATTTTGGATAATAACCTCTCACTTATTAAAACTTTCGACACACTGCGACAGCTTCATTTGAGTTCTGCTAATGTGTTTGTTTGTTCTAATGCATACTAATGTTTTAATTAAGAGTTTAGCCACTACCAAATATAAATGAGATAATGGTTAAATCACATTGGACCAGTAATTTGTGATTTCATAAAGATGTTGTTACGATGCTGCAACTGTACATTTGGAGTTATTGATAATGTGATGTTCATATTAACTATTTTAATCATTTTAGAGGGGCACTATTTATATTAAATTAACTGGAGGGCTGCCAAAAATTGAACGCCTCTTTTAAGAGAAACAATAAGACATAAATACAAGTGGGATTTCCATTCTTTGCCGCATATGGGACTTTCCTCATTTGGTTGTAATTATGAAATATTGTCTGCCACAGCAGTTATGCATAAGCCCTTGAAAAGAGTCGTATGTGCAGATGCCCCGCGTAAGTTCTCATGAAGTCATCTCTAGTCGTCACTGTTTTGTAATTCCTGCATTTAAAGTAATCAATACACCAATCAATCATGCTCATCTCTGTCGGAAATTATACCAACGTAGCAGTCTTTAATGCAGTGGATAATGATGTTTACAAGCAACCCAATAACCACATGGTACTTACTCAGCACGGGGCCAGCCAGCGCCGTATCGTTTTAGATTCCCATCCGAAATTTGGCCGGACCACTGTCAATACTCTATGTCTGGACCAAGTTATGAATCTCTCACGTGTTAACGCCATCTGAAAGAGCATAAACTAGGCTGCTTGAATAAATTGTTTAATCAACTTTAACTTCAAATGTCGTTCCCCGAAGTTTCCTACACTTGAAATGACGAACCTACTTGAAAATAATACAGAAACCAGGCTGATCTCTTAGTCACGTCTCCCGGAGAATATGCAAAGGCAAAAATAGGGAAAGATTGCCAAGGCTGAAGCAGAAACATGTATTGGTCTTTACCGCTAGAGGGACCCAAAGTGCAGTTCTGGACGAAACACACCATTAGATTAAAATCTCGGCTGTTCTACAATGGAACAACTCAAAATTCCGCCATATCAAAGTGTTGAGATGGAATAGACTTGCCTACCACATTTATATGGAATGCGATTTTAATGTAATCGACTCAAGGATGTAACTTTGGGTTGAACTTTGGGAGGGTTGAGATCTCCACCCATTTGTGTTTATTTGAGGGGGGGTTGTATTGGCTGGTTTTGATAAGTGGGGAGGTTTGCAATGCCCACTCCGCATTTGGTAGTATACCACCATGATGGGTGCACACTGTCCCACCCTCATTTCTGGCAATAGCATAGTACCAAATGACACAATGTTCTTCTTTTGTCAATTTTTAAGGAACAAAATGCACTAATAATGATGGTGTGGCCTTATTACCTTCTTGGAAGATGAGCCTGACATGCTGAGGTTAAGATCAGAGATTGACTGCTAGGTAAGGCTGTAACAGAAAAAAAAATGCTTTGGTTCATGTAACCTTTTAACCTTCAGTCACTGTGAAAGACTTTTTTTAGAATTTTGTAAATTATGCTTACTGTAACTTCATTACAAGTTAACATTCAAGTGAATAAGCAGATACAGTGTAGCTATTTTAAGAACATTGAAATGAAATAACCAGTGAGTAAAGCGACACATAGCCATTAGACATCAAGTTTAATAAGCCCTCACACAGGGCAGTTCATTTGTGGGCTTGATGGTTAGGGAAGTGCACTTGTACTTGAAAGATTGCAGGTTCAAATCCCCCCCCAGCAAATGACCACTGAAGTATCCTGAGCAAGGTACCACCCCCAAGCACTGCTCCCCGGGCTCTGAATTATCAGCCCCCTGCTATGTCACAAAAGTCACATATGGGTTAAATGCAGAGGGCACATTTCAGTGTTGTGTGCTGTGGCGTGTTAACAATGACCATTGATCTCTAATTGGAATCAGTTTTGTCTTCATGTAGCATTTACATTTAATTTATTTAGTGGATGCTTTTGTCCAAATAGCACATTGCAAACATTTGTGCTCTTGAGGAGTCGACTGGGCGTAAGTGCAGCTAGGCTGAGTCTCAATTGAATGGCCAGGTGCAAGTGTAAGCAGTACTGGAGCCGGAGCTGCACAACTTCAAACACAGTGAGAAGCTAATAAGACAATACAATGATGAGAACTGCAACATTATGAATATTTATCTTTATTATGTTTCCACCACTCTCTGACTATGCTATGCCTCCAGATACAATCTACCAATCAGTATTAGAGAAATGTCTCCCTTTCTGTATAGTTATCAAGGTCTTTTTCCCCAGTTGATAAAACTATGACCTTTAAGCACACATGATCAAACAGACGGACATACAGATCCAAAGCAGTTTCAAGCTTTTCGACTGGCCATGTACAGTATGTCAGACAGAAACGTGTAGGCTGGGGCTTTATGTCAGATACATAGTATCTAAGCAGGTCCTTAGTGTCTGTGCTACAGCGAAACTACGAAGCACAAGGTGCTGAGCTCCATTTCTGCATATTTGGTACACAGGCCGTTTGCTCTGTATGGATGTGAAGAGTCTGACTATTTAGTTTTCAAGCAGTATTGAGGTTGTTTGGTGGGAACCTTAGATTTTCAGCCACAAGCTTAAGGTGAAAGAATTACAGAAGTCAAATATTTCTAATAAATATTTGGAAATTAGCTCTCCTTAGTTTGTTATCCGCTCCATGGTGTCCCACACATGTGAGGGTTTAAGAACCCAAGTGCAGACAGATAATTTAAATGAGATACTTCTATTACACATTATGGTTGAGAGCCAACATATTTTCACACTGCACGGACCGCTAGGTACATTTCTTCTGAGAGAGGAAATCAAACATAAGCTTCACTGAGACAGAGTGGCAATGTGGGTAAGGTACCAAATGCGGTAAAAAGTCTCCGTTATAGGTACAGCCACCTCTGTGGATACTTGTGACATTATTCATGCAGTCGGACTGAATCATATGAATGGAAACTTGCTTGGGGGTGATGGTATGCAGAAGCCTAAAGGGAGATTTTGTGCGTGGGAGTAACGTAAATAAACTCCCTGAAACTCTAGAGAAGCTCCAGGCGGGGAGCCATGCTCTCCAGTTGCTATGGATTAAGAGACTGGCGTTGGGCATGAATGAAGAGGGTTTGATATAGAGGGAGTGTGTATATTTCTGACCGCTAGGTGGAGACGCGAGCCCCGGCAGCGTGCGAGCCCAGTCTATACTCTAACCGGCTCCTTGTCTGGAATAATTCGGTTTCACCCAGGGGATGGTGGCTCAGAACCAGGTACAGAAGGCTCACGTGTAATCCCTTTTTTCTATAATTTTCAGCATCCACCAGCATTGCAACAAGCTTAAGTAGAATGTGTTCATTAGGAATGTCATAGAAAAAAAAAACTCCGTGACATACTAGGTAAAATATCAAGCTTTTACCGAAACATCAGTAGTGTGAATCAGTCCACAAAATAAACATACTCCATCCACACACAAGTCACAGAGAGGCACAATGGTTAAGGTACCTGCTTCTCAACACGAAGTTGGAAATTTAATTATGTCCATATATATTTAATATATGTAGGGGGGAAATGATTAAATAAAAAAAAATGTTTTTTCAGGGTGGCACAGAGATTAAAGTGCCAAGTGCTTAGTCTGAAAGTCTATAGCTCAAATCTGACAGAGAAATTACTATATTCAGTGATTTTTTTATTTCTTTTTTTTTAATTCTCCGGCTTTTAATGCATTATAAAATGTATATGGGAAAAAACTTATAGCTGCTGTTGTGGCAGATTGGCAGGGTGGCTACAGTACGAAGTGCTTAATATAATAATATAACTCATAAATGCTTTTTTAAAATCCCATAATTCCCAGAGTGGCACAGTTGGTAGACCTACAGTCTTACCTGTTTAATGTACAAGTTCAGGATTTGAGTTTGGCAAAGGAAAATTCTCAAACATTCTCTTTAAACCCTGTCCTTTTATTCCTGTGATGGCCTGAGATGGCCACACAAGGTTGCAGTTACCTGGAGGCCAACAACTGGAAGTGGTGCATACATTGTTTTGGTCCGACGGGCAAACAGCGAAAACTATCATGGTTCCCTTTTAAATTCCCATCGGCAGTACCAACAGGTACCC
>JAABNY020000063.1:12223903-12234539 GCA_015164015.2 Brevimyrus niger | reverse complement strand
TTATCTTGGACATTCCTCATTGGTGTCCCTGTACTCTTGTCGTCTTTTTTATCTTGGACATTCTTCATTGGTGTCCCTGTACTCTTGTCGTCTTTTTTATCTTGGACATTCCTCATCTGTGTCCCCGTACTCTTGTCATCTTTTTTATCTTGGACATTCCTCATTGGTGTCCCTGTACTCTTGTCGTCTTTTTTATCTTGGACCTTCTGCATTGATGCTGCTAGTATAGTCCTGCATTCTTCTTTTGTGCCTAGTTCCATTCTGTCACTTTCATTGACACTTTCCTTTTCTTTCAATATACCCTTATGCGGCTTTTCATTGGTACTCCTCATGTTTGGAAGTGTACATTCTGTGGCAGGATTCTCCATTTCCTTTGGGAATTTGCTGTGATCAAATGGATAATATTTATCAGTTATAGTAGCTTCCTTTTGAGTATGCTCTTTGTTTTTATACAGAAGGCCTTCCTGTGTAGGCAGTTCATTATTTGTAAGTCTGTCCTTGTGAGGAATATCACTTTCTTCTGTTGTCCTTGCAGATAATTCCAGAGAAGCCTTGGGAATTCCCCCAAGTGAGGCATTCTTATTCAGAGTTTGGCCTTTCTCACCATATGACAGAATCGTCTTGCTAGTGATGTCTTTTTGTTTGTCTGCAGGGGTAACTTCAGCTTGGCTGTTGACTGCTACAGTTTCAGCTTTCCTACTGTCAACTGACAAAAATTCATGTTTGTCACCGACCCTGTTTTCATGTACCTCTATATTAGCAGGGTCTTGTTTTTTCTCGCTCATGGAAGTGTCATGTTTTTGTTTTAAATCTTGTTTTGAGTAGGTTTCCTTGATATGATTTGATGGTTTCTGAATGTGCAAGTTTCCAGTCTGCAACAACTCTTGTTGGTCATTTATCGTGTTCTTCGTTCCATGAATTTCAGCATGTCCAGCACCTTCCTTCTTAGCAAAAGGAGCTGTACAGTTCGATTCCTGACTTCCCTGACTGGCAGGTGTCTCTTGTTTTACTTTTGTTTGCGGTGCCTCGTTTTCTTTGATCTTTGGCAGCCTGTCAGTTTTAGAACATTCTCTTGGGGAAGTTTCAGCTTTCATATCCCGGTTCTCACTGGCTGTAGCTACCCTTTGGTTACCCATTCCCTGCCCATCATTCACTCGTTCTCTAGAATCTTTCCTACTAAAAATGATCCCTTCCCGCTTAGCGTGGCCCTTTTCCTTGATGGCAATGATTTCTTTCTGAGCGTGAGCTTTGACTTTTGATGTGAGCAGTTCCTGCATTGCGTGGTCTCTTTGGTTAAATGTAAATATTCTGTGTTTGACTTTATGGTTGTCTTTATTTGCTAATCCACTGTGTTTGTTACATTTTTCAGCAAGCATGGATTTTGCCAGGTCATTTGCATCACTAATAGCCTCGCCATTCCCCGCAGGATGACTCTTTATTCTTGAAAATACCTCCTCGTCAATAGAATCTGGCTGTTTGGATTTTATATGCATATTTTCTCTTGCTCCTTGTTCTTTCAGGCTGCCATTCACTTCCTGTTCTGTTGCCGCATGTGATTCCTGATAGCTTTTCTTTCTTTCTTGAACAAAACCATCATCATTCCTAACTGCATTCATTATAAATCTCTCTCTGCTTTCTTGTCCATCTGTTTCAGGGTCATCTGAACCTTGACCTTTGCTGAGTTCATATTCTGTACCTGCTTTGATGCTATTCCGTGCAAGCATTTTCTCTCCCCTAGTTTTCCTAACACTGGGATGTCGTTTGTTTAAAATTTCCTCACTGGTCATTTGTTCACTCTCTTTAGCACAGTAGTAGACTTCGCTAGGATGTTCATTTTTCATTTGATCTTGTTCTGTAGCAGCAGTTGTATCACTTTCAGGAAGTTTCAAGCCAGTAGCATGCTGGCCTGCTCTCGGTTTGGCTTGTGTATAGTTACTGTAATTACCTGATGTGGTTTCTCTGTTTGATGAGTATCCAACAGACTTCTGCCCTTGATCAAGGAGTTCCTCATTTCGTTGTGATGCAGTATTCTCCGTAGGTCCTTCAGGTTTAGGGACCATATCACCTGAAATGTGTTTGTTTTCTTTTAGTGAATGTGTGTGTTTTGTAGCTGGTTCATTATTCTGCACTGTGTATAACAGTGTCGAAAGTTCATTCAGTCCTTTTGCAGGGATTTTAGCAGTCTGATCATCAGCCCTATTCATGGTTCCTATGCTCAGATCTTGCAGATTTTGACAGTTTGCTGGCACGATATGGCTATCCGGGTCATTCACTTGGATTTTAAGAACTCCCTGTCGTATATGGCCCTTTTCTTTGATTTCATTCATTGCTATCCTGCTGTGCTCTGATTCTTTCTGGGGAAACAAACCATGTGTAGTGTTCTGTCTTTCAGTGCTTGTATGGGATCCTGTATCTGCTTCAGATTTTTCCTTCAGTGCATGAACTCCTTGGGTATTAACACCCCACTTTTGCAGCTGAAGTATTTGGCTGCTCGGCTTATTCTGCACCAGTTCATCTGCTTTCAGTGAAGATCTTGTCGATCTGACATTTACATTTTCACACAAGTTAAATGCATCTGTGTTGGGGCTGTTTCGATTTTCTTGCACCTCCTGTCCAGTGTCATGTCTTTTGAAAGCCGCCAGACTTTGTGTAGTGTCCATCTTGTTGTGAAGAAGTTCACCTCTTCTGATGACGTCCTTCTCTTTCACGGAAAATGATAGCTGCTCTGTTGGGCTTGTCTTATACTCTTTCCAGGTGGGTTGATTTGATTTGTTTCTAGATAGGATTTCATTAGATGTTAAAGGGAGATGTTGTGAATGCCTGTATTGGTTCTGTTGACTCGCAAAGACCTGATCTCTCTGCTGTGTACTTTCCTGTGTGATTCTGTCAGAGTCACTGTAATGAGGAGCTTCTTTAACAGTTGGAGGTGAGATTAATGTAAAATAGTCATCCAGTCTGTTGGCTTCAGTGTATTTTTTATGATCAGCTGCTGATGCTTTTGTGGGCTGCAAGGTAGAACTATAAACTGAAGGGGCCTCTGCTGCTCCAGGTTGCACATATGTACTGATTCCAGGCCCAGGGGGCCCAGAAGCAGATTTTTTTGATGCAAGAGCCGCATTGTCCTGCCTGGAAGGCAGATTGTCAGAGTCCGATAGCTCCAGGCCTTTGAACTTCGCGGGGCTGTATGTGCTCTTCACCCTCTTCCGATTATCTTTGAGGTTGAAGAGCAAGCTGGAGGCCATGGCTTTGTAGCTGTCCCGTAATTTGAGCTCCGGGGCGGGACAGGGCTCAGCGTCTCTTAGGGCAGCAAGGTCGTTGGCAGGTGAAAGTTCATATTGTGAAACCTCATAGGTTTCCATTTCTTGTCTGGCGTTTAGGACAGGGGTGAGAAGCTGTGAGATGCTGAACGGGGTGCAGCTGCCGGTCGTCTGCTCGCCCACTAATGTGTGCACCTGATGGTGGACGGCGGACGGGCGGCTCCCCGAGGACGAGGCGTCGTCGTGTCGCCGGGACCTCTGGCTGCAGGGCGAGGCCGTGCACGGCCGGTTCACCGGGAGTTGGTTGCTCAACTGATTCCTGCTCTTTCTCCAGGGAGGGCATTTGGCCACCACTTCCGACTCACAGCGCTTCTCCACAGCAGCAGGCTTGGGCTGAATCACTGATCTTGCGGGCTCGGAAGGTGTCCTGTCCTTGCTTAGCATCCAGTAGGATCTCACATCCTCAGAGTGGGTGGTTTGGATTCCTTGGGATGCAGTCAGCTCCTTGTACAGAGGAGAGTCGTACCACCTATGAAAGCCACTGGGGGAGAGAGTAGGGGGTGTGGTTTCCCGCTGGCAAGGAATCCTGTTGTAATCCGCCCATGTCTGGAATGGGCTGTGCTCACTGTGGAGGAAATAGTTGATGGAGCTGAGCTTCCTGAACGTGGCATTGCTGGCTTTATTCCTTAGTGTCTTGCTGGAGGTTGAGGCAGGCCCCAAATGGGAGGCCTGAAGTGAGGCAGCGGGGGTGAAAGGGTCCCGGCAGTAAGCAGGGAAATTGGACAGTTCATTGTTGAGGCTGAGCAGTGACGAGCTCTCCCAGGTCCTGCCGTCTGGGTTACTCCGACGGCCATCCGGCGCCCCGTCCATTGTAGACCCGCCCTCCGATGAGTTGAAGGCTTTTATAAGGGATGAGACTCTTGACCTACTGCGTCTGTTCTGCCACGTGGCCTCGATGGCACCGTTGCTCAGTTGAGACACATACTGGGGACCCTGATCCTGACTATCTATGAAAGAATGCTGGAATGTCGCAGGGAGCTCCACAGCGAAGGCATCCCTTGGGGAGGAGGTGAGCTCGGGGTCGGGGTAGGCAGCCTCCTCGCCGACGCAGAGGCTCCTGAAGGCGCGGTCAGTGAGGCTGCTCACTTCCCGGTCCGTCTCGTCCATGAAGCCGTCAGCGTACTTGATCTGTCCCTGCTTGGCCGTTCGGCCTCCCCGGTGTCGCCGGTCAAGAGAGTTCATCTCGAGACGGGTCTTTGGGCTTGCTCGAGCGTGCCGGCCGCTACACTCGAGGTCACGCTGCGTACTGGATCTCCTACACTCTGTGGGGCCGGGCCAGCTCACCATAGAGAAGGTGATGTAGCTTCTCTTCTTTTCTGCAGTGGAAGTGGAAGTCAGACGTCATGAAAAATTATTCGATTATTGAGCCAAAAGACACCATGAACGAAAGTCTGCTCAAGACAGACAGACAGACAGAAACACAAGCAGACTTTATCAACCCCTGAGGGGAAATTAAGCCATGGTAGTACTGTAATATACATTTAAAGTCCCTGCAACCCTGATCTGGATAAGCAATTAGAAGGTGGACAGATGGATGGATGGATGGATGGTTGGATAGATGGACGGACACATGGATGGATGAATGGGTGTTTTTAAAGTACATACACTAAATTAAGATGGAGAATGACTTTTAGAAAGAACAGCAAGATATTTATAGATGAAACAAAAATGTGAATAGAAATAATGAATAAAAATAAGAGTAAATTAAGAATAAAAAGAACAAAATGAGTTCATTATTAGCAGAAAAAAAGTAATAATGGGAATCAGAGGGCAAGGACAGGAATGGATGGAGCAGGATGGCACATTAACAGCCCAACCCTAATCAAACTTATCGCAGCTGAGAATACAGCTAAAACAGGACATGATGTGTGGAGCTATCACAGCTGAGAATGCTGGTAAAACATGGCATAGTCTGTGGACCAATTATAGCTAAAAATACAGATGAACAGGGGCACAATATGTAAGCTTATCACAACAGGGATGCAGGTAATCAAGTGCAATTTATGCAGATCCATCACAGCTGAGAGTACATGTAACGCAGAATTCAGTGTGTGGGCCAATCACAGCTGAGAATTCAGGTAAAACATGACAGCGTGTAAACCAATTGCAGCTGAGAATTCAGGTAAAATGACATGATGTGTAAACCTATCACAGCCGAGATTACTAAGACTTTGGCTCGCACACTGATAATATTACTGCAGCCTTGGTTGGCTTAATTACATCCCAGAATAACACTCAAGGCTGTTTTAATCCTTTGCCTTGTGGTCATAACCAAGGAGGAGGACCCTAAAACCCTTTTACTGAAGGGCAGGCATGGACAACCAAAGGCCACATACTGTATCTAAACCTGCATTTGATACTAACATCAGAAAACAATGCAGCAGCAGAACATGACAATGTACTGAGTAAAATGCTTATTACCACAAAAAAACTGATTACATCTCAAGCAGGCATATAAGAAACTATTTGCATCACCTTTAGTATATTGATATAAAATTTACTGAATTGAATGTATCTGCAGGAACTCATTGCTTATTCTAGAACATGTGACTCATCTACATCTACTCTGAGGTGATCCAGAGTTTTTAAGCAGAGGCCAGTGGCAGGCTGGGAGATGACATGGTTATTTTTAACCAATGAAGAGCTGCCTGTTGCACTGAGTAACCTGACACCAAAATGTACAAATCCGGAGAGGCCCAATGACAATAATTAATTAAAAGAGAAAACTTCAAAAAATAAAGTAGTGCAATACCTACGGGACAAAATGGTTCCCTTGTTTCTTGAAATTTTATCTCTTTTATATATTGAAACTGGTATTTAATTGCAGAGAGGCTTGGTTTACAATATCAGGACAGTTGGCATTAATGATACGGTTCTCTATATTTTTAGATACAAATGAATACCATCCCTAAATTGTTGCAAAAGTGTCCCAAATTGCGATAGATGCCTCTAACTCCCCCAGGTGAAAAGCAACACTGCAGCATTCCCATGCAGACTACCCGATTCCTCGGACCCCTCACCTTATGCCTCTGCGCTCCATTAGGAGCCTGCAAGGGACGCCGTGCCTCAGGTGGAGCAGACTCACCAGGAAGGTGCACTGGTGGTGTTTCAGTGGAGCAGCTATGGGAGAGACACACATCACAGCAGGGCTGGCCAGCTAGTCCTGTCCGGAGGAGGATGGTAAGGGAGCAGCGGCAAAGGGGCACAGGCCAGGCAGAGCGGTACCATGGGAAGAAGCTCCCTGACACACGTATAGCAATAACCATGGGGTGTCGGGTGACAAGCAGATGAAATAAACAGGCCCGACGGCTATTTTTATATTCAGAGCTCGAGACGCGCCGAAGCAGCTTTCAACGCTGAAATGCTGATGAAAAGCCTTGAAACCCTGGTAACTGAATCCTGACTGTGCCCTAAGCATTGCATACCTGCCCACAGAACTTCCACGAAGTTGTTTGTGCTTCTGCAAACGTGTGTCCCGGAGCAGAAACGGCTCCCCGCATCACTCAGACCCTCGTGTCAGTTCTCCTTCAGAGAGGGAACAAAAATATGTCAAGAAAATATGTGTCAAGAAGCCGTACCAAGCCTTTTTCAGATTGGACGGCTTACCTCAGCAGTAATTTTGCATTTTTCAGATGAAGGATATGAGAATCAAACTGAGAATTAAATGTGTGTTTATGAAGATTCTATTAAACAGGTACTTTTCCCCCTGTCATATATATAAAAGAGTATAATTACGTGCCAATTCTTCTCAAACGCTGCCTTTAGTCGGCTTGATTCTGAAGATAGTTGATTGATGATGACTGGCAATCGTTGCAGTTCTGATACTATTGCGAGGACCACTTTCCGAGTCGCCGTGCTTTCCTGTGTTATGCTCGTTTATAATGTAATGAATGTTCACTCAGAAGTCAGGAAGAGCACTGGTGTTCCAACTCAAATAACAGCTCACTCATATAAAAAAAGAAAAAAATATATATACCTACGTCCATATTTCTCTTTCCTGACTGGCATATTTTTCTCTTATAAAGTAAACAGATGTTTCCGACAGGTAAATATTAATAATGAATAATGCTCAGCAAAAACGCGTCCGTTAGTATCTACAGCTGCAGAGTTGCTGTAGGTGTTAAAAACATAACACTCCAGTTACTGCGGTAATTCCCTTCCCGCCCCTGCTGCAGATTTAAAAGTAGAAAGGCATCTGAGTGCATTTTTCCTTCAGTCTGCCACTTACCATGAGTTCAGGAGGCGTGGGGAGGGTCCATGAAGCCAGAAGCTGTCAGGCCTCACTCACTTCCCACAGCTCTGCTCGAGGCAGCCTGCACTATAATTGGAGATGGACACACTGGACACTCTCACAGGAGTCTGGGTTGCCCCCCTTAACACCCCCAGTGTGATGGACACCCACATATGGACCGCTTTCGCAGGCTGTTCACTCTGCTGCACTGCTCGTTCACCCCGCCCCCCCCACCCCCGACCTCCAACCCCTTCGAGCAGTAGAAGCAGTAGATGCCTATAGAGAGAGAGAAGGAAGGAACTAGCAAAGCCTGGTGAGACGCTGGGAGGTAACAACCTGGCAAGAATTTTCAAGGTGACCTCCAGCGTAACACTGTAAGCATGTCTCAAACCAGTTGTTGCGGTGGGTTTCCATTAAAAGTTTTCTATAACAGTGCTAAAAATAAATTCATTATGTGCTGCTAAGCAGCCGACCAGGCAGTATGCCTACTGCTTTGAGCAGCAAGCTTAGGGGATCAGGTGCCAGTGTGTTACTGTGGTGACTGACATAGACTAGCGGGCAGGAACTAGGTATTGATTGGTTTGTAGTCACATGGGGAGCAGGCCTGTGATTGGCTCAGGAAACTTAACTTCCACATGCCACAGGACTGGTGTCAGAAGTTTCCAAGAGTCTGTACGAGAAAAAACGTGGGACTACTGATTTCCATAGTCAATGGAAATCATCACGTTTTGGACTGCATGTTTGTGTGTTTTTGAACTGTTTTAATGGTGTCTTGCCCAAAAATAGTTTAACAGGACAATTTCCCCCAAAAGTTGCAGCCTGTATTTACATGTGCCCTGCTGCCAAATCTTGAACTTTCTAAATAAATAAAGCCGCAAAATCACAAGACCATTTATGTCATCATTTGTCCAAGAATCATGGGATAATTACATTTATATGATGGAGGTAGTTAACATAGACTGGACGGCACCAAATAATAATAAAAATGTATAAATAGCTATACAAGTAAACCCTTCGTGTCTCAGTAAAACTACATAAACAAACAAACAAAGCAAAGACAAAGACAGCAGTTCAGATTTTAAAGAGATCGGTAAATAATTAATACTTGTAGTAAATCAAAATAGTTGTACCTGTCAAAATGGATCAATATGCATAATGTCCTGACATTCCTAATGTGCTACATTTTACATACTGAGCTTACATCCATGTTGTATATGCTGCCTAATGTAAGCGCTATGTGAGCTGAAATAGCTGTTATGCACATGTGTTTTTTTTTCTAATTTCTAATCTAATTGTTTCTGCTAAATGATAAGGAAGTAGATGTCTGAAACAGTAGTTGAGTTTGCAGCTTATTATTCTGAGAATCAGTTATTGAGCCCCTCCCATGCTTTCTGAGCCATCTGCCACCCCCACCCCTACACTGGGACCAGTCAGAGTGAAGGCTTGAAGACATGAAACGAACATCTCTAACATCTCTAATGACACCAAACTTAAAATGTGTAAGTGGCTGTACAGAATGATTCCTCGCAGCACGGTGATGGAAATGGGACAGCGCCCCCCCCAGGCCATTTGGTGGATAAGCCTGGTGTCAGTGTCCTCACTAAGGGTGACTGTGCCCGGTTAGACCGAAGCCATCGATGAGGCCAGCAGCCGTTGAGTGGATGCAGGGTCTATGGTGGGCAGGTCTTTTGTGCATTAAGCGGTATAATTACAAAGCCAACTGACTGAGAGTAATTAGCCTAACGAGCCAATGAGCGAAGTCAATAAACAAGCAGAGTGAGCGGATGATTTAACGTACTGGCACTGTCGGCTGGTCCTCCTTGCCGTTTACTGGGCCTGGGGGAGCACACATCTTCAGCACATATAAAATCGCGCTCCCTTTGATTTCCCCAGATCCAGCAGCTCACAATAAATACTCCCAAGCATTCATAGAGCTCCCCCCACCCCAGCTCGACCCTACCCCCAGAAGCCTGAAAATAAGAGTGCATGGGGCCTGGGAAGCAAGCATGGTCCCTGATCGGGGACCACAGAGATTGAAGTAAGAGCCATGGGGCCACAGGTGTGTTTTGAGGAGGCCGGCCTTCTTGTTCTCTGCCAGGCTGCTGGAGATAATCCCTCACCCAGTTATACCTATTAATCATCTCTTGGATGAAGGAGCCATTTCGCTGCTGGAGACGACCTGCTTGTGGGAAAGGCAATTGAATGATGGAGAATCACGGCTATCTGCCATAAGGACGTGTTGCGGAAGTTGAGGACGCAGCAGAACCACAAACCGCACATGGAAAAGCAAGCAGATTAGTGTGCCTGGTCTGCAATCTGACAACTGCTCAAGCTTCTTTCCAGGTGTGCTGTCCAGCAACTGAAATTAAACACAGTGTTCATGGTCAATTCACCGCTGTCAGGGTCTCTTTGAGCCAGCACCGATGCCATGCAGCAATCAGAGGTAAAGCCTGTCAGTTAATGCCTAATAATATATAGCCTTCAGAAATTGCATTCACTAGTAATTAAGCAACACAATACAAGTCCAAGCATGACATATTCTAGCCACTAGGGGGCAGTGTCAAATTCTCCAACCAGAGGGCATAGGACACGACAGGAGGCTCATACCTTCTGGAACTTTGTGGGTACTAACAGCCAGGGTTGCTTTCTGAAGAGCACATTTTCTGGGCATCAGTCATAGGTTTGTTTTTATGCTAAAAAGGGGTGTTTTGGCTGGTATTTCATTATAATTTTAAAACTACAGTGCAGTAAGTAAATCTTTAGGAATGAGCACCTTGTGGTGGTGGCTGCGGACTCCCAAAAGCCAGCCCTCACGTCTGCTTCATTTTGTCCTTGTCTTTCCTCTTGGCTTTGTGTCTGTATCTGTATCCTTATCTATTTCTGCATCTGTATCTGGCCCACATTTCCCTACAGAACCTAAACAGTAATCAAGTGATACCATTTCATTTACTATCAAAAAAATAATTTTCAACCCATGACCCTGAGCAGAATAAGCAGATGGATGGATGGATGGATGGATGGATGGGCAGTGCATAAATGGTAGCAAACCCTGCACTCTTTTAACTGCAGCTGTGCCTTTCTACTTAAC
>JAABNY020000063.1:12212524-12223803 GCA_015164015.2 Brevimyrus niger | reverse complement strand
GGATGGATGGATGGGCAGTGCATAAATGGTAGCAAACCCTGCACTCTTTTAACTGCAGCTGTGCCTTTCTACTTAACAAGATGCACATGTCAGTCAAGTGTTCTTTACAAGGGTGGGAGGGCGTGCACACACACACACGTACACACACACACACATACACACGCACACACACACACATACACACATATACACACGCACACAGACACACACACAAACACACACAAATACACACACACACTCACACTGCTGTTTAATCTCCACTGCCTCAGAAAGGCTCTGTATCCACAGAGGGATACAGAATAACAATGAGTCCCTGCAGCTTGGGTTGTGTAATTAGCAAGAACCCCCCCCCCCCCATCTCACACCCCTGTCTGTGTACCTGACATAGTGACCCCCATCACCCCAAACGCCAGTGCAGTGGCCAGATGCCAGTGCCCCCAACTTCATTCTGTGCTCCCTACAGAGGGGCACACACAGGGCTGGACAAAGGCACACTGGACGGCTTTGTGACGGGGTACAAGTAACCCCACAACCAGTTCATCTTCACTAAGGCTGGTGGCACAAAGACCTGCTGGCATGACGTTCCCTGCAGCCCCAGCTGGGGGCCTGTCCCACACACAGCTCCAGCACAGGAAATGACATTTCCTCTGCTGAGCAGGGGAGGGGTGAACGCAGAACGCGGAGGGTGTTTCTAACTGGGAACAGAGAGGCACTGTTTCATATTACACACCAAATGGGAAAAAGAAGGGAGAAAAGCCCTTGGACTGGTCTCGCCTGAGCCGCTGTACCGGGGTATGGAGCCTGAAGCTCGGCAAAATGAACATCTCCTCTGCGTTCTTAGTCCTCCTGACTAGGGCTCTGCTGGCAGGTAAGGTGGCTTTAGCCCTTTTTCAGCAGCTGACAGGAAACACTTCTTTCTGCAGAATAATGTGATCAGGCATTTGGCAAGACACTCTGGAGATAAAAGGGACATTTGCAGGCATTTCGTGAGAAAACCTGGAGAACAGAGGCTGTTTTTTTTTCCGGAGAAGAATGCACATAAATGCATGGAATGCATAGGGGTCAAGCCTAAAGCTGATTCTTACCAAGTGGCAGAACCGACAGTGATGTTTTCAGGCACCAGTCACTCACTCAGTAACTTCAGATGTGACTGCTTGTTACACGAATTCAGTTCAGCATAGTTACCAAGGTTTCCTCAGGGATCATGACTGTCTGGAGTTCTCCCTCGAAGTTTTCTGAAAGGTGTAGGCATGGACTAATCTATACTCAATCCCACTCAAAGTGATTGGAGTCGTGCCTGGAAACATGTCCATCTAGGTCACCGACTGTCCCTGTGATGTGGTCTCAGCGTGTGAGACAAAGAGCAGACTGGAGTAGAGGGGGAAGCATCGTAAATAAGGAGCAAAAGTAAACAGGGATGACGAGCTAAGCACAGATGTTTGCAATCTTCTCTGCCTTGTTGTTCAGTTTCGGTGAAGGAGCCTAAATGATTTCCACCTGCAGCCGGGCTCGTTTTCTTTGGCAGGGGTGTTGCTTTCGAGTATCGAGCATGTCCTGCATCACACATCTCCTGTAAATTGGGTCAACAAGAAGACCCGTCTGCACGAGAGCAGCTCTGCACGCTGTCGCTCCGGCAGCACGCACCGCCTAACTTTATTTATTACCGTGACTTCAGTTTAAATCTGTGCAGCTAATTCCTATCTTACTGCTCTTGCCTGCATAGTGCTTAGCAGCGAGAATAGTATCACAGATGGAGGCAACAATGGGATTAACAGAACAGCTTTACAAAGGAGAGCAAAGCCTTTTTTTGCTATTTAATCAACAACTGCAGTACATCAGCTAGGACCTAATGAGAGGGTGTCAATCACCCAGTAAACCTGTGTGTGTGAAGAGCGGGAAATGTGGTATCATCATACCATGACTTGGGGGGGGAGGGGACAGGAGGAGTATAATAATAAAAATAATTATAATAATTATAATAATAATAGTAAAATTGAAACACGTCAGATAGTATGGGGTAAACATGGCCGCGTTCTGGAAGGTGACAGCCCCCCCCCCCCCACCTCCACTTCTATGGGATCTAATGCAGTATGTTTCTTTCCAGGGGTGTGTGAGGCCCTCAACGTGAGCGTGATTCCAGGGCCTGTGGCTGTGGTCCCGCAGGGGCACAACGCCACACTGACCTGCATGGTGACCCAGAGGAGGAGGCCCTCCAGCCTGCTGGTAGTGCGCTGGCTCTTCTCGCTGGAGGCCGGTCAGGAGCAGCTCATCGTCAGGATGAACGTGCGACGTGCCCAGGTCTACGGCAACTACACACGCCGCTTCCACCAGCCCAAAGTCAGCTTCTTCGAGGAGAAGGAGGGCGAGACCTACAACCTGCTCATTTTCAACATCTCCGTGGAGGACCGAGGCCGTTACACCTGCAGGGTCCAGGAGATCACGAAGCACCACAGTCGATGGAGGGCTTTCTCCAACGGCACTGCCACGACAGAACTGAGAGGTAGGACCATAGAAGCACTCCTTAAGCTGGACCTATCCGCAGGGGTGCCGCTATAAATATTGGGCCCCCAACCAAGATCAATCCAACTATATTCCCAATTTTTTAGGGCCCCCCTTGCTGAGGGGCCCTTAGAATTATCCTAACGTTCCCCCCCGTTCTGGCACCCCTGCCTATCATTACTATTATGTGACACTGGGGATTCTCATATCATAACAGTCTGCGTTTACATCCTATGGTGGAGGAGGGGTGAGGTGGAATTGAGGGGGGGGGGGGCAGGGCCACAGGGCAGCTGCTTCCCCGAGTCCACTTCATCTGAACTGTGTCCTAAAACTGTCCACAGCTCCACCCCTTGGCCGGTTTCCCAGCCGACGCCAGCGGGAACTGCGGGGGTGATGCTTAGGAACTTGGAAAGCAAGGCAGGCCCCTTTAAACTGTGGCCAGCTGGCCACCACTGGGCGGTGGACATGTAGGGACAGTGGTTGTAACCGTGGTGACCGGGGCAGTGGCTCCAGCCCTTTGAAAGCAATCCTAGCTTAGCAGTGGCAATTTTATATGGTATTCGATAAATACTGTTATCTGTGTTTATTTGTATTATTTATTTCACATAGGTGAATTACTGTTATACAGTATTACTTATTTACTAGCACATATGAGCAGCAAAAACTTCAGCACTCACCACGACTGCTCCCCAGCTGCTTTTGTCCCTTTCTGTATCATTCACCAAACGTACTACCTTGCATGTGTACTGCACAGATGTGCACATATTACTCCTTCCATGATTCCTTGCCAGGAGAAACAGCACTCGCGGTTGACGTACGTTATGCCTGTGTGATCTGAGATGACGACAGAGGGAATCTTGGCAGAGACGCCTCAGAAAATATTGACACTGGCCTTTATCGGGCCTCCCTGCTGAATGGACAGAATCACAGCTCAGCTCTGGGCTAAATTACAGTCCAAAATGTGAGATGGCATGATGTCTAATGTCTGTCTCTATGGGATCAATCGTTCCTCTTCTGATGGAGACAAAGTGAATGCTTAGATCAGGGGGACAACATGACACTCCGTCAACATAGGATCCTCTCCACACCCCAAGCACCTAAACTCGGGCAGGCTACATGGTGCTAGAACAGACCTGTAATTGTATTGAATACAGGTCTATCATGTTGACCAGGCTTTGATGGCTTATGGCAGTACGTTATGCTGGTTACTTAGAAAATCAGCCGGCTAACTTTCACAGCCAAACGCTGGTCGAGTTAATACTGGGGTGATACTTACTTGAATTCCTAGCATCCTGGTCATAGGCAAACAAAATTCATGTTACATTTCATATTTCACAATACAGTGATACTTCTGTTCTCAAACTCACTAAAACTCGAATTTCTTGAAAGTTGAACCAACCAGTTTGACCTAGACCTCGATCCGAATATCAGAGGTCGAACCGTGAATGCTGATCTAAATTATACGAGCCAGGAAATGAGTCATACTACAATGCATGTGTGTAACTAAACTCTTCAGCCAATAAGGGCAAAGGTGTGTCGTCATGGAAGCGGTTCCAGTTTGTGCAGCCGGGTGAGAGGTCGCAATGCATTGGGTCAAAATATTGGGATAAGATCTTTATCGTTTTGGAAGCCATTAAGAAAAAAAAAATGCTCTTCTTGTTTTATCCTATGATTTTAAGTTTAAATGCTAAAAAAAAAAAAAAAAAATGTGTAATGTGTTAAAAAATGTGTAATTTTGGGGGCCGGGAACCAATTAATTGGTTTTCCTTTATTTCTTATGGGAAGAATTTGATCACAACTCGAACTTTTTAGGATTCGATCCAGAGTCCGGAACTGATTAAGTTTGAGAATAGTAACACTGTAATATGTTCAAACCAGCATGATGACTTCTAAGACGAACATAAAAATAAACTCTAGTCAGGCTTACTCTGTTTAGATATGGTCTGTCTCTAACTGGACAAGAAAGACATTTCTAACATGATCTTGAAAGATATTATACCTAGCATTATGCTGGTTTTATTAAAACCCAACATTTTTTAATAAAAGAAAGAAATGGGGGATGAAAGGTCATGAAACAGTTTCAGACAGCAGTGAAAATGTTCAGATCGGTGGTTTATTGCCTCATTAATCTAAGAGTCAGCACCTCTCTACAGCCAAACCAACCCACACAGATCACATTTTGACTGGTCTTGATCACATGCTAACTTGTTGACATGTCTGAGGTGAGGCTGTCCTCCGATCAGAAGGGGAGAAAATTGTCGCGGACAGATTGTGGGCTGAATAAATTGATTCCACAAACCTGCACTGGATAGTGTGACAGCCTCAAGGTGCGAGCTCAGTATGCTTAGGTCCTTCCATCTGGAATCTGTGTATGTTTTGACCCTAAAATAGCCCACATATAAGCACAAGCTCCAGCACCTATATTGTATTTGGAACGTGAATCATTAAATCAATCAGAACTCTTATTTACATATTAAAGCAGATGCTTTGGTCCAAAGAGACAAGTGAGGCAAATAGCACATTGCAGACTGAGGTTCCAGTGAATGAGCAATACAGCAACTAAACAACAATGTCTAACCATACAAGGCACTAATTAGACAATTCAGATTTCATTAGAAAGGAGAACCATAGCATGAACCCCTGCATTCACTTTTAAAGACCAACAGAGACTGACTAATGTCTACATGCAGCAGTAGACCTACTGACCAACCATGTCTTATTATTCCATGCAGAACTGCCATCTAACCAGTGTTATGCAACTAGAGTAAAGTTTACTTCACACAGATTAAAATGAACTAGTTCACATTTATGTCTTCTGATTATTTTTATGATTATTCTTCTTCTGTCAGTTATTCAATCTTCTGATTATTTTGATTATTTTATATTTCTGAATTCAAAGTGAAATTTTTGGTCAGCAAAATATCACTATTAAAATATCACTAGCATCATCAAGGCACGGAACGCATGACAATATGAAAATGATCACATGATAATGTTAAATTTAAAGGCACAATCCTGATCTTCATGCATCATATTTCATATCACAACATAAAAGTAAATTTTCGCCTGCGGTTGCTATTTCTGAGGTGTGGCCAGAGTGAACAACGCTCACATTCATTAGTGAGCATCATTAAAAATATCAGCGCATTCAATGAGCGGTGCTCATTCAGCATGCTCATGCACGTCATTGCATGTAACATTTGTGTATCTGGTCATACAATAGTGCCAATGCTCTATATTGCACAGCTGCCGAATGTCCTACTCAGCTCCTATGGCAACACCATAAACTCCTCATTGTGGTCCTCAAGTCAACTAGGAGATATTTTTGCGACTATCGTCTAATTTTTCATTACATTTTTATTGTTGCTTCTATTCTCTTTATAATTCCAACATGAACAAATGATGACACACATTATTGCAAAGGTTTAGGTCATGAAAATTTGCACTTAAGCTCTCTAATAGGTCTTGCTCTTGAGTTCAACCAGGGGAAACAGCTTTGTTCTAATAACTGTTTATCATCTCCTTTGTGAAAGAGATTTATTAAAACAAATTCTCAGCGGTAAATACTAAGTATGGAAATTGGGTCATTTCTGTTGCTATTGAAGGCTCATTATTACTGTAGAAGCACAGACCAGACCAGACCAGACCACAGCCAAATAATTTTAACGCACCATGATGCCGATACAGTGAGGCATGTTCTCCATTTAGTTAAGTGCCCCCTAGTGTTGCCCTGGGGAAGTGTATTTCATCAGACACCCAGAGAGCCAGACTATGGCTCCTGACCGGGGAGGCCTCAAAGCTGAGTGTGGCTATCGTCCTTTGCCAGCGGTTTGGCTATTTATAGGTCTTCTGGACAGCACTCGGGGCGTGTGCCACCGCAAGCAAGTGATACAGGAAGCAGGATTTTTTAAGAAAGGAAAAGACAGACCTCAGCTCTGTTACTCAAAACTCATGTCTCTGCATAACAGGCACTCGTGCTGTGTTGGACTTCGGTAGCAACAAGAAAATTGTCTCTGCCTCTTGCGTTGTAGTGCACTTCCTGGCAGAGGTGGAGAAGAGTCACGGGATATGGCGGATGCTTCAAGGTACCGTCCATTTCTTTCTCCCAGAAAGTGAAACTGCCTTGTGTTTTCTAAATGGTTTTCGGATAGTTTTATGATGTGTTTAGGGCGCATCTATCAGCCAAAGCCCACCCAGGACCACACAGCAAACATTAAAGGTCACGGCAGAAGCCTTTGGTGCCTCAGACTGTTTCTCTGCTTGGACTCAATCCATGAGAATGAGCTTCACTCTCCAAAATGTGACCTATTGTAGCCCATGTGCTGCTCTTCCAACAGACTGGGATCCAGCACAGCCCAGTTTGGTAAACCACAGTGCCCTAGACAGGGTTTGGGCAGTGGTAGGTACCAGTGGTTTACCTGCTTACACAGGCTCCTGAAAAACTCCAGATCAGGCCGGATGGGATGATTTGAGGTGCCTTTCTGTGTTTCAGACGTGTACCTCTGTGCTGTGCTCATCTGCTCTGCTGGGCTGATATGCATGCTCCTGTTCACAGTCATCCTCTCCTGCCAATACCTGCGCAGGAAGCAGAGACAGAGAGGTAGGGATGCGTGTCACAGACACAGGAAGCCGGGTGTCTCTCTGGCTTTGCATGCAGGACTCTTCCTGATTCCCAGTCTACTATGTAAGAGAAGCATCATATTAAGTTGGAAAATAAATGAGTATTCTCTGCTCACCATCTATCATTTAACATTCATTTAAGCACTTGTAAATGAATAAATGTGTGACCATTTTTTCTGCTTCATTCCTTTGCAGGCAATTACTATTTGGTCAAGTGTCCTCAGAACAGGTAGGCCTCCCCCCCAAAAGTGACAAAAACAATGACTCTGAAAAAAAAAAAGACTGTGAAACAACCATAGAAATGATTTGTTACTGCCACGGGGAACGTTTAATTAGTTTCGGGGAGGAACGTGCACCGTGATTCGTCAAGCTGTACATTCAGTGTGATGGTTCCCATGGCAGCTGTCTCCAGCCCCCGCCTGGCCTCCCCCCATGACGTGGTACCACAAGCTTGCAGTCTATAAAATGCCATGACAGCAATCTGTGAGGCTAACAGCTCACATGTGTCGAACAGGACCAGGACGTCGATAAAACGTTCCTTCATCTGCACACTCTCACACTCCCTCTCTCTCTGAGATCGTTTCGCTCGCCCAGCACGCGCAGCCCTGAAACGCAGTCACGGTGCCCTTTGTCAGCCGCGTCTCACATGCGGCTGCGACCTGTCACTCCCCAGCTCGGGGGAGACGGTGACCAGCGTGCTGAGCCGCTCTCCTGGCACAGGGGAGAAGGGGAGGAGGTCGCCGGGTGAGAGGCCCAGGGGTCGTGCTGAAGCACCGCCAGAAATACCAGCCAAAGGTAACAGCATCTCGGCACGGCCAAAAATGCTTCGCACCCCCGGGCGTAACCCGAGCCATATCTCCTCCTTTTGACCCTCTCTTCTGCTCTCGTTCATCAGCTCCCACTGCAGACAAACTGCGGAAACCCAAGCTTTTGAGGCCTCAGCCCAAGAAGGTAGCACTGCGCCATCTCCATGCCACCTATCTGTTTCTCCCCAAGAGCATGTACTCACTTTCTAACTCAAAAGGCCATTGGCCACTAAATCATCAAACCAAATTAATAAAAATTTATGGTAACAATTTAACTAAGGCCATGTTTTTAGTAATTTATAAAGACATTCATAACACATTATAATGGATTCATAAAGCATTATAAGTAAGGCTACATTTGTAAAAAGGCATAACACATTATAGCCATGTTAATTATGCATTATGAGTGTGTGAAGCTCTCATCTATAACGCCCTATAGATACCTTTATAATGCATTACAATGATCGGTATAAGCATTAAGGATGCTTTGCACTGCATTATTTATAATTTGACTGATATAAGTTCATTTCTTTTATTTTTCCTGTTTCTTCATATTTCAGTTATATTATTACTGGCTGTGGGTTTCCCCGCACTATCACTGTGTAATACTTTATGCTGCACTTTCTGAAGCCGCTACATTTTATTTTGTTTTTATTGCTTCCTCATCACTGCATTTAATTTGGTACAAACGTGTAATTAAAAAACGCCTGGCACGCTTGAGGAGCGCTGTGCAACCAATCGCAATGAGCACCACAGAATCCCGCGACCCCGAGCCAGTCACATGACTGGGGCGAGGCCAGGCCAGGGGCCATCTGTGGCCAATAAAATGGAGCATGTGAGCCACGTGAGTCAGCGAAAGCTTCTGATTGAATTAGCATCGCCTGGTGGAGAACTGAGGCCTTCTTGGGGGGGGGGGGGGGCCTGAAAGACGGACTTAGTAAATTAAATAATGGGATTCCTAAAAACGGTTTGGCCACTTGACATGTGATCAGAAGCACATTAAGCTGGTCAGAGGGCCCTGGGCTGTTTGAGGTTTCAGAGAACCCCCTACCATTTTCAACAGGATGGGTGGCAACTCCCGATTTAAAATTTCATTAAACAAGGTTAGTTGAGCCCCCCCTTGCACCCGTAGCCCCTGAGATCGGCGCTGAACCCCCCCTCCCCCTGTAGCCTCGAATAGGATAAGAGGTTACAGAAAATGGATGTATATATCGCTGGATAGCTGTGGATATCCATCGTAAACCCATGCATCATGCGCCCCCCTGCAAGTGTCCCTGCCTCACGGCTGCTTAGGGACAGCATTACGGGGACACACGTGTTGGAGGGCTGACCCTTCTCCTTTCACCTTTGGCCCTGCAGCCTCGGATTTCGGAGGACTCCCTGACCTACGCCGAGCTGGAGCTGGCCAAGCCACAGCCGGAGGCGAAGTCGACCTGCATGGGCACCGTCTACGCCCAGATCCTCTTTGAGGAGCAGCATCTTTAGACAGCGCCATGAGTGGGCAGAGGCCCTTTGTGGGGCGGCCTTCAGTGGCGCACTCAGGACGGCTGTGAAAATGCGTAATGTACTGAAATCATGCAAATAACACCAGCGCATGTTTGTTTCCTCCTTTAACACGCAGTCCTCACACAAACGCAATTAAGATGCGCTTTTTTTCTGGATTTTTCTTACTAGCGGACATTACAGGACTTCCTGTGCACAGACTTGAATATCTCAAGGTTACACACCATCTGTGAGCCACAGGGAAATCCACAGATAGGCGGACTACAAGGGTCATATATGAGGGAATCGGAAGCCCAGTAACCTCACCCTAATGATGGAGCGTGACAGTGTCAGACGGCCGTCTCTCGCTGGCTCTGTGAAGGTCACGCTGCAGTTAAGCAGGCATGAGAGCGGAGATGGCAGCAGCCCGGTCATTAGTGTCAAAACCATAGCAGAGAGTGTCTGGGTGAATCCCACGGACCGCAGCCGAGGGATGGCATCCAGCAACGCCCAGCCCTGCCCAGCTGCTGAGGACTGCGATGAACCCGCTAATGGTTACATTTATTAAAAATTACCCTAATTGTAATCATGCTTAATAATTAGCTTTACAGTGCATTATAATTGGGTTAGACTACAAGATGGTTCTGCCTAGGTGCTATAATTTATTTGATTTAATTATTTGAAGGAGCCAAACAGTCTGACATTTAATATCATAAAATCACTGGTGTATTAAAATTGAGATGGCCATTGTCTTTTAGAAGGTCATTTGCTTCTTCGTGGGACAGATATATGGTGATTATTTTCCGGTCTATTAAGCTCCTCCACTTAGCACAATTAGCGCGATGTGCAGAGGTTAAAGAGAGAGCCAGTCTCCAGGCTGTGGTCACAGCAAATATTCACGGCCAGCTGCACCTGCCCTTCCCCTCTCTGAAAGGTATACAGTGTGGGGGAGGGGTCTCTCTTGGACTGCCCCCTCCCCACCCGAAGGACAGGTCCTCCAGAAATAAACAGCAAGAGCAGCTCCAAGTCTCCCTTCAGCTCTCCCTGGGGTCCAGGCTCTTAGCATGATTCACACCATAGGCTTGGTTGAGATATCATACTTGCAGAATTTATAGTTTAGTTCATCCTAAAACATCTGTCTCGTCTTTCACTGGGGCCAAGTAAGAAAGCTAGAAAGAGAGGTACACAAGATCACGTTCCTCATTTCCAAGCACCTATCTGTACTGTGAGCACGAACTCAAGAGCCAGCTCCCAAGCGGACAGCTAAAGCCATGCCTCTATTTTACCATAATTATCTTAAAATTTTCATATTCAGCTCAGAGCCTGTGAGAGGAATCAGTAATAGTCAATACAGTAACACAATGTACTTCTTGTGGGCAACTTGGCCAAGTTTGTGAATTTTGTTTCCTACCTGAATCCAATAACAATGTGTGATGATTTTACTCCTGCTCATTACTGAAGATGCCCACAAGGTTGTTTGTATGGAAACTTAGGATGTTGTGTGTGTCCGATGAGTAGGACTAATAAATAGTCTATGACATACTGTCTATTTGCATAGCTGAGTTTTCGTTCGTGCCATGGACCTGGCCAGTTGCGTATGTTGAGAGACGGTTTCCATGTCACTAGCCTAGCCATTAACCATGCTGCTAGCAGCACTGTTAGCTGTATCATTAATTGTACTGCTAGCTGTGCTGTTAGCTGTGCCATTAGCTGTGTCGATAGCCGTGTGCTAGCAGCGCTGTTGGCTGTGCCATTAGCCGTGTGCTAGCAGCGCTGTTGGCTGTGCCATTAGCCATGTGCTAGCAGCGCTGTTGGCTGTGCCATTAGCCGTGCCCTTCCTGCACTCAGTTTCACGTTGCCGTCTCCGTCTCT
>JAABNY020000063.1:12200138-12210775 GCA_015164015.2 Brevimyrus niger | reverse complement strand
GCAGCCTGAGAGATATGGCCTGATAGAGGTAGCCTGAGAGATATGGCCTGATAGAGGCAGCCTGAGAGATATGGCCTGACAGAGGCAGCCTGATAGAAGCAGCCTGATAGAGGCAACCTGAGAGATACAGCCTAATTGAGGCAGCCTGAGAGATATGGCCTGATAGAGGCAGTTTGAGAGGCAGCCTAGGAGACACCGAACATGAAGCAGCCAGAGATATACAGACTAATCAGAAAGGTGGCATGAACCCAACTTCTCCAATTATGAATCTATGTCCAACTTTCCCAGTTCTGAGTCCATGTTTACAAAGGTTATTTTGGATATGAAGACTCAATATGAAGTACAAGAAAAAACTACATTTCTGTTTCATAAAGGAACAGTATTAACTTTATTATTTACATATATGAGCCAACACTGGTGAATGTCTCCGGTAAAACACTGTACTTCAAGATTCAAGATTCATCAGGCAGAAAGTCAGATGTATACTAAAACTGCCCAGACAGTAGTCAAGACTTTGCTTTCTCATCGGCGCCATCTTGAAACATCTGTTCCTATTCACCAGCTGAAGCCCAAGCAGTAAACATCAGCCATGTGGCATCTCCTAGTGATCAATAGATTGCCAGCTCAGTTATATGCAATGACAGTCAGTTTCTGGGTTAATAAAGGGTACAGTACAGCAGGCCAGTGGTGCAGCTTTTGGCGTCTCTGCTGCTGGTCTGGTTCCCTTAAAGAGCTGGGAGAGAGAGAGAGAGCACATCATTCCCAGAACAAAGTACCGCTGATGGCCTCCTCAGGAAGTGCACAAGCTGTCCGGTGGGTGTGGTGGGAACAGGGCTGCCCACGTTTAAGGGCACAGGGCTGCTTGCGTTTAAGGGGACAGGGCTGCTCGCGTTTAGGGGACCGGGTTGCCCGCGTTTAAGGGGACTGGGCTGCCCGCGTTTAAGGGCACAGGGCTGCCCGCGTTTAAGGGCACAGGGCTGCCCGCGTTTAAGGGCACAGGGCTGCCCACGTTTAAGGGCACAGGACTGCCCGCGTTTAAGGGGACAGGGCTGCCCGCATTTAAGGGCACAGGGCTGCACATGTTTAAGGGGAGAGGGCTGCCCGCGTTTAAGGGGACAAGGCTGCCTGCGTTTAAGTCTCATAAGACCAGCTGAAGACCCGGCCCCAGGCATCCCCCACCAGCAAAGAGTTGTAGGTCCTGAAAAAAAGATAAAAAAACAAATCAAAATCGAGGGACACGCCTGAAAGTTCAACATGTTTCCATACAAAAAACACAAATATACAAGGATCATCCTCAGAAGCTTTATAATATTTAAAAAAAAAAAAATTGTTACAATTAAATACAGTGCTTCTTTTTTGTGGAGAACAATTGACACCATAACCTTGTAGGTATATTAAAATTATGTCATTTGTTGCTCTGATGTAATGAGTTTTTTACCATTTCCCTAAAATAGGTTTTCAGATGAAATAATGCAAAACTTGATAAAAATGTTTTCAAATCTTTAAACTTTATTGCATGCACAATAAAGAATCTTTTTGTATGATAAGATGTAATGCTCATTTTTTGATAGTTTTATATTTTTCTCTCATCTCAATAACTCTTGCCCTGGATTTTTTGAAATACTTTTGTTTATTACAGAAATAAATTGTAATATAATAAAACTGATTAACTACCCCACAGGCAAAATCGACAGTTTAGACAATGAAGTTGTATAACTTGAGTCGGTCTTCAAACAAATTTTAAAAATGAGAGAAAAATAATATGTTACAGTAATGAAGCAGATGACAGCTTCGTGGCAGTAGTCAGTGTGCAATGGACATCTTTTATGTAAGGTGCAGAAATATCATGAAGTCTGTGCAAACTGCAGACAATTTTTACATTATACATCAACCTGTATATACGGATGACAGCAGAAACATCCTGAGGTCTAATGGCTGTATAAACACGAAGAAACTGGTGCCATCTCAAAAGAATACAGCAGAAAAAAATTATTATTAATATACAGATTTTTTTCTATTTTGTTGAGAAGACTGCAATATCATGCCTGGCAGGGGAAATGCTCACCTGTGGTATGACAGTCAGAAACGATTTATCTTTAAATCATCTTATACGGACTTAGGATGTGTTTTAACTATTCAAAGGAATGCTTCCGTTAGAAATGCTTCCATCGTTATTTTGAGGGAGCAGTCTACAGGTCATTGTAGGTAACATTCACTGATCTGGAGGCCCTTAAGATCTTAATATCTCTCAGCAGAGAAAGTTCCCTCAAAATGAACATGGTCCTTTACTGAAATGTTACGTACAATACCTGGAAATGTCAGATGCAAAAATTAATTACACTGTAATATTTTGCTAATGTAATCTAATCTGTTTTCTTGAACCTAGAGCTGACATCAAAGTTTTCCATTTCCACTTCTGCATTTACTTTTCTCCCTTTTGGGATAATGATACGTATGTTACAATAATTAAATGTAATTCTGTTGTTTGGGAACCTGGAGTACTGGAGTTCTGTAATGGGATAAACATTGTATTGACAGAAACCCATGATGGTGACTGGCCTGTTTTGAGATCAGTGAGAGAAGTAAATGCCTTATTGAGACAGACCCACGGCAGTGATTGGCCTGTTCTGAGATCAGTGAGTGTTCTAAATACTGTACTGAGACAGAAATAGGGCTGTGAGTAGCCTGTTCTGAAATCACTGATTATAGTAAATTCTGTACTGAGAGATGGCCAGGGAAGAAAGTGGCCTGTTCTGAGATCAGTGAGTAGACTGAATACTGCACTGAGAGAGGGCCAGGGAAAGGAAGTGACTTGTTCTGTGGTCAGTGAGTTGAATAAACACTATACTGAGAAAGGGCTGGAGAAAAGAGCGGCCTGCTCTGAGATCAGTGAAAAAATACTGTACCGTGAGACTGCCAGGGCCGTAACAGCCGGGTTGTTTCTGTAGCGCTGGCGTGAGACTGTCTGACTCCGATTTAGCTCCTGAAAAAGGACCAGGCATCTCTTCCAGGTCTTACCTGGAGAACAGCAAAAATTAGAAGCTGTTTTTATTTATGGTCAGCATGTTGATAAATTGAGAAAAATATATCTAATATAAGCCTTCACCATTATAAGAGGGGTTGTCCCAATTTAATTTCTACATTGTGATAGTTATATGCGCTGACGCTGGGCTGTAACCAATGTGTGCTAAATTGGATTTGGGTATTATTGCTTTCTAAATTGCATGCCTAGTTCAGCAGAATTGCTCATCAGTGTTTACTGGCTGTATGTTTAATAACTTTCCCCATAATTCCTTGCTGCAAACCCTAATGCCCTGTGCAACTGACACGTACATTATGAACTTCTGTCCAGGCCTCGTGCAGTCAGACTCCTTTGACTTCACAGGCTGCTAAACTTCGGTGTAGGTGTAACTTGATTTATAAGGAGTATTGCTGAAGATGGCGTTTTCTGTGGTGTTTCTCATATTGCATGCATAACTTAAAAATATTTAGCAGCTTATATCAAATCACAAACCTAAACACCACGATGAGCAGAGAAAAGCTTAGTAAAGATTCTCTTCACAAAGCCAATTAAGCAGGTTCTCTCACTACTGCCTAAATGAGCCTGTAAGCCAAGAGGACATATTTTTACAGTTGCATTTTATTTATTTAGCAGATGCTTTCACCCAAAGTGATAGTTTCAAGGAGGCAGAGTCAGATATTCCCTGGGGCAATTGGGGATGAAGGACCTTACTAAAGTGGGCCTTGGTGCAACCACTCTGCTGACCCTAGGATTTGAACTGGCAACCTTCTGATCACAGACGCAGCATTCTGTAGATCAGGATGGAGTAACAATGTCTGGGGATGACGGTGTTACCAGCTTCCTGCACAGCTGTAGGCTCCTGGGGTGACCCCGCCCCCTGGTTTGCTGGTACCCACCTCCTGGAATATTCAGTCTTCCAGACCTGAGATATGAGAGGTGAGGAAAACAAACACAAATATAATAATTGAAATGTTATTGATCCCTGTGGGGAAATTGTCTTTATACCTCCCTCATATCTATCATATAAGCTGTCAGTGAAGAGCAGCCACCTGTTGGGGCCTTGCTCAAGGACCTGCAGACATGCTGAGGCTGGGTTTGAACCAGTGAACTCCTGATTACACATACACAGGTCTAGCTCACTGAGCCACAACAAGCAGCGATCACACACTTAGGCACAGATACGGCCAGCCGGACGTGCTGCAGATGCCTCATTTTGAAGTTGATATGGTTTAACAAGTTCACCTGTGTCAGCTAAACTGAACATCTGCTGTTATTTATGCACTAGTCTAGTCAGTGAAGCTGAACAGCCACTATAAGGGGAGACACAGGCCTGCCACGTGTAACATATCCAGAGAATGCGAGTCCTCTCACCCGAACGATGCCGTCGCTGCAGCCCGTCACCAGCACATTGCGAGGGTCCCACTCGTGCTTCTGCATGAAGCAGCAGCACAGGATGGTCCTCGCTGCGCCATAGCCCATGTCGAACCAGGATAGCAGCTGCCCTTTCATGGTCCACAGGTAGAGGATGGGCCCGGTGCTGGAGGCGATCTCCCCCTGGCAAAGCACCATATCTGTTGTGAAATGACCACCCACAACAGCTGCACCCAACACCCATCCAGCACCCCCAGGGAGCGACTCGAATACAAACATTCGAATAGAAAACATATAGCAGTTCTGATTTAAAACACACATTTTCTCAAAAAATATACTTTCAAAAATCTTCATATTCATTCAGAGCCAGACCAGTCCATAGGCAGCATGTGCGATCGCCTAGGGTAACAATTAATTAGGGGGGGCAAAACGGTTACTGAAAATAATCAGAAGAAATACCTCTGGTTGCTTTCTGTAACATAACAGTTATTTACACTAGTTTTAATATTTAAGTGCTTGTGAAACAGAGACAAGCTAGCTAGTTAGCAGCCAGACATTCTGTACTACTGAAATGTTTTTAATATAAATGAATTGACAGAATTTGTTTTCTGCTGCTCGAGGGGGGGGGGGGGGGGGTGTAGTCAGCAGAATCTCACCCCAGGCGCCCGAACATCCAGGGCTGGCCCTGTATTAATTACAAAAACACATGCAGCTGAAATTGATCATTACGTTTTCGCTCCCTGCTGTCTTTGAAAGCTGTGCCCAAACATAAAACACTGGGTAATGGCTGGGTGGGGGTATGTCTTTGACCTTCTTCTCCCTGACGGCCAGATTAACGCCGCAGGGAATGCGGGCGTGCATTCAGCACCTTCCCGACATGCGGCGGCACGCCGGCTCACCGTGAGTTCATTGATGGCGAGGGCGGTCAGGCTGCCTCCGTGCCCCGGCAGCTGGGTGATGTAGCTCAGCTCCTCCAAGTCCCACAGGATACAGCTACGGTCCCGCGAGCCGCTGACGATGACGTTGTAAGCCTCGGAGGCGGCCAGGCAGGTGACGGCATCTGTGTGCCCGTACAGCACCTGAAAGGAGACCCCCTCAGACACGTCACGTCCCGCTCTGCTCCCCCCAGCGGCCTGACTCCCCTGCCTGCGCTCGCCGCTCAGGCGGCCCCCACCTGCTTCAGGCCTATGTGCTGGAGCTTGTCCTTGCTGAAGGAGACGTTCCATACGCAGAGAGAGGCGCCGGTCCCCGCCGTGATCAGGGTGCTTGGGCTCGGACAGACTGCACACAGGCACTCGCCCCACTCGGTCAGGCTCTCACAGACGGTGATGTGCTGTGGCCGGAAACACGGGGGGAGGGGGGGTCATAACGTCCTCGAGCATCTCGATTCGGCAGCCCCACTGATCTCTGGGAAACCGCAGTACCTTCTCTGACCCGTAGATGCCGAAAGCACAGGTGTTGTCTGGGAAACCCCAGGCAAAGAAGATGTTCCACAGTGGAGGTATAAGAAGCCGGTTCTTTTCCACGGCGAGTAACTCCTTCTCGCCACAGATGATGCAGCCCACAGGTCCCCGGGTCAGTTCTGGATTCATGGACAAGAAGCGCAGTGTACAGATACAGCAGCAGGAGAGGTTCTGTTCAAAAGACTATCTAAGTGACCATTATATATTCACTTCCAGAGACTCTCTGCCTGAACCCAACACTGCTGATTTATACTGCAAGACCATAGAGCATCACAGGAATCGTAACTGAGCTTAGGTGTAGAACTACAGAGAAGTTCACTGTAGCAATCCCGCAGACACCATGTGGGGGAATTCTCCGGCGCTGACCCTAATACTCACCTAACAATTTATCTCTATTTATTTATTGATCAAATGACAAACCGGGACACAATATGCAGGAGCCCGCATGGCTGAGAGAAAGTCATCTAATTTCACGCAGAGGGCCGTTTGGGACTTTCCGGTGATTAAATAAGGCTCACTCGCGGAATCATCACGCCTGGCCCCACTAATGGAGCAGACTGCTTTCTCCCCGCCCGCGAAAGCCGCCTCGCAAAAGCACTACCCAGCATCTTCTCCTTCCGGCCTAGTGCTCCCCACAGAGCTGGGCGGCCTCATGCACGGCAGCTGAACACCAGGATAAAATAATAAGGTGACAAAGGATGATTAAACACCGGCCCCCGTGGACCGGCCCACACACCACCGAAAGGAGCTTCCTGCGAGTTCCGGAGAACGGCTGCGAGCCCAGCTATCGACAGGGTACCTTTCAAAGGCTGGCTGGACGGCTTCAGTTTGTCCAGCCGGTAGAAGAACGGCACGGTAATGGTGATCTCCTTGGCCACTGAGCTCTTGTGTCCGCTTCTGGGAGGATGGGGCTTGGAGAAGAGCTGCGACCAGAGCTCACATTTACTATGGTTTTCAGAAAGAGGCCCAGCAGTATACTTTATACAAATGTAGGATTTTCAGAATGTGTCGATAACTGCATCATACCTGCTTTGGAATCTGCCCAAAATTACTAACAAAGCCCAGGACGGTGCTCTTCTTCAACGGGTCTTTCATGTTGCCCAAGTCCAGCTTGTCGGCATAAAAGTATGGGTGGAAGGTATTGACGGCGTCCACCGCGGCCGAGCCCTGCTGCTTGTAGCCGAAGATGAGGTCTATCCACAGGTGGAGGTGGGCGCTCACGTAGTCACACTCGAGAGCCTGTAGGGGGCATGAGTGAGTCAGTACCGAATGCGAGTTTGCAGAAGTAACACCGTTCCAAGTGGCCCAACTAAATACATATTATACTGCTGAACTGCGCTGCTTTTACGTTTTAATTTTGAATTTTAACTTTTCCTTCCGCCATCTTAGTAAATGAAAGTATGGGACAATTTACACAGCTAAACCAATTACATGTTTCATGAGTTCAGCGTTGCTAGATTGGAATGATCTCAACTCAGTCTGGCTCAATTTGAGAGGATTCTGCAGGTTAGATCCTGGAGCCAACAGGCACAAGGCAGGGAACAACCCAGGATGGGATGCCAACCCTTTGCAGGGTACACTCATACAGTATATGCAGACCTATGCACAATTACTTTACCTCCGATTAGCCTCAGCATGTTTTGCACTGTTGGAGGAAGCTAGAGCACCCAGAGAAACCCCCACAATGACATGGAAAGAACATACAAAATCCCACTGGAGACTTGAACCCAGGTTGCAGAGGTGTGAGGTAACAGTGCTAACCATAACACCACCACGGTACCCCAGGGAACTGCAGTATATATGTAAATTCAAAGTGTTTCTAGTGCAAAAGTTACTATTTTACACCAAATATCTTATTTTCAACAAATACACTCCACACTATTATCAACTTTTTATGACACTTATTTGGAGAAACATAATAAGGTAAATAACCTGAACGATTGTCTTACACTTGAAAAAAAACTTTAAAGTGAAAAAATAGTGAAAAATGCTAAAAGTAAAACATGTGCTGCGTTACTAGTAGCACAGTTTGTGTATTATTCTTCTGAATATTTATGAATGTAGCATGTTGTTCTGCATCAAGTGTGACTTAAATTTGGTCATTTTCATTTTCTATGCTAAAGACAAGCTTTTAGGTTTTCAAAAAAAACGTTACATTTTGCTGCCTTGAAAAATAAAAACGAACAGTTTATTATCATAATTTTTGTATTAGCTCATTATTTTAATATTCATTCATAAGACTAACTACTACAATGACCAGAATGACCAAAAATGGGTATTAGTATGTAGTCCAAAAATTAGCTGTAATATAGACTTTAGTCAAATTTTTAGAATATTGCGAAGAGTATTGCCCTGCCCTCTGAAGTCTCTGAACACCAGTCGTTAGGACACCTTCCATGATATCAGAACCTCATTTTAGTAAATGTTTGTTAGCCATCAGTTTTTGATTCTTTATATTATAGGATCATTAAACACAGAAAAATCAGAGCTATGGAAAAGTGCTGGAAGGTAACTGGGAGGCGTCCCAGCTAACAGACATTTCAGCATCTCAGCCGCTGAGAGGAAACTTAATCTGAAGTTGGTGTTTTGTGTATTGAGCTAAAAAGTGGGGGGGGCATTTCAGTGTGAAAGTTCTCCACAGTCTCTTCATTTCATCTGCGTATGAATAAAAAAGAGAAAAACAAAAGAGGTCACTTCCCACAAATGGGAGGCGATTACAGACAGTGCTGAGAGCTGATGAAGTGTGCTGCAGGCGTGACGTACAGCGCAGTGAAGCAGCCCATTCATCCCCATAAAGAGGCCGCGAGCTCTAACGCGGTTACGCCAGGCTCCGGGATTGTGCTCCTGCTGAATCGGCCAGTTATCACGTAATGACAATGGTGCTAAGCAGAGTAATCAGCTATTCGCGATGAACAAAACCACTGCATAATCTCAGCGACACAAAGAGCAAATTTATTTAACTCTCGAAAGGCGGCCCGAACCGTCCGTCAGTTTCACAGTGGAATACGAGGCACAGATCGTCTTTGACTGGTCTGGTTGACGCCCTGCAGGGCCACGTGCTGCAGGTGGAAAAGGCCACGCTCACCTCTCTGTGCATCCGGATGAACTCCTGGGGATCGCCCTTAGCCCACGGAGGAAGCACCACATCACCCACGCTAGTCCCATCCTGTGTACAGCCTTCACAGCACAGCAAATAGTCAAAACCCAATTTGGGATCACCATGATCATGACACTGACAGCATGCTGTCCACTGTTACGCACCCAGCTCAAAATTGTTGGAATTCACCAGAAAGTCTGGCAGGTAGTAAAACTCTGGGATGAGCTCTCTGACGTCACTCATGTTGTCTCTAGAGGCTGATTCCCAGTCCTTCTTCACACAGTGAAACATGCGGTCTGCCACATCAAAGGAACCTCCCTGTGGGGCAAGAGAGGTCAGTACCTCAGAGGAGCAGAGGGGGAGGTGCATACTCAGTGCTGCCGGTGTCAGTGCCTCAGAGGAGCAGAGGGAGAGGTGCATACTCAGTGCTGGGGGTGTCAGTGCCTCAGAGGAGCAGAGGGGGAGGTGCATACTCAGTGCTGGGGGTGTCAGTGCCTCAAAGGAGCAGAGGGGGAGGTGCATACTCAGTGCTGGGGGTGTCAGTGCCTCAGAGGAGCAGAGGAGGAGGTGCATACTCAGTGCTGGGGGTGTCAGTTTTGCTTAAGAGAGATTCCATTCACACTGTCCTGAGAGGAATGGGGCAGGTGAGGCACTAACAGGATCAGATTCACTAAATTAAAGGCAAAATAAAAAATACAAACATTTCAAGTGCAGAAGAAATAATAAAATTTCAGTTTTTGCCTGATTGAACAGATACACACATGATGTGTCCCTGGACGTACCATCATCAATAACTTAGGACCTGATGTATAATTCCTGAGCGTATTAAACCTTTTAAATTACGAATGGCTTGATTTGTCTGATGGCGACTGAAGCATTTCACTTTTTTGCAGTTTTTAATAGTCCTGATAGAAACCTCCCGAGAAAGCCCATAATTTGCAATAAAAAGATTACCAATATTGAATGAAAATAATGTATACACAGTAAATGCTGTTAGTACAACAAATTGAGTTATAGATATTACAGCACAGAAAAATGTGATTTCACTGCAGCACAACACATTGCAGTGCATCTAATATCTTTATTGTTTTATATCTCTGTATTAAATATGCATGGCATTTCATTTTAATCAATTGGATCGCAATGTATAAATCTGATGTTTTTAAAAGATGAAACGAATTTTTTTACATTTTTTTGCTGCTAAGATATTTATTTGCATACATATTGAAATAATGCTTTCTGAAAAGTAAAAGTTTGCGAAGAAGCCAATGGACTGTAAGCAGTCAGGCAGTTGTGCAGCAGGGCTTATCAGCACCCTTCTGAGCTGTTCTCAGGCCTCAGGGTGACATACAGACGGCGGATTTCCTATATTTATGGGAAACAGATAGTGGGACGCACAGCTGAGGTGGCACCTCTGTGGCTCAAAGTGAGCACTCCAAAGCTAGGGGGCGCTGACAAGGTCTTACCTGCAGGCTCAGGAAGGTCTGAGAGAAGGGCTCCATCCGCACCAGGAAGGAGGCGACAATGATGGCTGATGAGTAGTGTGTGCAGTAGTGGCACTGCGCTGAGAGGTCACCTGTGAGGCATGGTGGGCATTAGAGGTCAGCAAATGGCAGCTTGGTATGCTCCTCCCAGCAAATAGGCGGGGTCTAAATGGCAGCTTGGTATGCTCCTCCCAGCAAAT
>JAABNY020000063.1:12174680-12190002 GCA_015164015.2 Brevimyrus niger | reverse complement strand
GAAGAGAGAGGGAGAAAGAGAGGGAAAAGAGGGGGGGGAGGGGGAGGAGGGAGGGGGGGGGGGGGGGGGGGGGGGGGGGGGGGGGGGGGGGGGGGGGGGGGGGGGGGGGGGGCTAGAAGAGGCAGCAAAAGGCTCTGCGTGGCCCAGTCCTGAAAGCATGCAGAGGCCTCCACCAAAAGTCTAGGCCTTTGTTTGATCGACATTTTCAAGAATTCAGATACAAAATGGTCTCACAAATTCAGGAAATGACTAAATCATCCATGCAAGGGCGTAGCTGCCTAGTAGCCATCGCTGGCCCAGTGAACCGTGGAAATGTCGCAGGGGTGCCTAGCAGAGGCGTCGCAGAAGAGTCTGGCCGCACAGAAGAGTCTGGCCGCACAGAAGAGTCAGGCCGCACAGAAGAGTCAGGCCGCACAGAAGAATCAGGCCGCACAGAAGAGTCAGGCGTCGCAGAAGCGTCAGGCCGCACAGAAGAGTCAGGCCGCACAGAAGAATCAGGCCGCAGAGAAGAATCAGGCCGCATAGAAGCGTCAGGCCGCACAGAAGAGTCAGGCCGCACAGAAGAGTCAGGCCGCAGAGAAGAATCAGGCCGCATAGAAGGGTCAGGCTGCACAGAAGAATCAGGCCGCACAGAAGAATCAGGCCGCACAGAAGCGTCAGGCCGCACAGAAGAGTCAGGCCGCACAGAAGCGTCAGGCCGCAGAGAAGAATCAGGCCGCATAGAAGGGTCAGGCTGCACAGAAGAGTCAGGCCGCACAGAAGCGTCAGGCCGCACAGAAGCGTCAGGCCGCACAGAAGAATCAGGCCGCATAGAAGAGTCGCTGGCGGCGGCAGCCTGGCCGTCCACACACACACACACACACACACACACACACACACACACACACACACACACACACACACACACACACACACAGGGCAGCCTTAGTTTACCTGGAGCACCACATGGGACTCCTAGACTGGATAAATGTAAATATGATTTTCCTCAATAAACGAAACAGCAGGGTTCCACAAACTGTCGCATCCCAAGTGGACTCACTTGCGTGTAAAAGGAATTCCTGGGTGTATGAAGCTTTGTAAATGCAAAACAATCACTCTGCAAGAATGCAAACTGTGTGTGCACGTGTGTGTGCTTGTGTGTGTGTGTGTGTGTGTCAACCCCACTATGATGGCAAAACCTGAAAAAGCAGGCCTTGTGGAGATGCCCTGACAGGGAAACTCCTATTTTTACAACATTTGCCTGTTAATGTGTGTTTTCTTGCTTCATCTGCCAGTGAAAGGGATACCCCACGAGTATGGCCATACATCAGGTGTGTATTTTACTGCAGGAACTGTTCCTAATGCTGTAATACATTTGTTTTCAACAGAGCTTAAATTGTTGCAGGTTTAAATAAAATTATAATAACTGTGAGTTCGCGTGTGTGTATGTGTGTGTCTGTGTCAGTGTCTGTCTGAGATTCCGTATGTCAGTGTCTGTCTGTGAGTCTGTATGTCAGTGTCTGTCACTGAGTCCATATGGCAGTGTCTGTGTCTGAGTGTGTATGTCAGTGTCTGTCTGTGAGTGTGTATGTCAGTGTCTGTCTGTGAGTGTGTATGTCAGTGTCTGTCTGTGCCCGCCACACCTGGCTCTGCCTCTGTGCTCTCGGGTGCTTTGCCTTCTTCCACAGGGTCCCATTTTGCTTGCAGACTCAGGCGAGATGCTGGAAACTGGAGAATGACATGGCAAAGCCGAGGTTCATGAATGGCCGCCATTGCCAGCCACCCTGCCGCCCACTTCGCCATGGCGATGCAATACCTTCTTAGACCGCCGCAGGGCCTTCCTGCGAATCCTAGGCCTGGTGCGGCCGGGTCCCTCGGAGCCATCCTGCACCCAGCCGCGTGACACCAGCACCCCAGGCCCGGGTCCAAACAGGCCCCTCTCCCGGAGCAGATCTTCCTCCCAACTGGCCCAGCGCCGACTGACGTGGGCCTCCTCGCACCGCATTGCCTGCAGGGCGGAAGATGCAAAGCACCGGAGTGAGTGCCAACCCATTGAGCCCGGCTCCAGAGTGGCCAGTGGGGGGCAGCAGTGAGGGGGTAGGCACCTGGGTATGGTTCTTCCGAAGGTTCTCAAATATCTCCTGAGCAGAGCTCCGCTGGCTCTCCATGTAAAACAGGTACTCCTAGGAAGATCAAAGAGGTGTGGTCACGTGACACGTCATGTGACCCTGGCTGCTCACAACACTACCTTGACTTTTGCTGCAATGCAGCTCCGCACCCAATAACTGTAAGAATTTCCCTAGGTCTGTTTGTGCTGTAGGTTTTATCGATGCTAAATTACGTCGCGTAGCAAAATAACCTACTGGCTACTGAGCGCACAATAAAACCTGCCTCCAAATCCAATTGTTTTCAGTGTGAGATAATTAAGTTAAGCTATAATATGAGCACAGCATGATGGGGCTCCTGGCTGCCCCCCTGTGTCGATGTCCTGCTGATATATTGCACTGACTGGCATTAGCCTGCAGGGGGCCCAGGCACGCACTAACAGCACACTCACATGATGCTCTCCTACAAGGTCATTAAGCCGCTAATCACAGCGGCAGGCCAGGCCAGCTAGTGTGTCGCTCCACGGGACACCGCCATAAAGAGCAGTCTGGAAAGCCCATTCCCTCAATCTCAGAGGGCCCCGTTTAACACAATGCTGCCCCCCGCTGGGTGTCTGGCTAAATTAAACACCGAGGAGGGTGTGGTATTGTAACAGGCCCGAGTGAGTGTGCCATGCCCGGCTACAGTTGGGCGCGTCATGTATGCTGCCTTATCAAGCATTGAAGGTTCTGGAAAGATACAGAGTCCCTGCAGAACCTATGCACACACTCAGCCAGCCTCAATAAAAGCAATGCATTAACTGAAAGCCGTGACAAGATACACATTTCGCACATTAAAGGTTATGAAAATTGTCTCAGAGGCACTACCTAGGGAAGGGGATTCTGGGAAAGGTCATTTTAATGATGGGAATTCTGGGAAAGGTCATTCTGTCCTTTACATGAAAAATGACGGGTCAAGACATTGTGTTGTTAGGGAACAAGTGCTTAATTTTAACAGCCTGCTCATAATCCAAATTGTTTATTAAAAAAAACATAAGTAATATATAGCATTAATTACAATTCTTATTTAATAATACCTCCTTTGGTTCCATAGCCACTCTACATTAAATATATAACTCTTAACAGCCCCTCTGCAATTAACATCATGCTAATTTACATTTTAATTACTTCCCAAGAAAACACTATCTTTGTTGATAGCACAACATAATGTCAACTTCACTGTGCATAGTTTGTGGATGTGTAATGAACTTAACTCGATCATTAGTGATGTTAATCATCTTTGTAATATGCTGATAAAGATGATTATGCAAATGGAAGACTGTTTTCTGAAATAAATCCCTTTAACTTTTGGACTAAAATGCTTCGGAGGACATCTGCAATCGACTTTTACCATACAGAAGCAACATGTAACAGATGAGACAGATTTCCCAATTTCCTTTCAAATGGAAAACCGATGAACTGTCAAAGGCACCGCTGAATTTCTGACAACTGGGAACAGACCAGCACGCACTCAAAAACCCACACTGGTCTAACACAGCCCTCTGGGAAAAGTTAAGGTCCAAAAAGTACAAATCCGGACCAAGATATTGTTTCAACCAAGCAGTTGACTACTATTTAACTCTTTATATTCCATTGGTTGGTTGAAACAAAATCTTGGTCCAGATTTATATTTCTGCACCTGAATTTTCCACCTCTGTTTAAGTAACCACTTCTTGTCCAGGCTTTTGTAGTCATCAGGAATCACACGGAGGAAGAAAACCTTGACCTAAACAGAGGGGTAACCTTCAGCAGAAGGGGGGAAATACCTACAAACAACTTAATGCAAACTGATGAGACTTCATTAACAAAAGCCTCAATTGTTCTCTAGTCATACATCAGTACTACATACCAGTTTCAATGAATAATCCCCCCACTTCTGCCTTAAAATGATGCCCCCCCCCTCCTTTCACAAATGTGTTCTCAGGTGCATGGTCGACACCACTCAGAGTTCCCTGCATCATTTCTGGGAATTTTGGCAGGGGAACTGCGCCGTCTTTTAACCATAAGCCACAGGGCTTTCATAAGTGCTAGCGGACAATCGCAGTGTGTGATGGCAACTTCCACAAAACCCAGTAAAAAATAAGCAATAATAATCATCACTCCCTTTTCTCTCAACTCCGAGAGGGACAATTTATCAAAACAACTGATAGGCTGTCAAGGGGTGATATGATAAAGAATAACACAAAATGAATAATGCTTTCATCAGATTGGGAGTTCCTATAATTACAGTGCCGTTTGTCAGCGAGCGGAGACAGCAGTTGTGGAAACACCAATTTCATGCCCTGACGGCTGAATGAGAGCGACGCACCTCCTTTTCCAGATGGCCACATCTTCACTGGAGGAGCTAATGATGCGCTCGTGTTTCCAGGGAAAAAACAACAAGGCGGCCGTCTTTAACCTTCAGCGGCTAACTATATGTTCTACAGAATGTTCCCAGGGAAAAATTAACAAATATCAATTACACTGCTCAGTGAGGTGTAATCGGCTGTAATAATCTAAATGAATTTAAGGGAATAATTAAACAGACCCCAGGGCACGCTGCCCCCCCCCCTCTGCGGGACGACACAAGGGTCCATGTGCTCACCTGTGGGGGGCAAAACGTCACACCATCAACCAACCGCTACAGCGTGATTGGTGCCAAAGACACAGCTGCACACACACGCCAAGTGCAGGCGTGTGTGTTAGTGCGAGCTCCTAATTCTGTGTTCACACGGCTCCTCCAGTCAAACACTGACAGCCTTTTCCCTGCTTGACTGAAATTACCTTATTAATGATGTATGAGCATATATCCTAGTGCCAGAAAATAGTCTTGAAATTGAGTGCCGTATCTGGGTGCATGTCTTGCTGCATGGTATTACACTGACACAATCTCCTCTCAGCCAAAACAGAACATGACCCTGTCTGAATGACTGGGACATTGTATGAATTAAATATGAATGTTCCTTTAAGTGGCGAAAAAGCCAACCTACCCCTACCTCGGCACTCAGCAGCACCCCCTACCTTGGGCATGCAGAATGATTCCCTGGCCAGCCTCTTCTGGGCCGAACGCACTGCTGCCTTCAGGGGGCTGTGTTTGCCCTGCTGGGCGCGGTTCACCTTCTTTTTCTGTGAGTCTACGGGAGTACAGGCAATGGGGAGGGGGGGGGGTGGCACAGAGCAGCAGTATGTCAAGATCACACGGCTACACGTGTGCCAGGGGGAGTGCAGAATAGTGACCTGTGTGCCTGCCGTACCGATGAAGAGCTGCCACGCCTTCACGCCCGTCTCCTCCCACAGGGGGCTGATGTCTGCCATGTTCAGCGTACCGTCCTTCCCGCCAGGCTTGGCAGAGATATCGATCTTGTAGGCTTCCTCCAGCATGGCTCGCCGCTCCGCCATCAGCCGCCCCCACATCGTTTCCGCCAGTGCCTGCAGCTGGGACTCTACTGCTGGGGGAACCGCAGACAGTGAGCCAACTATGGGCACAAAGTGACGCATATCACAGGAAGACAGGAAGGGAACTGAAAAGCAGAGCGTGGTCTTGGCACTAGCAGAGGTGGGGACTCGAGTCACTGAATCACAACTCAATTTGGACTAAAGTGTTTTGACTAGAGACTTAACTTTCATTCTTCAAGGAAGAGAATTCTTCCCATCTCTGGGTATTAGTGTTACACTGTGTGTCCCCTTGTGTGTCTCAGCGAGGTCAAGGTCACTTTGTGTCCAGGTGTGACCCAGGTGACCCAGTGAGCATGTCTTGACCCTGGTAACCGTGTTCTGGTGCCACACCACTAATCTTGCATCCTGGTGCCATCCCGCAAACTGCAAGCCCTGTTGAGGCTCTGCTAGCCCAAACAGGAAGTCCCGCCCCTTACACCCATCACAGGCGGGATCAGGGGCCTCATGTATAAACGGTGCATTCGCACAAAAATGTTGCGTACAGCTGTTTCCACGCTCATGTCAAGATGTATAAAAACGAAACTTGGCGTACCGCTACGCACATTCTCACAGCAGCTCGAAACATGGCGTACGCACATGTCTGCACTGTTTTGTAAACGGTTTCTTTTTTTAAACTCACAACTATGACGCTGACTTTATCAAACACACCGACAATAAATTTATGTTGTTTACAAATGTACGGCACCTGATTTTTAATCAATTTGTAACAATAAAACGGTTCAGAAAATGAAAATCATGCATCGTAGCAACTAGTTGTGTCACGTCCGCGGCCCCAGAGGGGCGGGGCTCCGCCGGTGTTGCAGGTTGCTCATCAGAGGATCGCAGATAAGAAGGCTTCGCTCCGTAGAGACGGTGCGAAGTATTGAGCCACATGTATCTAGTGAGCCGTGCCAAGCATTCTAGCGTCCTCCGTCTTCCCTCTCGCTCCGTTTGTGTTTGCCTTACCTCGACCCAGCGCCTCTTGTTTTCCTCCCTTCTTCCCAGACCAGCTCCCGTTCCTGATCCCTCCGTCCCGTACCTCCCAAGCTCCATACCTACCTCCTTCCCCGAATCTCCTGCCCTGTCTTCTCGTCCAGGATTGACCCACCGGATAACGACCTTCTCGCCCGTCTACCGACTCCGATTCTCGCCTAGCCCACCTGCCTTGTTCGCCTCGATTTCTTGCCTTCGCAATAAAAGCCCTTACCCTCGCATACCTGGGTCCGCTTCTCTTGTCTCGTCACAAGTTGCTCAAAGGGTGTGAGACCGAGAATTCCGCTACCTCAGTCTTTGCTGTTAAGACTCTTACGGTGAGCGGCTGCTCGTTTTTTCACGTCGATTTTAATGTCCGACCACGTCTTTTTCATTTTGGCCACTGTGCGAATTTCGGAACCAACACTTTTAACTGACTCCGCCACGCTGTGCCACTCCATCAACTTTCAGTGTATTGCTGATGCCACTTATACCACCAAATAATATCACTTTTCTTTTCTCGATTTCTGTTAACATGACCTCCACTTCGCACTCGCTGAAATACTTTTTTCCACATGGATTATCCATTGTTATTTAAGAAAAACACAGAACAAAGCGGGCATTTATACATATTTACATATGCAAATATACATAATTATGGGCGGGTGGGGGAGTGGCTGTGGGCTCGTTCACGTACGTAAAATTTCGGACTCATTGGGATTTATAAAGGGAATGTGATGTCTTATGCATTTGGATTTTTTCTTGCTTACGCGCATTCCTAGTTTTGTCCATAGGCCATGTTTTAGTGTGAATTCTACACACGTCGTTATGCATGAGGCCCCTGGTCTTTCCCAGCATCTCTCACCCTCAGCGGAATCTGGGGCCTCACACACCACGCCCGAGGGACTGTTCCTATGCGGGAAAAGATGGCGCCAGATTTTCTTCATGTGCTTCTTGTGCGTCCCGCAGCCAAAGCCATCTGTGTAACTGGAAGTGAAAGACAGAGCTGCGTCAGAATCCCCCGAGCGGCGCAGTCCCGCAGAAAGTGAGCCCAGGCAGCCTCACCTGCCCGATTTGATGAGGAAGAGACAGTGCTGGAGGCAGGTGAGAAAGGCAAGGCTTCCATTGAAAGTCGCCAGGACCACATCCCATTGCTGCTGCAGCACCTCCATGGCCCGCAGGACCAGCCGCTGCTCGTCCGGAGTTTGTCTTGGTCGCGACAGGAAGTACAGCAGGGCTCTGTTGATGCTGCTGTACAGGGCACTCACTGCTTCTTCCCTCTGACCTCGGGCCTTCTCAATGGCCTGACAACAGCAGGAGGGTTAACTAACCATAGGTTAGGCCTTCTTAGCTAGGTAAGGATTCATGGGAGTCAAGCAGGCCATTTATGAGCAACACTAAACACAAGTACTGATCAGGCCACTGGAACAGGCCTCGACTGGCCCATCACGGTCCTTAAGGTCAGTGTGTCCCCAACCTCCTACACACTTACCACTGCGATCTGTTCAGAAATAAACACCAGGAGCTTCTCTGGCTCCACCACAAACATCCCGGCATAAAGTTTTTCCACAAGTTTCTTGCTGAAGAAGGAGACATTTTCAATCAGTGTAGTGATCTGCCCGTCTGGTGCAGTGTCTGTGGAAAAATCGTCGTCAGGTCAATGTCCGTCCTGGCAACAGCAAGCGGTGAGGCAGCAAAGTGCTGACCATACAAAGTGTTTATCGACTCAATTTCAAATGACTACTTAGACTGCATAAGCCGAACGTGCATATTCGACACATAAAAATCACGTGAGCTCATCATCATCGTGGGATCATGGGATTATCCTGGAAACATCATAAACAAGTGTGGGATGGTACCATCTCTGAACATATGTCCCTTAATGGCTGGAAAGTACCATTCACTCAGCCAAGTGGACCATACCATTTCTGGCAACATGGGTGCACTGGCCTTCCTCCTGGCAGGTCATATGAACGATGTCCATGAGGAACTCCAGCATCTCTGTCTGGAAGCTCTGCTTCTGCTCGTGTGAGGCCACCTCAGGGGAGGACTGTGAACCGCGTCCAAGGTGACACGCAGCTGTTAGCAGTGCATGGCTGACACACAGTGCCTTTAGTTAAAATTAGGCAAACAGTGGCCCCTCATGGAGAAAATAAATGGCAGTGCTCCACAGAGCCGCAGATTCGCAGTTATTCTGCTTTGACCTATATTGCATCCCCAGCAGTTCTGACAGTACTTTCATTATCATTCACACTCTAATGCAATTGAATGCAACTACATCATTTGAGGGTACAAGAGCCTCTCCCTCTGGGATGTGAGGATCGTCTTGTTGTGTAACAGACACAGGCCCTAACCCCCCCCCCGGTATTCACACCCCTCTCAGTGCCTCTCACCTCCAGGAGCAACACCAAGGGGTGTGGCTGGTCTTTGGCAGGGACGTTGATCAGGCTGTCCATCAGGAGAATACGGATGAAGTCACAGACCTGCTTGCGAGCTGGGTGGGCTATCTGCAGCATGCCTTCTGAAGTCAGGGTGTCCTGTGGAACCAGGAAAGTCTCAGCTGTGATAACTTTCTGGTGCCACGCCGGAACGTCCGGTGGAAACTCCCGAGACTGACCTCACAGGGCTCGGGTGGGAACACGGTCCTTGCCAGTGAGTGCAGGAAGGCAGGAGATGCCCAGAGCGGGTCCTTGGGGTACATGCTGTGGACCAGACAGAAGAACTGCATGACACTACCAGGGTACAGCGTCTTCCAGGAGGCCTCTTCTTCTATCAAGGGCTTCATGAAGTGCGAAAGATGAAACATCAAAACAGGAAGATTAAATTGTGAGAGAGGCTGGGGCATGTGACGCTGCCACGTGGGGGCAGCACTTATCTCACAGAATATTGACGGCACCTAATGAATTAAAAGGCTTCTTCTCGAATTTTCCGTGGATCCTAACCTCACTAATGATGACCCTGACCAGCTCCAGGAGAACAATAGCCACATCAGCACACAACAGCAGCCCAGTGGTCCCATTAACGCAGTCGATCACCCCCTGTAGGACCTCGTCAATGTCCAGCTAGAGGTCAAGAAGAAGGACAGTGGGGTCTCAGGTGTCATAGATGTTTCGTTTTTGAAAATTTGTACATTTTACATTCGATGACACAGACCGCCAGCATAGATCAGGGGTCCCCAGTCACATTTTATCAGAATTTGTTCTAAAGAGGTTACCTATTCAAACAGCAATGGAAATCCAAAAGATTTATGAATTCTGAGATGTCCATCTCTATGTACCATCCAGCCACATCTGTAAGCGACCATTTCTGGGCTATGAGGCCCATTACCTTGCCGGTGAGGCTCTCAAAGTCCGTCTTTCTCAGTAAGAGCACCGCCAATATGCCGTAGACCTGAGGAATGCTGACATGATGCAGCAGAAGCTTCTGTAGGACCTGAAAGCCGCCACATGTGTTGCTCAGAAGCTCACAAGGCCAGGCCTGAGCTTTCAGGTTCTCTGCAAGATGCAAAATTAGCAAAGAAAGCAATGAAATGTTGGCAGGCAAATGAAATTCTTCAAGCTATTAGCCATTATCCCCCCACCTCATTCCTCAAAAAAATGCCATGTGTAGGTACAGCGCGCCTACACTGGTCATTCAACATACTTATGATATACAAATGTTACATGTGTACCCACATATAACAAACAGATCTGCTTTGAGTACAAAAAGTGACCCAAAGGAACCAATGAAAGACAAACGGTTCTGCGGTACCCAAGAAGATGGGTGACTCCCCCTGCAACCTCTGCAAGAGGGATCCGGAGGTCACACCCTCCCGGAATTTGGTCAGAAGCACTGGTGTGGACAGAAAGCAAGCGAGCAGCGTGAGCCCACGTAGGACCGTGCTAGAATGGAGGTGTCCCTGCAAGAAGAGGAGGAACCAATCCGGCCCAAGGGCAAAAAACATGTCCTCCTGGTTCCTGTCAGAACACAAAGCACCCAGAGATTTCAGAGTGGGTGAGCAACATCGTCACCCCCAAAAACACAGAGGAACAACATCTGACGTGACAACTTCAGTCTCCCAGGGTTATTAAGGCTTTAGGCTTGGGGGTGAAAGCCAGCTAGATTCTGAATGTGTGTCTTCAGTGAACCTGGCTATATAAATTGTTAAAGACACAAATCTTGTTTTGAGCAAGAGAACAAATTCTGATAAAGACAATAATATTTCACTCACTTCACAGGGAGCGCTCTGTCGGAGTTGGTTAAGGACAACATCATTTCAAGCAATTGGTTCCGTATCCAGACTGATCTTGCAGGTGTTTGGCTCAAGGCTATAAAAATCAAGTTGAGGAAGTGAGTTTAAACGACAGTAAGGAGGCTGGTGGCTTTCATCTTCGATGAATTTACTCATCATGCAAGGTTCTATCATATGCAGAATTGACAGCGGTTAAAAAAAAAAAAGCTTCCATTTCTGAAGTACACCCTCATTCGAATACCAGTCCAACAGTGGGTAGTAGTACCTGGTGATGACATGTCAGCATCGGAAAACATGACGTTTTCATTGAAGGACGGGGGCAGCAGCGTGTAAATCATAAACAGGCCGAGTCTGGGGAGATGAAGGAAAATGTTTGGAGTGACCTTTCCAACCAAGCTTTGAAAATGGTGACATGAACTCAACTCCCCCACCAGAGAAACACACATCAGTGACTAGCATGCTCAGCTCATTCCAGAGGACAAAAAGCTCCTTACTAAGGCTCCTCCCCCGCCTCCCTCATGCTAATGAACGACAGGGCGGGGGGCAAGAACGAGTCCCCCACCTGCACAAGTCCGTGGTGTTAAAATGGCCGACGAGTAGGAGCTTGACAATAGTGGTGATGATGGAGACCTGCTGACACGTCACACCAGGCTCACTGAGAAGGAACAGCATCCGGTTCATCATGCCAAGGGAGTGCATGACCTGAGCGGTTTGCTGGCCGCGGCTAGGGGGCGACACAACAGCAGAGTAATGGTAAGGCCTGTCCATCCGGCCGATTCAGCGCTGATGTTGACCCTGCTGTGTTCTGCCGGGAGTAAGAGTAGGGAAAGTCCACACAGCGTTGTGATGGGGGTGTGTGGCTTAGCGGGTTAAGCCTCGCTGCCTGTGATCAAAAGGTTGCAGAAAAGTCACTTCTCTGTTAAACACATGAACATGGCCTGCGATCTACAAATTGATCCAGGAGTGCCAGATAAATTACCTGACCCTGCACTCAAAACCCAAGCTTCACATTCTACCATATGTGTGTGTGTGTGTGTGTGTGTGTGTGTGTTTCTGTCTGTGTCTGTATGTATATATTACATGACAGGGACCAAATGTCACCACAGTATGATAAAAACCGGCTATTTTTATTTTATAGCCATATTAGTCCCCAGAAGGGAAATATCCAAAGTATAATAATTTGTAACTGCACTAAAAAAACTAAAAATGCCAATAGTCTTGTATTTTTTTTTGGTTACTTATGGTTAAGGTTAGGGCTAGGAAGGGGTTAAGCTTCTCATTGCTGGGATTAGGGTTTTGCCCATTGAAATGAATGGGGACCCCACAAAGATATGAATACAAACATGTGTTTATGTGTGTAATTCTCAAAGGAGAGCATGTTGGGATATGTGGAAAGAAGCATTCCAGTGTACTTTTGCAAATGGCAAATGAAAGCATCATTCAATTAATGGGGAGGGCAGTGCTTGAAGTGTGTGAATATTCACCAGTATACAGTATGGGGACCTCGTTGTGTTTCACTTTCACCCAGTAATAAATAATAAGGGGAGTACCAGCACCCGGTTTCCCAACTTCAAGCACTGCGGAAGGGATGTCTGCCTGGTCACCGAACACTAACCTGGTGATTGTCTCCTGATCAGGACATATGCATTGGTACCATTTCATTACAGGCATGTGGAAATACCCACACAGGAAGCACGGAAAGTTTGCTCAAGTTCACTTGAATGATTTTATGTAAAACTAGGCGACTGTGAGAGAGCAACAGATCAGGAGCTCAGAAACTGCCTCATAAGAATTACCTGGGAGACTTCAGAATATCGGCAAAGTGATTTAACACCAAAAAGTCAAGGCTTTCCGGAGCATTCCTCCACACCTGAGGAGAAAAGAAAGGAAAGTAATGGTAATTACTTTAGCAGAAATTTCTATTCTAATTGCGTAATTCTGTTATCTGATGCCATAGTCTCTGACTGCATTGAAACATCTGCTAGTGTCACGCCCACTTTTTAACTGAAATCTCTAGCACCGTTACATGTAAGTAGATGGCCCACCATTACAATCACCCATATATTACACTAATTAAGCAGACACTTTTGTCCAAAGTGATGCACAGTAGTGAAACAGTGTTTGCCAGTCCTTGCAGCAATTAGGTTTATGGGTCTTGTTCAAGGACCCAATGGTGACATCAACTACTGGATTTGAACCGATAAGCTTCTGAACATGGGCACAAGTGGACTTACCCACTAAGCCACATACTGGCCCAGGTACTGGTTTGCTTAAATTGGGAATCCAGCAGAATAAAGTTATCCAGCAAGTACCATAATGAAGAGAGCAGGCTTCCTGATTAGGTGGTACCTCAAAGTCACAGAGCAGGTCCTGGAAGGCGCTGAGGTTCAGCACACGAGCCAAACAGCCCATTTCCATGGAGCCTGTGATGGACAAGAGCAGCTGGAAGGTCCGGTTGCTGATCAGGCGGCTCTTCTTCCTTAGCAGGAAGGCCAGCATCTGGAAACAGAATGTAGACTGAGCCATATGGGGGCTCATTGAGCTAAAAGGACACATGGCCACACAGCTGACCTTCGCTGAGGTGTGAAGGAACCACTCAGATTGTGGCAGGTTCTGGGGACCCTCCTCAGCGGCCAGTGCTCAGATACCTTGTATCCCTGGATCCTGTTCATTTCCTTCTCCATGCCAGGACTGGTACTCAGCACTGACAGCAGAACCTTAACAGCTGCGTACAAGGAGCTGTCATCCGACGCCATGGCGACGAAGCTAAGGACCACAGCTGGGCCTCCGATGTACTGGAAGCTGTCGGCCGCACTGTGAGACCGAAATGTCCGAACTCCTTAAAGAAGTTCCACAACAAAACCACAATTAGACATAATGATGGGGTCCCAAGTTCACCATCTGTTTTAATCATTTTTGCCAGTATAAAGCTTTTAGGTAACTGGTCCAAATGACCTTGCATGCTACACAAACACTACAAATCACGATGCAAACATTAAATAGAACACCTTCTGCATGAGACAAGTGCAAACTAATTATAAAACAGACAGACTCTCAATGGCACCTCTGTGATGATAAACGTCTACCTGAATGCCCGATTAGGGAGGCTCCTATGGTGCGAGATGTTCCACTGAGGTGCTGAGAGATGTTCTTCAGCAGGTAGACAGGAGTGCAGCTATCACGTGATGTGATGCCCATCTGAATAGGGCGAAAGCATTAAGGTCTTAACGTGCAGGGTCAAAAAGCCTATGTGAAAAGGGACAATGTGTCTGCCAAGTACCATTTTCATGAGTCTTTGACTGACCTCTTTGGCAATAAGGCGGCAGTCGACCTCATTGTAAACTTCTCGAACTTCAGCGACTGTGGTGACTGTGGCCACTTCTGGGTTGATGCCAAACGAAATCCTTTCTTCAGCTACGATCTTGATTATGGATGTATCATCATTCACTGGAAACAAAAAAATGAATTCTTTAGACTCTCAGAATGCCGAGTAGAACGATGGGATCAGATCCAAAGGCCGAGTACAGCTAAACTAATGGAAAGCTAAGGCCTGCTTTTGTATTGGACATTCATACAGAGTTCTTGGGTATGGCTGCTTCTGAAGAGCTTCTGCACACACCTAATGGGCACACTGCCTGGTAGTTTCCAATGTACTTTGTGCCCTGGCTGTACATGACTTCTACAGCTTCATGCGTCAAGACCTCCTCAAACAAGTAGGTGGGACCAACACGCCAGATCAAAGAGGATGGCTGTTTCCATAGCAATGGTGTGCCGATGATTCCACACACATCGATGACTCTAGTGGGATCCATTGAGATGCACAACCCTGGAAACGGCTGAATGTACTTCATCTACCAGAAAAGTCAGATAAAAAAAGCTATAATGGCACACTGTGCGACACATCAGACTGTAGGTGTTCATACAAAGCTCTCCAATACAAATGGCCAAGACAATCACCTTGGATGTTCCTATCTTGGTTCCATTCAGATAGACTGTTACCCAACAGTTTTTCTTAATGTCCTTGGCAATGGTCAGGACCAGGTGGTGCCACTGAGCTGGAACCAGTTGCTTGGAGGTATTGAAGCGAAGCACAGCTGGCAGGGAGCTGTGTGCCTGTGCGTCTGGTTCCATCATATCTGCAAAGGACACAGACCACAGGCCTTCATCACACCCACATCTTATCTTCAGAGATGATTGTGATGTGTAAGGCCAGCTAACAACTACACCACACAAATGCAGGCAACACAATTCATATACTACCTTTGTGGGGTCTCTCCATTCATTTCTATGGTCATAACTCTGATCCCAACTATGACACCCTTAACTCCTACCCAGCTCTAATCTTAACCATAAGTAACCAAACAAAATACAAGACTTTTGGCTGTTTGAGTTATTTTATTGCATTTACAGATTTTTATGAAATTGAGTCTTGTATTGTGGACAACAGAAAAATGTCCCCATGATCTAGTGTAACCCCCCCCCCCCCCCCCCCCCCCCACCCCACACCCCCCCCCCCCCCCCCCCCAACCCCCCCCACAAAAACAAAACCCCAAAAAAAAAAACGGAAAAGACAAAAAAAAAA
>JAABNY020000063.1:12148829-12170513 GCA_015164015.2 Brevimyrus niger | reverse complement strand
TGTGGGGCCAGAGATCAGTGGTCGGGGGGGGGGGGCTGGCGAGGGGGGGGGGGGGGGGGGGGGGGGGTACGACAGTGGCAGCTAGACGCCTCGCCGTGTCTCTAATTCACTTAACGAGGAAGGATGGGTTTTTCCCAAGCGCTTCAAAAGGGAGCAGAAATAAAGGCCGGACAGATATATAAATAACTAACGTGTTACTTCAGAGAGCGGTTCGTGGGGGCTGAGCAGAATCGAATTAGCCTTATTCGATTTAGCGCGATAATATATCAAATGGGTAATGTGTCATAAAGAGAGGAAATGTGATTAACACCAATAGAAGTAATCAGAATGGCTCTGACACATCGCAGCAGAGGTCACGCTGAAGGCCCCTAACCTCATTATGCCCTCATCGCCTCTGAGTTAGCATCCCCCCTCCTCAGATCTACAAAAACCGGATGTATACAGTAACTCGATAAGTTGGTTAGACGTAATCGGATTTATTTTGCGTGGCATGATGTGATACAGCTCATAATCTGGGTGGGTGACACGACGGGCCGAGCGCCCTAATGGGCCAGCAGCTCCGTTAGCGGCTACGCCTGTATTAGCGAATCAATCTGAATTTGTGCCTAATGCAATCAGCCTCCTGGCGGCAGGCATAATAAATTCACTGGCTTATTATGTTTTAAATGTGTTACAATTTGTTAAAATTAGACATAAAAACTGAGTTTGCACATCAATCAGGGTATGGACGCTGAACGGAGTGGGGGGACGATGGTGTCACTGGATTTCAGGGGTTGCCTGAGACCTGAATGGCCAGCAATCGAATAATCAAGTCAGTCCTGTGAGTCACATAGATAAACACTGAATTCATTTTAAATACATTTACAGACACGTCCGGAGAGATGGCTGGCCTGTGTTTCTGCAGCAGATCACGCACATATGTACATGTACCTTAAGCAGGTCTTGCCTGAGGTCCAGCTCCGCCTCCGTAGAGGAGCACAGGGCCCCAATAGTGGAGCTCATGTATTCCTCAGGATTAATTTGAGATGCCTGCTCCAGGACGGTGAGGGCGAGTCCTCGCAGCTGTCCATCATTCACGAATATCTTCACGTAGGGGATCATCCCATAGTCTCTGATAAACACTATCAACAGGTGTTCAGAGGTAGAGACATTCTCAATAAATACTCCCTCAATATTCTCGTAAATGAAAAATACCAGTTGTCAAAAGCACAAAGCTCATGCAGCCTGTCAGTGACCCCAGCCTGTCATGGGGATACCACTGCCAAATGCTAAAGCGAGAACGGTGACGGTGAGGTACAGGAGCAGCTGTTAGCCGTGAAGCCCTACCGGTATTCCGGACCGACTTCACAGCCAGCGCTGCCACCACCTTCAGCATCTGACAGGTCAGAATCTTCTCAGGAAAATCATCACATGACCCAGCATTTTGTCCTAAAGATGGTGAAAAATTCAGCGGTGAGTTTGTGAGAAAGCGTGCGGCGCCATGGGAGAGTGATCGGAGAGCAGTGGCCCACAATTAAGAAAAACATTTCATCAGCCATTAAGTAATAAGACATATGTATGAACTGCATACATGCGTAAATCTGTGTAAGGACACCGAAAGTGCAACATTGAACATACATAGCCAACAGAATAATGAAGATTTAAAGAAATGTGTTGACATGTTGTCATGTAATCAAACATTTAGAAGATCGGAGCAGATGTTCCTCTCACAGCATATGGGGTAGCAGAATGGGCCTGCAGGACGTACCACTCACGCCAGCCTTCCTCAGCAACTTGGCCTGCTTCTTCAGCTTCTCCAGCAGCTGCTGCAGGAGCCCGGTGTCCCTGAGCACATCGCAGAACAGCTCCGTGTGCAGGACCAAGCCGTGGAGGCAGCCCAGTGCAGCGCAGTTGAAGGGCACCGATTCGGCCCGCTCCAGAGCCCGCACCACCTCCAGCAGTGCCTCGTGTGGTATGTAGGAGAGCTCCAAGACCACCATCTCCAGCAGCTCCAAGAAGACTGTGTGCACAGCAGGCGGCTTCCTGCTTATACAGCCCGCCAGCTGGGCCAACGACTGCAACGTCCACTCCAACAGGAAGAAGTTGGCCTTGTCCCACGTCCAGATCTTCCGGACCGTTTGCAGGATCTGGGAGCAGGTGTGGATGTTGTCGGAGCGAAGAAAGGAGGCCTGAATGATCCGGAATGCCGTGAGGTTCTTCACTGAGCGACCTGGGGAGACGTAAGCAGGGGGAGGCGTGGGTAACCTCCTAACGGCCAGAAGACTTTAGAGACATTTTACCGACGTGTTTGTTTACGTGACAGTCATTCACTGAGGGAGAAAAGCGCTCAACTGAACTGGGGTTTGCAGGTTGGAATCGACCACATTCTAGTAAATAAATGTATCAGTGGAGGCTAATACAATCCAATTTCATCCCTAATTAAAATCACATCAGAGCAAAATGAAATCAGCAGAGAAAGGCAATGCTTCATCCCCTGTGTGGCGAGGCACCCTGTTTGTGATAGATGGCTACTTTGCGTGCCGAAGCAGAGAATGAATGTGGCGCCTGCTAATCGGGTTACGGAAACGCCGCGCACTTCATCATCCCCGGCGTAATTGCCCCCGCCGGCCTGCCGCGGCTGTCCCTGCGTACCCACCTTTGGTGAGAACCGGGTCGAACTTGAAGCCCGGAGGCTGGGGGTTGCTGACGCACAGCGCCACCTTCAGCTCTGCCCTCCCGTAGAGGGTGAAAGCTGCCAGGAGATCCAGGAAGTCCTGCACAGCTTGGCAGTCCTCGGCCCTCATGCCCCCCTCGCAGCTGCAACACAGAGATGGGGGTTTTGTTCTCCCAGCAGGTGGAACGATCCCGCAGCAAGGGCCTGGCCACCCTTAGGCCAGAATTCCACCGACGGCGGTTGAGCGGCGTTCCGGCTGCGATGACGTCACTGCAGGTGATCACTCTTATCCACTCTTATCCAATTCTCATGATCGCACCAGAAGTTACAGGGTGCGGCTCAGAAGAATCCTGGAAGAGGCTCTCTGCACCACTTCCCTAGACATATGCATGGGTCTACTGTGCTGGATGAAACTTCTGGAACGCTTCTGACAGCAGTTCTACCTGCCAATCAGGTAGCACTTTCCTCGTAAATAATCATGAGTTCCCGTAGTCACCCTGCAAAGCAACCTGCTTCTCAAACACTTCTGGTGAGGGGCTGAGGACGTGCGTAGGATGAACCAAAACTGTGTCACGGCCAGAACACTGCGCAACTGCTGTAGTGGAATTCCGACATTACCGTATCCCCACCAAACTCTGCTGACTAACATAACACTGGGATGCGCGGAAAGTAGATTCCGGTATCTAAAGATGGGACTCCTACACATCAGCACATTCAAATGGACCATATTCTGATTCTGCAGACATAGTTTCACATTCTGTTCTCTGACCCATCATGGTCCCGTGCTGGAACCTGAAATGCAGCAGGTGGTGTAAGGGACATGTGTGAAAAGGGCTTCCTGGGTGGTTCCTGGTTCCACGCTGACTCACCGAGACATTACAATCTGTAAAGCCATGTATCCTTCATTGTTTTCAAACTCCTCAAAGAGCGACACATCATGAGGGTAGGAGTCCTTGACGAAGCTGAAGACGCCGACGGCCACCTCAGCCAGCAGCGGCCCAGGAACCTGATCTGGGATATTTAGCAGGTTCTGGATACAGATCTTCATACAGTTCTTGGCTGCAGAATATAAAAATATGCAATTAATAAATAAGTCTCCATGTCAACGAACAACTAGGCACTAAGAACACTAAAATATGGCATATTGAAGTAACACTGATAACAGTTTAACGGGTACAAATACTTAGTAATAAGTAAGTTACTACTGAAGAGCAAATCATAACCAAATCATGAACAAATATGGTGGCCATTTGAGATAAAAGATGTCATGATTCACATATATCATAATGATAAACAAACATGAGATCAGTATTTCACTTGTGTTATTCATTACTTGTTCCTTCAGTAACTCCTTAGTAGGTCCTTCAGTAGGTCACAAAGTTTTACAGAATTAACAGATATAGTAAGAAACACCCTAACTGCTTAAGGTAAAAGATGCGTCGCGATTCATTTGTGATGAATTAATATGAGATCAGTATATACCGAAGACTTAGTTTGTGGTCAATTAATTAATTAATTAATTAATAATAACATAATACTATATGGCAGAGGTTCTGCGCACTAACACCCAATAAATTGTCCAGAGTGTGTAGGCCACGAAGCACTGCACTGAGCCCAGGTAAACAAGTCATAATCAGAGCTCTGAGGCAGCAGGACAAGGCAGAAATTCACCAAGCACACTCATTGTCCTGTAATTGGGATCCAGTGTCTATTCACACAAGACAATAGTATTTAGCATACAATGTCATTCAGAAAATACATTCTCATAATCCAACTCCGGGTTTGCAAGCAATCACGTTATTAACAGCTGGTCAGTTAGAGGTCTGTATAAAAGTCAGAGGAAGGTCAGTGTGTCACTGCTTCAGGCCTATGTAAAGGTCACAGGGAGGTCACTGTGTCACTGTTACAGGCCATGTAAAGGTCTCAGGGAGGTCATTTAGTCAGTATACTGTAAGTATTGCAGTGTAAGCTACACTCACCACGTAGAACTGGAACAACATTCCTTGTCTGGGCTGCGGACACAGCCCTCAGCACATGTGAAGCCCGCCGTCTCCACACTGAGCTGCTGTGTTCCCACAGTGAGGTGAGAGCGATGATGAGACACTGCAGTTCTTGTGTCTCCACCAGGGTCTCAACACAGTGCACCTGTCCACACAGCCGCAGAATTACCTGTGAAAGAGCCAATCAGGGCACACCATCAGCTTTAGGCTAACCCTGTGCCCTCCTCACCACCCAGCCCGGAACAGATAACACTGCAAGCAGCAAACAATCCCAGGGTCCATCACTGACTAGAATTAAAAACTGCTATGTAGGAAAAACTGTAACCTGAGTGAATGTGTCCTGGAAGGAGCACTGGGCTGTGTCCTCTTCAGCCCTGTCTTTTCTGGGAGGTATGACCACGAACAGATATAGGCACTTGACCAAAGCAGATAGCAGCTCAGTTCCAATAATAGCCCTCACCACTTCCTGAAAGCACCAACAGAGAGGGTCGAAGCCAGCCGACGGAGGGGCAGAATATGACATTCCTGCTCAAAGTTCATTCACTTTATTAAAAATATGTTTCCTGGCAAAGTATTACACAACACATTATGACAAGGAGGACTAAGTCGGTTAATTTGCAGTATAAATTCAGTGAGAACCTGCCTTATCGCTATTTTGTCATCACAGACGGTAATAGGAAGCCTTTCATTTACTCACAGGACTCTGAGCAGACAGCAGTGACAGTACGTGTAACAAGAGCCAGCCCTTGCTGTCTCGCACTTCTGCTTTCTTCTGAAAGAACTGCTCTACTTCAAACCGGCCTTCCTCTGTTGGCGGAAAATAGCACCAGCCAATGAACTGCAACAACTACACAGTCCCAGCATGCACTGCATTAGGTGACACATACAAATGCTTCTTGAAGTAAGTATTTTGTGAAATTAAAGGCTGCCATGTATTATTTTGCCCATATCATTGCAATGTAATGTATATGAGCAACATTATGGACTATCTTAGGACACCATGTATCTCACACGTGTGGTGCAATCTAAGGTGGTGGATGGAAAAATCCCAACGAAACGAGGGAGTGAAAGTGCTGCTGACATATTCAGTGTGTCAGGCACAAACACACAGCGGAAAACAAAACTAGCTCACTTCCCCAAAAAAAGTACCTGGGTCTCACATGCATGGTGCCTCTCTAAGCAGATGTGAAGCAGATCATAGTGATGGGGACTCACTGTGATGGACATCAGTCACACGCCACAGCTGTATCATACTCATAAATACTGCAGTAAAGTGACACCTACCTGCAGCGTAAGGTGGAACCTTCTGGAGATCAAACAAACACAAAATCTCCAGCCTAGGGCACAGTACTAAAGAGAAGTGTGAGGTCTCCATACCTGCAGGCTGTCCTGGCAGTTTCTGTTGGACATGGGAAACCATGATCTGAGCACAGCGGCATGCGAGACCCTGGAGATCCAAGCAGTCTATAACCCCACAGCTCTGAGAAACCTGGGGTTTGGGGGGAGGGGGGGAAGAACCCTTTACCAAAGATCCCACGCTGGTTTCACTTCTCTATTATGGGACCATCGACATCAAATGAAGCACATCAACACACAATCTTACAGCACAAGAGGGAAAATGATAACAAGTCTGGCATGCTGGGGTCTAATGGTGAAACAGGGCTGCAGGTTCACATGTGGGAAGATATCAGGCCTATACAGAACAATGAGCTGCTCTCAGACCTAAAATTCCCTTCATTCAGCATCAGTGTGTCTGGTCAAAAACAGCCAGCTTTTAATAACAGAGAATACATCTTATTGTTGTGTCTTATTGTTCCGTCTTCGAGAAAAGTTTCAAGCTCTCATAAGCTACTTGGGAAATCTGAACTTGACTGAAATACTTCAAACACCACACAGCCCTAACCCCAAATTTAAAGTAGCACATTCATAAAGACCCTGGTGTGTCTCAGATCCAGCCACACCCTTTGTACCTGTATGAAGAGCGGCAGGATTCTGATGATCTCGTCCTCCGGCACTGAGCCCCAGCCCTGGTCTCTGCCCCCCAACTGGGCCAGCTGGTCTCTGAGGGCTGACTCTGGGTTGCTGGCATGTTGGCTGTCTCCGTTCGCACTGCCACTTGAGACAAGTTTTGCCAGCTTCCGTGGCTTATCTACTGCCTCCATGTTTTCTCTGCTAAGCCCCAACAAAATACAAACATGTGACTGCTCCCCCCCTCATTATTCATTTACTGTTAAAAACAATTACTTACTCACAGGATGTATAAACCAACACAAAATCGCACAGTAAAAGGAGTCAGCCACAAAACGGCAAAAGATTCACACCAAAGACTCACTGCACTTACACAGCCCTGGCTGAAACAAGCATGCTTTCAGAGGAGACCGACAGCTGGATCTTGTGCTGCCTTCAGCTTAGGGAAAGTTTCTGTTTCCTGAGTCGTTCTAAGCTATTTAGCGTCAGCTGTCTACATTAGTCCCTGATTCGATCTTGTGATGCACAGCGGCTGCTTAATCTTGCTATAAGACACAGCCTGTAATACCAGAAGAATCTCTCTCTGCACATTCTGCTGGGACCCCTGTTTTTTCCTTCTAATTCACTACATGAATCTGAGCTTATGTACAATTTACCTCGGAACTTTTTCAGTCACCTTTTGCAGATTGTGAAAGACTCTGTTTCTGTCTCTACAAATGAATAACCCCTGGCTATAAAACATACATAATAGGAAGAATTCCTTCTTCCTAGAACATATTCTTTTGTAAGGGTGATCTTGTGACACTAGTTAGTTCACTGCTTTACTTACATTTAAAATGGACAGTAACAGAAGTCTATGTGTGAACTAAAACAGAATTCTATATGTGAACAGTTATTCCAAGAATTGCCTTTGCTGCAAAATCATGTTCCTCTGTGAGAGGTCTCCATTTACAGGATGATAATGCAGTCAGACTTACCTGTACGTTCATCTGTAGTGCCTTGGCTTGTAAAGGAACAGGGCTGTTTGTCAGGAAAGACTCTGTTAATCCAGAATCACAGCATTCCAGAGACACAGCTGGAGCAGAAAAGCCTGAACGTCGACCAAGTAGTTGCTCTTTCATTAGCTCACTGGTCATGTGTCTCCACTCACCGGAAAAGCAGAAGTAGAGAGCTTACATTTCCTCCACTGCTCTCCCCTCCTTTTAATAAGCCATAACGATAGTTACTCATTCACTTAGCGCTCATCAGCTATTTCCTGTTTATCAACACTAGTACAGACAGCCAGTGAGCTCAGACAGCCACAGGGGCTCTATCACACTGACAGCCATGGTCAATGCAGAAAGATGTTATTACTGTAACACAACCATTTGAAATAACTTTAGTTCCCTGTCTCATTACTAAGGTGTACAACCACATCAAATAACACAAAAGACATATTAGACATATTAGTGTCTTTCAAGATAATATAATCATAATACAAAAATGACTTGCACTGCAATACTGCAATTTATATTTCAGGTTATCAATTGGATAAATTTAAAATCCATAAATGGCCAGAAAATATTCAAAAAAATCGACAAATCTTCAGCGACCTCTATCGGTAATGTAAGTTAACGTACATATTTTTCCTTTTCTTTTTCTGCTTAGGTCTGGCCAATTATTTTGTGTGGAGGGCAAATCCGAGCATCACCATGTTAGACTGGGTCATTTGCAGAATCACAATCACAATTCTTTAACTGTCATTACAATTTATATACAAAAATAAAAACTATTTGGGTCACTTTTGATTCAACCATCAGTAAACATTTTTTATGATTATTTTATGTCTTATGAAAGCTACAATAGAAAACGTATTATTTTGAGAGAGGTCGGCAAAGAAGTAGCAGTTGGATTTGTGATTATACATGATACTTAAATATAGCTTACCCGTTTTTAATATGTCAGTGATCGCAGGGGTCAGTAAAAATAGCGCCACGGACCAGATATATTTTGTGCATAGGTTTGATTAATTATATACAAGCTGTCGGGTCCCTCGCAGCAGTTTTCACCGTTAAATTCACCAAGTACGTACGGGAGCATGTGTGTTTAGCAAATGTATTATGGGGGTGGAACAGTCTGGTCCGTATTGACACCTGTTTTGTCTCGGTTCAACGTTGAATACTTGAGAATGGTCAATTAAACGAGTTCTGTCAGTCTAAAGTAATAAAGTGAAAATCGCACAAACTGGCAAACATGTAAAAAACGTGCAAGCAAAACTATAACGCCTTGTTTTATTAATATTGTTATTATTATTTTGTACTTGTTAATTACACATAATTACAGCGTTGTTGCTTCATTGTTAAAAAAAAAAGTATATTATCACATCGACCTCATATGAGGGAAATTGCTTTTTTAATACTAACCCCCATGTACGACCCCAGAAATGCCAACTAACCAGAAGAAATCGCAAATATATGACGCTCCCACCAGGGGGCACTGCAGATTGCGCCAGGCTTCGATTGACCAACCAGCAATAGTAACAACCTACATACAAGTACCCCTAAATTGCATAAACATCACGTCAATATAAATAAACGTCATAGACAAAATAGAAGAGAGTTCACATACCTGAATAATGAACATTGAAAAGACACATGTACAGCACATCTGGGGTGACAGGTAGTGTCTGTCACTTGCCTTTCTGAAGAAAATGACAGCCAACACGAAACCCTCCATTACGTAAAACTATTTAAAAGCAGGACTTAAGGTGAAATTGATCATTCTGTAACATCTGTTGAAGGATGAATCATTCGTGCATTTAGAAGGTGTGGTTGGCATTAAGTACCCATCTACAGCATACTGTATGAATTCCGTAATTTTAGCATTAACTGTTATTTTACATCTCGTCCATCTCTGCCTTGTGGCCCTTGTGTTTGACATGGGTGCTTCGCAGTTTTGTTCAGAATAAACGGTTGTAAAATGGATATCGTTATAATATCTTATTGTATTTACAGAGAAACAGGGCTGTTTGTCTATATAATTAACTGTTGGTTTGCCAGGTACTCGAACAAGAAACCAAGGCACGCTTCGATGCTACAGGTGTAAAATTTTAATCTTCAGATCCTGTCAGCTTTGACAACGCAGCATTTAATTATCCAGAAAGGTCACAACAGTAGAGGTGGAAGGTTTTGTTTCAACAAACCAGTTAAGTGACTTTGACACTTTATACTCAACTGGTTGGTTGAAAGAAAACCTTGGTCTGGATTTGTACTTTCTGAACCTTAACTTTCTTCCTCTGCACAGCATGTTCTTTATAAATAGCGTATATGTTTTTTGGCGTGGTTTTCCCAATAAATGGTCAAAGCTACACCACACATAAAGACATAGGGTCCACGCATCCACAACCTGGCAACCCTGCACAGAAGGAGGAGCTTATGCTAACTTAGTGCGCCACGTGACCGCAACGTTCTCTGCACGAAATTTTGCGGAGGCGGTGGCGAGTGCGAAAGGCACGTTTTTCAGTGGAAACATATCAGCATGCGACCTAGCAGATGGGCGGGAAGAAATGCAGGAAATTAGTGTCTTCATATTTCACCCAAGCAATTCCTGTTCATTGGATAAAAAAAACCCTTAAATCATGAAGATTTCCCCCGTCGCGACAGGTAACAGCGTGGAAGTCGGTGACATATTTGAAGCTATCCAGAAAGGCGACACAGAGCAGTGTGCCCTGCATCTAAATCGTGATCGCGGATCTGTCAGGCAGACAGGTGAGGACTTCTAATGTTCCGTGCTGCCAGCGACCGGCATCTGTCCACCCACTGCATTGCACGCTCCCACATTGTTTTACATTTTACATTGTTTACATTGTTAGTTTACTGCCTGCACTTTATTACCATTATATGCTGTATTATTGTAAATCTGCGCATTCCACATAGCTACCTCATCCACATATCCACTTCTTTATTATTAGGTTTGAATATTCCTATATTGCACTTTTGTTATCTTGTTCTGCTGTTTGTCAGATCCGCCGAATGACCTGTCTCGTTGAAGCTTGAAACTTGACGCTAATTCTCTTTTACGATTTAGCAGATGGGCGCTGCCTCTCATAGTTTCTGATGTTTATTCTAAATGAACTGGTAACTGGGAGTCATGTGAATATCTGGAGGATCCTTTAATTACTAGTTTTCCGTTTTCTCTGTCTGTGGCATGGGCATAGATTATGGGAGGGGGCTGAGGGAATGATTCTATAAGGCTGTAACTAATCGAAATGAGAACTGACTGGCGCGCCGGCAGGGTGAGGTGATCTAATTGAGACAGACAGAGGGAGCAGACAGAACATAAGCGGCCCTCAGTTATCTTTAGCCTTTCAGAAGGACAAGTACTAACCGACTAACTAGAGCAAATGTCAAACATGTGGTTGTCACGTAGACGGAAGGTACCGAGAGAGGGGGGAAATGTCCAAAGGGGCTATTAAAGGGATAGAGCTGATACATATGGTTCAGCTTCTTCCTGCACATGTTGAATGTATGTCAGCCAGTCGCTCCCTGATTAAAATCTGTCGGAGAATAAACCGGTGACCTTTAACTTCTCCACGTCTCAGTTAGGAATCTCTTCTCATCAACGGAGGGCGACTCAAACAGCGGATGGGGGTCGGGGGGTCGTAACTCCCCCTAGTAATCAAAACCAGTCAATACAAACCCCCTGAACCCAGTACTCCCGCAGAAAAATTAAGAGACCACTGTGTATAATCTGCATTTTTAAATCCTGGGTTAATTGTGGTTCTGCTGGGAGAAGGCTACACTGAGCAGCAGGTTGCTTCCAGATTCAAAATTTCTAAGAAAGTAGTACACAAGAACTAAGTGAAGCAGGAGAGGCTGGGAACGACCAGAAACCAGCCATATAAAGGGCTGGAAGCAACTTTTTAATGCCAGAGATGACCATTACCTTATCTGACAGTGACTCATGAATCGGAGGGTGACATCAAGTGACCTTCAAAAGGAATGGAAAACCTCTGGTGCAGGTGTGAAGTGCACTGCTAGGGCAGCTCATATCAGGCTCCTAGAAGCAGGACTGAAGTCCCATAAAGCAAGGAACAATTCCTTCATCGATGAGAAACGAAGAGCCAGACAAATCCGTCTCTCGATATTTTTCACGGCTGTATTTGTGCTTTATACCAGCCTGAGGTACAATGCCATGTCCTTTTATATAATTTCTGTACTCTTCTTCTGATATATGAAACCGTAATGATTATTTCCTAAATACACAAGTGGTGAATACCCACTGTTTTTGGATCGATAGGAGGGTCAAACCACACAAAAGCCATTTCTGTTTCCTTTTTTATATGCATTCATTATTCATTAGTTTAAAAGGGATTGAAGGTTGACTGCCATCTGGAAGTGACAGCAGTCCCCATCCATGGAGGGCCAGGGTCTGTGTTTTCAAGTCCGATTTCTGATGTTCCCCCGAGATCAGAGGTGGTCAATCTTATCCGCAAAGGGCAGGTGTGTATGTGGGTTTTCGCTGCAACTTCCTAATTAGATTACAAATTAGAGGACTGATTGACTGAAGAATCCTCACACCTGGGTTTGAACAGCTGACCTACAGGTTATCCCAAAAACCTGCATACACACCGGCCCTTTGCGGATATGATTGGCCACCCCTGCCCTCGATGATCAGGTTAATTTCAGTCCTGTCCCAAGAACAGTTCCACTGACCTCTGACGCAGTGAAATCCATCATAGCCTCTGGCCCAAACACAGATCGACTTCCTCACCACGCCATGTCTCACTTACCCCTTTGTTTAGGGTTAGCTAAGCGTTTTTTTTTACCACGGCTGTCTGGTCTCTGTGGTCCTTCAGAAAATTTGGCGTTTTTTTTGGAGCCTTCTGATGGGAGGTTTCTGCTCTCTGTCTGTTGGGCCAGGCTGGGGGGGGTTCACTCCCCTGCACTTTGCCGCTCTCCAGGGGAGCAGGCCGTTGACGAACCTCCTCCTGAGCCACGGGGCCGACTGCAACGCCACATGCGACGCAGGACAAACGGCCTTCCACTTCGCCAGCAGGTGAGTTCTAACGCAGGATTTGGGAGTCTTTGTAGCATCCTCTATATGTCAGAAAACCTCAGGGTGAAGTGAATGGCAATGAATGAATAAGCCGTAACCTTACTAAAAGCTACAGTCACTTATATCTGTTGCCTTTCTAGACAAGGTAATGTCTACATCATGCATCAAATGCTGCAGCATGGGGCGGACCTGCGCATCACTGATCTCCAGGGAAAAACTGCCCTGCACTACACAGTCTCTGGGGGAAACGTGTAAGTCACTCTTGGCTTGGATGGACTCCCTTCACTATCCTCCATTTCAAATCCCACACGCTTCCTTTGCCACATCCTTCTGACTGTCCTTGTAGGCTGGCTACCCAGTACCTGTGGGAGAGAGAGATGTTCAGGTTTTCTGACACTGATAAATTCAAGCTAACACCTCTGCACCTGGCAGCCTCAACGGGGAACACGGACATGGTCAAGTATTTGCTGCGGAATAATGTGAGTCCCTGCCGGACTTAGATGCCCAAGTGCTTGCAGGATCTGGTCCTTTATGGTGTCAAGAGTGGCACTCATTCTCGTTTTATATTAACTTTATTTATGGCGTATCTGTAGATGTGCAAAGTAAACATGCTCTGTAATCTTTCAGCTTGTGGGCTCTGCATGACCTTTTGTATGGCAGGTTGAACCCCGAGACTGTAATGCCATTGCGTACAGCAGTAAACACCAACGTTCTGTGGTTTGTGGGTAGAGGTGTGCTGTGGACGCTGCTGACCACCAGGGAGCGACGGCGCTGCACGTGGCTGCGGAGAGGGGGGCCATCGAAGTGAGCTGGCTGCTCTTGCAGGAAGCCGGACTGCGTGTGTTACACCTGCAGGACAACAATCGGCTGACTCCTGTGGACCTGAGCAGACGGGGAGACACCTTCAGGTACATATTCCAGCACGTCCCGCATGACGGAGGCAGTGCGCATGACAACATGTGCTGTGCTGATGCCCACTGTACGATGTTGTGTTCTTCTGTTTCCCTCGCAGACACCAGCAGCTCACTGAACTTTTTACGAACTTAATCAACAAGCCCCCAAATCACAAACCCAAGGAGTCGCGTGGTAACTACCTGTTTAAAATGTTGATTTTGTCTTTCAGTTTAAAAATTGAATAACTGCATTAGGAGAGCCTTTGAAATACTCTAAGGAAAAAAAAAACAATTTGTCATGTGTGGTACCTTCTGATTAACACAAGAGGGCAGAATACACCTAGTTAAAGTGCCATGCTGTTTCACTTCACTGCAGTTTCTCCAGCTTGTCCTCCATGTCATGCATGAGTGCCTCATGTCTGCAGCACCCTATCAACCATGAGCACATGAGCTACTATCCAGTAAGCCTGTTGTCATCTACTGTGTACAGGCATGTACTACTGGGCCCTGCTGTTCCCCACTCTTGGTGGAGGCGCCATCTTCCTGGTAGCTGTAGCGCTTGGAGTCTATGGGGGACTTGTCTGTGTCTTGCTCTTCCCCTGGCTGGCTAAGTGCATCTTCACCCAGTATCACAGGATGAGCAGCTACCAGAGGTGAGTTACACTAAGCCCAGGCTCATATGAGCAATGCTGATGAAAATGCATGTGGATTTAAGCTGCCAGTTCAGCCTAGGGCCCTGTTCGCCATCCTGTAGTTCTGGAATTCTCTGGAAAACCTGGCTTCTGCTGAGCCGACTGACACAAAAGGACAGAAGCAAACTGGTGCTGCTGTTGAGTCTGTTTCTGGTCTATTCCAGGTCCCCTAACCCTGTCTACCTGGGTACTCTGGCAGCTGGTATGTTCCACTCACTGCTCTGCTTCTTTGGAAAGATCATACCTAATATCCTTTGTCATACCGGCCCTCACTTACCCGCTCTCTTGCCTTCTTGAGTCACATGGTTCCTTGACGACATCCTACGCATCAACTCTTCGGATCTGCTCCTCCACACGTCCATCATCCAGTTCTCAGCTGTGCTGTGGCTTTTTCACAGACTCCTCATCAAGGACCCTGGCCACATGCGGCAGGCAGAGGCCGATCCCCGGTTCTCCAGGGTGACCGACCTGGTGGAGACCAATGAAAGCCTGAGCAGGTTCTGCATCTACTGTGAGGTAGGGGAGGCAATGCCCCTCGGAGGGCTGAGAGCAAGCAGTGCCATGCTCATTGAGTTTTACTTAGAGAAAAATGTTCTGAGGGCAGAACTAAAATGATTGGCTCAGAGAGATAACCAGTCAGATTGTAGAGGAGATGAGTCCAGGCAAATAGAGGAGACAGGACCAACCAATCAGATGTCTTGGATCCACCTCTACAATCTGATTATCCCTCTGAACAAATTATTTTTCATTCTGCCCTCAGAACATTTTTGTATAAATAAAACTACCATGAGTCAGTGCTACCCAAGTTCAACTGATTAGCGCAGCGAGTTCCTGTCATTGTGACACTTATGAAGCTATTTGGCTTAAATGCAAAGAGCCAGTGGTAATTCTTTGGGATCCCCACAAGGTTCCTCATTGGTGGCTGGTGTGTCACAGATGTTCCAGCCGGATGGTTCCAAACACTGCAAGCTGTGTGACATGTGCATCCTGGAATACGACCACCACTGCCTGTTTCTCAACCGCTGCGTGGGCAGGGACAACCGGCGCCTCTTCGTCCTCTTCCTCTTGGCTATGACTGTGGCCCACACACTCTTCCTCCTTGCGGCTGCCCGTTACCTCTGGCGTCGGTTTACCGATGTACCGTTGGCCACGGAGGGGACCGTGGCGGGTGCAGAAATCTGGGTGCTGGCTCTGTCAGTCATGAACTTCCTCACTGGCCTGTGGGAGACCTGGCTGCTGAAGGAACAGTTCCAGACCCTCTCCATGGGCACCTCTACCTACTTCAAACACCCACCGCACCCACAGCGCAGACCGAGGCAGCGCTGGGCATCGGTCATCTCCTACCTGATAAGCGGGCGGCTGCATAGGCATCAGTGGCGCCTGTTGAACATTTAGGATGGAACTCTCCACAAGTCAAGTGGCACCTGCCCATTCATCCAGGGATCAGTAACACGCTGGGACCGGACCACGCTCCCCAAACCAATACACACCCTTACACACCCCACACACACACTTTACCTACATCTAGTGTATCATTTTGACATTTTAGTTGCCCGGCATTAAATTGTGTTCTTTTAAGAAATTAATTCAAAAGCGTTTATTTTAGGGAAAAAATATTTTTTTTAACAATTGTTAGTGATTTTAAATATTTCAAAAATATTTTAAGCGTTTTGTGTATGAAACAATGACCCGCTAAGTTTGACTGTGCTGTTTTTTTCCTCTGTAAACCTTTGAAATAAAATAGTGTCTCTGACTAACAAGCAACAGCATTCTGTCTGTCATATGGTACAGCTGTATTTCACCATACTTAACCATTTCATAAATGCGGAGTGTTCCCTTTTAATATTTTAGTAATGTGGAGATTCCATGATTACCTCCATGGGCAACCATTTATCACAGATGACCAATAAGCTGTAAGCCTGGACCTTACATAGCCCTAGGATCTTTGCAGTTTGTTTGTCCTTGTGCAATCAGGTCCTTGTCCCCCCAGGCTCCCTGAGGACCTGATTGAGAAACACTCCTCTGAAGGCGAGTCTCAGCCACAAACTGCCGCCAGTAACGCGGCTGTGAGGAGATCCTGCGGCATCAGGCCAGATCTTGCCAAATCTTTACTGGCAGCTGAAGGTTGAGATTTCGTCCCAGCCAGTGATCTTCTGTTTGTGAGCTTACGCAGCTCCGCCACCATCACTCACTGGACCTGCCGAATGGCAACTACGCCCCCATCCACACTGGCGTATTCCTGCACTGGTACCTGTGGGACAGGGATGGTCCAGTGCCAGCAAGCTAAGCCCCTCCACACTGTCCAGTGCATTCCCCTCCTTACAAACTATCACAGCCGTCTGCCTGCCTGCCAACCATCCATCTAATTACTCCCATTAGTGAATTAAACTGTACCTCGCAGCCTAGTCATGTGTAACACCAGGACTACGGCTTCAGGGCCACTCAGTAATACACGGTTTATTCTATGGCTGTGGCCACTAGCCCATCCTGTATGAAGTCCACCAACATGGCCAAGACCCCTTATATTAAAGGACATTTACTTTCAAAGCAGCGCAATGTCATTTATCATGAAGTCTGTTGGCGGTACCCAGAATTATCTCTTATTTAGGGCTGGTGTTCCTGTGAGCTATAGGCGAGTGGTCGTTTGGGGAAGGCCTGGCCATTTTCACTTCTGTGTTGCCGCCTTTCACTTCCTGGTATTTTCTTGGTCTGAAATCTGGGATGGGCTCTGGCTTCTGTGTTTAGCTTTTCTAACGGAAGCGGTCATTTAGGCGTCACCACCGGGGGAAGTTTTCTGAGACAGGGACACGGCCCCTACACGCATGGCCACGCTGCCACTGAACAGGCTTAACAGAGAGGCTGCCTTCGCCGTCCAAGTGGCGGCGTCGCAAACGGTTCCTTAGACGCAGGAGCCCCTCCGGTCCAGAGCATGCACATGCACACACTTCCGCTTTTCCTTTAAGCAGTTTCACTGCATCTTTCCTCCATGCACCTCCCGATGTTCTGATGCACCGGACAGACACCGAGCGGCGTGATGAACCGTTCCAGGAGCCTGATTGGAGGGAGACAGCACAATCCCCCAGGTACCGGCACGCGCCGCTCTCGCGCCGTACGCCGTGTCATCCTCTCTGCTGTTACCACCATGTGACGGCACTGGCATTCAGCATCAAGCGGCAACGCCAGCAGCGCGACCAAACGTCAGCCACCGGTCACTAAACACGCGCTAATATTGTGTTAGTGATGTTTTAAGAAACAGCTAAGAATTTGCTAAAAGAAAATTTTAATTGGATGCGATGTGGGGAACAGCGAGAGTGACGAGTCAATGATTAGCTAGTGCATAATTAGGTTAAATGAAATGAAGCTACTGGGGTCCAGAGATCCCCCCTCCCCCCGCCCTGTGTGACCCTGACCAGGATAAACGGGTAAAGGATGGATAGATGGATGGATGCAGGAATGGAATGCAGCTCCAGGCCAGTCAGACTGCTGACAGTGCTGATACACTGGCTGTAGTAGCGATACACAGGAAGGGGGCCAGGGAGGGAAGGGCCGATGGCTGCTTTGATAGAGAGAGAGAGACGAATGGGAGAGAGGGAGGGAGAGGACACACACAGGGACACAGATATGCAGGGTCAATTAAGAAAGGGGGGGAGGGGGAAGAGCTGAGGGAGAAGGCAGAAGTGGCTCCGTTCCCCTGAGTTATGGACGGTGGTCGCCCTGCATTGAATGCCTGCCTGAGCACGCAGGGGCTCAGCTGTGGGGAAATGAATAATGCAGCAGAGGGGGGGCCTGCGGGGCCGGGGAGGCAGGGCCTGCGGGGCCGGGGAGGCGGGGCCTGCTGGGCTGGGCCGGCGGTGCACAGGCAGAGCGGCGAAGGAGCGGAGGGCAGCGAGACGGGATGGCGGCGTGGGGGGCCGCTCTGTGAGGGAGCGATGCTGAGCCCCCGGATCAGGCAGACCCGGAGAGGTAAGCGCTCAGAGAGGTCACCCCCCCCCCCGGGGGCCGGGGGCTGCTAGCACTCTCAACGCCGCTTCAGGCATCGTCCGCTGCATACGCATGATATTTGCAGTGTGACAGCAGTCTGCATGCGATTCCACGTGTCATACTGAATCATTCATACTGCGGTGCGTGACTTCTTTGCGAGATACCCCTGCATGATCCATGTGTCTAAAGTCTCATCAATACCTCAGTGCCAAGGGAGGGCAGTCTTACTGTCTATTATCCCTAGTTCTATCTATTGAAAGGATTATTTTCTGTTTTAATGGACTTCTGGCAGATTATACTGATAAATATGGACTTGCATTTTAATTGAAATTCCATACCTGCCACACCATTTCCCCCCAGAACAGGGCTAGTATGAATATGGAATCCATGTACCTTAATCCACATTTCCATCAGAGGAGCACAGATTGATGTGTCAGCAGCTACCTGGGGTCTCACCCCAAAGACCTATCCTGGAGGGAAAGATCATTGCTTTAGCAAAACCGCTAACCAGCCCTAACAGAGGTGTCCTACCTGAAACCCTTGACTGGCATTGTGATTCTGCCTGGCTGAGAATATTGCAGTGGCACAATGTGAGTTTAGATCAAATCTCTACACTGCATTACAGCTGCAGACAGGATTCTGTTTTTTGCATTGTTGGCTCTGAGCTGTGTACAAATGTGGGAATATGTATTAAAGGAGTGTTTGTAGAGATGAAATGTATGAAATGTAGAGGCTGGACCAAAAAGTGATGGCTGCATCACAGGGGACAAGGAAAAAAGCTGCTGGCCTTCCTAAAATTGCAGTGCTGTGCACTGGACTGTATGAAGGCAGCTTGGACACACTGGGGTTTATCAATTTGGACTTTGGTTATGCAGCTGAGTACAGGGTGTAGACTTTGTGGTAAAAGCAGATTTTCCAGCAACTTTAAGCTGGCATCAGCAAATGTCAAAAGGCTTATTCTTCTCTTCGACCATAGATGCTTAGAGAAGCAGCAGGAGCTGCGCACACATTTTCTCCACGTTCCTCTTTCACTCTCAACATCAACAACGAAATCTTTACTCTGAAACAAAAAACCGTTGGGCTGCGCATAGGGCATCAGGTCACCAAAGCAGGCATCTGCTGTGTACAGTTCTGAGAGCCCCTGAATGCAGTGCATTACATAAATGGCTTGACGTGCTGATAATAGCCACAAGTCCTCCATGCAATCAACACCCGTGTGACCGATCTCACTGACGTATATTAATCGCTCAGCTTTTCTCGGTAACCAGGCGGCCCGTGCTTCATTTTTCCCGCATAAACGCTGGTCAGACCCGCACCTTTTGAGTAGGCACGCTATACTTCAGCTCAGATAGTAAACAGTCAGGGTGGCAGTTAAGTGGTAATCGTGACTCTGCAATATAGAAGGACAACTGAGAAGCCCCCGAGAGAGGCCTTCACCTGCCATCAGCACGGGGAACAGGAAAACCATCGCAGGTCTCCATCCGCTGTCCTTAGGCATAACGGCTACTGAATGCTCTGAGTGATGCTGTCTGATTGCTCATCCCTGGCAGGATTTTTGGTGTCCTGAAGAAGCTCTGTTTGGCACATCTTTTGTAGCACAGTACGCTCTCAGTTTTTACATGCCTGGAGTCTTTAAAAGCACTAGCTGAGCATGTCGTTTTTTTTTAAGGAAGGCTGGTAGGCAGCATGGCCTTAAACTGAAAATTGATGGGTAAACTGAAATCTAAAAGGAGAATTTTGAGTATTTCTGCCATGGCGCACAGAATAATGGATTCCTGTATATGGGCTGAAGAGCAGGGCGATGCAGGGAAGGCACACCGACCTGTCATGGCAACCAAATGCCTTTGCGGGATGCAGACTGAGGTTGTGGTGTGTGTGTGTGTGTGTGTGTGTGTGTGTGTGTGTGTGTGTGTGTGTGTGTCTCCAGCCAGGTCCAAGAGCATGGTGATGGGGGAGATGTCCCGCGGCCCCGCCAGCCTCCAGGAGAGGGTTCTGAAGGCCGGCTGGCTGAAGAAGCAGCGCAGCATCATGAAGAACTGGCAGCCCCGCTGGTTTGTGCTGTGGCCCGACCGACTCTGCTTCTACAAGAATGAGGAGGAGACCAAACCGCAGGTGAGCTTCTAGCATTCCCCGTGTCCTGACCCCCGTGGGGGAGAACAGCCACTGGTGATATTCAAGGCAGATAGATTATCAATGGCAGGAAGCACGGACAGTATTTAATACTCCTGCCCCAGAAAACCTGAATGCTGGCACTTCCTCATACAAATTCCCGAGTGGGAGTATTAAAGTATATCTATCTACGTATCTGGGCCATCTGCAGAGCAGCGAGGCTAAACCAAAGGTGGAAAGTTTGGGTCCAAAAATTACAAATCCTGACCAAGATTTTGTTCCAACCAACCAGTTGAGCTTTCTGTGACTGTGATTCATTTTGCTCAACTGGTTGGTTGGAACAGTCTTGGTCTGGATTTGTACTTTCTCGACCTGAACTTTCCACCTCTAAACAACATGTTAAGTCCCTCAGAGATCCTCAGAAAAGATGTGCCAAAGCCTCACCTTCCTCCAGGGCCCTCTCAAGGTCTGCACTATACAAGTACCCTGTTGCCATGGTGAAATATGGGGGAAGGGGTGTGTGTAATAAAACTGGTCACATAGCTAATGAAGCAGCACTGACCACACCCCTAGTCGGCACTGAGCTGCATGTAAATAAATATGAAGTCTCCCAGTGGACATTCAGGGCACGGTGAAGCTGTCTTTCTAATCAGCATTCCCAGAACATCTGCTCAGTGTGCTTTGCATCAAAGCCATTCCGGCACAGGACTCAGCAATTCCTGATACGTTTTGCCCATTACAGCTAATGTTGCCGGGACCTGGGGTGTCATGGCTGCCCAGCTAGCCCACATCCCCCCAGGCTTCAGCTCCCCCACCAGCTTCTGAGTGTAGGTTTGCCTGGATGAGCAGATGGCTCGTTTGCTAGGTGGAGCTGGACTCTCAGCTTTATGAGCTCTTGACAGCTGAGCCAAGAGACGCGGACGGCATGCAAACAATGCAGCACAACGGAGCAGCCCAGCCCTCCATAACAGCATTAAAAGCACTATACACTGAACACATACAACCACAGAGGGCACTAATGATGTATTTTGCTATGATGGTTCTGCTTTTGTCTATTAGAAGTATTGTTGCAATTTCGCAAAAAAAGCACAGTGCATCGTGAATGAAGATTCCCTTAGATCTGTCACACAGAAGCCTGTGGCGTTCATGCTGTACTACTGTCCCGCACATTTTATCACCTTCATTACTTCCTTTCCACAGGGCAGCATTCAGCTTCAGGGCAGTCATGTGACAGAGCTCTCAGCCAATCCTGAGGAACCAGGCCGCCACCTATTTGAGATCATTCCAGGTAAGCCGGTCTCACAGCTGTGCATTTCCAGCTGCCTTAAAGTACATTCTGCAAGCTTTACTTG
>JAABNY020000063.1:12136463-12148729 GCA_015164015.2 Brevimyrus niger | reverse complement strand
GAGATCATTCCAGGTAAGCCGGTCTCACAGCTGTGCATTTCCAGCTGCCTTAAAGTACATTCTGCAAGCTTTACTTGCACGTTCCTACGCTGCTCAGCTCCACAGTGAAACATGTTACAAATTATCTTCATTTGTAAAAGAAGGTAAAAAGAATTCAGGCCAAGCCTCAGTACCCAATTCATCATACAAACAGAAATGAGACTTGGCTCACTGGAGCATAAAAACACGGCTTTTAAAGTCAATGGCTGGACATATATTAAAACAATCCAGGTCAGAAAGGGTGGGGAGCTGAACCCCTTGCTTCTCTCAAGCAGCCCTCACAGGGCACCTGCTAAGTAGCATTAAACACCGAATGACCACAGACTGGGTGTGTACACGATGCTCCAGTCAGCTTAGCTCCTTAGCACCCTTTACATTATAAAAGGACAAAAGAACGACTGGAGGCACTGGCCACGAGAACTGGGATCGCAGAGGTCATTAATTTCTCTTGGAGTGTCTTCTTGGACCCAAACCTTGAGAATTCCCGGATTAAAATTTTTTTGAGCACTAAGACAATCGAAGCATTCGATTAGTCTCCTTCCAATAAAAATCTGCGAGATGGGGCCTAATAAACAAAGCAAAACGGACATTGGACAACCCCCAAAACCCAGCATTGTGCACTAAGGTGCCTGCAGCAAAGCCAGGAAGAAAAGAGCCCAGATAACACACAGATCCATAAGCTTGAAGTAATCCTAAAGGTTCTTCTACAGTGTACTTAGCTCTCACTTAATGGACAGATGCATATATAATGATAATATTATTAATATAATTAATATATATAATATTATGTTTATTCCAAATAAGGGGACAGAAGCAGGAACTCGAACCTGTGGCCTTTGGAGCGCTAATTGACTACAGTACTTGCTTTTATCAACCCCAGCCTACTGTTACCGGGAATCCTGAGGAATCTGGAAGCATAGCCCCTTGTCCATCAAGCCCAGCTATTGCACATGTCTGCAGTATTTATAAAAATATTCCTCATGTGTACCTATGGGACAGCTAGGCCAATCAATGTATTTAAAACATGGCCACAGTTCCGAGAAACATGGAACAGTCTACCATCACCTCAAGGCATAGGAATACACCAAACTTTCGATAACAAGGGTATCTGAAGGTGATGAAACATGGCAAATTTTTGAGCATTGTTGCCATTAACTGGGTGTGGCAAAGGGCAACTCATATGGGTCTGGATGATTGCGAATAGTTGCCCACTGCCGATTCAAGTTTTTCAAACTGAAATTTGTTGCCTAATATCAATGAGAAAGTGCCTGAGCAACACTGGGCAGCAAAATTGCTCTCTGTATGATCATAGCACCCTCAAATTAACAGGGCAAGAAGTCAATCAGTGGATGACTGCGACTTTGTGGCAGATATTGTGTCTGCTCACTCATTTCAGATACACCCTTAGTGATTTTCCTCTGGACTTGACAATGGAAAAGACTGACAAAAAAACCTTTGAAAATAACAATTAATCACGCTCTGGGGCACTTCAATCTATTATGCATTTAACAAGGATGAAAACACGCGATGGAGGGACTGTCGTCTGATGAAATGTCACAGCTGCTATTGACCTCTCTTCCCAGTTCAAGCATTTCTTATAATGTTGACCATCTCCTAATAGATTGTTTCCCAATCCGTTCCTCGAGGACCTTAAGACAGTCCATGTTTTTGCTCCCTCCCAGCTCCCTGTCAGATGGTCTGGGGGTCCCAGACGATGGGTGTGAAACATTGCCCTAATACAGCAGTTGATTATGTGGCATGCTATGCAGCTTACCAAAGAGCTAGTGAAAAGGCCAATTAACTAAAGGGTTAGGGTTGGCTCAGGGACCCCCATAATGTATATTCTTCCGTTTACAGCTAGCGTAAGGGTTTCTGAAAACTGCAGGTGCAGGCATCAGTGCGCTGTTTTGCCTCATCATTGCACACTGACCAGTTGCTGAAGATGACCAAATCTATGGCATTTGTACAATGAAGGCGGACACTCTGCCTGTCCATTGCATCCATATCACTGCTGACTAAGCCAATGACTGCAAAGTTTGATAAAGCCCCAAGTCTGCAGTGGCTCAACCAATAGCCAATCAGAAGTCCATCAGTACGATAAAGGGGTTTAATCAAGGAAGGAAGGAATGCCAGTGATGCCATTTTCTACTTATTACATTAGAAGAGAGAGCTTTGTGCTAAGCAAGCAGAGAAGATAAGCAGCCTGCCAAAGAGATGGGTTTCCCTCCCAAAATATCAGCATAGCATTAATTTATACTGCACTGCTAAAGGGTCTGCACTCAGCCACTCTCTTACCAACCTATTAATTATTTCAATTATTACAAATATGATATGTAGAAACCTGAAATTCAACTGTCTACAAAGAGCTGGGTCAAATGTTACCAGGATATTTTATTCTAAACTGCTAAAACATACATGTAAACATAAGAATGTTACCAGGGCAGGCTGCTCAACGTATGTGGTCTGTGCTGTTAGTGGGGCAGGCAACAAACCGTATGTGGTCTGTGCTGTTAGCGGGGCAGGCGGCAAATGTATGTGGTCTGTGCTGTTAGCGGGGCAGGCGGCAAATGTATGTGGTCTGTGCTGCAGGCGGAGCTACCGACGAGGCCTTGCTGCTCATGGCCAACTCTCACACTGATATGGAGGACTGGGTGAAGGCCATCCGCCGTGCTATCTGGGCCCCCTTTGGAGGAGGTATAACCACCCCAACAGGCACACGTGTATTATGTGTATTATGACACACAAACACATCATGCGTTTCACACTATATGGGACACTAGCTGGTAATGGGTGTGACCTCCAGTGTATATCTCAAACCCAGTGACACAGACCAGATGGGGCATAGGTAAAAATAACTGGTTAAAAGGGGGTCTTGATCCTACTTAGATAAAAATAACTATTATAAAAGGAGGTCCTCCTCAGATTAAAATAACTGGTCAAATGGGGTCTGGGTCCTACTCGTTTCAAGTTCTCCTTCATGTGAGACCCTGAAGCGCACATGTCTCCACAGGAATCTTTGGCCAGCAGCTAGAGGACACAGTGCTGTACGAGAGACGTTTCGGGCCACGGCTGGTCCCGCTGCTGGTGGAGCAGTGTGCGGACTTCATCCTGGAGCACGGCCTGAGGGAGGAGGGGCTGTTCCGCATGCCCGGCCAGGCCAATCTGGTGAAGGACCTGCAGGATTCATTCCACTGCGGGGACAAGCCCCACTTTGACAGGTTCACAGACCATCTGACACAACTGCACCATTGTCATTGACTCCAAAGGCCTTCAGAATCCTGTCCACACAACAGCTACTTTATTTACAAATTAAGTATGCGTTTATTACACAGGGTACATAACAGGCCAAATATTACAATGAGATGCACCAGCACTCACCAGAATAACATGAAACACACAACTTGATATCTTTGCTCGAACTCTGTCAGCTTTTAACTGTTCTTGCAGAGACACTGATGTCCACACAGTGGCATCTCTGCTAAAGCTATATCTGCGGGAACTGCCTGAGCCAGTAATCCCCTTCGCCAAATACGAGGACTTCCTCACATGCGCTCAGACGCTGGCCAAAGACGAGGAGATGGTGAGTAGGGTTTTGTGCATGTGCATCCCTGTAATCTTCATGTTCCTGGGATGGCGGGGGGGGCGAGAATTTCTAGCCGTGGATTCTTATGTAGGCAGAGAAAAATAAGAACAGAAATAAATCTGATGTAAACCTGAACATGTAACTGGCTGGCAAGGTGGCCCGTTATGAAATAATATCCTGCCAAACAAAAGCCACCCATCTGCCATGACCTCCAGGAAGGGGATCCACATTTAAAATATATTTTTTGTCTTTCCTTCAAGGGGATACAGGAGCTAGCAAAGCAGGTGAAGACCCTGCCCCAAGTCAATTTCAACCTCCTGAAATACATCTGCAGGTAACCTAATTCCCCAGTCCTGTAATAAACATCAAAGCAGAGTTTTTCAGTCCCCGCAAAGCACAAGGTAACCAGCTTATGAGTTTCAATCCTGATACCAATCAGCATTTTGTACCCGTTGCTGTCATTCTGAAATTCAGAAGTAAGTCACTTGACACTGCATAGTTGAAGGTACTGAAAGATCAGAGGGTGCTAATCACAGCCTCAGACGTCGCAGCTTTTTACCCTGACTACATTAAAGTCTGTATAATAAAGATAACAGTTGTAAATCACATGTGCACAACCAACAAAGACAAAAGAAAAAGTCAATTTACATTTACAATGCCTAACTGGTAGGTAACTGATGTACTTTAATATCTGGGCATCTCAAGAGCCTTTCTGTTTCTTTCTTGACAGAGCTGGCCTTCATTAAAAGCTTACATTATTAAATTTAGCAAGCGGGTACAATAACACAGCAAGCTCACCTGCTGGATTAAAACTTAAAGAATGATCCCCTGCCTATTTAATCACTACATTACAAATAAGACCAGCTAAGATTTAATGTGTTAGTAACCAACTAGGAGCCCTTATAAATCTGCTGCTTTGCAATGCCTCCGCAATGGCAAGTTTACATTCAGACAACTCAGCTGACACTATCGATCCAGTAATGGTAATTTCATTGGTTTTATACAGAATATATTACTAAAGCAGTTTAAGATTAGCACAGCAAGGACACTCTGGAGGAGGTTAACCCTTATATGACCAGGTATGTGTATGTTAAAAGCCTCCATAATTAAAATACATTCCCTATAAAACATAGACAAGCACTACATTTGTACAGTTAGAGGTGTTGCCCAGAGCGTAGCACAGGATGGTTTAATGTAATTGTAAATGTATTATCCCTTTCCAGTTTACAATGGTCTGATTAACTCAATGTTTGCAGCCTAATCAAGACAAGTGTTACAGAATTACATACATTAAATGCTACTGTGTGAATGATATTAAAAAGTAAATTAACTGATATAGTAAAATGCTTAACGTTATTTTGTGACAGTTATGAAACAGTATGAAAATGTGTTGCCTTAGTTAAAGGTAAAAGACATTGACTGACATTTAAAAACTCAACAACAATTCAACTGGGAGCTGTCATCTAGGCGTCTAGACATGGCTTTTAAATCGTCTTTAAAAGTTCCACCGGCGCAGCTCCCCCTGGTGTTGAAGCTGGGTTATTTTATGGCTGTGTTAACCCGCGTAATTACAAACTGATTTAACTTCTGTTGCATAACTTTCTTTCCAGGTTCCTCGATGAAGTTCAGTCGCATTCAAGTGAAAATAAAATGAGTGTTCAGAACCTGGCAACAGTGTTTGGACCCAATATTCTAAGGCCTAAAATGGAGGACCCTGTGACGATAATGGAAAGTATGTTTTGCTAGTGGTTAGGCTGAACAATTCATTTTGTATGTACCTGTAACCTATGTTTCTGGGCTGAACATGTATAGGTGGTGAGGGACAGGCTGTGCTGATGCAGCTTTTCCCTTTCAGACACTTCCCAGGTGCAGCACCTGATGACTGCATTGATCAGAGAACATGATCGGCTGTTTGCGGTGGCCCATGTGGAGCCCCCTAGTGATCCAAGGGAGGCCACGCTTAACAGCCAGCGGGGCATGGTGGGCTGGATTTCCGATGAGGAATTCTCCTCCACAAACAGGGGTTCCTGCCCAACAGAGAACTTGTGCAGCAGCGCCCCCTGTCTGGATGCCAGCACAACCGTATCCTGTATGCAGGCACCTCAGGGGAAGGCAGAGGCTAGCATCAGCCCCAGCAAGCAGGCCAAGTCTCTGCCTGCCTTTAAGTGCCCCTTTCGGGCCCATGGGAAGCTGGGAGGCTCTTCTGTAGATATACCCAGCCTGTCAGGTGCCAGCTGGTTGATGAATGGACTACCATTGCGGCGAGGCCACCAGCGCACATCATCGGGGGGGTACATGAAGGACCTGGGGCCGTTGCAGAGGCTGTCTACCTATGACAATGTGGCCCCCAGCAGTTTGAGCGTGCCAAGTGTCGCTACTGACGCCTGGAATGCTCCTTCAGCATCCAAGCCCAGCCAAAAACGATCATTCAACCCTGACTCGGAAATCAACATAGGGCAGGGGAAAGGGCTGCCAGGACAGGCTGAGAAGCAGCCAATGGAATCGGGGCATGACTCTGGGGACGTGGGTCCCTCTAGCGAGAGCATCTGCAGCACCGAGGGTGGCAGCGAGGGCGCCAGGCCTGAGGAGCCCAACAGCGACTCACAGACACTGATGAGCAAAGTGACAGAGCTGAAGGAGGAACTGAGGCAGCAGAGGGTGGCCTATGGCAGCAGAATCCGGAAGTAGGTGTGCATGGGGAGAGGTCTGTGTGCCATTTCAGGCCCCAACACAAATTAAGGACAGGGAGACTTCATGTCAGGCAAAGGAAACGAAGGCAGGCTACTCTGAGATTCATAATATTCCGACGCTCCTCTATTTATGAATATGTTCGGAACGGCCGTTTGTAATTTGAAATGTTCACAAGTCATTATTCAACATCATTTTAAGGGTATACGCTAGTACAAAGAACTAGGATGCTGGGAGTATGCATGCTACACTGCTGCGTGGCGGGAGTAGCGGACAGAAGTCGTACTAGGTGGGCTTTGTGCGCAGAAAAAAAATAATTGATGTTGTGGACAGGTAACGGGAGCCCAAGGAACACAATCTGGACTTACAGTCCTCTTCGTTTGTATGTCTGAAAGTTCGTAAGTTGAAAGTAGAGGAGCGTCTGTATACAGGCACTCCTCGGCTTACGATGGGGTTACATTCTAGTGTAAGCAGAAAGTATCGTAAGTCAAATATAAATAACAATTAAAAAAAACAACCACTGTTACTGAATAAATAAATAAATACTGTAACTATCTAAATGCCAGTAATTGAAAAGTAAATAAATTAATACAAGTTTATTTGGGATGTGTTGGCATCCCATCCTAGGTTGTTCTCCTCCTTGAGTCTATAGCTTCTGGGATAGGCTCTGGACCCCCCGTGAACCTAAATAGGACAAACGAGTAAAAAAAATGGATGGATGGATGGATGGATCAAAGTTCAAAATTTGATAATTACCGAATGCATCACTGTCACATCGTTGTAAAGTCAAAATACTGTCAAGCAAAATATAGAAGTCAAGCATCATAAAACGAAGAGCATCTGTATATCAGGTCCAGTTAAGAGTTCCCCATTTTCAGAGAAGAACAATGGGATAAGTTGATGTTATTATTTCATTATTAATATGGAGGTGTTCTCTGTGGCATCATGCACATCTGTAAATACAGTGCCCTCCACAAATCTAAAACTGTGGAGCACTCAGACGCAAATGAAAAAAATTATTTGTCATTGCCTCAAACATGGAGAGCACTGTATGGAACACATAATGGATCATGTTATCACCTTAAGACGGCTTGCTATTAACCCTCCAGAACATTAAGGGGCAGGAGCCATTGGCCATTGGTTACTGGTGGGCTGTGTTTGCAGGCTGGAGGCCTCCGTCACTGCCCTGGGCACCCAGGTGGAGAAGCTGCAGGAGGAGCTGGACCAGGAGCGCAAGAAGCACCAGATGCTGGAGATCAAGTTGCGGAATGCAGAGCGTGCCCACGAGGATGCGGAGACACGCAACCGCCGCCTGCAGAAGGAGATGGAGGAATTCTTCTCCACATTGGGAGATCTGACTCTGGGGACAAAGGCCGGCAAAATGTAGAGTCAGAGAAGGTGCTTGCAGATGCAGCCGTGGTTTGGTAAACCAAACTAGTCTACTCACAATCAAAGTGCAGGACAGCTTCTTCGAGCTGCCCTGGGAGAGCCACACCATAACTGCTGTTGTTCGTTCTGTTGGGGATTCGTTAAATGGTGGAAGCTGGCAGAGATCTCAATTAACCACACCCTCTATGTGCCTTTTAGGGTCACTGCACGAGATAGAAAACACACTGTCTGAACACAATGGACATTCATTTACAGTTCACCTTGGCCCACTCAGAAAAGCCATGGTACCCAGGTACCAAGAAAATGAAACGAAGATCTCAGTTTTTCAGAAGACAGAGCTCTCTCAGCCAGCTGTCACTCAAATAGACCTACACAGTACTCTGCTTTTGTTAATGAGGAGTTAATTAAATGACTCCCATATTAGCCCTCCTACAGAAGACAGTCAGAGGTCACACATCACAGCTGGCTGGCTGTAAAAAGTGCTTCCTGACATGATTCTTAATCTAAGCGGCCCACAAATCTTATTTTGCAAAGTCTAAACTCTGAGCCAACACTCTTAAATGGCAAGCACGTCTTGTAGGTTAAACAATATCTCTTGAGATAGAAACAGCCTGATGTACTTGTTTAGGCGTATTCAAAGCATCCCATTATCATGCCAGAACAATGCAATCACTCATGTCGGTGCCAGTTTTCTTTGTATTATTTGTCTGTTTATTTGTATGGTTACCAAAACCTGACACAGTATTTCAAATCGTTCTAAATTAAGGAATAAATGCCTTTACTGTCATGTGACAACTAAATTTGTCGTCATGCTTACTATATTTTTAGCTGGAATTTTTTTTTTTCTCACATTTTCCCCAAAATAAAATTATTTATATACAGAGAAAAATGACACTATGACACTAATACACATGAACTCAACCCACAAGCGTACAAAACTGTGGCCAACTCCATTTCCTCCGATGCCAATGTTCACAATGTCACAGAAAGAAGGCTAAGACAGACACATCAGTTTCCCAGTTTATTGTTTTAAGGTTGGCATAATTAGACTCCAGTGGACACACTGACAGTAGCACCCAACCCCCCCCAAATGTGCGATAGAGAAACCCAGGACCATGCTCTCCTGTCGAGTCGCATGGCTGCCCTGATTAACATACGTTACAGACCAGCATGTTCCTGTGCCTTTGCTCGACACTGTCGCACCTGTAGCCAGTCCCACCAGGGCAGACGCAGAGGAGACGAAGCTGGTTATAGCACAACAACGGTGCCCAGCCATAGAAAATCAGTTTAGTTTATTAAAAAAACAAACAAAAAAAAAAAAAACAATGTGGATTGACAGTACCAAACATTTTCGACATATACATGGCAAAGTCCACCACATGCTAGACACATAAGTACGTAGAGGGTATTGCACATGAACAGTAGAAAAACTAACAAAAAAAAAATACATGAAGTTTTTGTACTCATCAGTGAAGTACATAATGTACAACAGCAGAAGTATCCTAATATTGACAATTGTACAATTTCAAATAAATAAATAACGAAATCCTTTATTTCACATTTGTTTTCTCTAGCGAATGTGGGCAGCTGAGTTTATGCAGGGACTCCGAGTAATTTAGTGTGAGGTAGTTCATCAAAGTCTATTTTTAAATGTGATCCAACACCCCCTAATGCAGTGCGTAGGCAGAGCTCTGACTGCATCAGAAGGGGGCTCCAAATCAGTCACAAAAATAAGAGCACTTAAAACACAGAATCTGTGAGGAGTCCACCCTTTTCAGAGGTACCCCGGGTCACAGACCAGACACACATGTCAAACGTGTACGATATTGTGCTCTGACACACAGATCTGCTCCAATTGGTTCTCCCTCAGCCGTCCAACACAGTTTTAACACAACACAATTTGACATGTATCAAGGGATTTGAGAAAAGTCGTCATACTTCAAAAAGAAAACTACTTTGATGAAAAACCTGACCAAACTGCCCATTGTATCTTAACAAAAACCTTTAAAATGCTCCATGACATTTTGAAGTGTCCCTTTTCCCTTTCTCAGATTACCTTTCCCAACCTTTGGGTTCGTCGAAGCAGTAAAAAAATAGATTTGTACTAGCCGCCCTAAAATGTGAGGGAATAGCGGGAAAATAAAACAGCCATTCACAAATTCAGACACAAATTCTCACAAAACAAATTCTTGTCTCCTAGTCATTCAGGAATGAATGTGCAGCAGCTGCAGGCACTTTTCCCTTTAATAAGTAAAACAAGCCCACTTTGAAAGGATGCCGTTACTGCGCTGGCTTCTCATATCCTACAGCTTCAGCTCCTCCAGACCAGAGCCTTTTGTTCGCCGTAAAGCAAATCAACACGCAAAGAGCGCAGAAGTGAAGCTGCAACCACTCACAGGTCCAGTGTTTCATTAAATGAATCAAATAAAGCACTAAAAGTGACACATAACTGTACTGAAACTCAGTTAAAACGCTACTTTAATACATACTTGAGCCACCATGATACTGTTATAAAACCAGCTAACAGGAGTTCTTTGCCAGACTCCCACTCAAAACGCTGGATCCCTCAGGATCCAAACCTACGATCTGGCCTGTTACCAGGCAACACAACAGCTAACGAACCAGCAACCGTCGTCCTCCTCTGTGACACTTTTATTTACAGGTGGCTGCCACCAGCAACTCTCAGCTATACAGCTTGCCACAGTGACAATCGTCCATAAGGAGCCAAGCAGCTCAGAGACGTTTGAAGCACAACCGTTACCCCAATGCATCTTTGATGTCACTGTAACACTTCTCCCTGGTTACCTGCAAAACTTCCAGCTGTGAAGAACTATCACCAAATCCTACTGGGTGTGCCAACAAGGACGGACGAGGCAGCAAAGCTTCCTCAGAGATGATCTATAACAAAAAATGTATCAAAATGCTGCGTCTTAAACTGAAAGTGTCATACAAAGGAGGCTAATTAGACAGTCCCATGCTGGATGCTTCAAAAATGCGAAGTGGACTGTGCCTAGGAAAATCCACTGGCTGAGGAGGAGCCCGGAAGACCATTTTTACAGCCTTTTAAGGAAAAGCAAAAATCACTCAGGCTGGAAAGGAGACAGGTCACAGCAAAGAAAAGAAAAGTTTCAAAACATTTCCACCATAAAACCTAAACCAGTGTTTCCCAATCAGATCCTTAGGGACCTGCAGACAGTCTGTGATTTTGCAAAAATGTGGACTATCTATGGGTCCCTGACGACTGAGTCGGGAAACACTGTACTAAACTGATCATTCTGCAATCATATGGCAAAATGGTATTGCTGTAGCTTAAAAAGAAGTACTAATTGACCATAGTTAAAATTAAGCAGACACTTTAGTGTTTTTTTTTAATATATATATATGTTCTCAAATTCTTGCTAGGGGATAAAATACGTGCCATGATTATTTACAGTCAAAAAACCCCAAAAAGAAGCCAAAGCATCCTAGAGACTGGCCAAGGGAACAGGGAGATGCAGGTCAGGAGGTCATCTGCAGCAGCCCAGCGTGCCAGCTGTGGTCTCCAGGCTGCTGTCCGTGTCAGAGGTCATGGTGGGGTCGGTGGACATGGAGGACACGTCGGTCACGGAGGAGCACGACGACGGGTTCTGGGAGCCGCCCATCATGGCTGCACCTGTGCTATGAGAAGCAGAGCGTTACATCAGAAGACTGACCCAGTGTGGGACACCATCCACTCCAGGGGGACATACAGAACTGCTTCACATCACCCCCACCAGGCAGGAAGGCATTTAGCCCAGTAAGAAGAAAAAGGACTGGATTTTTACCAGAACATTCCTCTTCCACAACATCTAAGTTTCTGAAATGCACAATGACATAGAGCCTACTCCTCGTCACATCTGCACATTGATAAATATGCAGGCTGTTATAATTATGAATGACATTTTAAAAACCTTTTGACTGAGTGTGTTTGTACAGATCTATCCCCTGAAAACATCAATATTAATGAGCCTCTGGGAGCCTTAAGCCGTAAGAGGGCGTACTTGATTGGTTGTGACTGAGCGTAAACGGCCTGGGGGCCGGAGGAGCCATGGGGGCCTGAGGAAGGAGTCCCATTAGCCAGCCCTTTTGGGGGGAGGGGGGGGGTCTTAAGCGCCTGATAACAGCATGGGAAATCAGCTGTGCCCTGCTGCATTATTCATACGCACACACACATAAGCGCACACACACACACACGCACAGTTTCCGAGAACAAACAGCCATGTTTTCAAGTTCCAGCATCCATGTTATCACCATTCAGCGTCAATACAACCAGAGGAGTCTACACACGCACACAGGCACCATCTGTCACACAGGGAACAGCCCCCTTTGTAACTAACCTAGGGAGGCTGGCTGGCCACGGATCACTCCATTTCTCGTCCTCTCCTCCCAGTCCAGGACCTCCTTGTATATGAGCTCTAAAATAAGACAGAAGGAGTAAGAAAAAGCGTCATGGAGTCATCGTGCACCTCACTGGCCCAGCAGTGAGAAGGGGGTCATCGTCCACCTCACTGGCCCAGCAGTGAGAAGGGGGTCATCGTGCGCCTCACTG
>JAABNY020000063.1:12106479-12121434 GCA_015164015.2 Brevimyrus niger | reverse complement strand
TCGGATCACAGCTGACCCCTCTCACCCTGGTCACAGTCTGTTTGACCTGCTCCCCTCAGGCAGGAGGCTCCGGTCCAATCGGACCAGAACCTCTCGCCATAGGAACAGTTTCTTCCCCTCTGCCGTTGGACTTATGAACAATAATCATATGACTGTTCGCACCACAAACACATGAACCTACACTGTGTCCTCTGCATCCTTCCATTTTTGCACAGATCACCAACCGCATTCATGTATATATCTATCTGCCTAGCACCTTTAATTTCTATTCGATGTTTATTTTAGTGTTGTCTTCAGTATGTTTTGCACGGAGTACCGCAGCAATTTCCTAATGTTGTAAACCTGCTCAACATTTGGCAATAAAAACTCTTTCTAATTCCAATTCTAATTCTAAGTGTGGGGAATGAGAAGCGTTCAGTGTTCAGTGGGTAGATGATTCAGTAGGTTAACAGCTTGAGGGAAGAACTTGTTACTAAGCCTGGAAGCACAGCCGCTGAGACTCCTGTAGCGCCTTTCAGAGGGCAGGAGGGAGAACAGACTATGGTTAGGGTGGTTAGGATCTCTACTGATGCCGAGACTTCTATGCAGGCACTGTTTGTGACAGATGACTTTTATTGCAGGCAGCTGGGGACCGAGGATGTGCTGGGCCGCCTCGACGACCCGCTGAAGGCCTTCTGGTCAGCAGATGTGCTCATTTGGTGCTGGAAGTACTCCTCCAAAGGGGAACCCTTCTTGTGATGTCATTTTTGCTGGCAAACAGGTTGACAGGTACCATCTTCTCTGCATAATGGGATGAATGTGACCTCTGGATAAAGCTTCACTTCTCCAGCAAGCCAAGGAAAGTCAGACATTGTTCCTCTTATTATTTCAAATTTACATTTGAAGAGTCTTGCTTTTGAAATACTATTGGTTTGATGTTTACTGTTATGTTTGTGGCACCCTGAAGTTTCAGGTCCATTTTATCTATTTTCATGTCAAACGTTTTGAGTGAGATGCACTGAACTTTTCACAGTGGGCTTTGGCTGTCCGCACATGTAGTCTATCGACAGAGGGGCATAAAAGTATTGCTTTCAAAATGTCAGTCGTTAAAGATTCTCATGTGCTGGTCTTTTACTTTTGATGCTCATTTACAATAGTGATACATAATATAATTGTTAATTGTTAAAAAATCCATTCATCATCTATAATTGCTAATCTGGTACTGGATCACAATGAGTCTGAATGAGTGCTTGGAAAAAGCAGCCTGATAAATTCAGATAATTATATATGTTAAGCTCCAGACACAGACAAGGTGCTGAAAGATTGCAGGATGGCAGTTCAGGAGGGTTTGCTGGCATATACCCCGGAGTGAAGTGCCCAGCATGTGAACATGTGACCCAGAAGGGTAACTTCTCTGAAAAGAGGATTCAACAAGGCCAGCGGCAGCTCAGGTCTGGGGGGGTGGGGCCTCCTCAGCACACGTCAGTGGGCAGGGCGGTCCACGGGTTGGCCCGGACCCAGATGTTCCCCTCATAGTCAGAGATACATCCAGTACTCAGCCGGTGACATTCTGCTTGTCTCTCCTCACAGGGGTCTGGATGGGAGTTTGTCAGGATGGGGGAGGAGCTGCCAGTTGTCCTGGAGCTGCTCGGGTCCATTGTGGTGAGTGCAGGTGGGCTTCTCTCTCACTGTACTCGTCGGGCTGGAATCTTATCTCTTACCTGCCCTCTTATCTCCCCCAACCTTTTTCGCTAAGCACAGTCCAGGAAAGGGAACTCAGAGGCGGCGCGGCGGGAGGTGAGCGTGAGCATGCCCAGTGGACAGAGTGTGCTGGTCCAGTGTGATGTTCAGTCTAGGGGCAGGGATGTCTTTGACATGGTGGTGGCCCATGCCAGGCTGGTGGAGCCCTTCTACTTCAGCCTCGCCTTCATCGACGGTACGGCACCTGTCACTTCAGCTTGTGCTGTGGACTCATGTCTGCATGTCTGCGTCCCTAAATCTCATCTAGTCCACATTAAGAGCAATAGAATGTCTGTTTTCCTCACACTGCTTCTGTGAACAAAGAGACATCCTCCTGCAATTGTCTCTCAATTATTTTTAGAAAGTTTTTTTTTTCTTATGCACATTTTGATGAGTGTTGTACTTACTGTTTCTTCAGATGATGAATTTTTCTTCCTGGACCCTGAAACAAAGATCTCCAAGGTCGCTCCAGACATGTGGAAGAAAACACCCTCTGCCAGCTTTGCCCTTTTTCTCAGAGTCAAGTTTTTTGTCGACGACATCTGCCTCATCTTGTAAGTCACACAGCCCAGTCCTTATCTGTCACTGAGCCAGGAGAGACTGGGACGTTTCAAGCAGTAGCAAAAAATTGCCAGGTTTCATATTCAGAATGCCTAACTAGAAGTGATGGCTTAATTACTCTTCATGAACCATTTGCTGTATTTTTTGACTCCACTAGATGGCAGTCTTGGTTTGCTTTGGGGCATGCTTTGAGCACCATCTAGTGGTGTCAGAAAGTACAGTAAAATGGTTCACAAAACTTCAATTTACCATCACTACTAACTAGTTCTCGTCTGACTGACAGGCACCAACTGACACGCCACCAGTACTACTTGCAGCTGCGGAAGGATATTCTTGAGGACCGGCTATGGTGCAGTGAGGAGACAGGCCTTCTGCTTGGCGGTCTTGCTCTACAGGCTGAATTTGGGGACTACGTGCCAGAGGTATGTCCTTTACACTAGAGCAGGATCTGTCGGAAATGCAGTTGAAATGAACTGCATATGATGTATAACCGTATTTTTTAAAAGGTTTTTGGGAAGAATTACTATCAACCTGATCAGTACATCAGCAAAAGGCTGATGGAGAAGATGGCCCCGCCCTTTCTGAGAGATGAGTTACCACGGCTCCACGCCCGTAATGCTCAAATTCTGCAAGAGGAGGCAGAGTTGGAGTTCATTAAGGTAATCAGCTTTAAAACCAGCTGAGCGCTGCCTCTCCCAGGTGACCTGCCACGCTTCCCTTCCACTTCCAGGTCATCCAGCAGCTTCCTGACTATGGGGTGCTGTTCCACCGCATGGCCCACATGGAAAAAAAGCCGCGTGTGGTTCTGGGAGTGTGTGCAAAAGGAATCGTCATCCACGAGATGAAGAACAACACTCGCCATGCCAGCCTGATGCTGCGCTGGAGGGAGACAGAGTGTATCTCGGCAACCGTAAGTCTGCCACTATTCTCCATGACCTCTACTGCAGTGAGTCTGCCACTGTCCCCTATGGCTCTTATTGTTCACTGTGAGTCTGCCACTGTCCCATATAATTCTTATTGTCCACTGTGAGTCTGCCACTGTCCCATATAATTCTTATTGTCCACTGTGAGTCTGCCACTGTCCCCTCTGGCTCCCAATGTCCACTGTCATTCTGCCACTCTTCTCTGTTTCTCCTAATGTCTAGTGTCATTCTGTCTCTGAACTTTTTTGCTCCTAGTGTTCACTGTTTTTTTGCCACTCTCCTCCATGACTCTAAAGTCCACTGTGAGTCTGCCACTATTCCTTATGTCTCCTTTTGTCCACTGTGAGTCTGTCACTGTGCTCTGTAACTCCTAACATGAGTCTCCCATAGCCCCCTATGGCTGTGATTCACTTGCATGTTGAAATGTCACTGCATGACCTTTAAGAAAATGCAGCCTCTTTCTGCGTGAAAGGTAACAAACAAGCCTGTGTGACGACGCTCCTGCTTCTTTGCCCCAGTGGCGGAGGTTCACCGTGGAGACCCGAACCTCTGGAAAGCATTCCTTTGTGACAGAGAGTCCGAAGATTGCTCAGTACCTCCTGACCCTTTGCTCTGCACAGCATAAGTTCTGCAACGAGATGGACTCTCGCCGGCTGAGCCTTGGCCCAGCTGCAGGTCCGCAGATGCAGAATTCTCGCTCTGTTGCACTCCGCTGCCACTTAAGGCCACTGATGAGGCACAGCTGTTACCGCTAAATGTTGGTCATTAGAGGGGGTGTCCCCTGAAGCTTGCTAGTGAACCAGGAATTAAAAAATAAAAAAATATTTTAAAAAAAACTGAAAAAAATTGTCAGTTATGCTGGGCTTTGAATTTGATTTTGATTTTGGCTTTGCATTTCAGATGAGGCCGTCGCCAGGTGCGCAACTCAAAGTGATGGTAGGAAGAGACTGTGCTGCTCAGAGATGGTGCTCAACAGCCCATCGCTGAGCGTCACTTGCTGCGCCTCCTACAGCAAGTCCTGTGATGACCTTGCTGGCTGGGCTGACTCTCACCAGCAGAGGGTGCTGTTGGACACACAGGACAAGCAGAGGGTGCAGCCAGAAACACAAGGCCAGCATCTGAACTGGAGGTATATCATCACTGCAGGTAGTATGTTAGAGATAAATGTGACAGCAAGTTTCAGGGGTTTTCAGGGGGTGTTGTGAATGTTAATGAAATAAATCATCACTGATTTGTGTTTGTCATCATTTTGCATAGCATTTCAGTAATGATGGACAAAATGTCACTTTATGAAACATTTGGTGAATTTTTTGACCCCATGAGATGGTGCTCTTGGCTTGCTTTTATAGTGTCATCTAGTGGGGTCAAAAAAACAGCAAATGGTTCATTAAGCGCCATTTTGTCCATCACTACATTTTATTTCCTACTGTGTTGAAATTTTAATGCAAAAAAAAATAAATACAGAAAGCAATTGGGATTAGTCCTCTGAATATGGTGGTAAAACCTTAAGAATTACGAATGTGACCAATATAATCACTGTGCTCTGCTGGAGGTAGAGCTTCGGGTCGCACGCTATCCAGTGCCTCTCTGCAGAGGCAGGTCTGTGAGGCTCCCTCCACCTCCTGCTCTATAAGGGGTAAGACTTATCCTCCAATCAGCATTTTGCTTTACGTTGTCCTAGTGACCACTACCTTGAAAAACAGACCAGCAGCTTGTATGATCTCTTTGACCAAACAGTGCTTCCTTTTGTTTTCTGAAGTCAATGGACCCAAATTTTATCAATTCTGCCTGTCTGCCTCATGCAGCGGACACCCCCACTAAAGCTGTACCAGAGAGAGAAATAATCTGCGTATCCCTGAAGAAGGACCCGAAAGTTGGCTTTGGTGAGCACAGTAACCCCGAGGTGATGCCACTTTTCTGGGATCACTTCTCTGTCTACTAGAAACCATGTGTACAGTGCCAGTCAATAGTCTGGGCACATTGACTTCCTTAACAAGATAATGACCCTAAGCACACCTTGTGGTTATGTAAGTACTGTATTATCTTGTGAACAAGGAAAGAAATGGATTGCTGTTACAGATGACCTGGCCCCTACAATCCCCTGATCTAAACCCTATAGAGCTAGTTTGGGATGAGATAGGATTGAATTGCAAGAGCAAGGTAACCAACTTGTACCCAGAACTTGCATAAACTCTATCGGGTTTCTTGTAGAAACATTTAATGGGTGAGCACAAGCTGTCACCAGAGAAAAAAAGGGGCTATTTTGAAGAATCTAAAATTTGAGAAAATTACGAAATGTTGAACACATCTCTTGGTCGTTGCAATATTACATGTGTATTACTTTATTGGCTCGAGGCCGTTTACCATTAGATGAATAGCATAGCTAAATAGAGATGAATTCATTAAAAGCAGGTGTGTCCAGACTTTTGATTAGTACTGTGTGTCTCTCAGGCTTGATTTCAGTGGTAAAAAAACAACAAGCACTAAAATATCTGTCATATGGTCTGGATGCTCACGTCCAATTCTAGGCTTCATAATTACGGGGGAGAACAACACAGGGAAGCTGGACCTTAGTATATTTATCACATCTGTCATTCCGGATGGACCAGCAGACCGAGACGGCCGCATCAGACCAGGTGATCCTGATGCACTGTTGGCTTACAGGAGCAAAACACTTCTGATCATGTCAACATCATGGCCTTTTGACCCTGCCCACTAGGGGGACGGCTCATCTCTCTCAACAAGAACAGCCTGGAGGGCGTTACCTTCAATGCCGCCTTCAGAATCCTGCAGAACAGCCCAGAGGAAGTGGAGTTCATCGTGTCTCAGCCCAGATGTAAGGAAGGTCTCAAGAAAAACTGACCCCAATAGCGGCAGGTGCCTCCTGAATCAGAGACAGGATCAGTCTCAGTCCAATCACTGTCCATGTGCTTCTTTGTCATGTCTGCTAACATAGACAGTCTGACAGGTTGCAAGACCTACTTACCCAAGAAACAAGGGTCTAGTTCTGGGTGGAGATGCTGTCCATTCATCCCAGTGTGGTGTCCCCTGCGTGAGGCACTGATCAGGACTCATGGTGTTTTCCGCAGGTGACTGGCTCGGGGAGGAGCACGGGACCGATTTAAAGAGGGTGACAGAAAGGCAGTGCCTGACCAGAACAGGGGAGGCTGGACTCCCAGATCAGGTGACCTGGGCCCTGTGTCCATCATCATTGAGAGCGATTTTGTGAGCCAGACTGTGGGCACACCCACACTGTAATCTCCAGCTTGTGTCAGCTGCCGCAGAGCAGTCTGTTTCACACAGTACCTGTCTCCATATTTTTTGCCAAGCCTAGCCTCCATGGGTCAGGACCTCCTAACTGCTCCCCCTCCAGCAGCTGGATGATTTCTTTTGCAGGTCTGCTTTTGCTGGGAGACTTTAAGCTCGGAGCTGTGGTAGTCACAGGAAGGGTGATGCTGGCATTCAGGTTGACACGCAGTGCGACAAACATATGGTTACATTTGTTGTTATTTTTAGTCATTGTAATTCCAGGCTAAGGCCAGCTGACATTCACATGTTTGGACAGTTAGTTTGACAAAGAGCCCTGGAGCATGATTTGGTCATCCTTACATTCTTATTTTGTTAACAATTTAGAATTTGGTGATCAGTGGTCATTGTTGACACACCGCAGCACAACAACAAAATGCGTCCACTGCAATTAACCCATATGTGACATTGTGACATAATGGGGGGCAGCAAATTTGTTGCCTGAGGAGCAGTGCCTTGCTGAGGGTACCTCAGTGGTGCCTTGCTGGTCGGGGATTCGAACCAGCAATCTTTCAATTACAAGTGCACTTCCCTAACCATTAAGAGACCACTGCCCAGAAGGTAACATATCTGTATATACACTCACCTAAAGGATTATTAGGAACACCATACTAATACGGTGTTTGACCCCCTTTCGCCTTCAGAACTGCCTTAATACTACGTGGCAATGATTCAACAAGGTGCTGAAAGCATTCTTTAGAAATGTTGGCCCATATTGATAGGATAGCATCTTGCAGTTTGATGTCAGTCAGATTTGTGGGATGCACATCCAGGGCACAAAGCTCCTGTTCCACCACATCCCATTCAGAGACTCCAGTATCCCAACATTCAGACACTCCAGTATCCCAACATTCAGACACTCCAGTATTTCAGCGTTCAGACACTCCAGAATTCCAGCGTTCAGACACTCCCGTATCCCAACATTCAGACACTCCAGTATTCCAGCGTTCAGACACTCCAGTATTTCAGCGTTCAGACACTCCAGTATTCCAGCGTTCAGACACTCCAGTATTCCAGCGTTCAGACACTCCCGTATCCCAACATTCAGACACTCCAGTATTCTAGCGTTCAGACACTCCAATATCTCAGCATTCAGACACTCCAGTATCCCAACATTCAGACACTCCAGTATTCCAGCGTTCAGACACTCCAGTATTCCAGCGTTCAGACACTCCAGTATTCCAGCGTTCAGACACTCCAATATCCCAGCATTCTCCCAATGCACATCCATGTTTTTATTTTTTACGGCTGGAGCTTTTTCTGGCCACTGAAGCAGCAAACCCTTGTTCCAGGCTGTCAGACTGCAGCTGGAGAGGCAGCCCTTGTCGTCACTGGAGCCCCCCAGTGATAAGAACCACTGGCTCCCTGTGGGTCAAGGAACCCCCATGCAAGAGTGCAGCTCCACAGTCGCTATGGAAACACCCTTATGTGTCAAGACCAAGGACTACAGCTTTGTGTCAGACGGTAACATTATTTGGTGTTGATCAGAGAAACCTGTCATTATGTTTGATGTTTTATCTGACAAGGTTTTTATTTTAACTTCTTGTGAGGGTCTCTTACTTGCTGCGTATTAAAATGCAGTTTTGATTTAAATTAAAATCGCCACTCCTCATTATAATTTAAACAAGGCTAAGGCCCTTTTGGTCAGTCACTTGCGGCGCAATCAATGGCACCATTATGCAGACAGAGTATCAGTGCATTTGCTATGAAGTTGAGATGTTTCCTCAGCACACCCTGTGGTCTTATGATCATTGGCCCTAAAGGTGCCACCTCAGAGGTAACACTAAGGAAGCACCAGGGAATGTTGGGCTTCAGCTTCCTACTCTGCCGGGCAGTTCCATCTCCACAAGGTGAAGACCACAGCTCTCTTCAGGGCCTCGTCCGTATCAGACGGCTGTTTCCTGGCCACCCGGCCCACCAGTGCGGCTTGCTAAGGGAAGGGGATGTCATCCTAGCAGTGAATGGGCAGTCACTGAAGGGCCTTATATACCCGGTGAGACACACTTATGGTGGATGTGCATCCCATCAACATGGCTGATGTGTGGTTCTCTAGACACGCCTCATTGTATCTATTTGTGATAGTAGGAATTGCCCTGCGGTACGATGCTACAGATCAGATTATTCATGATAATCCTCATCAAAACTGGGTTTCTTGAAATTGAGTAGACCTGCCCAGCTACCTGATCCTTTTTCCCCACAATGCTTTGTCTGGACCTGTGAAGGAAATTGTGCAGCTCCTGCTGAGCGACCCACTGGAGGTTGGGCTGTGTCTGTACCATCCAGCCCCCGGTGAGCTACAAGACATGGACTCCGGTGCAATGGTAAGCCCCCCCTCCACAGCTTGACCTTTTTAATAACTGTAATTACTAAAAAATTAAGAGGATGTTCAACATGTTTTTCAACAGAGTCCTGTTCCTGTCAAAGAGATCAGGTCCAGGTCCCTAGAGATCCACATGAGTGAAATCAACCATGACTTGTGCCAGATCCTGCCCCAGGAGAGGATCTCACGTCGGGCCAGTGCCCCTGGGCAACAGCAGTGGCTCTTGGAGTCCAGGCAGCATCTGGACAGTAAGCCAGAGGCCAACGCCAGGTCATTCTCACCCTCTGGCAGCAGGATCAGAGATCGTTCCAGGGCCTTAACACAAGAAGTGGGGGAGGTCTTGACATCAGTGGTGAGACCCTGTGTGGTGACACATTTAGCTCAAGGGCAGGAGCCTGAGGATCAGTCATGCCTGAGGAGCAACTGCAAATCCATCACAAACAGGTCAGTAAGACTGCTGGGGTCAGGACATTGTTAGTCAGCAATACTCTTACTGCGATAGGCAGATGCTGTAGGCCACAGCAAAGCTGTGAAACATCTGCACCTCTCCTCACTGACATATTTCAGGGAAGCAAGTCTGCCAAGTGTCCACCTCAGTGTGATACAGAAGCATGCATTCATGATGGGGGCTGATCTATGACCCACGGCGCTGTGGAAGGTGTAGGTGAAGCTTGTTATTCTCAGGCTCCTCTGCTTTCAGTGGCCCTGGGGAGCTCACAGACTCCATGCTCCGCTGCCTGGTCCAGAATGATCTCAACATCCGAGCAGATGAGGAGTTCCTGACCATCAGCCCCCTCTTGCACGGCTCCCCCAGCTGCGGCCACCTGTCCGCCCTGGCCACGCCCCCTCCTCTGCCTCCAGCGCAGTCCCTGTCTGTCACAGGTAACGATAACTTGGGGGACCAAGATGAGGAGGAGGAAAAGGAGGATGGCGATGAAGACCATATGAGGGTGAGTTGCAGGGTTGATAAAAAAAAAAAAACTGAATGAGGACTTAGAGAATGGGGGACGGGACAAATGGCATGAGAGCTTCTGATTGGTCAGAGAGTTTGATGTGACCCAATTGGCAGTCACTTCACTGGCTTCCCACTGGACCGTGTCAACCTGTGGGTGGATCCCACTGCATCTCCAGCAGGGCTGCAAAGAGTTCGAGCTGACGGTGACACTCAGTAAGTCCCAGCGAGCCACCTTCGGCTTCACTGTCATACGCAGCAAGCTGGACAGCTGCTTCTACGTCCAGGACCTCGTGGACAGCCCAGCCAAAGCAGACGGCCGAATGCGCCCGGGGGACAGACTCATCATGGTTTGTCTTTCATCGGGTGGGCTGCTTTCGGCTATAGACAGTGGGGGTGTGTTGTTTAATTGCAAACTTGAATTGTGTCATGGTCATGTTGCAGCTGAATGGTCACAGCGTGACCGGCGTCATGGAGGAGGAGGTCCTCAGCATGCTACGCTTGTCCGGCAAACGCCTGATGATGGTCCTGGGTCGGGCTGTGCAGAACCTGCGAACCCCGCCCCCCATGGACAGCCTCCCAGACATAGTGCTGTACAAACAAGGCAGTGGCTTCTTAGGTGGGTCTCGCAGAGATGAGGTTTCACAGGCGATGAAGCAAGGCTTCCAGGGAAGGTGCACCAATGGCCATGGAGAAACATGTGTGTGACCTTTTTCAGGCAAAATGTCACCTAGAAGTCAAGTCAGGTCAAGTGGGGTTTTATGGACAGGGTAACTGTAATCAGTACACTGCATGATGTGAAACAATGTTCCCCAGACTGCGGTGTTATATATATATATAAAGTACATGGATTGATAGGACAGGTGGAGGAAAAAAAACATTGACACACAATGCAAAAGTAAACAATGATTGGATGTTCAGAAGGGGCAATGATGGAAGCAATAGAGCTCATTAGTGGTATGTAACAGTAAGTAAGGATTTTCCATCCATTTTTGGTAACCGCTTGTCCTATTCTGGCTTGCAGGGGGTCCAGAAAAAATAAGCGCAAAGCAGGGAACAACCCAGGATTGGGCACCAACCCATTACAGGGCACAGTCATACATAAGTCACTCACACATGCACACTTATGGGTAATTTGGTATCTCCAAATAACCTCAGCGTGTTTTTAGACTGTGGGGCAATACTGGAGTTTTAATAAATGATGAGTATCATTAACAGTGGCTGTAACAGCACAAATGGTAGTAAAGTAATAAAGTTCTGGTAGATGGTTAGTGTAAAATCCAAATCTTTTGGGGTGTTTCACCAGCTGCCATGTGTTTGTACTGAGCACTATTTTAATTCCCAGCCCCGATTTCCCGGGAGGAACCGTCCATTTGACCCTCATCGCAGCTCCGCCCTCCGCTTGCCCTGCAGGCATCAAACTGACCGGGGGTGTTGGCAGCCGCTGGCAGGCCATCTATGTACAGGAGGTGGTGCCCCATTCCCCTGCCAGTGTGGACGGCACCATCCAGCCCCGTGACAAGATCCTCTACATCTGCGGCAAGTGCACCATGGGAATGACACTGGAGGACGCGGTCAGTGCCTGCGAGTCAGCCCCGCGCAAGGTCAAGCTGAAGGCCACCAGGTCCGAGCTGTGTCACATGACCCAATTCAGCTTTGCACATTGATCAACCAGCCCGGTTCAGAGGTCACATGATTAGGGCCCATAACAGTGTTTTACTATACTGTGTTTTGTGCAGGGATGACAAGCCGGTGGTACCCAGAGGGAAGAGGAACGGTGAGTCATTTGGTTTCATTCCATCTCCATACTGAGAACAGAGCATCTGTGGACATGTTGGTGATATTGTGGGATGAACCCTGGGTGGATCTCAGTATACAGTACTGTGCAAAGCTCTTCAGCAGGCAAAGGAAATCATGGTTAAACAAATCTTCATACAGATGTAAAACTATGATATTATGTCTGGCAACGTTTGTCAGCTTGGAGATTTCAATGCTCTCCTAAATTCACCCCAGCTTTTTCAGCAACTGTCCAATTCACCCCTGCACTTTTTCATTTGACCGCTAGCACACCATTAATTAATTAAGTTAATAAGTGGGCTGATGGTGAAATTCAATGAATACATGGAATGGCTGAGGTGCCCCTGAGGAGAGTTTTGAGAACTAAAGCGGTGTTCATCTAGTCATCCAAATAGATATGAGTAACTTTTTGGAGAGCAAAAGAAATTGTTGTTTTTATTGTGTTAGTTTAAAGTATCTTACTAGAAGGCAGCAAAAACATGGGACTGTGGGTTCCCAAGAATTACATTAGGACACACTGGTCTACGTCTACACCAAACTCCCTGTGTGTCTCGTTAACCTTCCCCGAGGTTACTTAAGCACTTGGGCTGTCAGAGGCATGTCGGGTGGGGGATTCAGGCGGGCAGACACATCCAGCATAAGTCAGAAGTGACAAGCATTAGATCCAGAGCTGCTCCGCTGCCTGCCATCAGCGAATGCCTGACTGACTCTCCATCGCGATGTGTCAACTCCCATTAGGGCAAGAGCGTGGGCACAGCCACATTCCCTGGGCCTCAGTAGGCGAGTCAGAGCATGGGTACGGACACTCTCACGGGCCTTAGAAGGCGAGTCAGAGCACGGGTACATCCACTGTCATGGGCCTCAGCAGGCGAGTCAGAGTGCAGGCACAGCCACTCTCACCAGCCTTAGTAGGCAAGTCAGAGTGTGGGCACACCCACAGTCACAGGCCTCAGTAGGTAAATCAGAGCACAGGCAAAGCCACAGTCATGGTCTGCCAGTCTGAGTGTGGGCACAGCCACAGTCACAGGCTTTAGTTTGACCTCTCTCTCCTGTCTTGAAGCCTGTTCTCTCTCTGCCACCCTGAGGCCTGTCCTCTCTCTGCCATCCTGAGGCCTGTTCTCTCTTTGCCATCCTGAGGCCTGTTCTCTCTCTGCCATCCTGAGGCCTGTCCTCTGTCTGCCATCCTGAGGCCTGTTCTCTCTTTGCCATCCTGAGGCCTCTTTCTCTCTGCCATCCTGAGGCCTGTTTTCTCTCTGCCATCCTGAGGCCTGTTCTCTCTTTGCCATCCTCAGGCCTATTCTCTCTCTGCCATCCTGAGGCCTGTTCTCTGTCTGCCACCCTGAGGCCTGTCCTCTGTCTGCCATCCTGAGGCCTGTTTTCTCTCTGCCATCCTGAGGCCTCTTTCTCTCTGCCATCCTGAGGCCTGTCCTCTGTCTGCCACCCTGAGGCCTGTCCTCTGTCTGCCACCCTGAGGCCTGTTCTCTGTCTGCCATCCTGAGGCCTGTTTTCTCTCTGCCATCCTGAGGCCTGTTTTCTCTCTGCCATCCTGAGGCCTCTTTCTCTCTGCCATCCTGAGGCCTGTTCTCTCTCTGCCATCCTGAGGCCTGTCCTCTGTCTGCCATCCTGAGGCCTGTTTTCTCTCTGCCATCCTGAGGCCTCTTTCTCTCTGCCATCCTGAGGCCTGTCCTCTGTCTGCCACCCTGAGGCCTGTCCTCTGTCTGCCACCCTGAGGCCTGTTCTCTGTCTGCCATCCTGAGGCCTGTTTTCTCTCTGCCATCCTGAGGCCTGTTTTCTCTCTGCCATCCTGAGGCCTCTTTCTCTCTGCCATCCTGAGGCCTGTTCTCTCTCTGCCATCCTGAGGCCTGTTCTCTCTCTGCCATCCTGAGGCCTGTCCTTTCTCCCATCCTGAGCTGTGTCCTCTGTCACCTTCTCAGATGGCTGTTCTCAAACTGTACCCACTCCCAGGGCTGTTCCAGTGGAATAGGCATGTGACACTGTTCTCCCGGTTTGCGGATCCAAGCGTCGCAGAGGAGGATGTGACCTGTGACGAGAGTAAGGACACCTTGATGCCTTTCTGGCTGGGATTGGTGGGGTGGGGGGGATTAATTATTAGTGAAGCTGCAGACCCCCCACTAGGGTATTATGGCACGGTGCTGCTTGCAGTGGGAGCTGTCCAGTGAACCATGTCACCAGTTGCTATGAGACAGCTACCCTGGGGGTAAGTGTACTCAAGGGGCACACAAAGTCAATCGGGAGGGACGGCAGTTCACTGTGCAGCACTGCTCTCCAGATATGGCTGCAGAATGGCAATGGCACCGTGAGTTTGGGACTCTCACCCCTAAGGCTCTGAGCTATTCTGGGCCTTTTTTGGAAATGTATATTAGCTTAGATGAAGTGGGCAGGGTGTGCTGTTTGTTGTGAATATTAATTGTGAGTGGCTGATTTTGTCTCAACCCAGCCGCTAAAAGCTTGGTCCTGTTCTGTTGTGAATTTCTCAGCTTTGTGAGATCAGGCTTTAACGTCAATCTGTGTCTCCAAGGAGTCGCCCCTTTTTGTCTTCTGCAGGGAATGGTTACCCTGGCAGTATGGAGAGCCTCGGACGCGACCTCTCGCCATCCTCAGCGCGGCAGGTGAGAATCCCTATACCCAAACCCATGTTTTCTCCCTGAACCAGGTTTGTTTTCATGTGCAAACTTTATCTGCCCTTAAGTTCGGCATGAATATTACACCAGTTTGTCTGCCAGCGCAGGGACCTATGAGCTTTCCTCAGGGATGCAGTCTCTCATCGAGCACTTGCTCTACCTTACAGCTATTTGCTCTGCCCACACGTCTCTGTTTAGAGCCGCATCTACCGACTGGAGTTCCCAAAGCCTGAGACGAGTGGGCCGGGCTTCACCCTGACGAACGGAGTCAATGGGAGCCCCCTGAGAGTGAGAGACATCAGACCTGGGAGCATGGTGGCGCTGGACGGCAGGCTCCTGGTGGGAGATGTGCTCCTGGAGGTACCCGGCCGTCAAAGCTTTGTCGGGCTGCCAGAGGAACCTAGCTGTGGGTGTGTGGTTAAGCTTCATGGAAATGGGATATGTAGAGGCAGGAGCTGTTCATGAATGGAATAACGGAGCCGAATACAAAAAATACTGTTTAATTGGAAACATATTCAAACATCATTGTGTAAATTTTGAGTGATATGTACAAGACCATTCTTTCCATTATAATAATAATAATAATTATTATCCATCCATCCATCCATTTTCCAAACCGCTTATCCCACTGGGTCACGGGGGGTCCGGAGCCTATCCTGGAAGCAACGGGCACGAGGCAGGGAACAACCCTGGATAGGGGGCCAGCCTATCGCAGGGCACACTCACACACCAGTC
>JAABNY020000063.1:12062154-12083826 GCA_015164015.2 Brevimyrus niger | reverse complement strand
GTCGCGGCACGCCGTGAGGGGCGGGGGGCGCGGGGGGGGCGGGGGGGGGGGGGCTTTAAGAACTGCGTTCCAAGCACACCAGACTGAGACCACTTGGCACGGGATGTGATTTGAGAAAATAAATGGTGGCCACTGAAATACTCTAGCAAAATTGATGCCTTTTCACATGTGTGACATATGGCCTTTGTTCTGCCGTCTCTCAATGGCTACTTTATGTGGCATAAAAACGTCAGTGTTTGGATTAGCGCGGAGCCCGGCTGGTTTGTGCTGAAACCACTTCCCAGTGACCGTCTCGCCGCCATGAGGGAGAGACTCAACGGTTAAGAAACATAAATGAAACAGCTCCGGCCGTAATAAGATCCCCCTGCAACAGGATCCACCTCACTCTGACGGGTGATTACTTCACGGCAGTGCAAATCGCCGCTTCCTCCAGTCCACCCACCCCCAGCGAAGCTCACCGCCACCACGTGAAATCAGCGCTCCCTCTTCTTTCTCACTCAGCCCTTCCTCCGCGTGTGTGTAAAAGCATTTTTTTTTTTATAAACACTTCACCCAGCTGCCCCGCTCTTGCCCGTGTTATGTTTACATGAATGCCGTTATATTCATTAGACCTAAGCTGTGTTGGGCCGTTTCCGGAACATGTCCCAGGCTGCTGACCTTCACCTTCGGGCGGCGGATGACCCCCCCCCGGCGGATGCCACTCGAGAGGAAATTACGGTCTGAGCCTGATTGCCGAAATCCTTTAATGGCCCAAACCTCACAATGGCCGTGGCCCGCGATTCACATCAGAATTTTGCAAACAAAGCGAAGAATGTTCAGCTACCGGCTACTGAACGAAGCCCCTTTGACCGAATGCCATTATTTGAGGATTAACTGAGACGTTAAAGAGGTTTCCGTCAGTCGTCTGACGTCCAGAGCCGTCTAAACACCTCCATTCATCAGCTTAAGGGTCCTGTTGACATCTAGTCTCAGAGGAAGTCAAGTTTATGTTGGGTACACACACTGCTTCATTCCGAAAAGCCGCCTTAAATCAAGCCTCATCCTTTTAATCTTCAGCCCTGCCCCCATCACTGAACAAATTCCTAACACCGTTTTGTGAGACGTACTGGATGTTTGTTTTTTTTGTAATCATTTCTAAAAGTAGTACTTATAAATAACATTAAATGAAGCCACAATCATATTTTGTTGTCCAATTTTAATGTTTAGTCTATGTAATGTTCAAGACGTTTCATGATTAGGCACCTGTTGTTCAGTGCATTATGAAAATACAATAACAAAAAAAATGCATCAAAAAAACCCAGATAACGATGATGGCTGCCCAACAGTGAGTGTGAAATGTTTAAATGTGGGTTCAGTGCAGAGTTAATTAAAAAAACAGGGCAAATCTGATCCTGCAGTGGGATTTGAGTATTAACTGGAATCAAAGTGAAACCGTTTTTAACTTCCTCACCAGCAGTAACTTCCTCTGACAGTGTGTTTTATTGGCATGTGATATGCACACACACATCCAGTACATTATCCTGTAGAGATGTGTTAGACGTTCGTTCTGCTGGGCTGCCCGGCAGACAAGAGGATGCTCTTACACAAAAACGCAAGCATACAATATGTGGAGGCAATTCAGTCATGAAAACTGGACTGCCTGGGGTCCCCAAGTACCGCGTTTAGAAACACTGCTCTAGTTGATTGGTATTCCAGTGTTTGGAAAATTATGGAAATCAGGAATGGTTGCTTATCACTGTAAATATGACTTATATGTTGTATTGTCATTTTAGGGCAATAATCTTCATTTATGTTTAATAGTCCATGCAGGGATATAACATCAAGTCCAGTGAATAACCATGTACTGAATGGCAATAAATACTCTGAGATGGCCATTTTCACCAAGACTTTGCGATGTGGTTAATGTGAGTGATTTAGACCCTTCTGGAAATTTGCAAGCACCGTCTTCTTGTATGAAAAATATTCTCACTCTAATTTCGTGTTTAGGAAATGGGCTCACGTACGTGACTTCTCCACTTAACGAATCACACTGTCTTGTCAGCACTCTGTCAGGCATCTTCACAGGACACCCTTGTTAAAGACCTGGAGCCAAAGCACCAGCTCTGGGTCCTCATCTGCTTCCAATCACTGCCCTGTTGACACAGAGGCAGACAGAGGCTGCCTGCAGTTGTTTTCAACTGGTGATCCTAAGCTAATATTGTCCTTAGAGAAGGCTAAGAAGTGTGGGGTCTTCATGGCTCACTCAGGAGCTGCGTGTGCTGTGAGTGACCGTTTCTGACAGCCTGTGCCTTACATACATTCCTTCTCACACATTTATTTGTTGATACAGATGGGAATGTATCCACTGAACGTCGTACAAAATGCGATCCCACTTAAAGATTAACTCTAATTTTTGTAATTAAACGGCAAATAGCTATCGCTCCTGCTCAGCTGTGTCTTGCAGATGATCTCTTGCGGCACCACTGGATGGAGGCTTTGCAAGGTCGTAATAAAAGGATAATTTACCCGTGGCCTGAAATATGGCCCCTGGTTCACCTCAACCGCAAACTTCCTGTGAGCCGTTGCTGCCAAATCCACGGGCACGTCAGTTTAATATCAATATGGGCCTTTGTCCACTTCCTTTTTTTAAACTAATGAGTTCTCGGGTTTCCATCGTGAGCTGGAGGAACTGCGGCATGCGTCGTGGACACGCTGAGCACGCCTGATGCCCCCCCCCCCCCCCATAAAAGCCAACAGCCCGCCTGTGTTGTGACTACCGCTGTGTCCTTGCAATTTAAGGATGTGAGGGAAAGCAGAAGATAAATATCAGATGTGCGACAACAAAATAAATCTGATATGGGATCTTGGGATAATAGTGAAGCATTTTACAGATGTTTAAATACGTACGCCAGCCTTGGAGCCACAACCTGCGGTGAGGGCTTCCCCAGACAGTAATAATCGGGTTTATCTGCCGCTCTGCTCTCTGTTTAACCCACTCAGTGAGTATGAGCAGCCCACGCTGGCAGCCAGTGTGTTTTCATTGGCCACACCCTCAAAGGAAGCCATCAAGAGGCATGCAGGTAAAAAAAGCAGGCAGAGAGCGGACAGGCGCCTGGGGTCAGCGTGCTGGACGTGCTTGTCGTAGTATCTAGGGCCTCTGGGGGGTGGTGCTCTACGCTTCAGTTCGGGTAAACCCGTGCAATAAAGGACCCTGATGCTCCTTAAATGTCGGGGCCATAAACTTAAATCCAGCGCCCCGGCTTGGATGCCCCATTGTCCAGCACTGCCGCAAGCAAAAGCTCCTTCCACAACCAAAACGCTGCAGTTCTCCTGATGTGGGGCAGCTGAATCATACGGCCACGGCTCTCCCAGTCCCCCGCCGGACTGAGGGGCTCCTGTTTACAGCACCGCTCATGTGATTGAGGCAGCAAGCTGAGGTTTCCTTTCAAGGATGGTTTGAACCTACATTCCTGCCTTCCGCAACTGTGCATGAAAAATAAATGTGTCGGCGGCTAAATGTCCCAGATACAAGCTGTCAGCATATAAATCAAATCCCCTCAGCACTCCGGCTCAGATCCGTGTGACGTGTTCTGAACAAGCTTCCTATTCCACCATTTCCTTTCTGTTAAGGGAATGTTTTCAGAGTGCTTAAGCCCCGAAGCACACAGCCTGACGTGGCCCAGTGGAAGACGACTCGAGAGAGTCAATGAAACGTTTCCTAGATCTGGTGATGATCTGATCCTGATTAGGTCTCAAGTGCCACCAACCTGCACACTTATACCCCTCACCTAGCCCCCCAACACCCCCCCCCCTTATTCTCCATCACACTAATTTTAGTGGGAAAGCCCAATCCCCACCTTGTCATGGCCCGGATTTGTGCCACAAACTTGATTTCCAGCAGAGCTGCGATCTAAGCATGATTCCCACATGGAAATCTTGGGTTATGCTGCCTTCTGACTCTGTTCTCTGGCTGTTGGCTCTTAAAATAACATCACACTACTTGGCCCAGCTAACAGCAGTTACAGTGTGTGGGCACCACGATATGTGTACACTTTTAAAGATGCAAACAAAGATGGAAGAGGAGCCACAGAAAAAGGAACAAGTAGATCAGGGGATGCTAGAGAGGTGGGGGTTATGATCCAGCACAGGGATGATGGGTTTAAACCTTCCACTCGGAGGTGGTGGATTATCTGATAATTACTGACTGCTCAGAACTGCATGGAGGGACCTTCTGATTGGATAGCTGGACTGTTTCAAACTCAGAGGGAACAGGCTGATCTGCACCGAAAAGACTTAAAAATTGCCACTTGTTTGCGGCGGAGAGAGGACTCTGTTCCATTTCACGTAATTAAAGGAGCATCGACCAAAGAACAGGAGAGGAAGATGAAAGACAATTTACACAATCCTTCTGGATTTGTCTATTATTTTATGAGAATCACAGGTGTTTATGTTTTAACACAGCATGTCATTGTAGACCAGGAAGCTAACTTCAGACAAGCTAGCTGCATTTAGCAGCATGATTTATGCAGCCAAGCTAAATCATTTCTTGGCCTAAGAGGCTGCCCAGAGATGCACGTTAGCACTTTCCATTTCATTCAAAGGCAAAAATACAGAGTAAGAAAAAGAAAAATATATGGCTGCCCAAGAAATACAAGTAGAAACTAATCCTTTAGATGGACCATTGTGTGACATATCTGTGTATCTGAGTAGCTCAATTTAAGATTAACCAGCTCTGCTACAAACATTAAACATCTCTTGAATTTTACTTAACCCCCACCTTTCTTATGAGAACAGACATAAAAGACCTTTATTGAGGTCAGACTTGTAGAAAACACAAAGAAACCTTGTTGTAGTAAAGATGAAGACATTTATTAACTGTCACTAAACACTCCAACCTCTTTATGTCATGTCAGGTTGATGTAAAGGGAAGTGTTGCACAAATATACATTTGTTTATTGAAATTAATTTCACAGACTTCCCCTGTCACCCACTATCATTATCAGATAGAGTGCATAACAAACAGCCACCTGTAACAGTCTTCTGTTCATAGTGTCAATCTGAAAATGTCATCAGGCAGTACGGTGGATTGGCGATGTGTTAGAATATGGTTGTTACATTGAAAATCAGCAGAACCATACACTTAGGGTTTTCAGCTATACTTTCCCGTAACCAGTGAGATTAGTTATTGCAAATTCAAGTTCTGATAAAACAAATGTACAAACTTCCAGACCAGATTAGACCAATGAATACAGCAGATACATTGTCATTTATTTCTTGTCAATAATGGTATTGTTTTACAAATAACCCAGTAAAAATAACACAGAAAATAAGTGAAAACTAATTATTTTGAAACAATGTTTAAAGTATTTATAGTTTTTTAAATATTTTAAATAAGTTTACACACACTACTATTACCCTAATTACTCCAGCTGACAGAACGTCTCAGTTTTTCTTAACTGTTCTTCCATGGAAATGTTAAGTAGGCCTATGAATTAGCGCTCTATCAGAGGTGTAAAGGAATGAGGTACAAAAACTTTTTTACCAAGTAGGTTTTTTTGTGCTTGAGTATTTAAAGTTGTTGCAACTTTTATTTTAACCTCACGACAATTCTAAGCCAAATAACTACTTTTTACTCTGATTCATTCTGCACAACAGTCTTGCATTACCTTAATTACAGGGCACCCGAGTAGGACTCCGCAATTCTGGGTGAATTGCAAATCAATTTTTTTCACTCAGAATCGAGATCGCAATCTCCTTTGACAATTCTTGAGCAATATATCCCTTTATAATTTTTATTTTGTGTTACATATTGTCTTTACGGAAATGGAAAAAGATACTTAGAGATGCATGATATCAGCCTATCAGTTAACATACCGAAATAGCCAGCGAATATTTACATTTTTTGAATGTTCAAAGTTACAAGGACTATAGCTAATATATGCTGAAACAATGGGGATTACTGGATTGGACAATCAGCAATCTTTCCCCTGGAAGACGAAGGCTTGAGTCGGTTCATTTACTCCTTATAAGAGGTTTAATAGTACCGGGCTGCAAAATGTTTATACTATTTATTAAATGTTGCCCATTGATTTATCTTTTGCATTCCACTGAATAAAAATGTCAGTGTACTAGTCTGTGTCAGCGAGTCTATTATTTCTTACTTGACTACTTTTAAAACATTTTTATTTACTTTTACTTAAGTAGTTTTTTACTGCATGACTTTTACTTTGAAAAAAAATTCTGTGGTATCTGCACTTCTATTTAAGTATGAAAAATTTCGACCACTGTGCGCAATAACATAAAATCCGCGTCCCTGCCACATTCGCTGTCACCATCGTGACTTGAAGGCTATTCAAGTGATTTTTCACTCAAATGATTGGACGAATAATTCTTAGTTAGTGCAATGGTTTTAATATTCAACTTATGAGAAATAAATTAAGCTTCTATTAGAACGACTCACAAGCGGTCTGTCCAGTCACGCAGTGTTTCTTGTTTTTGGCAGACATCGTGTCCTGTATTTAAGGTATTTATATATTGACATGTACTGATATTACCGGGTTGCGGTAACCCACACTGGATTTCCCAGATTCCTTTATGTTCTTTAGTGTAACACCGTAATTATGTGCTGAACCCAACGAATTCCTTGACCATTGTGATTAATCAAACAGAGGATCATGATTCCTTTTCTAATCTCAGTTCATTCCAGGGTGCAGCCCCATGTGTTTCTTTCGCCACATAATTTCTTAAAAATCCTGAATGAACCAAAACTCAAACACACAAGCACGAACAAATCGGGTTTACACGGGCGCAGCAGCGGCCTGTTCCGTAATTTCGGACAAAAACACTGAAAGCGTGAATCCCACTGAGCTCACCTTCCCTGTCGAGCCTTGTGCTATTTATGATCATCATTATTTTGGCAAGAACTCAGCATACCGGTCACAGCGGTCAATAGCGTCCAGCATGAACGGGATTTTTTAAAGGTACCTTAGAGATGCCATTGATTACTTCGATTCAGGAAGAAGGAATTATGTGACCCGGAGTTAATTCGAATTCCTTCCCTACATACATTTTCATCAAACAAAAAAGTGGCGTCATACGTCTTAATTACTTCGCTTGCCAGAGGACCTACAATAAAATACAGCAAGAAATCTTCCTCGGGATTGATTTACTCTTTGATTCGCTAGTAACCGTGTCAAAGTGGCGAAGTCTCGGGAGTTTTAAAGCAGATTTAAGGCAGATACAAGCACAGAGTGAAAAGGAGCCTTCGGTGGCCCCAGCTATGGGACGGTGTTTAATGGCAAAATGACCCAAGCGGCTCAGCTTGGTGCCGCCCCCGCTGGAGCCGCTGGCTTTCACAGCCCCGGTATTGTGCTGCAGCGCTGCAGACGGAAAACAAAAACGACCCGGCGAGGTGCGACCGTTCCCCTGGCAGAGGTCACGTACAGAGAGCTATGAATAACGTCTAACAGCCCCACAGTGAATCCTGCGATTAATGGCCCACTATATGCGAATATTTTCCAGTGTCAGAACAGTAACGGCCTTTTGTCACACTTTTTGGAGAGATAGACTTTGTGATGGTTTTTGCTAATATAATATGCATACAAGATAAATTCGTTATGCACGAGTAAAGACACCGTTCGATATGTTATTAAAACATGCATATAGGCTACCGAATGAGATGCAATAAAATCACCGAGAATGGCGCAATTAGAAGTTTTGCACATAATTGCACAAACTCTCAGGGCTACCATTATGCTCCATAAAAGTGGATTAAAGACAACGCACTCAACTGCCTTCAAAATGAACACTCGAGGCTTGGACAATAAGGGAGATCAAAAAGATAAAAGTATTTAAGGTTACTAAAATAAAGTTTTGTGCTTTTTCGCACAATATCTTGATAATTATGCTGTTGTTCTCAGGACTGTTGTCAGAGACGCGATGACGATACATGCAAGTCCACACATCACGTAGAAATCCACGCGTGACTCGTGGGCTGATTCCAGCTCCAATCCATTATAGGGATCGTTTCCCCGACGCAGCTTCCAGTGAGAACTATGTGCAGCAGCGATCGACGGATTTCGTTGGTTAAGACCAGCAGACGTCAGCATCTTTCATTGCCTTAGTCTTACTTCCCGGTTTCTGGCGGTAAGAAGAAACAAGTGTATCAACGGAGCCGCATTAGGCTGCATAAAAAGAGAGCATTCATGAACAGCATCTTCCTTAAATTAATAGTGAACACTAACGCTAATCAGTACGAGTGTCAGGATTTAATGGTATGTTTTAATCAAACCCCAGCACAACAGCTGATTACTTATTTTTGTTTCTATTGAATGATCCGGGTTTTATAAAGCGTTTAACGGTTGTATTAGGAATGGCAGGTATAATTCTGGTGCACCTGTTATTATGTCTCATCAATTCTTACCTCGGATCTTACGCATCTGATCATCAAGACGCAAGAAGATCGTCCCAAGGCGAGATGGTCGAGTCCTCCCCTGGCAAGATCGCCTCCAGCACATCCCGGGATATGGTTTCAGTGCACATGTTTAAACTTTACGATAAGTACAACAGGGAGCGCAACAGCCCCGGCGACGGAAACACAGTCCGAAGCTTTAAAGCAACTCCGGGTGAGCATTCACAGCTTCTCTTCATTTGGGATACGTTAAAAATGCAAAGTGGGGATATCATCCGTCCGAGTCTCCAAGTAATTTCTACAATATGCTTACTTTCTTATTCTTTAAAATCCAAAAATCGTATTTTGCTGCTCAAGGCAACGCAGTTACTACAGTATGATGGTAACTCTAATTCTGAAAACTTTTGTAAGATCCTCCTGGTATTTTTAAATACGATAATGCCATAGAATATGAGTCAGATGTACGACTGGCTATAGGCCTACCGTTCTTAAAATACAACTCGCATTGTCTAAGTGTGTTATGATTCTGTGCATCTTATCTGATTGCCGTTTTATACTTTGATTTGTGTTTAGCGTCAATTGTAGACTCTGAAAATAACGCCTCCGCTTTCCCACGTACCTTCCACGTTTCATTCGGCAAATTTGTTTATTCTTGTCATTAATATAAAAGCTTTAATCCGCTTATCTAAAAATCACAATTCTGTCTCGTTCTATAGAGGTCCGAAACGCCCTTTTATAAATAAATAAATCTAGAAACAAACAAACATTTTTACCAAGGTCAACTGATTGAGAAATAATACATTAGTGATTAAACTTGGGAAATTTTCCTTAACCTAGTAGCCTAGCATAGCACGCATAAAAGACAAAATATTTAAATAAGAACAAATACAATACATTAAAACAGAATAAAAACGAATAAGAGCTGGAATATGTAAATTATATAAACTTTTAATTACAAGATGTCCTTCAGTTCAGGGCCAGCTTTCTGTAGGCTAAAGTATCCCAGGCAGGGATCTTCTTAATGCGACTCAGCCCGACGCAGCTGCCGCACTGAAAAACGAGGAGGTTACAGGACACTGGCGCTCGGGTGCACGCAGCTAGCGGGGCACCCTGGAGGATCAACAGAGACGCTCACAGCAGACTTTTATTGCTGGATGGTGTTTTTGAAAGGTTAATCCCAGAGCCATGAAGTCAGGTTCTGTAATATACTGGCTTTCACATAATACTGCGTCATTGTTCCATAATTGCAGAAAGAACATGATCATAAGAAATATCACTTTGAAGTTTCTGCAAGTCCGAAGTATACTAAACCGCTTGATTAGGTCCTATTAATGCCATCAGACATTTTAAAATGTACAGAAATCATCAGGGGCCAACTATAAGTATTTCCATATGCCCAGCTCCGAACAGGAGCTATTCATAGGTATACAATCACTAGAAATCTGATGCACAGAACAGTTGCCTTGATATTTAAGCCCTGAAGTTGGAGTATTATTGTAATAATGTATGACTGATTTTGGTGTGTTTTTCATAGAAATTGTAGAGGAGAGGGTGTTGTACCAGTTCAACCTAACGTCCATCCAGGAATCAGAGGTGGTGCTGTCTTCAACGTTCCACTTCTTCTTCAGCAAGCGCCTGAGGCAGAGGGCGTGGCCATGCAAACGTTCCAAGGGCCCCTATTGTGGCCCCCAGCACCTGCTGCCCCCTGTCCAGCTGCTGCTCTGGAGAGTCCTACAAGACGGCAGCCCTGGGGCCCTGCTGACAAACTTCACGCTGGTCCTGCAGCGGAGAGGGGCGTGGCATGTTAAGGACATGTCACATGTCATGAAAGAAGTCCGAAACACGAACGAGCGCTTCATCCTGGCCGAGTTTGACCTCGGCGAACACTACCGAGCATATGGGGAGCTGGCATCCTCCACCAACCTGCCGTACATTCTTGTGTATGCCAACGACCTCTCCATTGCGGAGCCCAACAGTGTGGCCAAGACCCTCCAGAGATACGACCCTTTCTTGAGTGCCGGAGAGCCCACTGAGCTCCCTAACTCATTTCCTGACGCTCGGGCCAAGAGGGACACCTACTTTCAGGACCCCATCGACAATAACGAGCTGCCAGAGGTTGAGTACGAGGCTCCGATGAAACTCGACCTATGGGAGGGATCCTACTTGGCGTTGAAGCCAAAGCCGACCAAGAAGACCGGCAAGAGAAAGAGCCAAGAGGAGAGCAATGGACGCAGCCAGTCACTGGTGCTCAGCTTTGACGAGAAGACCATGAAGAAGGCCCGGCGGAGGCAGTGGGATGAGCCTCGTAGCTGCTTCCGACGCTATCTGAAGGTGGACTTCGCCGACATAGGCTGGAGCGAGTGGATTCTGTCCCCGAAATCGTTTGATGCTTACTACTGCTCTGGGACCTGCCAGTTCCCAATGTCTAAGGTCAGCCTTTGAACTGTTTATATGTGAGCGTCCCAATGCTCAGTCCAGGCAGGGGTGTGTTTCCTAGCAGAAATTTATATGGAAGAAGCATTTAGGATTTCCTCAACCACAAATACTGGCTACTAGTCTACTACTGGTCTACTACTGTGTGCAACTTTTCAATAGGCTGCTCTCAATGTGCTGTAGGAACATTGCCAGTTAAACTATGACTTTGCTCCGTTGAACAGCTATAATATATACGTATGAAGTCATGTGAAGTGCAAGTCTATTAATTCTGTATGCCATCCAGAATAATGTAATTTATTAAAATGGATTTTCAGTGCAGGATATTTAAAATGGAATATATCAAGGGAAAGGAAACTGTATAAGTTATATAGCAGACATATCAAACTGATGGATTTCCGTACAGCCAGAGTTAAACGACCATAAACTGTAAATGAAGCTTCACATTTAGGAAGCATGAGGAGCAGGAGCAGGTCACACTAATACTGTGCCAACTCCAACCCCCCCCCGCAGGTGGTGCGGCCATCCAACCACGCCACCATCCAGAGCATCGTCAAGGCGGTGGGCATCACCTCAGGGATCCCGGAGCCCTGCTGCGTGCCGGATAAGATGAACCCCCTGAGCGTGCTCTTCCTGGATGAGGGCCACAACGTCGTTCTGAAGGTCTACCCCAGCATGTCTGTGGAGACCTGTGCTTGCAGATAGAGAGGCCTGGGAGACACTCTTCCCAAGCCCCCTGGGGGCAGACCTTGGGCAGAATGGAGTTCTGCTTTCCAGTGATTGGAAAAATGAAGCTTTGGTTATCACGTGTTGTCAGTCACTGTCTGGTTTAATCTACTCGCTTCACGGTTCTCCAGCCAGTGACTGGCAGTGCGGCGTAATCCCACCCAATGTAGGTTTAAGAAGCTTAATTTCTCCCCATCGTTGCTGCTTTCTGGGCCAGGTGGCTATGGTCCAGGGCTGCCGCCCACCAAATGGCATTTCCCGTCCCGCATTTTAAGGTCCTCTTTGGGGCAGACTGCTAACAGGTATGGCATCTGCAGTCATCCACACACTGGTGTATCTGCTCATTTGGATATAAAGAATAGAAAGTAAGGACTATCATAATATGATATTTATAATGTAGATGAGTAAGTGAATAAGCATCTGTTTAAAGCTTAAGACGTATATGAACGCGAAATTGGAGAGTCTGAGAAGGTTGCGATTAGTAACAATGCTGCTTCTTGTCAGGTAACAGTGCTGGAAGGTATGACAGTTAAATGAGGACTTTGCCCTCTTCTTTCTGTGGGGTGACAGCTCTGCAGCCCCCTGATAGCTGCATCCCCGCATTCAGACTGTCCATATTGGCTCTGCATGCCAACGATGAGAGCACGCCACCTTCTTTTTTTACAGGTTGCAAATTTACAGTCATCTTGAATAATTTAAGTTGCATATTCTCATGTTTATTCTGCACTGTACATACTAAATACCCTTTTTGATGGTATTATTTTGTAAAAAGTTATATACTATTTCACTACTAAAATTATTCTAAAAATTCCCTAATTATTTCAGCTTTTTGAACTTTTTAAAAAAATATTTTGTGCCACCTAAAAATGGCATTCTGTGAAAAGCTATTTTTCTATGTATTTTGAGTATATGTATTTTATTTTTTTTTCTTAATTAGCAAATATATTTTAGCAGCTCTATGTGTGTTTTAAATTATGAGGAAAGTAGTTATCAGAAATAATGAATAAAACCTAAAGCAATGATACAGAATTGCATGTAATTTGCTTTCTTGTTAAACTTCCTGTTAAATGATCAACGCATAAATGTGTTCACATGCTCACAGTCCTAGAGTGAGTTTTTGCATGATAGCTTCACATGTCAGCAGAAAAAGAAGCATACAAATGAGAACTCTAAACAACAGGAGGCTCATTTTTTGGAAGAACTGAAGTTGTTACAGTCATTTATATGGAATGTAGCAACAAATGGGGCTGGCTTATCCTTTACATGTATTCCAGTCCAAATTTGACTGAAAACAGAAGCGCAAGACCATGTGAAGCTGTGACGTTTTCCTAAACACAGACTTGCTGGAAGGTGAAGACCTTCAGCTGAATTTGCAGGGTTTGAGCTGCAGATCCGTTCATTCTGTGCCTGCTGGGGCTGTTACCCATGTTGGCAGAACATGAGAGGAATGGGGACATCTGCCCCCCGTCCATCTGGGCACCAAGAGAACATAAAGAGGACAGGTTCATTGTAGTTGGGTTCCTGTGGTGAAAGACAACAACATTATTATGTTTTGCACCCACGCATGCTCCCACAGTTTCAGGACAGGAATGTAAATACTCTGCTACCAAAAATATATTATTGCATATGGTCTTAATTGCCATACACAAATGAACAGATTCATACAGTGTTTAAAATGTCAGACAGGCTTGCAAATTGATTTTTTTCTTCATTGCTACATATGCCCATGATGTAAAAGTCAAAATTCACACAGCGGGATTAAATAAACCTCTGGTGCATTTTGGACATACAGACACACGTTGGTTGGCCTGTCAAAAGAAAAAAAATCACTGAACTGCCCACCAGGGGGAGCTCCAGCACAAGATGTAGTACTGTTTGAAAGTTTACCCATGTTACCTCGCCAGCTCTGGTCCAGCTCCAGTGGGCAGCCTCATGCCGTTAATGTTGGAGGCAATCATCCGTGAGGAGGAAAATGCCCCGCAGCTGCCCTGCGGCCGCCAAGGGAATCGCTCTGACATGTATGGGCAATGAATCAGCCTCCTCCCACCGCACCAAGCACAATATTTAGTTTTCCAAATTAGGGCTGATCAATTAATGGCTCGCAAATCTTGTGAACACAATCAACCTCTGTGCATTTCTAAAAAGCTCAGGTGACTCACCTTACCGCGCTGGATTCAAGACCTTCAGGCAAGATATAATCACATCAGCTCCGGCGTTTAAATAACGTCTGTTTTGGCTTGAATTAATAACAGAATGCTCGGTGTAGATACTAGCAGCAATTTGCCGAGGTGAAGGTTTCCTGATTTTGGTAGGTTTATAGGCTTGCAATTAACCCAAATGGCTCCAACTTTACACAGAGAACTGTTAACAGAAATATCCGTATAGTGATCAATGAACAACATTTAAAACCGATGTTTTATCTGCTGACATTCTGGTATAAATGTCATAAATACGTCTCATCATCCATCTCTCAGATGCTTATATAGGACAGGGCTGAGTGTTGTAGTAAATAATACTAATTACTAATAGTAATTACTGTAATTATGGTTTTCATGCTGGTTGACTTCCCTGTGGTAAAAACAACCTTTCACAAAAAGTGTTTGACCACACATTTCCAGCTTGATTTTTCTCCCCAGACTCCAGTGAATCATGTGTATACAGCGCCCTCTATATGTATTAACGAACACTGTACCTGCACTCCTTCACTGTGCCAAAGAAATGGTGCCGTCTTCGGTGTTACTAATAATGTCTGTAAAGATGTTATCTGAGATTGCTGCGTATTTAAGGAACATGATATGGTCCGTGATATTAATAAAAATTATAGATCTCTGAAGGAGTAGTGATAATTCAAAGAAATTGCAGTTTCATGAAATCGCATGAAAAATACATCATTAACTTTTTATAAAGTAGAACAAGTCCCAATCCATGCTTTTAGGGCAATTGCTTATGAGATCATTAGTGAAATTGGTGGGGCCTTCAGATGACCTGCACTACATTTTAATGGGAAGCAGTCTGCTGATTAGAGTGGAGAAAGTGGATGTCCTAGGAATACGTTAGCACCTGATTCTGGGCAAGTTAAGGCACAGTCGTCAATGGATTTATGTTAATAGGCCTGCATGTACTTATATATGCTATATACAGCAGAGGCATGGTTAATGGATGGAGGGGGAGGGGCTGAGTCTTTACTGGGGGGTGATGTCAAACTTTTATATAATATAAAAAGCTATTCATGACTTAAGGTAATAAACATATGTTATTTGGGGGGGGGGAGAAACATTTTAAGAGGACTAAAGCCTACCTAAATTAGGCCTAACGACACCCCTGATGTACAGTCTCAGTATGTTGGCTACAAACGCAGGGAAGTCATTATTTGCAGTTCATATGAATGCCAAATGGCACGCAGACCACTTTCAAGGACACCTTGGGCTCGGCCTTGGATCACTGCAGTTACTAAACCTTACTGAGATCTTTTCCATTTAATCTGCATGCTGCTGGACTTGCCTGATGTACCAAACACCTGTTTGGAAACCCTTTAGAATTGAGCTGCTCTCTCTACTATAGAAACACTCACTTCTTTTCAGCTTTTCATTGCCGCACAATCTCGGCATGCCTGACTTCTGTCTGACCTTTGGCTTTATTCATTTTAACCCATGTCACTCTTTTATGTTCAGTGACCCATACTTAAGCCCAGTAACCTTAACTAAAGGGAATGGTTTAGACTTTTCCTTTCCAGCATCAGAGGCATGATTTGTATTAAGCATTCAGTGTAATGACTGGTCAGTGTGACCCGACGCTGGACAAGTAGCATGCAAGATAAAAAGGGTGTAAAGGCAGATGGCTTAACACACAGTAAGGTTCAGCACAAGGGGTTGTTTTAGTGATGCTACAAATACTGCTTAGAATTGTACTTCCAGATGTCAGACACAACATTAGCAATATCTTCAAAAAAAAAAAAAAATCTTTGTTTCCTGTCATATACTGTGTGCTTCCCAGGAAAATGTCAAATCACTAACGTCTTATTTAAGGAGTGATATAATACAGGGAGTTTCATTTCTAAATAATTTTGTGGAAGTGTTCAGATTTGAATCTTAGTCATATTATTCCTCAGTTTTTTGTAATTGCTTGTCCTATTCGGGGTCACGGGGGTCCAGAGCCTATCCTGGAGGCTCCAGGCGCAAAGGAGGAAATAACTTGTGGAATGAATATGTTGCTGTCAGACACCGAGTACCATCTGGTTAGTAAAATAAAGATAGACAGATGGGGAAATCTGATTTAATATATTTAATTGTATAGATAGAGTTACTACTATTGACCCAACTATCTGAAAAGAGAACACAAAAGATAAAAAGACTCTGAAAGAGAGTAGGGCATGTGAATACCAAAAGTCGTTCACTTCTGCTCTACATTTCCGCGCAAACCAAATTGTAGTGAGGCAGTGGAGGTCAAGTTGAAAATCATTACTCATGGAAATACGATTACGAATAATCTTAACCGTAAGAAATTCACGTGCTATGGATAACATTCATCAAAAATGCTATACAGCATGAACAGTAAACTGAAGATTTTCCAATCTCTGCTATACGGTAACGCCTAACCCTGAGTTTCTTAAGGCACTAGGAACAGTTCTGAGGGGCATGTAGCCTCGAGCATAAGCAGCAAACCCACACAACACACCAGTACACACAGATATTGCGGACACAGGCCAACTAAATGTACCTCTACTGCCATCTAACGGACGCACTATCTCAGTAAGAAATCGGTTACATGGTATTTTAAATATCCCGTTGCGTAAGTTACACTTCATTGTTAGGACTTAAAAGGACATATTTAAACGTAGATAAAATGCACACACCATGTGTAAATGTTTTATTCCGCTATGTTCAGTGATTCTGCGGTATTCAGTGAACCAGGACTGACTTATGAAGAATGCATGTGGGAATACATGTGGTATGTACAGACATTCTCGGCCAAATGCGCAGCGCTCGTTTCTCGTTAGCGTCCTAACTGTGAGACGTCATATGCCGAGACAGGTGGTGGCGTTCTCGGAAGTACTCATGACATATGGGGCAGGACAGCTTCTCTTCCCTTCGCCTCATCTGCGACTCTGCGGCGAAGTCCTTTTTGTGGTGGGACCTCATGTGAAACACCAGGTCTGAAGTCATTCGGAAAGACAAGTTGCATTTGGCGCACCAGTTCTGCACGGAAACACCGAAGGAGGTGAGCGTCGGCGGCAACAGTGTAAGGGACGCGGTCTGTAGATGCACTCCAGCGGCCCGGGGCCATGACTCCGGTGTGTATGCGTAATGACTGCTGGACACCGGCTGCGCACCAGCCAGCTCTCCGTTTAACAACGCGGTACCCATCAGACTGCTGTATCCCAATAAAGTCTTGGAGGTAATCGTCTCTGACATGTCCTCCGGCCGCTCTGAGGAACCACTTAGTGTATGGGACGGGTGCGCTGCCGAGTCCTTTACTGTCATTTTGTCAGGTTTACAGAAAGCGCTCTTCTGCTCCTCCCGGATACCCTTCGGCAAAACGAATGAAAAAGCGCTTCCCGATGACTGTAAACTCGAATCTATCCCAACGCGGCTCTGTCCAGTTCTGTTGTGTACCATATCATTAGCTGTATCCGTTGCCTTTTCCGTCTTAATCTTCTCATTCGCCCTCTTAACCTCGGTGAAAGCACTTTGTTTGTATCCCGCCAGGTCCTTTTTAAATGGACATCGGTCTGCATTGAGCTTCATAAGAGAAACAGCGAACTCTGGAACAGCAGAAATATCCCTGGTTAAATGCGTAATGTTAATGGCATTAGAAATGTTGTTTTTTTCCAATAAGACCGATTTCTTCGCGCAAGGGCTCTCGCTTTCTTCATGCTTCCTTTTTCGAAGTTGCACCACGTTGGTGGTGTCCTCATTGGTGCTGGATTTTTTGTGTTCCAGGTCTCTGGCAATATTATGGAAGTCGGTGACGCGGTGCTGTAGCTGCTGCTTTACTTCCAGAGTTTTTTGATGGGGAAATTCGTTTTTCTTTTGCGCACAGAGGAATCGACAGTGCGCAAGATATGGATACTCGTTCTTGAAGGTCTGGCTGCAATTGATGCACTTGAATCCTGTACAATAAATAAACCATATTGCTTTATTACTCTATTTATAGTACTTCATTACAAGTGTAATTTACTGGATTAACTATTCTAATTTAGGCTTATCACATCAGTCGAAAAAATATTTTACAGTTATAGGAAGATGATAAAGGATCATTGCTTACCGTTATTGGGATTCGTAGGTTTTAGGTCGGTAAATCCTAACAAGTGGGAGAGTTCATCGCCATACCACACCAGAAGTTCTTCGTTTTTCCGAATGCTCCGCAGGGACCGGAAATACAACTGTCCGTTTTTGAGATACGCTTCCAAGTTTTGCTCATCTTTGTTGCAAGCAGCTTGCACAAATCGTAACCAGGATAACGCCAAAGGTGAATTGTTCATTGTCTCCGTATCCACCTGTTTAAATGCCAAAGTCGTTATTACAATCCATGATTAACTTTGGCTTTAAGCCTAACAAGTAATTGTTCACATTGTGTAGTCCAAAATAACACCTTGGCTAAGTAGAAACGTAGCTGTATATCAGTTCATACATAAACAAAGCTCGCATTGCTCATTTATTAGATTGGATTGAACTTACCCGAAAAATGTACGATCTGTTTCTTTTGTCGCAGGATTTCAAGGCAATAAAAGCGATGGTGTCATAGAAGGTGTTCTGCAGAACGCAGGGACCGAAAGCCGCGCCGAGCGGTAGGTCTCGCGTCACATGGACACTCGTCAGAACATCCGCCAGGAGGTGTTGATGAAATTTGCTGTCATTATCCCAGAAAGCGCAAGGGAGGAAACTGAGCTCCATGCTTAGCCTGTCAAAGCAAGGAACATGTTGACGCGAAAACGTTATGTGGCTATAACTTGAGTGTAGGTCGTGTTTCATTTAGACGTATTCAAACAATATATTTTCTCTGTGTTCATGCATGCAGTAGTTATCGTGCCGCACCACGAGATAAATAATATATATTGGAATTAATGCATCACCATAGTAATTTGTTACTTATTTCTATAATAAAAACAGTCGTGTAAACGTTTTGTAAGCTACAGTAATGCATTTTGATTATACAGCACTTTGCGTAATTGATCGATTCCACTCTTTGGGGTCCATTCGATTTTTTCTATTGTTCTCAAATTTTCCATCAGCATTTAAAACGTGTAGGCTACTAGTATTACACGTCAAATATTCTAGCCATATAGGACAAAACTTTATAAAACCATGTTTCTTTGTCGGTACTTAAATTTTCAATCAAATTACAAATTTGAGCATTAGACGTGAGACTAACTAAGGAAAAGTTGTTGACTTGATAGATTTTTCTATTTTTTTGCTTTATGTTAATTTATATAAAACTTATTCGTTGCGATCTTGGCATTTAAAATGTGTGTTTTACTGGAATAGACCTACGCGTACGTTAAGGTATCGATGACACAGTGAATAAACTAAAGCAACCTACCCTGTGGATGTGGCTTCTTTCCAGATCGCGAGCGCTGGATGCTGCTTTGTGAGGCAGGTGCAGATCTGGCCCAGTGCCGGCCGCAGTCCACGGCGGAACGAGAACGCGCAGGGCGATGTCTGGTCCCGACTGCCACTTGCGCTGCTCTGTCAGACACTTATCCGCGTCTGCCTGGGAGAGCAGCCATGCGTGACGGCCTCTAGTCCCCCCTCACCCCCGGGTGTCGTTTTGATTGGCGCTTCCCTCCTGTTACAGACGCCTTAATTATACCAGAAAGATACCCGTTCACGGTTGAAATTGATTTTTAAAATGCAGAACGACTGAGCGTATTTCATTACGTATTGAACCATATTGCCCAAAACTATGCATTCAAATCCATTATTTGCAAACCATGCGCGTATTGTATTATATTAGAAGCGTAACTTCATAAATGTTGACTGTCTGTTGTTGCCTGTTCCTGAGATGGTAGAATAACTTATATGTGATGTTTAAGTTCATCACACATAAGGAAGTGATATGTCCATATAGCTTTCTTATATTCTTATATATTATTTAACATTTTGTGTTCCAGTGAGAAATAACAAGTCTTATATTTGTTCAAATTTAAAGATCCAAAATGTAGCCTATACTATAAATGTTTAAGAATGATTATCTGCAGATCTGAGGAAGTCTTTCCTCCGGAATATTCGCAGTGATTTTCTTGGTTAGCTTAGATTTTGTTAATATTTTTGTCAAATTTTATTTACAAAAATTAATAGCCATTTCATTCAATCCCTATCTCATAAAAAAAGGTTTTACTAACTTCACTAAATGAATATTTTTAAATAAATGTAGCATTTCAGTTATTGGTATGAATTATACAATACCCATGGCTTCGTAAATCACTGGGATTGCATCGCAAATAAGATCAAAACTATCTAAATTATATAAACCTGCATATTTTTAAAGTGAAGTTATAGTGCGGAAGGAAGAATTCCCTTTAATAGTTAAAAGAATTCAGTTTATTCAGACTTATATATTGCATGACAATGTTACGCTGACGTATTTTTTCTATATGCCATGCATACCATATTTCATACATACCATACATAAAGAAAGAATAAATTTCGTTTTCCTATGTTTATTTTAAGTTTTCTTCTGTTTGCACCGGTGAGTAAGCGCGTCGTCAGTGCGACTTTGTTCGAGCAAAAAGTTTATCGAGATCCTTCTATATCGCCTTCAAAGTATGACCTGAACATGTAAGATGCAAGACTTTGGTCTGCAGCTGCGTTTCTTCTTATCCTTTAACATTACAGTACGGTGAGGAAAATTAAAGGCCCGAATGCTTAGACATTTTAAAGAAGCGGGTCCGATTTAAGGCTTCTACTATTGAGCAGATGCTACATTCTGTTCACTTCCCTAGTGTGTGAAAAGGCCATGCGTAAATCATTTGTCATATCGACCAATAATGCGTAGCTTCTTTTTCTTTGCTTTAATAAATTCGAATTCATTTTATCTGGCACGTGGCAGTGATGATGCTGTAATTGTAGTCTACCGCTAATAAAAAAAATTGGTTATTGATCCAATCTGACTGGCAGCCCCTGGGGAATATGATATATTCGTTTATGTTGCCAGGTTTGTTTTTGATCGTGTAATTTTCTGGGGGGAAAGGGGGTTTTGGAAGTACATGGTTTTGCCATAATTTTGAAGGACGTGCATAAATCCATTGTTACTGTATAACCCGAAGGCGAAGATGTAGCAAAGTCTTGTGAAGGTGCCTTCGACTTGTGCCTTGTCTTCCATTAATCATATGTATGTAATATTTTTGGACTCATTTCATTGCGAATAAACTTTGGCATCTGGGAATATTAATGATTGGTGTCTTTTACAAGCAAAGACACCAATAATGCCATATTTATATAATAGGGAGCACATTTCATTTCAATACGCATTATATTATTATACTAATGAATAAAGAGATCTTCTTGATGCTTTTTAAAATCAGTTTTATCCAGTCGTATCATGAATTACCGCCCATCATCGATCAATGAGAAGGCTTTCAGAGCTGTCTGGAGCTACTTGTTACAGTGGTTTGCATGCAGTGTATGGTCCCAGACCTGTATTCCCAGGCACAGCGATCATCCCAAGCTTGATTTTAAACAATTTATGAAACAAAACATTGTTGTTTACTCTTAGGCGTGACCTATATTAATATGGTTTCACGTGAATTTAACCTGAGCACAATGGTAGCCGAACATTTTCCTACGTTCCAAATATTCTTTTTAAACCGCAGGTACACAGCAAATCTTCCAGTGTTAAATCAACTCCAAGAGAGTCAATTTTAACACTTTGGCGGTGTCTATATTGTCCCAATCTATGCAGAGTTGACACAACACTTTTAAAAGTGTTAGTGTTTCAACTCTAGTAAAGAGTTAAAAACAACACCATTAGAGTTGAATTTAACTACACTCAAACCAAGCTCTGGTGTATAGTGTTACACTTTATCACCAGAGAGAGTAAATTCATTTTTTTCCTTTCTAACACTTTTTCAGAGTAGTAATAGTTATTTGTATTAATTCTAACTCCAAAAACAGAACTTTACCCTG
>JAABNY020000063.1:12026286-12044114 GCA_015164015.2 Brevimyrus niger | reverse complement strand
CCATGTTATCTGTGGAGCAGAGAATAGCCGTTACACAGGATCTAGGCCGGTGGAGACAGACAGGACACAGGCAGGCAAGAGACAGGACACAGGCAGGCAGTGAAACAGGACACAGGCAGGCAGAGAAACAGGACACAGGCCAGTGGAGACAGGCAGGACATAGGCCAGTGGAGACAGGCATGACACAGGCAGGCAGAAACAGACAGGAAACTGGCACAGACAGACCGACAAAAGTGTCCCCCCTCCCTGACTGCACAGCTACCCCACAGTGTCCCCCTTACCCTTAAACTCAAATACCAGTCGGGTCAGTGCCAGGACTGTGCAGCTGATCATGGTGACTGATCCTGTCAGGCCAGCGTAGACCAGACCCAGATACTGCTGTATGGCCTCTGGGAGGGAAAGCAGGCAGGGCATATAAACGTCACATGACCTCATGTCAGCCAATACACACTGCAGCCTCTCCGAGACGAGCCAGCACCATGCTGTTGTACCTTTGGAAGTACTGCAGAACTTAATGAAGAGCCGGCCAATCTCCACCAGCAGGGTGTAGGCATTCTTACGGGCCCCAACTGATACCTCCTTGGTGCAGATGATGACCTGAACGAAGGAGGGCGCAGAGTGGTGACTGATATAGCTGATATTACTGGGCACAAGTCAAACATCTATGCTGATATGATTCTGTGTCCAAACCCGGGGGGGCGGGGGGGACACACATACCTCGGGCAGGAGGGCAGTGATGAAGTCGCAATGCTCTGCACTCAGCTGCTTCACTATGTGGATCAGGCACTTGAGTCTGGGCTGCAGGGGGTTAAAGAGCCAGCTCATGCTTAAAAACAGCCCCACCTGTCCTCCTACACAGAGTCCCCCTCTCTCTTCACAGGCTTACCCTCTTGGCGGGCGAAGCGGCGCTCTTCAGAGAATCCAACAGCGCCCTCTGTAGTTGTTCTAGGTTGGCCAGCACAAAGCTGTGGCAGGCCGCGCTGCTGCCCCCACACATCTCCTCCAGGACACGGTAGGCCTTCTTCTGCATGCCGGCCTCCTTACTCTGTGTGAGAAGAGGTGGACACATACATAGACAAATGCCCCTACTATAAAGAACACTACAAAAAAAAAACCCTCAGAATGTCCTACCTCCAAATAGGGCCTGATGAGCTCATATGTGCTGCTCATTGTAGACTCGTCAACATAAGGTGCCATAGTTACTACCAGGTCCATCACAGATAGCCTGAAGAAAGCACAGGTCTCCTTAACGGACAGTAACAGCTTGGATTGTGCTAAAGGTCTACACTCTACACCTCCTGTCAATTACCCCAGAAACTCCCATTACCTGGTATATTCGGTGCTATCAGGGCTGACGACCTTCTCGCTGGCTTTCTGCAGAAATGCGCACACCATCTGCTGGCAGAAAGTGGCATTACAGCAGGGATACACATTCCAGGCTACAACTAGCCGAAAGGATGGCAAGCAGAAATAAATGCCCAGAAAGCCAAAATCAAGGTGGAGAGAGATGCTCACGGGCTGGTCAGCGATGGTCAGGAAGACCTTGATGGTCTCCAGGACAGCCATGCGGGGGGGCGCCGTCTCCCCTAGGGTGGGCTGTTGGCTGTACACGTTGAACAGAATTGGCAGGAAGTTCTTCGCAAAGCGACCGACTTCGGCCTTTTCTTCCTCTGTAGGGAAAAAGACCTCTGTTAAACACAACCATGAAGCTGGCAATCTACCATCTCCGACCAACAGAGGGCAGAGAGGTTAAAAACAAGGACTGTAAACAGCACAGTTCAATGAAAGTTAAACCAAGCAAATCTGGATGAATGAAGCCCTTGCCCCCCCTCACCTGTGTGGCAGCTCTTGCTGATGAGGGTCCGCAGCGCCTGACATATGGTAGGGCGGATGTCGGGCCTCTCGTTGATAGCCATGCCCAGTGCCCTCGCCATGCCTCTGAAGGAGGGCACCAGGTCCGTGGGCTCGGTACAGAACCCAGGCAGCATGGTCCAAATCTACCACAGGAATGTAGTGGACACATGACTACTGTGGCCAGGCACAGAGCTCAGAACTGGACATGTGACTGCCTTGTGATCACTGAACGGTGATTCTCATTGGATGGGAGTCCGAGAGGGAGTCCCAGACCTTACCTGCAGCTGCAGAGTCTGGTAGACTTTGGCCTCCAGTTTATGGTTGGCCTGTTCAAGCTCCTCAGCTTAAACAAAAAAAAAGGGGGCATTCAGACACAAGCGCTAACATGACTAACGGCATATGACCGTCATGGTGTTGGCCAGCCCACCTCTCTGTTTGAGTGTGGCGGCCAGAGGCATGAAATAGGAGCTGAAGTAGGCCAGCTGAGTCCCTTTCACATGGTCACGGATCACAGGCACCAGCCAGCTCCGGGGAAAGTCCATGTCATCGCTGAAACAGCCCAGAGGTAGGAAAAGGGCATTTTCATTCAGAAAACATGCATAAAAACATGACCAAATACCCCCCAGAGAGGCCTTCGCTGTGCTGCGCGGGATGCAGCCCTCTGAAGCAGGCAACCCGGACTCACTCAGTGCCTGTGATCTGCAGGGGCACCGCCCTCAGCACCACCTCCGGCCCCATGCTCTCCACAGCGCCCCCTACAGCCAGGTCCAGCTCCCCGCAGTAAGGGAAGCGAGGTGTGACCCGCAACTCACTCAGGGACTGCAGGCTCTGGTGAATGACACACGGGGCATGAGAGTGTACAAATACATACGCACGAGCGCACACACACACACACACACGTATGAGAAAGAAAGGGGTCTTCTCATTACCTTTACCATGATGGGATGTGCCTGTTTCCCAGCAACCCTGTAGAAGCACCCAAGAATCTGGAGAACAAATGGCCAGGAGGCATGGAAACGATAGCTGAGGCCCTCCTCCACCACGCTGAGGAGAAAAAGATGCCCGAAGCATGAGTGGGGGGGTCACAACCCGACCCCCCATTCCTGATGAAGCACACAGGCTATAAGCAGTGGTCAGATATAAAATACAGTCTAGTTCCTCGTGTCCAATGTGGTTCTGGAGCCAGTGACAAGTTTTATCCCCAATCCGGAATTGGTTCCACGTGTTTCCACCATTCTGTTCTGAAACCGGCGGAAATGCAGGTAATTATCAAAAGACACCAAGGAACCAGCCCAGCACCGGCTGCGTGTTGATGGAAACGAGGCACTGGACTCTTCAAGGTGGAAGCCCAAATCATTAAACTGTAAGTTAAACCTGCCAAAAGCCTGAAGTAGCAGTACACATGTAACATCCCTTAGAGCAGCGTTTCCCAACCCAGACCTCGGGGAACCTCAGACAGTCCACATTTTCACTCCCTCCCAGCTCCCAGCCAATCAGGAACATTGAATACCTGGTACAGTTGTGCTGGGAGCTGAGAGGAAGGAAACACGTGAACTGTCCGGGGTTTCCTAAGGACTGGGTTGGGAAACACTGCCTTAGAGAACTTACCGGAACATCTTGCAGATGTAGGAGGCGTGACCAGTGGCAGAGGCAGACGTAATAGAGCCAATATCCTCCATGCATGGAGCAACACATTCCGTCAGCAGGGTCTATGGAGAACAAGAGCATGTTAGAAGGTCACCCAGAACCCGGGCGGCACCAAACAGGGGGTAACTGAGCGTATGCTGACCTTCAACATCTGCGTTGCCGTAGAGACGACCTGTGAATGAGGTGACAGGAGACAGGACATGGCCGTGGAGAAGAGACGGGGCAAGTGGCCTAAACACAGCTGGTTCTGCAAACTTCACAACAGAGAGAGAGAGTTAACATCAAAATACAGAAACATAGACAGACCATTTTATGCTGGAACTTAAGGGTCACGGTGGACAGTCCGCTCACCTGCCCAGGTGAATGTGGACCTTTTCCATAACAGCCAGCCAGGCCAGGAGAGGCTGGAGGTCATTCTCACTGGGAAGGTAATCATACAGGGCCTGGCAAAACACAGAGAACACTAACTATGTACTACAATGCTTAACTGGTTACCCACAAAACCGGCACAGAGAAAAAAAAGCCCTAAAAAGTGTAAGAGTGTCCCCCGAAAGCACCAATCTGATGATGCAGCGCTCACCGTGATGATCTGCCCGTTGAGCTCCGCCGTCATCGTTGAGGGGCGGGGCTTCCCGCTGAAGAGGCTGTGGAAGGTCTGCATCGCCGCTGCTGTCACCAGCTTGAACAGAGAGAGATATGACAGAAAGGGTAAATGACTTGTAGGTGAGGGAGCGGGGCCCAGTGGGAGTACGGGCATCCCAGCAGATTTACAGCCCCCCTTGAATATGTAAAATTATAAGGGGTGCAGGGGGTACAGAATTTCTAGCAACACCCTTGGTGTGGGACACAAAAGGCACTTCCACACTTTTTAGTTCCCGAGCTTGGTCCCGCTTTACAAGTCCCTGGGCTGTCTTGACCGGGAACTTTGCGGCTCGTGGCCACTTTCATACCACATAACAGGAACTGGGACCATTATGCTAAATAAGCATGGGAAATGTTTAGAGCTTGTAGGTTAAACTTGACATGTAATTTTATATGAAACTACACTACCACAACAAAAAAATGAGGATAAATAACTTTTGTTAGTTATTTGTCAATTATTGGGGGGATCAATTACTATCAAAATGGGACACAGCTTTTTATTTATATTTAACTTGTATGACTCACGATATGTTTATGATTCTTACTAAACCTGGCCAGCAAACTTTTGTTTTCCACAGAATAAAAAATGATGTAACTTTATCCAGCTAATAAGCACTGGCAAGATTCAACACCGCTACTAGGAATATCAGACAAAAGCAAAATTTCTGCATTTCAAATGTATAAACTGACGCATTAAATGTAACTGTGGAACAGAAATAATTCCTTCTGCTCAATATCTGCTCCGCTACTTCTCCTTAACTGCACTTCTGCATAACTTCCAAGTTACCACCAGTGCTTGTGATCAATCAGCAAGCCATCATTGTAAGCACCTCCCATTAGTTTGAGCTTGAATGAAAAGTACCTAGTCTGGAGCAGGTACTAAAAAAAGAGTTCCAGAACTGCCTCTGAGTAACTACAGTTGGGCAGAGTTCCTGTGGTGTGAACACGTCAAAAGTTCCAGGAAAAAGTTCCTATGGTGTGAAAGGCCTAGAAACAGTTCTTCTGAGTACCAATGATAGACGGACGGAGAATACAGAATAAAAATAATGAAATAAAATTGTAAAAACAAGTGCAGAAATGTGACATATGGCCAGGAGATGGTGCTGTAGGATCACTCACCACATGACTGAGTGTCATCACACGAAGTAGCGTCTCACAGCACTGCTTCACAGCACTGACCGGAAACCCAGTCACAATGTCCTTGAGCAGGCCCAGCACATGCAGTGTGGTGGTGTCCTCTTTACTGCCTGATAAGACAACAAGACTCAGTATAAGACTGCGGCCCAAGCACAACAGGCTCTGAGCCCAACTCCCAGCACATCGCCCACCTCCTGCCTCCTCTATCTCCTTAACGCAGAACTTGGCCGTGTTCACGGCTGCAGGGTGATGCGAGGGGGCGGAGTCTTTGAACAGGAAGTCACTCCCCTTAAGGATGGCACACACACCGTGCTGCGCAGCTTTACGCACCTGCGCGAGGGAGAGGAGGCTCATTCTAGACAGAAGTATCATTCTTTAGGCTGTGCTAAAAATCAGCACGGTTCACTGACACTATGTTAAACGTGCCCCGATACCAGACTGGAGCATCATGGGACAATATGGGGACACTGGCCTTAGGTTTGGAGTGCACAGTGAAGCTCAGTAAACCGTGGTAGATCTGCATGGTGGAAGGATAAGCCCAGACGGAGAGGTCCTGTTTCCGCAGCAAGGTGGCCATACAGGACAGGATCTGAATAAGGACACACACAGGCCGACATATCAGTACACCCAGGTCACAGCAAGCCGACCTCACATGAATCACCATGCCAGCCCCACCCAGGGACACACACCCAGCGCAGGGCTGAGGATGAATCTGCATTAGCCTGGGAGGATATCACGTTCATGAAGGCCTTGGCTGTATCCGAAAACCTCTTCATCAGCACTGGACTCGGCACTCTGGAGAAGGACAGTCAGGTGGACAGACGTGAGAAAGTGGCAGGAGCTCCCGATGATTCTCAAATCCCTCTGGCAACACCGCTGTCGCACCATGAGCTCACTCCAGTGATGGAAATTTCACAAAGCTTATGAGGATGCCCACCTTTTCAGGACCATGTTCAGCAGGTAGGCCACTGCAGCCAGAGACTCACTGGTCTCCACAGCCTCCAGGGTGGTCATCTGACAGCACAGAGACGCAAAAGGCTTGTTACACAACTGTAAAGCCTGAATTAAACTTCTTTGTCGAGTCTACGCTGTGACCTATACAAGTGGCCTATGCCATCACGAGCATCTATACTTAAGCGTCGGTGTGTCTGCGTTGCTCAGAAATTACACAACAAAAATACTAGGTGATATATACTTTTGGAAGATGCATTTATTGTCTTCCCTTCCTACTATATATTTAATTGTAGAATCATGTAACTGAAACAGGAAAAAAAAACAAACGTTTATAGAGTTCTGATTATATTTGTGATCCTCCGAAATTCCTATAGACAAATACGGAAAAATTATGAGCCATTACAAAGTCACTTTTTTGCATCTCCTAAAGTTGACATTTACTTTTTATTTTATTATTTTGTCTTGTGAAGTACAAATAAACTTAACGGAGGTAAGTGAAACTGGTGCTGCCATCCTGAGTGTTTTGCAGAGCTACTGTTTTGGGGCCTGGGGTGGGTTATTTAATGCTATACAAATAATGATTTTTATTTAATATTCAATGCTATGCCGATGCCGTACTTACAGCGTTGATTCACCACATAAATATAAATCAAAATTAAGGCTCCACCAGACCCTGGGTGCTGTACCATCAAAGCCAAAGTACCCACAGCACATAAATGGAAAATCAGCAGGTTCAAAAGCACTCACCAGAGCCGCAAAATACTCCGTCTCCGTTTCCTTCCCGCCCTGGGAACGGATAACCTCGGTGACTGCTGCCAGAACCGCGCAAATCTGGGAGCCACAAGACAGACACAAAGCCCAGCTGTTACGAGGCTCTCGTCACTCTCATTTACTGCTGATTTTCACTAGAACAGCCACAGACCTCCTTATGGGCTGCCGAGTTGGACTCCCAGAAACGTTGAACCTTGTGGAAGGTGAGATTGGAACAGTCAGAAAGACCACTCAGGAAGGTCCCAGAGGTGCGCTCTGACAGAGCTGGTTCTTCTATGCAGCAGGCATCTCCCACATCGGGCCCCGCCTTCTCCAGAGTTCCCGTCTGAAGCTCATTGTGGAGCTTAAGTGCATCCACAGTCAAATGGCTGTTTTCTGCAAAAATATCGAACCAGTTACTGAGTTAAATGTCCAAACACATCATAAGGTTTTTAATTGTGGTTTAAATGAGCACAAAACAAATCCTTTGACAATACACGCAATAGGGTTCATTCCATATGACACGATCAATACTCAAGATCACAATCACAGATCTATGGGGACCGGGGGGTTGACCGAAAGAGAATTCAGCAAAAAAAACTTACTTTATATTAGTACAAATGTCTCAGTGACACACTTAACATAAATACATCCAAAACAATGCTGACAAACGAGACAATTTATGTTTTGTTTTACTCTGTTCCTTAGAAGAAACACATAATGCTGTTGCGGTAAACGTTATTAATACGTTTCTTGATGGACATAAATATCTTCTAATCTTGTTACACAGTTATAGTTAAATATAAGTATATTTAGAATCAGACATGTTGAACTTCTTTTTAATATGTCAGGCTGAACGACAGCAGCAACTGTACAGAAAAAACTCATAACGCAGGCAGCTTTCTCGGATCCGACCCCTTGCTGTGTACCCACGTGTGCGGCGCAGGCCCAGAGTACAGCGCTTTCCTATAGAGCGCGTCCGTATCCTTCAGCTTACTTACCAGTCGGACGGCTAAAGAAGCGGCTTCTCGCTGCCTGACGATGTCGGCTGATCTGCGGGTTGGAGTCGCTGCTGTGTCCCTTTTTCCATCGCTTCAGTTTCTGTGCGGTCCCAGATCGAAGTTTTCCGGATTTCACCATGGTGCCTGGTGAAACTCGGATAAGTGAATGCTAGGATAACCGGGGAACAGCGCTGCGCGTGGATCATGCAGCTGGTTTGTCGCGATGAGTTGACGTCACCGTGTGCCATATGCTGCCCAATGATTCTCTAAGCCACATGGGGGCGCCACGTTATGTTTTTTTTTTCTATCACGCCACCGAGGAACTAAAGCAGACCATGTGCCCTTTTTAATAGACCCTCATTCAAAATTCGCAACAATTCACCGAGAACCAACTAATTTTACCGAGGGCCCCCCCCACCCCATCGCCCTTGGCCCCCTGCTGTGAGGTCCCTCCTACACAAGGGACGCGTTTCCTTGCATCCGTTTTCCGTCCTGTTTTGTCTGTTCTTCTGGCTTATCTAGGTGAATTTCAAATTATTTTTAGGCGGAACAAATAGTTAGAACGTGTGAAACTATTAAAATATGCCCTAGCACCTACAACATCGTAAATGGTAACAGGCCATTAATAAAACTACACAAAAGTACATTATAATAGTTTAAAACATGATGAATCTGTTTAGCATACATACTCACGTTCAAAAAACTACACATTAATTTTAGAAATCATCTTTTAATATTCCAGTTACATCCTTAAAGCATTCTGAACACACAGGGTTGTATTCCTTTACATCTTGTCAAATGTCAGGAAACCCATTGACCATCCTTTCACATCAAGGAAATAAAAGATCTACAATTTAAATTTAGCAATCTCTTTCCCTTAGTGGGTTCATCATAAAAAAAGACACTACCTCACTTCATTCCACACACTGATGATAAAATCATGACCTTTAAGAGAAACTTTTCGACACACTAACAGGAACATGAAGTGATTATTTAATGTGAATTAAGCAGCAATGCAAATGTAGACTTAAAGTGTTCGAAAATGTGAAGACGTGTATCATTGTACACACAGGACTGGACGGTTAAACAGAGGGACTCTATGTGTGGTCTGATTTTCCACTTGGTTATTGAAGGATTTAAATGAGATTGCTACATGCTTCGAATGTGCTATATGCTTACAGAACCACTATGTACAGTATTATTACGTGACTTCAAAAATAATATCAAGTGCAATCTGTTCAAGGTATTAAGACTAGACTTGTAATGATTATGGATGTAGGCAGGCGGAAGTCCTTGAGCTGCAGTGCAGACTCACGCAGAATCTGACGTACATTAATGCAGATCTGCACACTCGCATGTACAGTGACAGTTCTAAAGAAGTGCACCGTGAAGCTCACAGCAGAAGAAAAGCAGAAGAGAACATCAGACAGGAAGTGTCACTGCCCTTTCATATAGATGGCTTGTCCTTTCAGTGGAATTACTGACTGTACTGACGTGGTTTTGAAAGCAACTAATATGTCATAGATCTCCAAAGGCCCGGTGGCCTCAATGTTCCATGATCCTTGGGGAATAGCAGCTAAGACATCAAGATATAAAACCATGGAGAACCGTAGAGAACTGTGGGCCAAAGAGGAGTGAATCCTCCAGAGCGACTGCATAGACATCCCTTCACTCATCTACCATACACCCCGAACCTGAATTGTTAGAGAAAGGGCTCAATAAGAAAAAGGCTTGGGAGTAGTTTCTCCTTCCCTCCTTACACAGACAGTCGTGAACAAAGTCAGACTCCAGGAGTACATTCACATGCTTCCCTTTGAGAGTAACCAGCACCTGGGCCCTAGTGCTGCCTGCAGCCCACTGCAGCCCTGCACTCCATCCGCTTTCTCTGTCACCTGCTATTCTTTTGTATTTGAACAAGCAAACACTTGGGGTATGCATCATAAATAAAAGGGGAGGTCTCAGTATACACAGTCCCTGAGAGACTAAGGGGACAACTGGCCTGCATAGCGTGTGGGATTCCATCCCAGTGCAGTTTCTCAGAAAATTCTGAAGCAGTTTGCTTGTCCCTGGTAGCCCCACCATTTTACCTGTGCAATGTGCCCCCAAGAAAAAAGCACCACAGCCTGCCAGCCAGAAGGACCCCCCTAACCCAACCCAATCTACCCGAGCTCATTTGGGAATTGTGGGTTGGCTCACGATGACCTGGATAACAAAGTCCTTCTGAATCTTGGTGTCCTGCAGGCGAGTCTTGTCTGTGAGCAGTTTGCCCGAGAAGAACCAGCGCTGGTGAGCAACGTTGATGTCCTCCTGGGCCTGCAGAAGCTTCTTCAGCTGGCCAATGGTGTTGGCCATGCTGGCAGTGAGCCGCAGGTCCCGGCCTGTGGAGAGCCGCACCTTCAGCTGGAACTCCTTCTTGTGGGTGACCTGTGGCTCGGGCTGCTCCACCACTTCCTCCTCACAGCGCTCGGAGATCAAGTTGACTGGAGGCGCCAAGCAGTATGCTGGCAACTGGTAACGGTTACCCAGCTCGTCATAGCACTCGGAGAGAGACCCTACATAATGAACCGGCAAGACACAGGGGTTTAGCTTGGTATGGACATAAGGGATTATTAAATGATAGGGTTGTAAAATTCTGGGAATTTTCAAAGTTGGAAACATTCCATGGGAATTAATGGGAATCAATTATTAGAAACTGGAAATCTGTTAAAATGTAGGTTAACCTATAACAGGGAACTTAAATGTAGCTGATGTCAAGTAAATAAAAGATCTAAAATAGTGATATGATTGTGTAACTAAGTGCTTCTGAGTAATTATGCATGCACAATAACACTTAAAAATAAGCATCTGGATCAAGACACACTGCTAATAAGTCATTATCTGTTTCATTATATATACAGTTTCCTTTCTTTGCCATATCTGACAGCCCGTACAGAGTTCAATATTTCCAAAATTCCCCTGCTTAACTTTCCATGGAAAGTTTCTGGAAAGTTTAAAAAAATTTACTGAATATTTTTGCCCCTTTGCAGCTCTACTTCTAATGGAAATTTTCTGAAAAGTTAGTGCCCCTTGCAACCCTATTAGCCAAACACATCATGTGAAAAGCAAACTATGGGCTGACTCCACTCCCTACCATGCGGCAGTGTGATGCTAGCTCCATCCACGATGGCCTGGGCCAGCTCGTGGTCATTGCTCTCCAGGGCTATCGCTGCCGCCCTCAGTGCATCCCAGATCTCCTTGCGGCCCTCAAAGGCCGGCGCCGTGTCCCAGAACTCATCCCGCTTGCTGCGCAGCTGGCCCTCAGTCATGGGGAACTCACTCTTCCATTTGGGCTTCTCCTTCTTTAGGGGCTCGTTCCGTCCTGTATGGAACCGCGGCCAAGCAGTTTGGTCACCAGCATGCATACAGGCAGTCACAGGTGGAATCATAGCTAAGCAGTGAGAGGACAGGAAAGCACGGCCCTTTAATGCACCTGCATAAGGGGTAAGGGCTGCATGTTTGGGTGATGCTCATTCATTACTGGGGTGGACCCCGAGAAGCCGTTGCCTACACTGTGCGAGCCTTTAGCATCCTGTCTGGTGGCCAAGCTATGCATGCATTCATGGCTACATGATGCATTCCCGGCTACAACATGCATTCCTGGTGAATGATGAACAAAGCTGCTGGTTTTGCAGTTATCTGGTCTTAAATTTAGCGACTAATTCACACCTGGCACACAATGCCTTGAGAATTACAGTTATATAGCTGCTGACCCCGTAACCCATTTGGAGAATTTGGTGCAGTACTCAAGCTGTGCTGAGCCACCCCACTGTTTCAGATGATAGTCATTTACAAAATATTAGTGATTATAATATTATTAAATATAGACTAAAACAGCTGATTACTGTAGGGCTAGTGTCAGCCACTATGTTCAGGTCCATTAATGAAGTCTTTTTCAGTACAGTGATATTTAAGCAGATAATTAAATTACATCCTAAAAAGACATAACAGTTTCCCTTCCTGAAATCTGAAACTCATTGATACTCTTGTGGTTTCTTCTGACTAACGGAAAGCTCTACTCCCCCACAGCCCCACCCTCCAGCCCATGACAGGGAGCTCACTGTGTATAAACACTGGGCACGGTGCGCTCCACCCTCTCTAATCTCTGCTGCCATGGCAACCATCCATCCCAGGCATTGGTGAAAAAGACCTATTTATAGCACAGAAGATTACAGACAGTAATCAGGCACCATGGGATTTTCCACCATCTCCTAAGATGTCAAGGAATTCAGGGGAGGGCATGAAGCCACTGGAATGAAGTGACTTTGTCTAACTACTGAAAACCCAAAAAGCCAAGAGTGCTCCTCAGCCTGCACTGAGAAGACCAAATACAGGCTTCTTCCCCTGAGCAGACCAGCCATCAATAAAGCACCTGCTAGTCCAGTCCCACAGATTACATTTTTGTAAATCTGCAGGGAAAACACAGACCATACATAAAGTCACTAAACCAGTGTTTCACAATCCATTCCTCAGGGACTCACAGGCAGTTCACATTTTTTTGCTCCCTCCCCAGGTCTTGGTGGGGAGCAAAAATACGGACTGGGTATGGGTCCCAGAGGACTGGGTTGGGAAACACTACACTAAACTAACAAGTAAACATTACTCAGGCTGGAAGTCTAGGGGAACACAGAACCACAACCAAATGATTCAAAAGGCATGTATGTATGTATGTGCGCTCTTATTGCCATGGAAGCCACAAACACCTGAGTAACCTGATAAAATAACCTGACACCATGACGGAACAGGCTATAACACTGAAGCTGACCGTCGATGTGAAGGTAGGGTTAGGGTTAGGCTGCGCCTCCACAATCTCCTGCAGAAGCATCCAGTCATTCATGCATCACTAGGCACCACCCAAGCCATGGAGTCTTCGTCTCCCCAAGAGCACTGCTACACACATGCCACAGACAGCATCTACCTTTAACTCTTTGTGACTCTTCTGCCATCACAAAGCACAAATATCTCTTTTCTGGCACGCATTGGCCAACCTGCTTAACAGAGCTCTATTAAATCAGGGAAGAACCCCCACCGCTGGCACTGTTCAGATTTTTTTGACACCCTGAGAAAGTCGAGCTAAAATAATGCAAATAAAAACTGGACAGTCGCTAACCAAGGAAAGTGAGAGGAATGCCAGGCCAATTCTCATTCTAACTGAACGCAATTATTTCTATTACGCAAAGATTCAGCCACAACCCAGCCATGGGCTCCCTGGTGACCCAGCCTAGCAAAAGCCACCCACAAAAGTCACTTCACATGCAAAGGGATGGAAGTTTCCATGCGCCTGGGGCGACACGGAAGAGCGTTCCGCCCCAAGGTTAAAGTTAAACAAACGGACACTCTGTCACTCAGCCCCTGGCTCTGACCCAGCAGACTGAGGAGATCTTTGAAGCTGCACTGTATATGCTACTCCACAATGAGCACCCAACCCGAACTGCATGAGCACAAGGGCCTGGAAGAGCTAGACAGACTGGAATACAGACTGCCCCAGCAAATGACAGACCACCGAGCAAGCATGACTACTACAAGAGACCAGGCATCAATAACTTGGCCAGGTTATAAATCATCAGAATAACCAGCCTCAACTCCCAATGCGTCACCTTCCGACAAAGTACTTACTGACAAAGTAACACCACCAATACGAGATCACTTACTTTTCAACACAACGCCGATGGTGGGACTGTAGCTCCCAGAATGGCTGACACCCATCGTGGTGTTCCTTAAGTAGGCAGCGGCTAAAATCCCAGTACTGCTGAAAGTGACATCCAACTGCACCACTCCAACCTCCAGGTTATAAAGCTGTCCTCACTCAAAATAAATTTACTGTAAACAGCTATTAAATCTGAAAATAGCTTTCAGAGAATTCCCTGAACAGTAGGACATACCTTCTGGATCGAAGAAGCGGTAACGGTACCCTAACTCTCGGGACTACAGAGCTAGAACCCCACAATCACTCTTGCTAGTGTGCTTGAACCCAGTGACATTTGAAAAGAGGCCACAGAAATAGATCAATTTAAGCACCCGGCTGCACTGCAAATTCAGCAGACGCAGTTAAACCTGCCTGCGCTTGGAGGAGCCCTGATCCCATTAGCCACACCTCAAACCAAAAAAATCAAAAAAATCTCATGGTTGTAAAGCCTGGACACAGGTCATGGTGACCCTGAGCAAGCACTGTTCATTCACAACCAGGTTATATCAGCAAAGAGAGACGGCGCACAGCAATGAGGAAAAAGGGGAATAATAATAATAAACAATAATGATTCTCCAAATCAAATGACACATGGGAAACAGGGTATATAGTAGGTTTGAGTGGTATCTAATTATTCAAACTGTCAAATGGTATTGTGATGTTATTTTCAGAAGCAACACTATTCTGGTACGTCGCAATCTTGGCAATAAAATTTGCTGACGGGGGGTGGGGGGTTGGTTGGAGCCTCACATGATGCCTTTCAATTTACAGCCTTCAGATTTCAAAATACCACAAAATACCATATTACCCTCATACCACCCAATACGAGTTTATAGTCAGGCTGGGCAATTAATCAGATTTCAATTTTAATTGTGATTTTGGCTACCAAAGATTATTGTGCAGCCATTCATTTTACAATGATGCTGCCCTTTTGTCTTGTGTTAGAAATCCAGTTCACACCTTTCCAGACCCTTTTCTTCTCAGTTGAATAATATTTAAAGTTGAAAGTAACCCACTGTTAAAAAGACTTAAAAAAAAAAAGAAAAAAGAAAAAAAGTTCAACAAAAGCATGATATTTCCAAGGTCAATGAGTAATCATGATTGACAACAATCATAATTATGATTTTTGTCATAATTCAGCAGCTCTAGTTGCTAGGAATTTTCCAATTAAAGAGACTGTGGCTGCAGTTAATTTTATCCTGGTTTACATGTCCAACTCTGATAGCCATATTATTAAATATTATAATTATGAATTTTAGTAATGACTACTTCACTTAAATAGTACAAAGGGGGAAAAAAACAATCCATCTTTTAAACACTTATCAACTACAGGGGTGGAGCCTATGCCCAGCAGCACAGGGCACAAGGCAGAGATGCACTCTGGGCATGATGCCAGTCTATTGTAGGGCACCTTCACACAATCAGTAAAATTCTATGTTACACAGCCTAAATGCATGTTACTAGACTGCAGAAGGAAATCTGCACAATACAGGAAGATTGTGGGCATTAAAACCCCTAATCCGAGAGATGTTAGCACAGTGGGTGTGGCCTATCTTACTTCTGGGGGGGGGGGGGGGGGGACAATGCAAAGAATAGACCAGCCATCCAGCATTGTGAGCATCAGTTTTAGGCATATCAAAACATAGTCATTCGTACTAGTGAAGAATGGTTAACAAAGAGGCATACAACATGTCAAGAGATCATGAGAACCGTAACTGCAGTACCTTTACATTCTGTGTGAAGGGACAGAACTTCCAACTTACTTTGTAATTAACACAGAGGTTTCCTAATCTCACAGAGGGATGTGAACCCCCAACAGCAACACATAAGCTTGGAAAATTTACCACCAGGCCGTTGACCTACAAGGCACTGCTGAAGCTTACCTCCCCCCTTCCTCCCATTTCTTCTACCAGTCCTGGATGATCTGTTCCCACCTTCTCTTCCAATACAACCTCCCATGGTTGTCAGATGAGGTGGATCCCAATCAGCATCTCAATCAGCCATGAAAGCCACACCTATTTCGGGTGATCAATCAACCAGATCTTAAAATATAGTCATGAATCGCTCAACGTGACACTGAACTACTTATACCTGCAGCCGACATAACAGCTAAGCCAGTAGATAATAAATAAAGCCACTTATTACCAGCACACGATTCTTACTTAGCTGACCCTTTTTAAAAACAAAAGATCAGCGAAGCGGCTTCGTGTTGGTGGCTAATAATCTGTTTGCTGGCTAATTATTGCACTCCAGGATGATGTACTTATTTTACTTGTGCACACAGCACGAACGCAGCCGCGCAGCGCGCGCTGTACACCAGCCTGCGGTCACATCTGCAGAGATGTGCGGATGTGCAAAGCGCTGCGTAGGGGGCAAAGCTAAGCATTACACAGCTTATCGGCATCGTCAACCTAACTTTCGCCCTGACAGCTTTCTCGAGGATCTACCTTAATTCCCAAAAAGGTAGGTTAGCTGGAAAAGTTCGCCTTCTCGGAGACCCAGATACGGCTCACGGGCAGGTAGCCTGCTTTATCTTATTGTCCGCAAAATGCAATATGTACCTGGACGAGCGTAGAAGTCCAGTTTTTGTGGGATTTTCACTCTTTCCCTGCTTCTCTCCATCCAGGCTCCCGTTCCTTTTCCTTCCTGGTGGGGGGAGCTTCGAAGCGCGCATGCGCAAGACCAGTCAAGGTGTTGAATACGGATCACTGACACAATTACGCACGTCATAGGGGGCACGTTTAGCACAGGTCAGTGTCACTTTAGCGCAATAACAAGTACGGGGTAACCCGTTGCACGGTGCCGGACCCAGTTTGCTTTTAGTGGATTTAATTGCATTTAATTGACAAATGGTGAATTGTTTTTAAAGGGACACCCTCTAGCCAGGTTTTTGGTAGATTAAACTGCAAAAAAGTGTTTCACTCCCATTTGCTCAGGAAGAATACTATAAATAATAATATAAATGTATAAAAAGTTAATTTCACCATTTAGGGTGAAGATTATAGAGCATCACATGGACGTGGTATTCTGTATAATTATTTACATGTAATTGTGTCGTTAAAAACACTTCAGAAAATAAGGGCTTCTTATGAGATGTCAGGCAAAGATAAACTTTACACATTATGTTATACTGTTCATTTCAGTGTGATGAGAGACTGACAGGTGTTTGTTCCGTAAAACTGTACATGATTAAATAACACAGGCAGGCATGCACACACACAACCTGTTTCATGCATGGAGGTGTGTTAATCAGCCAAGGTATATGCTGAAACCTTTCCTCCATAAACCTGACAAAAATTTCTCATGTCCAACTTTGAGATTTCCTGAGCTGCATGTAAACTAAGAATGAATTTTAGTCCTTTGACATGTATAGAGTGTTATTACTGATCAACCCCGTCTGGATATACAGGGGGTGGACAATGAAACACTGGCCAAAATAATGTTCACATCTATATATAAGAAGCCTGGAGGCCAGTAACTGCACATTCCATCTCAATGAGGAGAGACTGAAGATTGAATTAGCAAAGCAATAGCACAGCCTCACATAAAATATTGCAATCCACAGAACATTTGGGAGACATATCAGAGTTCAAATAGGACAGAGGACAAATTGTTGGTGTGCATCTGCGATCAGGAAAGCAAGTCTTTGTGGTATATCGAGAGCCATGGTATCCGGGGTAATGTCGGCATACCACAAGGAAGGATGGACCACATCCAACAGGAGTAACTGTGGATGCAAGAGAAAGCTGTCTGAAAGGGATGCCCAGGTACTACCCTGGTATGTATCCAAAACATAAAACAGCTGTCCAACTCGTTGCAGAATTAAATATGCACCTCATCACCATTTTCCACCAACATTGTTCGTTGGGAACCCCACAGGGTCGAAATTCACGCTCAGGCTACAGCCAAACCCAGTCACTCATGCCGATGCCAAACATTGGTTTCATTGATGCCAGCGGTGCCATCTTGGACTGTGGACAATGTGAAACATGTATTGATCTCTGATGAATCCACCTTCACCGTCTTTCGCACACCTGGGAGACATAGTGGAAAAGCCCCCCAGAGACTTACCACCCAGTTTGTTGCAAACCCATAGTGCAGCATGGGGGTGGATCAGAGAC
>JAABNY020000063.1:12012035-12025630 GCA_015164015.2 Brevimyrus niger | reverse complement strand
CTGGTGACAGAATGGTTTGAAGAACATGATAGTAAAGTGGAACATCTCCCACATTCCGCACAGTCACCAGATTTGAAAATCATTCAGCCACTTTGAGGTGTTTAGGAGGAACAAGTCAGGAACCATTTTCCTCCACCAGCATCACATAGCAACCTGGCCACTGTTCTGCAAGAGGATTGGCTCAAAATCCCCCTGGCGGCTGTGCAGGACTTCTACCTGTCATTCTCATAATGAACTGATGCTGTACTGGCCACAGGAGGAGGCAAAACACTACACTAATAAACTGTAGTCTAAAACCAGTAGTTTCATTGTCCAAATCCTGTACATGCTGAAGTGTTGCTTAAGTGTCATAGGAGTGTGTACACTGCCCTCTGCTGGTCTATGCACACAAAATACAGATTCAGCAAATTCATAACCATGGATATGTAAATAACAGCTGGTAAAGTTCTGATCACACGTAAATACTTATTAGAATGTTTGTGGAAGGTGGTAGTTAAGTTGGCGCTGTATTCAGTCTTGCATTGTTACAAAGGCTACATTCCAATTCAAACTGAATAATACCAAAGCTGTGATAGAGTATATGGTACCCATATTCAGCTTGTCCTGCATCATAGGTGCCATTTTGAGGGGCTGGCTGTCTAGAGACAAGCTACCATTTCAAATAATCCTCCAGTTTCCATCAAACACTTTAATATTTTTACAAATACAGCAAAACATCCCTGCTAATGATAAAAGTGTTTAAATAGGAGGCTGATCTGCTTCCACTAACACAGCAGATCAAATACCCTGACACCTTTAATATCTTACCTAATCATGGCCACCATTTTAAAGACACATTCTCATCCATACCCTGGGTCCTTTTTGGAGTATCTTAATCTTTTGTAGTGTATTCTGCTGGTGCTGTTTAATCCCTACATATGGGACTGTGCAGTACAAAACAAAAAAATATAACAGTGTGATTAAAAATTATGGAAAAAAAAACATTTAATTGGATCAAATACAGATCAAATACAAATAACCAGTGAAGAGAACAGTGCTCCTCATATACCTGCATGTGATCCTTTAATGTGCCAATAGGAGGCACCAACGCACCTCAGTAAACAGTCACTCAGCCTCTTCTTCCTGATGACTAGGAAGCTCTTACCTACTCTTTGGCAAAGCCTCTTGGGAATTCAGCAGCTTGAAGCTCCCCACTAGGCCTCCAGCAAAGATGGAAGCGGACGGGTGGTCAACGTCTACAGTGCCAGGCATTTAGATGCGCAAGGAAAGCCCCCATTCCCGAATGGAGGCTTTCCCCACTGGTGCCTCTAGCGGTGAGCCAAGGCAGTACAGGCTCTGCAGTTACTGCCGTCTTCCCAAAGGCGATTCTGAAGGGCCAAAGAGCTGGGCATGTTTAGCACGTGTCTGTGGTCAGACCTCAATCGGGTCCTTCCTGTGCAGAGAGAGCTCCCAGGTGAGTCCATCGCCATATGGCGGGTGGCTGGAGGGCAGCAGTACACGAGTCAGCCAATGGCTGCAAGAGAGAACAGCGAGTCACTCACAGCACCTGGAACAGGTCTCCTTCCAGAGTTACTGAAGATACCGGGGCTCACCTCCTCTTCTCTACACCAAAGAACACCTTCCAGTTGTTCAGTCTGCCATAATTAAATGGATTTTTGAAAGCCTGTGGAGAAGCAATATAAACATATGCGTTTCTTAATATGTGTACTTGACCATATTGTGTTCCCGTGTACCCATTTTACATTCTTACATTGCCAAAGACCAGTTCCAAAACTGAAGAACAGTTGTACAGAGTATGGTAAAAATCCCTGGATGTTGTTCTTGCCCCACCCCATATATCAAGCACACATCGGTTGCATCCTCGCCGAACGAGACCAATCCCATGATTCATTGTGGCCCAAATTCATTCCTGGAAAGCAAGCTAGCAAGACCTGACTTGCTATTAAGAAACACCCATGGGTGCATTTCCCATAATGATAACTCTTAGCATCTTACGAAGACTCTAAAGATATGCCTTACGAAAGGCATTGCTTTTCCTATGTTTCCCAAACAGTCTCTTAAAAGACTGCTTAGAGAGAGAGAGCTTCTTAAGTGTGACCTTAATAGGCGCCACAACACCTGATTGGTTGATATCAATGGCTGAAGAATTGATTATTCCCTCCCTGCAGCAACTGCTTGACTGCCGCATGAGAGAAAGTGGCGTTCTTTTTAAACCTGCCTCCCCAGATTGAAATATCATAAAACACCTGCATGCACCAATGTGTGTGTGCATGTTATTGATTTAGGGACAAGCAATGGTCCAATAGCAGAAAGAAAAGCTGCATTATAGTCTTAACATCAGAGAATGTACTGTGTGCTTCAATATTGACTACTAAGGACTATTCCAGTGGGCTTTTTATTTAGATAAATATATAAATGAACCAAATTTCTGATATACTGTGACTGGGGCATATTTAGTGAGGTCTATGTATTGCAGGGGCATCAGAAATAGGGGAACGTTGAAACATTAAGAGACAACTTAAGGTAGAACTTAAGACTGACACAGCATTAAGAAGGTTTCGGGAAACGTACTCCATGTCTTTTCCTTTGGAAACGTGGATTGTGTGTGTTTACAATAACTGTGAAACCCAGACACTCAACCTACCTTGCCATTTTTGTGCAAGCGTCGACTCTCCTTGCTGTTGATGTGCCTCTCAATGCTGGTCTCACCACGAGAGATCAGCAAAGCATGCCACAGTGTGAGGCCCCCCAGGGCTAGGGCCACCGTACTGCAGGGAGGACAAATAACGAAAATACATACACACAAACAAACAAACAAAGCGTATTGAGATGTTGACAGTTCTCAGCAGAGGTTGTATCTGCCTAATTTATTGAACAATGAACTACTTTAATTCCAACTTTTTCATTTAAACTGTTTGTTTGGGTTGAATAAACAGGATCTTGTAGAAATTACTCACCTTGTTAGCACCCACATATAAATGACGCTCTTGTGAAACATCCTGTCCTTAAAGGTAATAGGTGGAGGTGGAGTCTTATAATAGCTCTAGAAAGATAAATAAGAATTATGCAGCCAATAGAAGCAATTGTGTCCCTTCCCAAATTTGGCCCGATGGACGCCTTTTGGAGCAGAACAGTCTGGGTGGCAGACTGTATAAGCTGGTGATCCAGTGGACATAGTTACGCCATTAAATGGAGAAATTTCAACAAGTAAAAAGGGAGAAGTTTAAACTGATCATTTTGAACCACGTACCATCTGAAGACTCTCTTTGCATTAAAATGTATTTTTACCTGTTCAATATTTAACCTATACAAGTTATATAGTCATTCTATTTCCTTAGACATAACTACAGGATTCATGAATAATTTTGTTCTGATATTTTATCATTTTACTTTACTAGCACTGACTGACTACAGTACCCCTGTGATCTACATGTACAAGTAAAAGTACATTAAAGGTAATGTGGAAAACCAGCTTATAGAGTGACAGCAACACTGAAACACAAACATACATTAAACATTTACATTATTGGCAGTACAGGAGGGGTCTTCCTTTACTATAACTGTGTTATAAGTCTAAGGGCCAGTCCACACGAAGCCGGTGCGTTCCCTATCCGATCATTTTTTTTCCTCGTTCTAAAAAAAATAGCGGTTTCAGTCTCCTAAAACGCCAGATCCGTGTGGACGAAACGCCAATACGATAAAAAATTTCTACGTATACAGCGAAACTCGTCTCCGTGTGGACAGGCCCTAAATAGTACTGGCAGTACTAAGTGAGGTCACCAAAGCGATCCAGTGTGTTCACTGGTTTCTGACGATGACATCCTGCCAAATCCAGAAAACAGGGCAGCCCTCACAACAGTGGGCACATACTCTACAAACTGACTCCTCCTAACACGCCGTGGTGAATGTTTCCAAATGGACACGGAATACAGGTCACAACCAATCAGATGCAGATGGGGTCGCATTGACATAGACGGCAACTCAAAGCAGTCATACTTGGGGACAAACACATGCTTGGATGACACCAAAACGCTGAATGACAGGGACAGCCTTCTGTCCAACATGGAACAGGCAAATAAAACAAACACGCAATTATCTCCATTTGGGATGATACCTTCATCTTCAAGCCAATTTAGATGGACAGAATGGACAAGTGTAGTGGTGAGGTTGAGCAGATTAATCAAGTTCTTCTGAAGTATAAACTCTGAATGGGATTACTGAGCAGTGGACTGCCGGGCCTCTAATACCTGCCCAGGTGCAGATCCAGGAGGTAGGATACCAAGAAGCCACCCAACCCCCGTCACGGGCACCCCCTGCGGCTCCACCTCCAAGCTCTTCAAGTGCTAGTGGCACAACGTGAACACAACGCAAAGAATCATTTAACAGCAGCACTTTTGGGGATCTCTCGGCGCCGAGTGTGGACAAAGGACGTTGTGATGCTTTACTGCAAAGGGGATGAATGTGGAACTGGCTCTTCTTGTGGAACTCTTAGTGCTATAAGTTACCCAAGTATAGCATTTCACAATCACACATCTAAGAATAGTTCAGCTAGGTGTATGTAGGAGTTTAAGGCTGTCTAGATTGGAGTCTGTGAATGTGCAAACGAGTTTAAACCTGCTAAAGGGATGAAGTTTTTGTGGTTGCTGTGATTAAGTTCCATGGCAGATGGTATTTAGTCTCGTAAAAAGCTTTTAGATTAGATGTACTTCATTGATCCCGGTGTTTTTGAACCTCTAAGGTAAATCCACGGCTCTTCAATCACATCATCAACTCACCTGTATGGCCCTGTAAGCATCCAAGAACAGGTGGCGTCCGCTAATGCTGCAGTACATACAGCCCAGGGTCATGAAGAGACAAAATGAGAAGAAGTAACGGTGGTTGAAGTGGCCCACGCAGTTGTTCAGCCAGGCTGAATGTGTTGCGTTCAATTAAGGAAGAAACAGGGAATCCCCTGGCAACAGTCTTTCCACATGATAGTTAATGGGAGCAATGTAATGTGCATCCGGCGATTTTTGTCCATCATTCTCCTGTGTGAGTTACACTGCTTGTTATGTAGTTGAATTCTGACATCATGCAAGCAGTTAGGGCTAGAAAATCTAGAACCACCTCTCGTACAGCCTTGATTAAAACTTGACTGGAAAACAGATTTTTATACCGCTTATACGGGTGAAAACAGGTAATGAAGCTATCAAGATTTGGTTGTTATTGTGTGCAAGCCTTTCTAGGAAAAAGATACGGCAATGATGATCCATCTTGAGAATACATCTGTAGAAGAATGGAAATTTGACAAATTTGACTACATCTATACATACAAACACACACATTAACCTTACTTTTAACAACATGAAAACACTTGCACTTCAATCTGTGGGTAAAATTGCAGCAAAAGTACAGCTACCTGTTGCAGATGCTGCAGTGGTGAGTTCTGGCTGGCTTTGGAATTATACACTTCTTGCAGACAGACACTGCTGGGATGTCAGATTTTACCTGAAAACATTGACATTTACTTTTTGAGCTAATGCTATTAATCCAAAGAGGTACAATTCAGAAAGCTTGGACCAATTGGAGGAATTTGGGTTAAGCGCCTTGCTCAAGGCCCAACAGTGAAATCACTCAGCTGATCTTTCAATCACAAGCACATTTGCCTACCCTGTAGAGCAGGGCTCTCCAACTCCAGTCTTGGAGAGCTTCTGCCAAGTAGGTTTTCTATCTTACCTGGCTTCTGATGAGTCACACCTGTTCTCAGGTAAATACCAGATGTGGCTCATCAGAAGCCAAGTAGAATAGAAAACCTACTGTATTGTAGCTCTCCAGGACTGGAGTTGAAATCCCCATGCAAAATGAATGTTATACCTGTGGAGGGTGCCCGGGGGATGTCCTCGTGGCCTTGTAGTAGTGGAAGACGATCATCACCAGGTTCCAGTGGCCATAGCAAATATGCCACACAATCCAGGCAATGGGGTAGGTGTCCAGCACCATGGGCAGAAGGCAGAAGTAGGCGATAATGAGGATGGAGCTGGTGAGAACCACCACCAGACACACAAAGACCTGGACCAGAGGCGGGACAAAGTTACAAACACAGAAACACGTGGATGGCAAAATGTGTGATTGAGGTCGACACTGACCATGCCAAACCAGCGAGTAAGATGGTCCACGATCCAAAACACAGGTTCAAAAAGGGAATCCATGACTACGTCAGTGTTCGTGAGGGTGTTGAAGTACAGGGACCTGAGCACTAGCCTGCTGTAACTCCACAGATCCCGGAGGCCTGTAGGCAGCCTGAGCCGGCCTCGCCTGGGGCACAGCCGGAAGCAGCGCAGGAACAAGCGCATGGTGCTGGAGGACAGCAGTGTCAAGCGCTGAATTCCCCTCTGAAACAAACCAAATGCAAAATGTGGTTCTTCTTAAGATTTCATCACAACATGTAAAGCACCACAGTCTCAGGAACATGACAAAAATGTCTCACCTACAAGACAGCAGCGTCAAACCCCATGCCAAGGAAACCTAGAACCAAGTGCCGGTGGAGAAAAATCAACATTTCCTGAAAGGGAATATTAAACTGAAAATTATACAGATGCTTTCCTGGTTTGACTCGAATCTAAGCAATTCTGTATATCTTCTCTGCTTGTTGTAAGCCTGTTAGGTTGCAAGGAAACATGTTCCCTATAATCACCTCAAACCCAAAAACTTTGGAGGATCTTTATCAGATGTTGCTGGGGATAGTGATTAGCTATATAAAGGCTGAGAAAAGACAAAGAACCTGGGTCCCATTAGATTAAGCACAGAAATGGACAACTGGTGACATAATATAGATGCAAAATACTGTGTGCATTGTAGATGCCCGTTTCAGTCCAATAAACCACAACATACTGAGGATTGAGGTAAATAGTTTTCTCTCCTATTTTTTATATTTGCTAGGCCAACGGACTTAGCATCACCCTTAAGATCAGCCTAATAATATGCCATGTTCACCGAGAAATGAGAATGTTTTTTCCAAGCCCTCCTGTATCTTAGCCAACATGGCCTCAACTCTCCTATCTTAAGCAAGCCGCTCAGACCTTGATGGGATTGTGGACTACACTGCTCTTCATCTGCCAGCTGGAAACACACATGACTATCATCCAGCTCAAATACAGGGTGGATCCAGGTCTCCAAATGGGGACACCATACAGATAGCTGTCCTGGGATGTTCCATCACCAAGAGTGGAAGGGCTCAGACCCTCTGGGTTTTCTTCCCATCTTCCATCATACTGTGGGGGACGGAGGGAGAAACCTCTAAATGAGTAGTTTATCAGACACACTGTAACCTAAAACAAGCCACTTGCAAAACTACCTCCCACAATATAGGAGTAATATACATGCTTCCTGACTGACAATCTATTTTTTTGCACAGAGACACTGGGATCAAGATAGTTGTAAAACCTATTCAGCCTTGCTGCCCTAGAAAAAGTACTTTTCTGTCCTGCATATTTTTTTCCTGAAAACACCCAGAAAGCTTTTTCCGGATTAAAGCAATAAGCCTCCAAAACACACAGGCCACTCCATCCAACCATTACAGCACTAATGCCATCACTATCCTGCATTAATCTGCACAAAATCCTGATCACTCTCCCCTCTGATGTCTATAAAAATGAAGATCAATGCACACCCTACAAGACAACAGGACTTCTCTCATAGCCAGAAAATGTGGTTAGTATCAAATTAATATTGGCAAACTTGGACACGTTTATTCTACCGTCGACTATTTTCGCTATAATTTTCAATATAATTTGAAATATTTCTTATTCTACGAATTATCACGACTTATTAAAGTAAACTTGTAATACTTCAGATGAGTGTCATCTCAGATCTCCTTCCAAGGAATCTCGAACAGTTCACTGATATTTGGTTTTATAATAAATTATGGCTGTATTTATACATCAGAGTACCCACGATTTAACCCGAAATGGGCTCTGAGACCTAAAACTATTGACTTATTGCTCATTTATCGTATTAAAAAATGTAAATGTACAGCGCAGAATACGCAGGCTATTAAGACAGTATAAGAGTTTCTTTCGGAATTCTATCCCGAAGACGTAATTCCATACTGCCAGAAGAAAGCAGGTGGATTATTTTCTCTCTTTTAATCATACCATTCCAGTTGGTACTGACCTGACTGCCTGCATTCCTGTAAAACAATGGAATATAAGGGTGTAACGCCTATGAAAGACCTATATTCGTTGAATGGTGAAGCGGCCACTTTATTTCTCACTTTTTAGACTGCAAATCCCATTATTCATGTATTCCCGTAACGATAGACACACCATCCGTAGATTTCCAGTGCACTGCATTATAGAAAGATGTACATCACAAATCCCAGTATAATTTAAACAAATAAGGTTGTTATTTATATCTGATACTTTGTGGAAAAAATAGACTTCACTTCTCATCGTAACGATACCATCCGCTCAGGTCAATCACCACTGTCAGTGATCAGACAGTTACTGTTCAGTGTAATACCGGGAGAAGAGGTACTCACTCGGCTCCGACGGGACTCCGGCAGTCGGAAAGCAGCTGCTCAGGTCATGTCAGTGCCTATGAAGGGTTGCATCCAGCAGATTGCGACAAACAGTAATCAAAAACCGGCAGAAACCTCGATATTACATTAAGGCGTATGTCCAAACTACAATGTTTCGGGAAAAAAAAACAATTAAACCCATTTATACTAAAATTCGTCTCGTAATAATACTATAAGGAACTAACCGTACTACACCACGCCAACATGATCAGACCTACTCAGACGAGCAGACAAGGTGCAACAGGAAGTAACGTATGGGCGCAGGGGCTTCTGGGGAATGATGTGCTGAACTTGCAAGCTATTATAGCGCATCTGTGAAGATGTGGTATGAGGTCGGCGACCAGTATGATTTAAACACGATATGCCGTAGCATATGAAAACATCAGTGTAAATTCCTAGGAAATAGCTCCACTACTACATACTCATGCCATTAAGGTTATTGTTATAATAGGTGATCAGAATCATATCTATATGGCACTACATGTATGTGGAGAAGATTATGAAATGAGAATGTTTGCTTCTGTAACTGGGAACTGGGACTGATTTTGAGTGAACTAGAGAGGGTGTCTTAATTGATTCTTATTATGAAACAGGGAAGCTGTCAGCCTGATGTCATAATTACTGGGATCTGTCATTGACATGTGTCTCATGGAGAGCTGGATGGCGTAGGTGAAAAGAAACATCCTGTGCAGGCCTAGCTGGACTCGGACTTGTGCAAATGTTATTAAAGTAAGATATTTAATTTTCTTAAGGACAACTGTATCTGTCTGTTTACACTGTCGGCGATCTGCTGCCAACAAGCCTTTCTACGGTGTCACTCCTCGATTTTGTACTTTTGAATTCTTCGTATTTCCCTATAATACAGTACTGTGTTCTCTGTTATGTTGCAGTGAAACATTGGCTGCGCCCAAACCCTTGTAAAAAATAGTATAACAAAGTTTCTATTAGTGTATTTTTATTTTTTTTTTATCATTTTAAATATATTAAATGATTTACCAGTAAAAAGTCTGGACACACCTACCCAGAGTAACGGTTATTTGTACTATTCTCTGAATTTCAGAAGAATTATAAAAGACATCAGAACTATGAAATAACCTAAAACATATTCAACAGAATAAAAGTCATTTGTTGGGGGCAGCTCTATGGGTTGTAACTCCGAAGACTGCTGGTTCTAATTCCTGGGTCGGCAAAGTGATCCCACCGCAGGGCCCCTGAGCAAGGCCCTTAACCCCAGGGGCTCCAGGGACTGAGGTGGCCTCCTGGGGTGCATTTGTCCTGAAGGAGATCCCACATGTACGCTGAGCACTCATTGGCAGCTTTTCTTTTACCCTCTGGTCAAACTCCTCCAAAACCTTTTGTAATGGGTTTAGTTTAGGAAAGTGGGCCCGGTCATGTGACATGACACTATCACTCTCCTTTGTAGGTGGCTTGCTGTGTCTAAACTTTTGACTGGTACCATTTTTAAGAATAATTTTTCACAATATATTAACTAACATACTCTGTTCCACAATACATTTTAAACTATGATTTTAACACATTACGTAAATGTATTTCTATCCATCCATCCATTATCCATGCCGCTTTATCCATCTGGGTATCGGGGAAGCTGAAGCCAATCTCAGCATCATTGTGTAGAGGTGGGGTACCCCCTGGACAGGTCACCAGTCTACCACAGCAATGTACTTCTAAAGTATACTTTTTAAGTTTCATTACAATGCACTGTACTGTAATGCACTGTTAAGACATAACTTAAAACTTATGGAAGTAATGTACTTTTTACATCTTACCGTGTGATCAAAACATTTCATTATAATTCCAAAGATATTTTAAAATATTTTAGAATTTTCATTACCTTGGTGTACCTGTGAAAATGTTTTCGCTGTTAACAGAAATTCTATTTTACCCTGATGTGTACCTTTGGTTCTTGATCTTAACCAGTATCAAACGTCCCTCTGATCGTGTTCTTATTTCACTTCACCATCTCCAACCCTAACTGTAACCCTGAGGGTGCATCCGCACTGAAACGTTTTCATTTAGCAAGGCAAAATGTTTCTTCCAATCTAGCCTTCCGTCCAAACTACCGCAGATCTTTTTTCAAGAAGTGAGAGAAAATTTTCAGCGCTATCCGACAACCAATCTTTCTGTAAACACATTAGTGCGGACACTAATAAAGGTAAAAAATTATTAAGCCTGCATTCGTGAGAAGAGAGTGAGACGTGTAGTTATTACATTTCTAAATCTTGTTGCTTTGATGGTTCATTTTATGTAGTCCAGTACTGTAATATTTAATAAAATATGTGCATTTACTTTAAACACATGGTTGTAGGTGAGATGAAATCAACAGTCAATCCATTATTAAAACGACTTTAATAGTAATCAAAGCCAAAATAAAATTATTCAAAATATATACTTCGCCACTTATAAAATTATAAAAAAGTTGTTTGGACAAAACAAGCAAATGACACATTGTACTCGAGCTACAACAAACAAATTAAAGTGCATTATTACATTTGTATATTTAAATGTGCAAATAAAAAACATAAAAAGGAGGAGATCTGAGATGACACTCATTTGAAGTTTGGAGTGTTTTGGAGGTTTGTTTTCCTTTGATGGAACTAATCCTTGAGTGAATTTGACTTGTTTCAACACAGACCTCAACAGACCTAGAATGTGAGAACATAATAAATTCACAAACGAGAGGGATGACAGCTCTTTTTGCACCCTCCAAAAGAGAAGGTTATGGTTGATGAAGATTCACGTTTAGTATTGAAAGTAGGCTGACCACCTAATCCATTACAGGGGGAACACTATGAGCTAGGACAGGATTTGCAAACTACTATTTCAAATTAAAAGACCTGGATTATACTTCTTTCTGCATGCTGATTGGTGAGTCTCCTATAATCATGCACGCGTTAATATTGTTAATGTGAAACAGCCGGATGAGTCTTTCAATCAAGGAAACAAACAAGTAAAAGCACAAGAATAACTGAATTAATTAGCCAAACACCGGAGCCTTTCGGTGTTAAAGGCGTTTGTAAAACCTAAAGTATTATAATGTCCCCCCTGACATGGATTTGGTGGTCATCCTAATTGAAACAAATATGAACTGCAGTTGTAGTGCTTTAATTGTTTGCTGTACTTTAAGTTTCTAGTCAAAATGGTAGGTGGTATAGGGAGCTCCGGCATCAAAATCAGCAGAAAGAGTAAAAACACGCAGGTGATTCAAGTCAGGAAATAACTATCCAGGACACTATACCGAATTGAAGTGACACTGAGGCAAATCACAGATCACACCCCATTCACCCAAAATTGTATGCTGTAGTGTTTGGGGCAGATCAGCCATATTGGTGGATTGAGTTACAAAAAAAATGTTTGATAATTTTTCAAGAACAATAAAGTCCACTTTTGCTAAAGAGTTGGCTGCTGTAATTTTCAGAAAAGAAAGTCCTTTGGATCCTGAAAAGGTTAAGGCACTCATTAGTATGTATGAATATGTTAAAGGAAATCTTCTGTATTTTTCAGTACACACTTTATGAAAATGTACTTCCCATTGTCTTGTAAATGTTTACCATAAGCCTGTTTATTATTTTATTGTTGATCAAAATAAAGAGAAACATTGCATGCTTAAATTATCTGTTTGGACTGTAAAATCCTTATGATGCAAAGATGTGTTGACTAGAAGTTTTGAAATAAATAATTGTACATGATGAGAAACAACAATTTTGATAATTCTGAACTTTAAATTTAAACCAGTTAAATATGTAATTTATGAGTGTTAGTTTTTCTAAATGAACCAGTTCATTCATATCCTGAATCCTCAGATTCAACTCCTCAACTGGTCATTAAAAATCTTTTGGCATAGATCACGTATTATGACGCCTTCACTTTTATTGAGAGTTGTTTCAACACCATTGCAAATTACTTCTGTACAAATTACCATTTTGTGGTAACACAATTTCCTGGTATATCTCCATCAGAAATCAGGGTCACCTTAAGACGCAACAATGAAGCCTACTGTAAGGAAGCACAATGAAACCTGGTGCTGATAAAGATGCCTGTTTGACCGAGTGAGACAGTGTGTAACTGGATAAGGAATGACATGGGACAGGGATGACACGCAGACGTGAAATAAAAAGACAAAAAAACAAAAATAGACATTAGGGTAAACAAAACTACAGGCAGAAGGTTCTTGAAGGTCCAGAGAGGGAGTATGTTGGTTAAATTAGGTTAGATATATCAGTTCAGTGGTCATTAAAATTAATTGATGTTATGCTTGTTATACCAGTAAAGATTCTCGTGTCAAACAGCTACAGTGTTTACTGGATTCTTACAGTATTGATTTAAAATCAGTTGCACTCATAAACACTGTAGGTGTTCATTCAACACTGGGGATTATATATGTAATTTATGATATACATTGGACAATTAAATAAGTAACTGGAACAAAGTTAGAAGGGATTCCACAATTTTGGCCACTACTGTAATTTTAATGCACTGTTATCTTAATAAACATGCACAAAATTATGAATGTTCCCAACATCTTATTTTTCATGTGTATTCTTGCAGTGAATGTCCTTGGCTCATAGCAGACAGCTGGTTAACGCAACCATTATCCAGTAGGTAAAATTTACCAGCAGCACAGACCACAAATTTGATGAGTGATTAAGTGTACCATGACACATTAATATACTATTTATGTCTTCTAGTGTACTGAAGTACTCAAGCATAGCTATTAGAAATACACTGTTTAAAAGTATGGTTGGAGCACATTTCTTAGAAAATACATGTTGTATGAATAATAGCATACTCCTGTCCTATTTAAATTATGTAAGTGCATTTTTAGAAGTCTTTCAGTAACCTTTAAATGTAACACATGGACTGTATTTAAATATATATCTTTTGAACACATCACAGTGTTTTGAGGAGTGCTACAACTATCCATCCATTTTCCAAACCGCTTGTCCTACTGGGTCGCAGGGGGTCCGGAGCCTATCCCGGAAGCAACGGGCACGAGGCAGGGAACAACCCTGGACAGGGG
>JAABNY020000063.1:11999544-12011935 GCA_015164015.2 Brevimyrus niger | reverse complement strand
ACGGCACGGGGAGAACATGCAAACTCCACACACATGTAACCCAGGCGGAGACTCGAACCCAGGTCCCAGAGGTGTGACAGTGCTAAACCACTGTACCACCATGCCGCCCCTAGTGCTACAACTACAAATTTATTATTCCTTAAGTACAAAGTGTCCCAAAATAACGCACTAAAGTAGCATTTAATGTATTTATATTACATTTTAGAATACTTCTACTTAAATATACTTAAGTTCAAGTAAGTTGTTCCAAATCAGTGTATTTATTACACACTAAAGTGTAATTAAAATGTGGACATTAATAGTACACTTTTTAAAAAATAAAGTACACTTTAATACATTTTTTTGCACAAGGGGTGGGCAAACGCGCTATGATAATGCAGTGTGTTATTTTTTTAGAATTTCCCAACTGTAGCCTATTTGAAGGCTCAGGAAAAAATAGGAATGTCCTTATATTATGTACCCCGTTCGCGATATATTAATATGATTAATGCGTCACCCCCGCTATTTTCTTTTTTTAGCTGTGTTTATTTAATGTAGTATTTTGTTTAATGCTCATTCTTTTTTGTTCTTAGGTGGTAGGTTTTCGTATGGTTATCTACTAATACTTCGCTCATATGTTGTATTGTAGTAAATGTGATTTGTGGAGACCCTGCTATGGTGACGTCTTATTACGTATGACGCCAAGTGCGAATATGTACGTATAGAGTCTGTGCGCGGGGATTCATTGAACACAATGGGACAAACTTGATATCTGAATAGGCAAAGAGACACGCTACAACTATGCTGTCAGTTGTCTTGGTTACACATGTCCTTCGCGGTATCTTAGGCGGTGCAAGCATTCTTTATACTCCATTGCGCTTTTACATTGAAACTTTGGCAGTATATTTGGCTCTGATAAACCCGTCTGACTTCCTCGTGTTAGATGTAAACATTAGTCGTCACTTTCGCGGTGCATTGTGGTCTATGTACTTCTATGTAGTATTTGCCCAAGTGTGGATGAAGTGCACGTCAAGTGCGCTGCACTTGGCTTATTCGAGGAACGGGACACCCTTAAATACTTGCGCATATGAACACTGCCAAGTGGGAGAAATGGGACAAAGCCACTATTATCCCTGTTGCGATCCATACTTACGTGATTGGATGATCGTTGCACACGGCACGCTTTTATGTGCACGCGCTGGAGAAGTAATCATGGTTTCAGTAAGAAAGCCTGGCTAGACAGATTGCTTACAGGCGGCGTCATGATATCGTTTATCTCGGATTGCATTTATGTGGTCTTGTTAAGCTGAAGCTTATGATCGACCCTTAAGTTTGTTAACCAGTCTCGTGATACAGACTCCCGGTCTGGTGGAAGACCATTGATGTACGCATGCGCAGTCCGCGACAGTCGCCCTTCTCGGAATAATGCATTACTGTAGGTTATGTACACCAGAGTTCGCAGGGTATGGACCATTAAGGCAAGCGAAAAAAGTATGGACTAGGCTTTAAAGTTCGCATTAAGTAAATTTCCCCAAAATATGATTACACACGCGCTGCTATATAATATATATTTACTATTTACCATGGGGGAGGGGTATTTTTCTGTTCTATACAAAGGTAACCTCAGTTTCATAAAAATCTGAATGCAGTTAAAAAAAAATACATAGCCGAAGTCTGGTATTCTGTTTGGTTACTTATATGGTTACGATTATGGCAAGGTAAGGAAAGTGTTGTAATAGTTAGGATTATGGTTATGCCCATAGAAATGAATGGAGGGTCCCCACAAAGATAAAGTGAATATTAACACGTTGTGTGTGTGTGTGTGTGTGTGTGTGTGTGTGTGTGTGTTTCGGGAAGTGAGGGTGATGGATAAAGGAATATTAAATGGGTTTTGAACGGTGACATTCATTTAATACTGAATCGTCAAAAAGGGTAATGAATAAAAAGACCAAGAATAATGAATGGAACAAAACATACAAATCACTTGTTACAGCGAAATGATCGTGCATATGATTGGAAAATAAAAGTTACTGATATTTTCACAATGACAAAATTGTACATACCCGATCCGCTGCCAGCACGCCTTCTTTGCTTTGGCTGCAGCCACGACATTTGACTTCGTAATCATTTTAAGTTCTTCGTATTTCTCCATTCATTGTTCCTCTGCCGAAAAATATGTAGCCCTGTTGCGGTCCCTGCATACGCGATTGGCTGATCTTTGCACACGGCACGCTTTTATGTGCACGCGCTCGGGAAGTAATCTTGGTTTCAGTAAGAAAACCTGGCTCGACATAGATTGTTGGTAGTCAACGTCGTGATATCGTTTATTTAGGATTACATTTGTTTGGTTTTGTTAAATCTTAAATTAGGTTCCAACACCGGATTTGTTAAACCGGTTTCGTGAAATGGGTCGCTTGTTGAGTAAGTAATCCCGTTTTACTATCTAAAATCGGTGCTATTTCCGTTCCAGAAACCGAGATCAGAATAGGCGTCGCTCAATTACCCTGGCAACTAATGCTCTGAACAAAACCTATTCGAGAGCAGGGACGTGTATCACGAAACTCGTTTAACAAACTCAGGGTTTCAACTAAGTTTCAGTTTAACAAATCCAAATAATGTATGTGGCGCGGGCGAGCAACACTCTGTTATGACTCAGGCTTTGTTACTTCCTGAGCGTGCGAACTTAAAAACGTGGCGTGTGCGAGAATCAGACAATCACGTAAGTATGGACCGCAACAGGGCTCCATATTTTTCGGTAGAGGAACAGCGCATTATATTGGAAAAATATGAAGAATTTAGAGGGACATTTAAAGCCAAGAGCAACACCGTGGGTGCCGCCAAAGCAAGGAAGGCGTGCTGGCAGCGGATAGCCGACAGCGTAAATGCGTACGTACAGTTTATCTTTATGAACATGTCATGAATTGTTTTGCTTTACAGCCATGTGCATGACTATTTCCCTGTAACAAATGATTTGTGGTTTTATTAATTGATCTTTGTCGTTTTGTTTATAGTCATTTTTATTATTGAAAATTTAATTAACTTATCACCCTTCAGTACCCATTCAATATTCCTTTATCCACCACACGCTCATTCAAACACCCGAATTATTTTAAATGGCCATTTTACCATTTACTGAATGCTTTCACTTTTTATGATTCTCTGTATCTGTGTCAAGAATTTAATGTATACTAGTGTAGACTTATTATTATTATGTAGGTGTTATGACACTGCAAGAAGTTCCTATTTTTGAGGAAACAATTTTATTCCAGTTACAGTGCAAATGGTGTGAAGAGAACTTGGACACAAGTTAAAACAAAATATAAAAATATCGTCCAGACTGGTGAGTATTTTGCATCATCTTATTTTTATGGAGACTTTATTTAATGTAAACTAAGAAGTTGCATTATTTGCAGCCAACAGAAAGCGGGGCTCTGTAAGGCAGAGAGGAGGGGGACCGCTGCAGAATATTCTGGTGGAGGAGCTGACCCTCTCGAATAATGAGGGTAGCCCATTGATAACAGGGTTCCAAGGTAGTAAGTGCTGTGATCCAGCTATTCTGCCCTCCACAGTGCCCATTAGTACTGGGAGTGCTTATTTTCTCTCTCTCTCACTGCTTTGATGCTACTACCTGTGACTGACTACATATCTCATTTGCAGTGGATGGGACTTCCAAATACCTAGACCTGAATGCCACCATGGAGAACCACCCAGAGGTAAGTATGAAAACATTTTACAATCACAGGCCATCACAGGTTACACAGTTCTGATTCCCCCCCCCCCCTTCCAGGCAACAAAGATTGATGAAGAAAGCTTATCCATCTGCTCAGAGATAAAAACAGAGGTAAACAATTTTGCATTCCTTATAGTGAATTTGAATGGGCAGTGTTTTAACTTGTATTTTACCTTTTTTGCAGCAGGAAGTTAATCCAGTGTCATCCCCACATCCTGGGCCCTCCATATCAGCCCCAACATCAAGAATGGTAAAGTAGCTACAAATTTTACTTACATTAATGTATTGGTATAGGGCCATCTTTTGGAACATGTGTGTTTGATATGATTCAGTATGGTGATAAGTACATTGTTTTTATCAGATGGAATCGGAGAGTGTGAAGACCCTTTACAAGAGGACTTTGGAACTGGATATCATATATAAAGAACTTTTAATAAAGAAAGTCAAGCTTGAAATTGAGAGGCTTGAAGATGAAAAACAGGTAGGTATATGGTTAATACACTGAACTTTTCCTCAAAGGATACTTACAAAAATAAAGAATCGACATAATGTTTTTTTTTCCTTCCTCAGCAAAGACAAAATCAATAAAATGCTTTTCTTCACGTGTTGGTTTTATTTAACTGGATAACTATGTGATAATGGAATCTGCCATCTGGGTTAATTATGGGGGCAACCTTGTTGGGGGGACTTCTACCAGTACAGTGCCTCTCCTTCCTTACAGTAGCTATACCGTGGAGCACGACTCATGCTGCCAGAGTCTCTAATGCCTGATCTAGGGCCTCTCCGCCAATAGAGGCACTGAGTCCTTGACTTTAGTTGGCCAAAGGTCATTTAAGTTCTGACCCTAACTTTCCTGTGGGCTGTGCTGAAGGTATCTTGACCTCTTTTCTCAGGCGCAGGGAAGGGGTTCATCAATAACCTAGATAGAGGTAACGTGACGTCAAAACTTGTAACCATACACACAGGGTTACAAAACACATGAATTACCAGTAAGGTGTGTACTTATAAAGGACATTAGTGGATGACAAGTAGTAGAAATGACAATGTCAAAAATATAGTGCTGTATGTCAAATAATTCATTGGTCTATTGTTTTGAATATTATATTACACTAACTCCAGCAAATTTGATTTGACCTATTTATAAAAAGATGCCACAATATATGCACGCTAAGGCTATGAAAGCACGTCTGATTAATAAAATCTGCCCTATACTGATGTGTTTAGGTTGTGAATACAATCTGGTGGAGCAATCACTTGTGGGAAGCCTAAGAGTAAATTGTATGAAGATCTTGGCATATGTGTTTACTAGATGCTGGAGACTGCAGTGAAAGGAGAGGTTAATTGCATCCTTCATTGAGCGATTTGCTCTGTGTATGAACTGTAGTGGGTCAAGGAGGGACTCTATGATGGACTTGAGATAGACCAGCATCAGTTAGAGTGCCAGGTGACACCATACAGGCCTGCTGGGCAGGAGAAGAGGGATGGGGTGGTGCACTGGGTGTTCCAGCACCAGAACTGGATGTGAGGAGGAGTCATTGGTTTCTGTCAGCCATGTGAGGTAAAATGGTGGCCACTGATTGTCAAACCGATAGTAAAACTCGTCAAGCTGGTTGGCCAAGGTTAGTGAGGGGGAAGCTTCACGGCTGTTCAGTTCAAAGTTAGTATGTTTCTACGAAGAGCTCCAGAAGATCTGGTTGTAATCAGAGAAATCTCTCTAGCCATTTCTTGTATGCATCTTTGAAATCCTTGATTGCTTTGCTGAACTGCAGTTTTGCATTTCTGTATTCTACAAATGATCCAACTAAGCAACAGTTCCTGCTTTTTGATACAGGCCCCCTGTTCTCCAACAGCTTTAGTGAAGCGCATTAGTTTCTATGGTAACTGAGTCACACTCATTCTGATCTCGGTTTCTGAAGCAGAAATTGCAGTTCTGAGCTACTTACTTGGAATTATTTAAAAAAAAACCTCTTGCTGTAATATCTCCCAGGTGTTTGAAAAATGTCACGTGACCACAATAAGGCATTTATTGCAAGGTTGGGTCAATTCAGAGATAGGATTGTTAACCAATAGTCATAGGACACTATTATATCTAAAGAACTTATCTTTGCTTGTCTGTGAACTAAAGAGACAACCCATGCAAACATAGGAAGAACATGCGAAATCCATAAACACAGACCCAGTGCAGGAATTGAGCTGAGAAAACTGGAGAGGTAAAGCCACAATGTTACCCCACACAAAACAAGGCACATTAAATTGTGATATTTCCTCATTATATTTATTTATATATCTGTGCAAAAGGTTAACCTTTAAACAGAGTGATGCTGACAGATTGCTGGCGGAAAGGTAAAGTGACCTCTCACTGGACGGGCGTGCACTGAACAGCCCCAAACCTCAGGCACACATAGGCAGATGATAACAGTAGCTGCACAGCTGGAGAGCCAGACTTCCAAAATCACTCTGACGCTTAAAAAAGGCAGTGTGGAACCAGTAAAAAAAAAGGCCAGGTCTCAGATTTAGCACTAGAAAACAAGGACAAGATCAGTACTCTCAAGTATTCCTGACGCAGGCTTTAACATTTTGCCATCTCTTTTAGCCTTGGTTTACAAAAGTAATATGGACAGGTACAAATTACTCTACTAAACAGGCAAATCCTTACTGTCTTCTTGGTACTTTAATACAGACACATAAAAGTTGTACCCCCTGTAAATACAGCAAGAGCAACAGCAATATTATGCTCATTAAGTTACTCAGAGAAGCCCCTGTATAAAACGTGCGTGTCTGTTTGGAGGGGGGGGTATGATTTTTCCATAGCTCTGAATGAAGGCCTCAACTTATAACGAGAGCACTGTCCTTTTCATTGTCATGTTCTGGAATGTAAAACAGCTGCCAGCAAGTTCGTGACTCCGAACAGGACTTCTCTATGCAACATCACCCAATCCCTCTTAGAATGTTTGGAATCACACAGCACCCTTTACTGGTAGTTATGACTGCTGTCGCCTAGACAGCAGAAGAGTCAGTGTAAGAATGAGGTTTTGCTCCCGACGCAGTTACAGGTTGCGTTAACATCAGTTCTGTCATTGTCAAAAACCAAATTGATAAATACAAACACATCACTGTAATATCACAAGAAGCTACAAGTAAAACTAGAGGGTGTAGGAGGTTACTGAGGACCACTAGCATTCCTCTGTACCTTCAGATATGGTGCACTAGAAGCAAGCAGGGTTAAGTTTCTTTGAGCATATAGAGTTTAATGATTATACTATCTGTATCCTGCGTTAAGCCTGGTGATGCATGGGCTGTAAATGGGACTGTGTGAGCCTCTTTAAAAGCTGTGCAACACACAACACAGCCACCTTCTTCACCTGTTTCCTCCCACAGCCAAGTAGATCTACTTCTTAGCCTTTCCCTGGGCTGCCACGGCCTCCATAGCCTTGCGGACGGTCTCCTCATCTCCCAGGAACTGCATTGCCTTGATAGGCTTCAGGTTCTTGTCCAGCTCATAGACGATGGGGATTCCAGTAGGCAGATTGAGGTTCATGATGGCCTTATCTGTCATGTCTACAGACAAAAGGCCAGCCTCCATTATGCATATAATATTATATATATAATAATTGGTTTATTCTGTATTAAGATACTAGACAGAAGTTGTGTCACAAGAACAATACACACCCTCCAGATGTTTCACGATTCCTCTCAGGCTGTTCCCATGGGCTACAATCAGCACCTTTTTGCCCTCCTTGATCTGAGGCACAATCTCCTCATTCCAGAAGGGCAGAGCACGGGCAATGGTGTCTTTGAGGCTCTCGCAGGTGGGTAGCTGGTCCTTGCTCAGGTCACCATAGCGACGGTCCTGCATACACCACACATATACAGAGACAATGGAAGAAGGAAATTTGATTATTTCATCCAATGTGGTAACCATGTCTGAATTGACAACTTACACAGGTGTTTATACAAGAGCCATAATAGTCCAGGAGGGAGTGGGGGTACAATTTCACACATAAATGGACAGTTCTTCTGTTCTTTGATCATAGGTTGTAAGCATGTCCCCACAACCTGGTGTTTACTCTTAGAAAGACTGCATTCTGAATTTTGGCCACAATGTGGCAGCAGTGATCCATTTTTAATTCACTAGCAAAAGGCGACTTGATATTTATGTTCAAACATTCCTCCTTATTTATGTACAGTACAAGTCTGGACACGCCAAGCTGCCTAGAAAGGAGAATGATAGTGTCACATCACATGAACTGGCCACCTGACCTATCTATATTCAATACAAATAATCGAGAAGGAGTTTGACCACAGAGTGAAGGAAAAGCAACCAATGAGTGCTCAAGCATGCATGTAGGACCTCCTTCCGGACAGCAGAAAAAGCATCTCTGGATGGCACCTCATAAAGCTGGCATAGAAGAGACAATATGGTCAACCAGTCCATGGAGAAACTGGGGATAAAGGGCTCGCTCAGATGGTGGAATCACTCTGCCCACCACAGGATTTCAACCGGCATACAAGTTGCAACCCACAGAGTCGCCGCCACTGCCAACATATTGTTGTTTTTTTGTTTAAGTACACAGAGAATAACACAAACAGCGCAGTGAGTGGCTCGGCAGGCTTAGTCCCCGTGATCAGAAGATTGCTGGTGTGAGCCCTGATCTCGGCAGGATGGTCACATGTCCGTGGGCCCTTGAGCAAAGCCTTTCACCCCCAGGGGCTCATTGGCTGACCCTGTACTTTGGCCCCCAACCCCAAACTATGGGGAGAGAAGAATTCCAATATACCTTTCTATGGGTAGGTATGTCCAAACATTATTTTATTCTTACTTTTATTCTTTGATTTGTTCCCCCCTTAGTATTTAACGTCCAAGTGTTTACTGATCAACTGTTGTTGCTCTAGTCGTTTGCGCCAAAGGATTGCGATTTCATTTAATGTGTGTGAAATGGCAATAAAGTGACTTCAACTGCACACCCACAAGGACCGCAAGTGGGATTTGAACCACCAAACTTCAGGGTATGAGGAAACAATGCTACCTAAAGAGTCTCCATGTCAGACATACATCTGCTAGAGAATTGAAAGAGCACAAGATGAAATTCCAAGCCACAAAGATGGTCTGCCTTCAGGCCTGTTATCTTCAGATTCCAGCTGTCGTCATCAGACCAAACTCTTAAATCAAAAGTAACCAATCTTTTGAGCTGCACTTTGATACTTCAAATTATTTATCACAGAATAACCCAGCAATGCATTACCAAACCCACGAATATTGGAAAATGCGGCCAAAGATACAGTATATTGAAGAAACAAGACGCTTCTGTGGTGGCTGCTGGTCAGGAAGGAGGGTCACACTCCTCTGCTTGGGGAATGAAAAGGGGACAAATGCATCCACAACAATGGGATGGGCTCATATCCATACAAACATGTGCAGATCTGTCACTGGTGATGATTCACAGATGCGCACAACCTATACCTATACGAGGTATTTTTTGCAAAAAATAAAATTAAAATTATCATAAAAATACAATATCCACTTTGCTATTTAGTTTCCAAAGTCTGTGTGCAAAAATTCCTGCAAAAATTTAAATGAAATAGTATATATTATAATAATATATATTAAAATAATATTTGAATTTTAATTTTCCACTCATGTATGAGTCAGATGTGAAAAATTAAAAACCCTTTTTGTCTTAATTTTCCAATTTCACAAATCATTTCCTATTTTGCCTTTTCTTTTTCAAGTTCCCTACATGCAAATATATGTTCATCGGTGCAGGGCAGTGGGCGGAGCTACAGATCACTACTGCCCTTCTCAGTGCGTTTGCCTATTCCGTTGTCTTCGTGTTTCTTGGCCATGGTCAACCTTGTCGCCCGAACTAATGGCAAAGTCACACGCGGCTTAAGTTAGCTACTTATCTACAGCTTCCTATTCGTTTAGCTTCTTATTCGTAGCGTCTTATTTCAGGGCTAAGGTTACTTTTAGCTTCCTCATAGGTGAGTGTTTGCCGCTGCACATGCTGTACAGTTTTTAGTTAAGTCATTTTGAAATGCCATTGTAATTGTAATGTATTTGCTTTTTATCATTTTCATTTTATTTTTTTGCAGAAAATACCCCCCATGCATATATCCCATGATGCCAATGATGTTCCATGGCCTCTGGTGGGAGTAACGTGTCTACGAAGCAGGCAGTACCTGGCTGATTGCAGAGTACAACTCGTGCTCGGCATCCATGGGGGGCGGGGGGGTGTCGTACGAACGCCTCCAGACCTTGACCTGTGCTTCGCCATGCCGGGCTGCAGTCTCGGCCTTATTGAGCCCCGTCAGGCCGCCGTAATGTCGCTCATTCAGCCGCCAGGTCCGGTGCACCGGCAGCCACATGTGGTCGATGCCGTCCAACACGAGCCAAAGTGTTCGTATGGCCCTCTGCAGCACCGAGGTATAGCACACATCGAACTCGAAACCGGCATCTATGATGGGGCGAGGAGAATAGCAGCTTGAAATCTAAGTCAGGAAAAACTACTGCTCATCAGTTATAAACCTGTAACTGCAAAAAGCCTGAATTCAGTACACGCCTCTATTTTTATTTTACTGAGCTACTAAATCAGTCTTTCCAAAGCTATTGACATATGCGTTATTCACGCAAGGATCTAACAGCATTCAGCACCATACATTTGTCTTTGTGGAACATTTTTGTGAATATTATTAAGTGGGAAAAAACGCAACACGTTCTGAGCGGCACGTCCACATGTGATGGCGTGACTTGGGCGGTCCGTAACCAAACTATAAACTATAAGTATGAATTAGCATAAGCAGGCTTTGATTTGTCCAAACTGGGAGGAACGTCGCCCCCAACAAGATATGATTGGAGGCGGGAACTTGTCAAATAGCTCTCCTTAAATCAATTCATGTTATAAAAATGGCTTGGTAAAATAACGTTATTGCAAATAATTCTGTTTAATTATACAATGCCAACTAACAGGCTACAAACAAAAGTGAAGCAAAAACTTTTAGGAAAAAATTAACTTTCATATATTAGACAGATGGCTAATAATACATCATAAAGTTATATGATCAATCTAATTCTGCGCATGAAAGGATTTCGCCGTGATGGATCTAGCTGATGTACAGTAACTGACAAGCTCCAATCGCAGCTTTTCATCACTCACAACGACAGCGCGCAGCCCAGAAGGCGAGAACCATTCATTTCACGACTGGCAATAAGTTTAATAACACCAAAACAAACAACGCTGCTATGTGAAGTACAGCACCTTTGAGAGCCTGGCCGCCTCGTTTCGCCTCCTGGACCCCAATTTCGCTCAAATCTGCGTCGAACCAACCGCAGAACCTGTTCTCCTGATTCCAACAGCTCTCTCCGTGACGAATCAGCACCAATCTGTACGCGGCCATTCTTTTACTTTTAAATAGAAATCGCTTTTGTTAAATACCGTCTTAGCTGCCGTAGCTACTAAAACTTACTACCAGTTTGGATTCTAGTGTAGACTGAGTTCACCCACTGAATACGCAGAATTCATTATACAGTGAATCACCAGTAAGTGCACGTCATATATGAACCTCCGTTACCGTAAATATTAGTATTGGGGGCAATTTCTTATTCTGCAGCAAAATATGTTTAGGAATAATTGGGGATATTTCTTTTTACAAAGGGGCTGTGGAAATGGTTTGGCTTAAGGGGAGAGTCATTTCCATAAGTAACGCGACTAAATATTACTAATTTATGGGTCAAGGTTAAAATGGACCTTAAACTTTCCTAATCATATTTGGAATATATTAATAGGTCACACAACAGGCCTTGCTGAAACTCCAGTTAACGTCTTGACAGGTACAACCCCTGGCAAAAAATATGGAATCATTACTCTTGGAGGAAATACAATCAGTTGTTTTCCTATGTAGTCCAAAAAAACAAGTCACAGATATGATGCAAATCCATTTTACCTAACAGTTGAACATTCTTGCTTTGTAAAACATACCTCAAAAAAACAAAATGGCATTGTTTCAATTAATGGCACAACTTTTTTTTCAGATCAAGTAGAGTAATAAAATATGTAATCACTCGATGTTAAGGAATTAGGGTTTCTTCAGGCAGGTGTCTTTATATATTTCATTGGGATGGCACCAAACAAACATTCCACTATCATCTCCTTGGCCAATGCAGATTCGGGATTTATCACTGAATACCACTTTCATCTAATCATCCACAGTCCATGACTGCTTCTCTTTAGCCCACTGTAACCTTGTTTTCTTCTCTTTAGGTGTTAATGATGGTTTATGTTTGGCTTTCCTGTACCTAAATCCCATTTTCCTCAGCCAACTTCTTACAGTTCGGTCACAAACATTGTTTCTGCCCATTTGTCTTTAATTTGTTTTGTTGTATATTTTCTATTTTCAAGGCATATTGCTTTGAGTTTTCTGTCCTAACGTTTGGATGCCTTTCTTGGTCCACCTGTATATTTCCCTTTTACAACCTTCCCATTTTGTTTGTATTGCTCCAAATTTTTGACACAGCTGACTGGGAACAACCAACATCTTTTGCCGCACTCCGTGTTGATTCACCTTCTTGAAGGGGTTCTATAATCCTTTCCATTGTTTCAACTGACAGCTCTCTTGTTGAGGCCATGTTTCCTGTCAATCAGTCAGGTGCAACAGCTCGTTAAGGTCTGCAAGCACTCTCTTTTA
>JAABNY020000063.1:11979240-11999444 GCA_015164015.2 Brevimyrus niger | reverse complement strand
TATGTTTTACAAAGGCAGAATGTTCAGCTATTAGGTAAAATGGTTTTGTGTCATATCTGTGATTTCTTTTTTGGTTTTTGGACTACATAGGAAAACAACTGACTGAACATCCTCGAAGAGTAGTGATTCTAAATTTTTGCCAGGGGTTGTATAACCCTGGTACGTGCTATTACATTTTCTAACTCTGAACATGAACGCATCAGCAACTCCTCCAGAAGCCTTCTGAATCAGCATTCTTGGTGAGATGCTGTAGTGATGTCAAAGGCGAGGAGTACACTGCAGCAGTCCAGGGACCCACGGTGCTGACCAGGTGCAGTCAGGCTGCCTGTCTGCAGGGTGATGTCACGGTGATGCAGGCAGACACTTCGAAAGGCCCGGTAATGATGTTAATCAGATAGATTATATATATATATATATATATATATATCTATATATATAGCAATATACTATATGTCTACTCAAATGTATATGTAGTATTGTATAGTTTCTCTATGATACGTCGATATTTGCAGACATACACGTCAAAATATTATTGCAATGAGCTTTATTTACACTATCTTGTCGCTAACAAGCTAATAAAAGCTGATTCTGATTCTAACGCGTAAAAATGATAACCGCTTTATACATCTAGCCAAAGACGAAGTAATAACATAGAATTATCATTTTATATACAAGTCTTAAAAGTCGAAAAAATACCATTTAGGATACAAGAAAGCATTCACTTTAAAGGAAAAACGACTGTGCATGTTGAAGATTAAGGACATGAATTTGACTTCGATTCATAGTGGCGGAGTTGAGGAGGCAGCAGCCAATAACAGCAGGCTCTGGGCTTACGTCATCGGCAGTGGCGAGTTGAATCTTCGGTAGTAGGAGGGTTTTGGTCCGGAAGCTGACAGTCAGCTGCTCTATTTGCTGAGACTCGTTGCAAGTTAGGTCACTGATTAGAGTTAGGTTGTTATTCCCCATACAGGAAGTCCGAGTTTCACCCCGTCATAGCTTTGTTTATTATGGACGAAACCAGTCCGCTCGTTTCTCCACTCAGGGATGCTACAGATTTCAGCTACTGTCCCACGGAGCCTAGCAGTCCCCGAAGCGTGTTTGGTGGGGCGCCGGGCTCGGTGGTACGTGTACCGGCTGGAAGCCCTGGACGCAACCGTGAACGACAGCCGCTGCTGGAGCGGGACAGGGGAGGCTCTCCGCGGGATGCGCACAGGAATGACTTCCCAGAGGATCCAGAGTTTAGGGACATAATCCGGAGAGCGGAGCGAGCCATCGAGGAGGGAGTATTTCCAGAAAGGATCTATCAGGGATCCAGCGGCAGCTATTTCGTTAAAGATTCACATGGGGTATGTAACAGCGCAACAACTAACTTTAACCATGATGCTTTCATTTTGTGTCATTTTACGTATTCAAATGATTGCGTTGATTGCATGGCATAGAGTAGGTTCGGGCGGGTCTGGCGCAGCCGAGGCCTGAACGCTATGGCGCTTAGAGCCGACGATGCTGGGGCAAGTATTACAGGAGTTACAAAACACCCCTGTGTAAAGCGTTTCCTTAAGTGTCTTCGTGAATGTGCCTAGGATTGTATTGTCACCGATATATACCCGTTATTTTGAGCCCAGGACGACTTGGGGTCACTGCTACCGCATCCTTAGACTGGTGTCTGGGTCTGCAGTGTAGGATCGGGTCACATGTTGCTGGTGGTGTTTACATCTGTGTCTTGCTTTCGAATTGTCATAAGTACAGAAAAACTTAACCATGCAAACAAATGCAACGGTATGTTGTGACTTCCTCCTCCTTTTCATAAATTTTATAAGCCGAACAAAATCGCGTTTTATTTGCCGCAGTATTTGAATATTAGTCTACTCAAATAATCCATTGTTTGTCTGCATGGTAATGAGCGCCCTAATGGGATTAGATGAGAGTGCAGCACGTTGTACATTACTGAGACTAAGCCCTTCATTAATTCTCTGGAGGGCCCCAGTGCCTTCAAGATCTGGCCAGAAGAGGGGAATGAATACAGCAGTGCAAGCGCTACACACTTTTCAGTGACTTGTGTGTTTTCTGTTGTGTTTTGTTCGTGTGTGTTTGTGTGTTGGGAGGGGGGGGGGGGGTTGCAGAAGGATAGCCAGGCAGCCTAATTTTAACAAAGTATGGTATCTAGCGTCTACTATGTCACTTTGGGAGCAGAGCCTATTTGGTGTAAGGACAGCCATTTCCTACAATGCTGACCTGTCTGTGTGACCTAACAGAGACTCCCTCTCTGGAAGGGCCACACAGTGAGAAGTGGACAGCTACTTCCTTCAGAGTCTTCATGTATAGTCAGATAGGCCATATAATGATGCAAACATAATCATATTATATACAAAAAATGCTAAGTTAATTTAGGGTTAGGATGGATTAGAGAGCAGATCCTAGGCAGTCATGTGAGGAAGGGTTAGGCAATCTTAATTCTGCAATGAGTTTCCAGCCATTGCTGTTTCTCCCTTGGCCCATGAGGCTGTATCGGGGTTAGATGATTTCTGGTTTCCAGCTAGTTTTTGATATCTTTTGAACATAATTAACGATTTGCTTTCAAAGTATTCACTTTCTAAAAGGTCCTGGCTGCAAAATGTTGACGTCTCTTCACGCGGCCGGTCCCTGGTTTTTCAGCCCTGCCTGTTGCTCTCTGGCTCACCGTCCACCTGTCATTGCAGAAAATAATCGGTGTGTTCAAGCCCAAGAACGAGGAGCCGTATGGACAGCTGAACCCCAAGTGGACCAAGTGGCTGCAGAAGCTTTGCTGCCCCTGTTGTTTTGGGAGAGACTGTCTGGTGCTGAACCAGGGCTACCTGTCTGAGGCTGGGGCCAGCCTGGTGGACCAGAAGCTTGAGCTCAACATTGTGCCCAAGACCAAGGTACAGCATGTATGGAAGTTTGCCTGTGAGAATGATGCAGGTGACCACGCCAACCACCAGTCCCTGTGACCTTTGTACCCTGCAGGTGGTCTACCTGGCAAGCGAGACCTTCAACTACAGTGCCATCGACAGAGTCAAGTCCCGGGGTAAGAAACTGGCCCTGGAGAAGGTGCCAAAGGTTGGCCAGCGATTCCACCGGATAGGTCTCCCACCCAAGGTAAGCACCTGGGCCTAGCTCGACCCAAATGTAAGACAATCTCTGTGACTTCCATACAGGCTTACACTTGCACAGCGCTTATGACTGGTGTGTGTTGTCCTGGTGCCATCTGCAGGTAGGGTCCTTTCAGTTGTTTGTAGAAGGTTACAAAGACGCCGATTTCTGGCTACGGCGATTCGAGGCAGAACCTCTCCCAGAGAACACTAATCGACAGCTCCAGCTGCAGTTTGAGAGGCTGGTGGTTTTAGATTACATCATCAGAAACACAGGTAAGGGGGCAGTATGTCCTTGAGTGCCGGGGCATGGGGATGAGGGGAGGGTCAATCTGTGCATAGATCACATATGAGGTGAAACATGTCTTCATGTTAAACTGTTAAACGCCACACCTCTGTGTTCCTGACAGATCGAGGGAATGACAACTGGCTGTTAAAATATGACTGTCCCATGGACACTGGCGGAGCTAGAGTAAGTTATTGGGCGGAGGGGGGTGGGAATCTACCCTGTAATGATGAAGCAAACTCCTATGACTCCTGTCTTATGGTCTTATGACTCCTGTCGTGGAGAGTCAGACTGGAAAGTGCATGTGTGACTTGATGTTGAAACAAATCTTCCTTAGGCTACAGTGTAATGGGTTTTTCATGGGTTGCGAAGTATCTGTGTTGGCAGAAGACCTGGGAACCTCCCTTTCTCTTTCGGCCCCTGCCATGGATCCTTCCTCTTTCTCCCTGGCTAGGATACTGACTGGGTTCTCGTGAAGGAGCCTGTCATTAAGCTAGCCGCTATAGACAACGGTCTGGCCTTCCCTCTCAAGCATCCCGACTCGTGGAGAGCCTGTAAGTACAGTTCTGAACCATCTGGATTAAGTGCTGTCGCTCCTGCGAGCAGCTCTTTGTTTTCAACCACATCAGCTGCCTTATTGCCTACACTAGGGATGGAATTTTAAATTCTGCACCTGCAATATTTTGTCCCAGTCCCTCCTGCTCCTGCAGAACTTTTGTCATATTTTGTCCTGCTCCCGCCCACAACGGAAATGTACGTTTCGATGACTGTGCTTATTTCCAGATTAAGATGTGACAAACCTGTAGCCACAGCAAACAGGCTATATTCAATGTTTAACAGTAAAAACAGGCTGTTTTATATAAAAGTAGGTTAGTCATACATATAGGCATATGTTTACAATAACAGGTCATAGACATGCACAAACAATATCCATGCATTTTTGTGTTTCATTTTATTCTATACAGATGTTCCTCTACTTACGAACTTTCAGACATACAAACAAAAAGGACTGTAAGTCCAAATTGTGTTCATTGGGCTCCTGTTTCCTGTCCGCAACATCAATTTTTTTTGTCTGCACGCCAATCCCGCCTAGTACGACTTCTGTCCGCTACTCCCGCCGCGCAGCAGCGTAGCGTGCATACTCCCAGCATCCTACTTCTTTGTACTTATGGATGCACTTAAAGTGATGTTGAATAACGACTTATGAACATTTCATGTTACAAGCGGCCATTTGCAACGTAACTCATTTGTAAGTAGAGGAGTGTCTGTAATTGTAGTATTATTATTATTATTTTAAGATTCTCTTAAATCTTTTAAAAGATTTTCCTGCTGGCTCTGCTACCATTAGCCCGGTGCTCAGGAGTGTAATGAGGGACTTTCAAAATGCTAACATTCTTCAGAAAGTTCTGGAATAGGCTGGCTGTGTACAACCAAATTAGGCATAGAAGCCTATTTAAAAAAATTTTTTATTCAGAGAGATTTTTGAAATAACTCTTTATTCACTCATGAACATGAATTACTGTTTGATAAAATAACAAGCATAGTGTATTTGAGCAATATTTATTTTTGTGGTCTACCACGAGACATTTCTATTCTCAGGCTCCTGCAGACATATCGGTCACTTCCTGCCCGCTCACGCATTCAGAAATGAAAAGTTGTCACGTGCCGCACTGTATTGCTGCACGTCCCAAGGGGATGCAGACCTCTAGTCTGCACTATGCCTGATCGTGCTGCATACACCCCTTTGAAAGGCAGCGAAGGCTTCAAAACATGTACAGTTTGATATTGGTGCTGGCATTTAGAGGAAGAACACCTTCTCTGCCAACAGATCCATTTTACTGGGCCTGGTTGGCACAAGCAAAGGTACCCTTTTCACAAGAAATCAAGGAGCTCGTCTTACCCAAGCTGTCTGATCCTAATTTTATTAAGGACCTAGAGGAAGACTTGTATGAGCTGTTCAAGGTGAGCAGTGTTTTTTTTATGTCATTTACAGATGTAGGTAGTTTACGGTCCTGTTTTGCACTCCTTGAACTTTATTGACTTTGCACGCTCTCTCATACTCTCTTACTCTCTCTCCCTCGCTTCACAGAAGGACCCAGGCTTCGACCGGGGACAGTTCCACAAGCAGGCTGCGGTTATGCGAGGACAGGTGAGGCACCAGCTGTGCTCGCCAATGGGCTTCTGTGTTGTGGGTTGTGAGCTTGAAACTCGCTTCATGCTGTCCTCTGTTCCAGATCCTCAACCTAAGTCAGGCACTCAAGGATGGCAAGACCCCCCTGCAGCTGGTGCAGATGCCGCCGGTCATTGTGGAGACGGCACGGGCGCCGCAGCGAGCCAACAGCGAGTCCTACACGCAGAGCTTCCAGAGCCGCCGGCCCTTTTTCACCTGGTGGTAGAGCAGCGAAGGCCGGGGCAGGGGTGTGGGCAAGCCCCTCCATCTTAGCATTCTGGGAGGGAAAAGAGTGAGGCATTTAACAGGGAAGCCTCCCTTCTCCCTCGGCTGGCATCCTGACGGACAGCGTGTCAGACCGATTGACCTTCTTACGCTCTTTCCTGTGCCTTCTGCTGTCTATTAGTGGGGGGGGGGAAATGTCCTCCTCTGAGGTTTATGTTTTCACTCCAGCTCCCTCTCGCCGCAAACGCATCACGCCCTGCCCTGCGTTGTACACGACATGTTTACATTCCCAACCTCCTGGGCTGCTAAGCCGCACGTCTAGCATCAGGCTTTTTCCAGAAGGAAATGGGGAGGGTTTTGGAAAGGAGGGGGGGGGGGGGGATCAGGGATGGCGAACCTTATGGAGGAGAGCCCAGCGGAGCCTCCAGATGCCAAACACCTTGATGTCCACTGCTAGGTTCCTACCTTCAGTGCCAGTGGAGCCTTCAGCTTGTCCCATCCAGCCTTTTAATAGATTGGTGACAGACATGGCTGTGAGGTCCTGACAGGAGCCGATCGACAGTTTTTAGGCTGCTTTTTAACAGCATACAAGGTACTATGTAATGTCAGTGAACTACACAACTGCAGATCCTAGATTTATTGGTTACTATTGATTTAGCAGATACAACAACTGATAGTGGTTTTAAAAAAAAAAAAGTTCTAGCTTTATTTTAGATTATTACGGGGGTTTATCTTTAAGTCATTGGCTGATTCTGTACAACCACATCGCTGCTCTCCGGATGCTAGCTGGGTAGCAGTTTGGGCTACGAATCACAGCCCGCTTTCTCCGAAGGATTAAACCGCGAAGAGCAACACTGCAAGGCTTCAATCAGAAACGCCTTCAGGTGTCGTCGGTGTCAGTTAGCCGTTCATGTTTCCTTTTATACTCAGTTTCCGAAACATTTGCCTTCATGAATCGTCACTGCGCTTGTAGCTAACAGGGCACGTGGGACCAGAGGCCCGGAACCACGAGCACCCCGTCGCCGTCAGCTGCCCTGCGCCTGGTTCTGCTGGGGGGGGGTCTCTACTGTCACTAACAGCCTGCATGCCTGCCTTCTGCTTCCCGTGTGAGATGCGGTGCCACGTGCTGGGACCTACGCCTGGTCCCCGGGCTTAATGAGGATGGCTGCCACCGTCATGTCACCGGCCTTGTGCTGTTCGGGGCCGATGTGCTTGAGGGGCTTTGCTTGGACGGGACGGGTGGTGGTGTTCCTGCAGTGAATTTCCTTTCCCGGATCTGCTTCTCATGGATTGTGAGCAAAGGACAGAGCATGTGCATGTACCCAGTGATGTAAGGCAGCACTGGGGATTGTGGGTTTCCAGCAAACGTACAATACTGGGCTGAAAATGCGCTTCTGTTAGCATAATAGTTTGGGGGGGGGGGGGATCTCCCTTATCTCAAGATGAAAGTGCAGTTTGGACAAATGGAGAGCATTTTGTACCCATATTTACTGCTGTAGCTACCAAAACTGACCTACATGTATTCTGACAATGCACTGTATAATTTAATGTAATATATTAAATGAAAAATATGTTTAAAGTACAGAATACACCGAGGAGGACCTTTCTGACTCTAGTGTCTTATCTTAATGGGGGAGGTTTAAATGGAAATTTCTTCAGTTTTCCACCTTTGAGCTGGAGCTCTGCTTTAACTGCTTATGTGTAATTTCTTAACAAATCATAGCTCATTCGAGTTTAACAAAGGGAAGCTGTAGGCCAAGGTTCCAGTAGGTTACGGTCATATTCCAAAGATAAGCAGGGACAGGCCTGGGCTGCCTTTCTGGCATAGCAGGCATAGGTTTGTGGTCTGGCAAAATGTATTATTATTACTTAGCACATTTCATCATGGGGGATCACCCCTCCCCACTTTATAAGCAAAATTCATCCAGGAAAGATGCGTAATTTCAGTTTAACCCAGGGGGTATTTCCACTGTATAGTGGAACCTTGGAACTCTAACGCCTCATCACTCGACCTTCTTGGGCGTTGAACAAGTATATTGATTTTTTTTTTTTTACTTGTACCTCGACAAATCTTGGAACTTGACTGTTTCTGTTTTAGCTTGAATAGGTCGAAACACGTCTTATTACAGTAGGTAGCTAGGTAGAAAGGCAATTGTTTGGGGGTCTGGAACGGGTTAAATTCAGTTATGTTATTTTATATGGGGAAATGCAACATGGACCTCGACCAAATCACAACTCGACAGCCTTCTGGAACAAATTAAATTCGTGTTCCAAGGTACCACTGCAGTTAATTTTTTCAGCCACTAGAGGGAGATGTGTGATTTCGAGCGTATATAAATGTGTGCCCATTGCTAAAAGCAACATTGTAAAACCCCAACAGATGGCTTTTTGAGAAATAAGGCTACAAGCCCAGCTGAGAATATCATCCCATCATACCATGGAAGTACACACTGTAAACTTCTGAGTTTGTTTTAGTACGATGATTTGTTCTGTGATGCATTAGTCATTTGACTCACAATCCAAGCCTCAATGAAGATACTGAAAATATTTTACAACTCAAGCAAAAAATATTAAATGATACAGAACACTCACATAACATAATTACACATTTATAACAGAATTTGAATGTAGTCAAAAACACCCAACTTCTTGTGGGCGTCAAAAACTGGGGCAGCATCAAATGTCATGCCTTGTACACATGTAATTACAAAATGTACATATAAAGTTGTGTTTCCAAGAAAAACCTAGCCTTCTCCAGCCCCGTGTCCTTCATCTGGGCTTCCAGCTGATTAAGACTTACATGTGACCCACCCATGACAGGAGTTAAGGATACAACCAATCTAGCTAACTGTGCCCACGGGAGATCACAGCCTAGAGCAGGGCCGGTGTGTATGCAGGTTTTTGGGATAACCTGTTGGTCAGCTCTCCAAACCCAGGTGTGAGGACTCCTCAGCCAATCAGTCTTTTAATTAGTAATCTAATTAGGGAGTTGCAGCGAATACCTGCATACACACCGGCCCTTTGCGGATAAGATTCGCCACCCCTGGCCTACAGGAAGTCTCTAATAGCTCCTTACATGTCTAATCTTAGTGCTATAACATAGCAAAACAGCTCTCCTCCACAATACCCCAAAATTTCTACTGTACTGAAGAGAGAAAAAAACAGTATCAGTCATACTATAGTCTCTCAGTTTGAGAACATATCTGCAGGACATTCTGGGTCAGCTAACTCCAGGTAGCCAATCAGGGTAGGATAAACTGAAGGTAACAGTCTTGGTTTCTGCTGCTGCCCTAATTGGTGGTTCCAGTTTGGTGCCAAAAGTGAAGCCTCCAGCAGCTCTGACCCTGAGTCTCCTTCAGTCTCTGATGTGCCCTCATCATTGGTAGCACCCCCACAGCTGGCTGCCTGCCCCATCTCCTCATCCTCCTCTTCGTCTGACCTGCTTGCTGACCCCTCATCAATCCTGCAGATGCAGACCATTAGATGATATTACAACAACATTCTGAAGCTTCTTAGATGTTACTAGATGAAATTAAAAGCAACAAACGACCAATCTGATACAAGTGTTAAGCCCTGTCCTAGGGTTGGTATCCCTGTGGCATGACTAGTGCTCCTCTTACCTGAGGTGACCAAATGCATGAAGCCACCTGGACACGGTACAGTGTGGCTCCTCCATCTTCAGCGTCCTCTTGCAGCTGAGTACCCGGAGCCCCCAGAGAGCACTGGCCAGCTCTGGCCGGCCGCAGAGGCTCCACACAAGCCGAGCACGCCTCTCCGCATCCCGGTCGCCCGATGTGTGGAACAGCCGCTGGAGCTGCTGTAGGTCAACCCCTCGGAAGATGTTCCCCGATCCGGCCTTGCGGTAGCACTGCCGATGGGCTGCAGGCCAAGACTGAGAGGGGCCAGTGATGGCACCTGGCTTTACAGAGACCTTCATCTTACACTCTGACTTCTGCTCTGTTACTGAGATATTTTCACCCACCACAAAGGGACTCAGCTTCTGGCCCTGCAATTAAACAACAGATCAACAACTCATGATGAAAGACTCATCCTTGCTAACCCGGCGGGGGCACAGCAATATCTCAAACGGAGCCAGGACGGCCCAGCTCCTTTCCTTCAAATTGTCGTGCAGTTTATGAGTCATCTTCCGCCCAAATGCGAGGGAGAGGGACTCATTTTTGAGCTTGATACAAGGTAATAAGAAAGTACCCAGAATATCACGTCTAGAACAGTATAAATTAAATTCTCAGAAAACGGTAATGTTAAAATAGATTCTTAGAAATGACCGGCCTGTCTATCTAGCATTAACGTGCGTTTTCACATTTCATGGACATTTTGTTATGTTTTGTCAAGCGTAGAGATTGTAATAGTCATCAAAACCATCAACATAATGCAGATACACTCGCTTAATGCTGCACAGCAAAGCGAGACAAGACAGAGCAGCATTGTGCCCATTCCATATTCAAATAGTAATTTTAACACACACATGTTGGACATCGCTGAAACATGAAACACACACTGACTTAAGTATTTTCTCACCTTTAGCTGCCAACAAAATGCGCTTAAATGTTCTCTGCAGAGTATTGTATATCCTTACACAGCCACTTCGCTACAGTCCGCTCCGAACAACTTGTAGAAACTGCACGGAGTTTCATATTTTTGGTTCAACTGTTGCTATGTAACCAATAATAGATAGGCACTGCCATAATCCCCGCCTACAATCGTAGATTGATGTTTGTCTGACTTATCAGAATTACCGGGAGGCGTCGCTTCAGAAATGGGACAGCTTGGCCACGTAGTTTATAAACATGCGGTCCGTTGACGTCAATGGTCGGAGCCCGAGGACTGGTTTCGCTAATTAATCATGCTTGGTATTCCGAACCCGCCAGCGTGATGCACAGTAATAAGAATGCGTGCATGCTATGGGATTATGCTTTTCTTTTTTCTTTTTCAGTTCCTGCCGTCCTGACGTGGGTTTTATTAACTGAGTTGCCTGAGGTGTGCCATAGCTAGCCTATATCGGTCTTGATATTTTGATTAAAATGATTCACATGTAGTAAAGTACACACTTATTGTCTCATGGTAAATAGCACAAACAAGTTTTGGGATAAATGTACAGGTAGTGTTTTATGTAGGAGAAAAGTAGGAAATATATAAATGTAGTATGTGTTCTCAGTACGTCCTAATTTATTTTTGTGTCTATTAGATTTGTCTTGAGATTTTGCTTGTTTATTTTTTAAATTTGTCAGAAAATGTAGATTCCAAATTGGCATGTTTAAATGCGAGTTGCACTTATTATCACACCCAACCCACAGGAATTAGGTATTACGTAGTTGTAGGGCACATGCACAGAGAACCATAGCATTCACTGTGCATTTAACCTGACATAAATATGCCTTCATCTTGCGAGGGCGTCACGGTTTGTTAGTAATGCCATCAAATATGAGATGCACGTCAATCAGTCAAACCGAGTTTCCTGTCACTCCTGTGAGCCTTCGCGTGGGGTCTCTGCTGGGTTTTGTAATACGCTTTTTTTATTTTGTATGGTCTGTTTTTTTCTAATCATCGGCTTTGAAGTGTTGCATGTTGGGCCAGAGTTTGCAAATAGCGTGGTATTGCAGAAACACGTGCACTTTGCCTAAAGTGTACTGTCACATGAAGGGGGTAAACATCTCTGGGAATCCATTGCTGTTTGTGTTTCTACAGTACAGAATCGATTTAATAATCTGGTTGCTTTTTACACAGTTGTTTAATATAGTTTATTATAACAAAAATACACAAGTGGACAAAATTGTGAAAAAACCTTACATTTGTTTGGCATTGTGCTTTCAAAATTTCTATAGGAAACTGGAGCAGCAGTTGAAGTTCTGCAATCTTAAAAGATTGGATGTGTTTCTGAAGTTTTTGGCAGCTAGTGTACTGAGTTGTTGATCTGTGTAAATTTCTTAAAAATTAGTAAATGTGCAAAGTAAAATAAAGACATCGGTCTTGTTCTTTCCTTGCACTTACATTCTTTCAATTGTGGAAATTGTGTTTTTTGCTACCTTTATAAAGAATCCCTGTCATTAGAAGTCTGTGTTTATTTGTTGAATTGTTGGAGTCGTTGACCTGGGATTCATGTTTAAACTGTAGAGAGGGGAGCGACGGCAGAGGACAAACTGCTATTGGGGCCGATTCCAGCTGACGGTCTCTCACGAATGCAGACACACAGAGCAGAGGATGGAAGAGGAGGAGGAGGAAAAGGCTTCGGGTTTCAGACCGCCCCCCCCCCCAGCTTCCCTCCTCCCTGTGCGAGAAGTGAACGAGAGGGAAGGGTCTTTCTAAAAGCTGCAGCCGGGGAAACGGGAAGAGACGAAAAAGAGAGAAGTCGCCCCGGAGCCTTCATTTCTTTCGGCCGTTGCTGTTTGGAGACCAGCCTAGTGCCCCATGGGAAGAGGAGAATCTAGTGAGCACAAAGGCATGCCCCCCCAGCCACCGCAGGTCAGGAAGAGATATTCGGAGTTCTTCAGGAGCTTCTATGGGGTTCTGAGAGTGCTGCAGATCCTACTGGGCGCCGCACTGTGGGCCACCGTCGCCGCCAACAAGTACGAAGGCGCCATCCACTTTGTGCTCTTTGTGGCTGTGCTCTTCTGGCTCCTGACGCTCGCGCTGTTTTTCCTCACGCTGCTGGGCAAGCAAGACCTGGTGCCCCTAGTGGGAGGGGACCGCTGGCTGGTGACCAACGCGCTGCACGATCTGGTGGCCACGCTGCTCTACCTCGCCGCCATCGGAATCATGATCTCCAAGACGCAGGAGAAGGCTTTCTGCACGCTGGAACACTACCAGCACTCCTGTCCTTATTGGGTGTACCTCACTGCCTCCGTCTTCTGCTGCCTGTGTGCTGCCGCTTATCTGCTGTCAGCCATCTATGGCTGGTGCAGGAAGTGCCGGGGCGAGCAGACTGTGGTCTGAACTCCTAAATCAAGCACACAGGATGGGGGGAGGGGTGCCGCTGGCCTACCCTGAAAACCTGACACGAATGAAGGAACGGAAAGAAGACATTGTGTGTAGCCTTTTACCGCTGGCCTCTGGAGACAGGGGAGAGCAGATCTTTGCAGGGCAGACTCTACAGGTTAGTTGGCACTTACTTCTGTAATATTTAAAGTCATGTAAATTAATAGCACATACATTTCATACAAGTTTTATTTTATGTCTATGGAAAATTTTCTTTTTTTTTCTTTTTGGTAACTCGAATTATACGATACTTTTAGAATTGTTAAAAAGTAATAACTATTAATCCTGAAACGATGGCCATGTAAGAACAAAGTGAATTTGTCTGCCTTGTCAGCTGACCATCCTCATCTTGTGTTGGTTTTCTAACTCAAGGTGAGCTCATGGCCCTAGAGGGTGATGTCATCATTTTGTAAATGTTTGTCTGACTGTGTTTATGAGGAGAAATAGCACGCTTGTAACCCTAATCATGAAAAAACACTATGCTTTGTTGGATGTGTCAGTAGTTATTTTGTATTTAAGAGTGTTTGCTAATGTAAATGTAGGACAAGTACTACAATAAAATACATTACTGAACTTATGCTGCCTTCTGACTTTTTGCTGTAGTATTTTTCCATCAGCAGAATTGGTAAATGCAGAGCGTGTCTGGACAATGTCTTGGGCAGAAACACGTGGAGAACATGGTCCTTAATTTATCCCCCTCACATTTGGCACTGTCAGGCTGCATACTGGCCCCACATCCTCTAGAGGGCGTCTTCTCACTGCTTTAGACCAAGGGTCAAAGCAAAGTGTTCTGTTGGAACATGACATGTGTGAATACTGCATCCTCTCAATACAGAATCTTAGGAGGAATATGCTTCTCTTCTCTGCGTATGAAGCATGGCAAAGCGACCTGGCTCCCCAGCTGTGGACACCATCTTGTCCCATTACAGACACCTCAATACACCCAAGAACAGCTTCTGGATTCCCTGCAGACCTCTGTGGCACCTTAAACCTGTCATTTCAACAAACCAGTTTGACCTAGAACTCGATCTGAAAATTAGAAGTCGAACAGTGACCACTGACCTAATATAAATTGTACACGCCAGAAAATTAGTCATACTACAATGCAATACTTACATGAATGCCTTTTTCACAGAAAGGACGATTAACCAAATAAAGCAGCACAACATTACAGTAACTAACAATAAATAAACCACTAACTTACATGTACTATTAGAGCATTTATGTAATTTATTTAATCTTAATTTTACCAGGTAAATTAACTGAAAACCAGTTCTCATTGCTTTACGTGATATTCGGGAGAAATAGCAGATTACGCATTGGAACTGCCAGGGATACAAACGTCATGCGTGTAACTAAACTCTTCAGCCAATAAGGGCAAAGGTGTGCAAGAGGGTTTAGCTGCAGACGCCTGTAGAGTGGAGCTCCACCAGAAATACGTCACCTCCACAGGAAACACGTGATCTTTAAGGACATACTCCAGTTAGGGTTAGGGTTAAGGTTAAGGATAGTTAAGTTAGTATTTATTCACTGTAACACAGAGTTGAGTCACGTGTTTCCTGTGGAGGTGACGTATTTCCGGTGGAGCTCCACTCTACAGGAGTCTGCAGCTGGACCCTTCTCAAGGTGTGTCATCACGGAGGCGGTTCCAGTTTGTGCAGCCGGGTGAGAGGTCGCAATGCATCTAACCATAATGCATTGCGTCAGGATCAGAATGCGTTGCTTAAAGCCAGCGCTGTAAGCAAGTCGAACGCACCCAATGATGACCGGACTGGGGAAACAAACTGAAACACAGACTTAATACAAAGGACTTAATGACAACAAACAAAAACAGCTGATCACATGGGGATCCCACACGGGATAACGCGGGGGGCGTGGCACACGGAAGGCACGGACGATCGAGGCAGGAAAGGGGTAATGTACTGGGATAAGATATTTGTCGTTTTGGAAGCTATTAAAAAAAATGCTCTTCTTGTTTTATCCTGTTCATTCCATGTTTAAATTCGATCAGAACATGTTTTTAGGATTCGATCCGGAGTCCCGAACGGATTAAGTTTATGAACCGAGGTACCACTGTATCCACCTGCAATGTTAAGATCATTTTCGTAACCCCTGAAAAAACAGGAATGTCATTTCACAGACTGCACCCTATATGGCCTTGTGTTTAATGTAGTCCCAGTTTACAGAATAGTGATCATAAGATGTCCCCTGGCTCCCAAAGAGACCCGCAGTCAGGTAGTGCCAGTGTCCCTTCTCTTGCCGTTGGCTGTCACTACGCGGCAACATGATCCTGCCCATTTCTCACTGGATACTTCTGGCTCTTGATGTCCAATGCCTTCTGTCAGTTCATGGGAGTTTTACTTGCACAGAAATATTCTGAGGACAGAAGGAAAAATGATTGTTCCAAATAGATTGTAGAGGAAGTGGGTCCAAACAACTGGAGGAAATGGGACCGACCAATAAGAAATCTTGTGCCTGCCTCCTCTAGTTGCTTAGACCCAAATCTTTTACAATCTGATTGGTTAGCTCTTGGAACCAATAATTTTTTGTTCCTCCCTCAGAACATTTTTGTGTTAGTAAAACTCTTGTAAGCCTTCTGTCAACATCAGTGTGTGAGATGCAGTCTGGCAGTCTTCGGGGCCCACTGATGACACTGACCTGCTCGTAGTGTTCCATCTACGGTATTTGCTGGTTAAAATGGTTTGCCTGTTTTTCAGTTGATATTCAGTGTGATTCTTATGGTTTGCCAAGAAGCTATTGGAGCCACATTTGGAAGGGACCAAAATAAGTTAACTGCATACCGTTGTAATGACGTTACTAAGCAACATGATGGGAGATTTCAGCGTGTCTTCAGGGCTTTGCAGAAAGCTGGAGAAAATTGTAGGGTGGAGTATCAGCAGAATGATAAGGACTCAGGGAGCGCTGCAGAAAGGACAGAAATTCACTGGGCAAACAGTTGATGGGCACTGGTTTGGTGGCATTGCTGCATTCTTAAACATTTCCTGCACAGGGCTGAAAACAGTTTTTCACTATGCAGGCCCTTTGACACTATGACGCCAATCTCTGTGAATGAATACAGTCTGTGTTTCCACAGGAGTGATTCAGAAACTCAGAATGATCCATGAGGACATGGAAACCATAAATCATTTGAAAAATGTTTGAATGAAGGATTTATTAAAACTGGCTGAGGAATACGCATATTTTAAGTCCATATTGAACACATGATGCATGTGTTTGTATGTGTGGATGTCCTCAATGTTGTGCTTATTAAGTGTTAAGTCTGCCAATATCCAGAATCTCACGGGAGAATGCTTTATGTCATCTCAATTTGGCATACAATTGACCAATGACAAGATGTTTTAAGTTTAGTTTATTTATATTTGTAATAGTTAACATTTGTATTCATCCATCCTTTTTCTGTAATCACTTTTCTGATAACAATACTATACACAAACATTCCATGTCAATACAAAAACTCAGGGCTAATTACTGCACCACCATGATGGACATACATTTGTCTTCATGATGGACATTTGTATGGATTGCTTCATATAACCAATTTTAACAACTTGTCATTGATTACTTAACAGCTAGATAACTAACATAACTGACAGAATATAAAGCAAGTTGAATTTGTATCTTGCTGACACCGACATAATTGCCTCATTGACAATAATCCACTGCCAAAAGTTTATTTAAAACATTATACTGTTCACTAACCATTTTCTTTAGCAGAGGTGGAAACTTCAGGTTCAGAAAGTACAAATCCAGACCAAGATTAAGTATACAAAGTCATAGTCACAAAGGACTCAACTGGTTGGTTGAAAGAAAATCTTGGTCGGAATCTGAACTTTCTGAACCTGAACTTTCCACTTGTGTTATGAAATGCATTTTTTCACAACATAATAGGTTTTTGGAGGTGCAACAAACTATTCTGCGACATGAACTTCATTGTTTTCCCATTTTCCTTCTGCCAGAGTCCCGTACAGCATGTGTGACTGAGAAGTGAATAGTCATAAAAAAAGTTTAAAAATTTGTAGTCACTGTGGAGTCCATTCAGGTGTCTTGCAGCTGGGGGGCAGGGTGGCTTGCATCCCTTGCCCGCAGCCCTGTATGGGAACATTCACATGGTCGCCACAGATCCTGCTGTCAGATGTCACAAAAACACATAGCTTTCCGAGGGCCTGCAAACCACACTGTCTCTCCACAATGCTGAAGTGTACATTCCTCTGCATGTTCGGAGACTGCGGATGTGGGTGTAGAAATGGATGCAGGGACAGACTGCCCCCTGAGGTGAAATAACTTAAAGACATGAGGGCTCTTCTAGCGCTAATGTTCAACAGCTGCCTAGCACACCAGGGTGTCCCTTGAATGCTTCTGTCGGCGTCCATAAATTGACTGGCAGCAGGATACACAGGTTACACAAATGCCTGTTCATGATGTATGAAGTTAATCTTGGAAAAACGATCTTCCAAAATGTGCGTGTGTGTGTGTGTGTGTGTTTGTGTGTGTGTGTGTGCGTGTTCATGTGGAGCAGAAGGGACACAGCCGCAGTTATTAGTGGTCAAACATCACGGGGCTAGCCACGTGTCTGCACACCAATCTCTCAGACACACCCTCAGAGTGGTCTGGGGTCTGCATATTGCAGTCTTGTGTCAAGACACGATCAGCCATTACAAAATCTTACAGCCTTCATGTCAAATATATGTTTAAAAATACAGCTTGTAAAAATTTCTGACCATTGTGATGACAAATTCCTTCATGGTATGGTTTTAGAATTTTAATCCAAGAGACTTTTTCCAGTTAACATGTAACTTTGTATTTTTTAGTTGAACCAGGTCAGTCTGACACAAAAATATTAATAGTGTTTTCAGACACAGCATTAGAGCTGGTTCTCAGGGGAAGTGATGTCACTTCCTGTCTATTCCAGGATGAATTGGTGCTCTGTTCTAACCCTTTGTGGCAATGGGATATATTGTATGTGTGTGTGTTAGGCTATATATAGAGCTGTGGAAATACCAATGCTTTCTTTTTCAGTCAGCCCATAGCAGATGGTAAGCATGTCATTAGCCATATCGGCTTATCGCCAAAAAGTCTGGTTTAAACAAGGACTCTTTATGCACAAAGAAGTATTTACCATTCATAGTATCCATAGAAACAGCCATGTTATCTGTTTCTCTATCTCCATCAAACCTGCTGAAGAACAGAGTGTAATTTTCCCCAATTCCTTCTTTGGGTTTAAAGCAAATTAAGCCTTAGGGAGCTTTTAATTAAATGCATACAGTTGGAGTCGTTTATGACAGCTAGATATTTTTTTCTGTTGTTCTGAAAAGAAGCCGTAAAGCACTACTATGCCACAACAGATACTTTACACTTAAAAGAAAATTATTGTATTATGGTCTATCGTATTCACTTTTTAAACAGTTATTTAGAAACTGATATGGTTACAGTCATAAAAGATAGCAGGTGTGACATTTTGAACAACTTGTCTATTTCTCATTTGTATACCCTCAATAAATTTCTGCTTGTTGAACTGGTGTAGATTTTGATGTCATGAAGGTGCTCTCCTTTAATACATGTAGACAGCGGGATCACAGCTTTCCAGACGGTGTGATGAAGATGATGCACATATTGATGATGTGTAATCAGTGGCACATCTTGAGGGAAACACACACAGTGGCCTAGATACAGTCCCAATGTCCCTCTATGAACCATATTGTTTCTGTGTGGCTAGTGGGGGTTATTTTGAACTGTTTGCAGACCCTACTGTTTCCTAACACACACATCCTCTCAGTCACCATTATTAGAACATGAAAGAACACCGGTGGCTTTGATGTGCATTCCTGTCAGAGTACCATTTATGTGGTCACACTAGGGGAGTCCATAACACCTTTGCTACATTAAGAGGAGATTCCTACAGACCACCAAGCAGGCCCGGCGCCACGGGGGGCATAAAAGGGCGTCGCCCCCTCTCTTAAAATAAGCTCTAATTGAACTTTTTAATAAAAAAAATATATATTTTCATTTCAAAAGACTAATATATAAGTTAAACCACTATAGTTAGCTAAAAATGAAGTCTACATTTTAAATACGTATGTTGGTATGTTCTAGACTAGATTTTCAAATCCAGGCACTTGATTGGTCAATTGGGTGAGTGGGAGCAAACTAACATAGAAAATGGACAAAATGGATAACAGAAAATGGTTGGGGAAAAAAATTACAATAGAAGATTGTGGATCAGCCGGCACTGACAAAACAGCCAGTCAGGACAACATAGGAATGCCTACAGAGAAAACGACTTTAGTTGAACAGACACTATCGCTTACTGACAGTCCTTCTCAGCCTGCTAAAGATAACATTAGCATTCAGCCAGGAGACTTTGGCATCAACAGGCCAGCTCAGCCATTTCTTAAGCAATTCCTGAAGAAACAGCAGTTCAAAAACGATTGTCTTTTATCCACTTTTTTACAAAGGGCGAGATTGGTTGGAATATTCTGTTGAAGGAGACTCTGCAAGCTTTCTCGCTTGCGCTGCCTGACTTAGCAGTTACGCTGCCAGCTTTCTCGGTTGCACTGCCTGACTTTGCGGTTACGCTGCCAGCTTCTTTGAGAAGGGTCTGGCTGCAGGTCTGGCTCCTCTGTCAGTACATCTCCTCTGAGGGAAAGGAAATGACGTATCGAATATGTTTAAATATAATATTGTTTGCAGGACACTAGTGGTGCATTCGATTATTTCTCTCCAAATCGGAACTCGGATGAAAACGTCATAAAAAATGTCACTTCCCATTAGAAATTCCGAGTTGAGTGACATCACGTCCGACAATCTCCCGTTCGAGCTACCCACATCTCGGAACAAACATGGCTGCCTCCATGAACACGTTGCTGTGTGTTGTTGCTTTATATTTTATCAGATTTGGAGTTTTCCATTTGGAGAAAATGGGGAAATTGAGACAAACAAGAAACACGAACTAGTCAAACCACATTAAAAGCTTTATAAAAATATTTTAGTACATTTATAGCGATATTCTTCTTTCGAACGGCAAACAAACTACAAACAAACCAAGTCACCAATTACGTCACAACAAAATTTTGTCCGACTTTTGTCATAAAAGAGGCGTGTTTCCGACAGGAAGTGATGTCTTGACATCAAGATTTTGCCTGACAATTCAAGTGTTTTGCTATGTAATTTAGCTTTTACCTAATTATAATAAACATTAGCTAATTTGCTAACTGTAACGTTCGCGGTGAGTCGCACAGAACAGAACAACAGGAGTCCTCAGGTTCGGGGAAACAAAGGGGTTTTAATTGCAGAAAACAAGCAGGATCACCACGAAGACTTACGTTAATGACGGAACGAGGGACTACTGACAGAGACACTGACTAAATACAAAAGACAAGCTAGACTAAACGAGCAACAGGTGACT
>JAABNY020000063.1:11946556-11979140 GCA_015164015.2 Brevimyrus niger | reverse complement strand
GCCCTTTTTTCTGATCTTATTTTAAATAATAGGCGAAATCCTAAAGTTTTGTTTGACACCATTCACAGAATTGTTACAGTTGTTCCTGCTAATATCCAGGTTTTTTCAAACAGTGATTGTGATAATTTACTTAATCATTTTATTGGTAAGATTGATGATATCAGGTCTACTATTGTCCCAGCCCCTCTTCCCTCTCATTATATCGGTTCACCGTTGAAAACTTTTAACAAGTTTTTGCCAGTCTCACTTTCTGACCTTTCAGCTTTGTTCAGTAAAATTAATCCTTCTGAAAATTAAGCCCATCTGGTCCTTTGCCTCCATCAATACTGCTACAAGCCTGTAATGCCATAAGTCCACATGTTCTGAACATTATAAATTGCTCATTGCAGTCTGGTATTGTTCCATCATATTTTAAACATGCTGTAATTCAACCGTTGCTAAAGAAACCAAACTTGGACCCTTTGATACTAAGCAATTATAGGCCAATTTCTAAATTGATATTCATTGCCAAAGTTTTAGAAAAAGTCGATGCGCGACATCTCAATGCTTTTCTCAATCAACAACATTTTTTGGATCCTTTTTAGTCTGGTTTTCGGAAACAACACTCTACAGAAACAGCTTTGCTTAAAGAGTTTACTGACCTGTTGATGGCTGGCAATGTAGGGGAGTGTTCTGTTCTTGTATTATTAGATCTTAGTCCGGCATTTGATACAGTGGATCATCAGATCTTAATTGATAGGTTAGGGCAGACTGTAGGGGTTTCTGGCTCTGCTCTTGACTGGTTTTCCTCCTATCTTAGCAATAGAAGTTTTTCAGTTGGTGTTGGCGATTTTACGTCAGATACTGCTCCTCTTGCTTGTGGGGTGCCGCAGGGCTCAGTTCTTGGACCATTGCTGTTTTCGCTATACATTTATCCATTGTCTTATATTATTTAAACTTTTAAAGGTGTTTCTTATCACCTGTATGCAGATGATATCCAGCTGTATATTTCTTTTAAACCTAATCAGATTCATAAATTATCCATTTTGGTTGACTGCCTGACTCAGATTAACATCTGGCTTTGTAATAATTACCTGAAGTTGAACTGAGGTTCTAATTGTTGCTCCACATGTCCTCTATGCTGAGATTGGTCTCAAGATGGCCTCTGTATCTTCAGCCGCCAAGTTGAGCCTGCGAAATTTGGAGGTTATTATGGACCAGTTTCTAAGTTTTGACTCCCATGTCAGGTCTGTTAGTCGGTCTTGTTTCTTTGATTTAAGAAATGTGTCTAAATTGAGGGCTGTCATTTCCAGACCTGAATTGGAGATGCTTGTTCACGTTTTCGTTTCTTCACGACTTGATTATTGCAATGCGTTGTTTATGGGTTTGAACAAGTCCTCTCTTTCCTGGCTTCAAGCAGTACAAAATGCAGCCACAAGGCTTGCAACTCGTGCCAACCGCAGGGCACATATCACCCCCATTTTATTTTCCCTACATTGGCTTCCTGTTGAGTTTAGAATTAGGTTCAAAATCTTGGTGCTTACTTATAGAGCTCCACACGGTCAAACCCCTGAATACATCTCCGGCTTTTTGCGATATTATACAGCTGGTTGGCACTTAGGTCTGGGCAGCAGAGTCTTTTAGTTGTGCCACGTACTCGCCTAAAGACCTGCGGTGATTGTGCTTTTTACGCAGTGGCTCCAACACTTTGGAACAGCCTTCCATTAGCATTGCGTGCTGCTGAGTCAGCTGATGCATTTAAAGAGCAATGAAAGACATTTCTTTTTAGGCAAGCGTTTGAAGTGTGCTGAAGAGCGCTAGTAGGTTTTTTCTAGCTGTAGCTTTTAGTTTTGTGTTATGTTTTTATTTATACTATAGTACTGTTTACCGTCCATGCTGTGTATGTATTTTCTTATTTATATGCTACATTGTCAAATTGTATATTATATTGTATGTGAAGCGCTTTGTGACTTTGTGTCTGTGAAAGGTGCTATATAAATAAACTTTACTTACTTACTTACTTACATTGTGGAGGTGGCTGACTGGAGCTGTGGCTGTAAGGTGGTTGGTCATCAGTGGTCAGGGATGCCGTCAAGCTGAAGAAGGAGCCCTATTGGGCCTTTTTGGCCTGTGGGACTCTTGGGTGCTATTGGGCCAAGCGAATGCGGCCTAGGCAGTCAGCAAGGAGCTTCGAGGAGATTCTGGTCCACCATCTAGCAGCTCAGGGCAGGAAAGCGGTGCAACATCAACACTGTTTATGCTGGGGATGGTGTGCTGCTGACCTCAACTCGGGATGTTTTGGGTTGGTGGAGCAAATACTTCAAAGACTTCCTCAATCTGACCGACATGCTTTCCAACAAGGAAACAGAGTCTGGGGACTTAGAAGTGGAGAGCGGACTCCTATATCTCTGGGGTGGAAGTCGCTGAGGTGATTAAAAAGCTTCTCAATGGTCGGGCCCCAGGGGTAGATGACATCCGCCCAGAGTTCCTTAAGGCTCTGGATGCTAGGGGGTGTCCTGGTTGACACGCATCTACAGCATTGGGGGCAGTGCCTCTTTAAGAAGGGGGACCGGATGGTGTGCTCTGATTCTGTGATTCTGTTCATAGCTTTTATGGACAGAATTTCCAGGCACAGCCAGGGTGTTGAGGGTGTCCGATTTGGTGACCTCAGGATTAGGTCTCTGCTTTTTGCAGATGATGTGGTTCCATTGGTTTTATCGAACTGTGACCTTCAACTTTCACTGGGACAGTTCGCAGCCTAGTGTGAAGTGGCTGGGATGAAAATAAGCACCTCCAAATCTGAGACCATGGTCCTCAGCTGGAAAAGGGTGGAATGCTCTCTCTGGGTCGGGGATGGGGTCCTCCCCCAAGTAGAGGAGTTTAAGTATCTTGGGGTCTTGGAGATCGTCAAGTGGATCAGTGCGGCATATAAATACTCACACACACACACATACACGTAAGATTTTCAGAAAAAGCCATGTGTGACATGTCATGAGCACTTTTATTAAAACAGTATGTTTAAAATGAAATGCAAATAAAAACTTAAAAATCGTTTTGTGAGCAAGTATTTTGAGACCACTGCACTAGAAGCAGTGATTGTCAAATTAGAAACATTCTGGTGGAATACGCTAAATGGTGCCATCTAGTGTAAAAGAAACAGCGACACAGGCAACTCCTGTATAAGAATGTATAGTATAGGAATGTACAGGATTCCTTTCATTAGAATATAACAATCAGGGCTCTAGCTGGGATTTCTGTGCCCATGACAAAATGTCTCCTGAGGCCTTTAGTAAATGGGGAAGGGGAGGTTCTGCCACTGTAGATTTTGGTGAGCACTGATGGTACATTTTGGGTCTCCTTACTGTGATGTGCCCCCTGAATCTGGCAGGGTATCCATGTCCTTCTAATTTTCCTGATAACAATACTATATACAAACGTTCCTCATCAATAGAATAATACAAAAATTCACAAGTTTCCTATGTATAATGCCAATGTATCATCAGCAGGAATAATCCTAGTTGATGTGGCAGCACTATTCAGGCTTGTGGGGGGTCCGGAGCCTATCCCGGGGGCTAAGAGACCAAGGCAGGGAACAATCCAGGATGGGGCACCAACCCATCATAGAGGCATTGACACACTATACACTTACACATGCACACTTACGGCAATTTTGTAACACCAATTAACCTCAGCATGTTTTTGGACTGTGGGGGGGAAACCCCACGATGACTCATGGAGAACATGCACACTTCATACTAGAGAGCGACCGATATTTTCAATAGCCAATGCCGATATTGAGGAGTCAGGATCAGCCGATGGCCGATATATGCTGCCGATATTTTTTGGCCGAAAAGAAAGTTTTTCCCTTTATTAGCGTGATAAAATATCACACTAATAATAACAAATGATACACAAAATTTCTCAACGTAGAATTTATTGATTACTGACTTCTGTAAATTTAAATATAAACAAATAACAAAAACACAAATAACAAAAATAGCAGAATCAGAATAGCAGCAAACTCCTTCAGCTCCAAAGCTTACCAGCCTGCTGCAGATATTGCACCTGGCTTTTCTTGGTGTTGGCTTGGTGAAATGCTGCCATACAGGATTAGATTTTTGTTCCGCCATCAGACAGCAGTTACTAAAAAAGAAGTAAAAATGCAAGGTTAGCATTTTTATTATAGTGCCTTCAACAATTCATTCTACAATTCCAGTATTCCATGCACATTAAAATAATTACACTCTAATACATTTTGAAAGAAAAAAAAACCTATTAACTAAGTGCATCATGGTATGATGAGTAGTGTACAAGGCCCAAAACCTTTCACTAACATGTTGTATATGTTGTTAGCAGACAGACAGTTTACAAGTCAAATTCACAATCAGAATCTAGCGATCGCGGAAAATAAAATAACTCTGTCGTATTACACAGCCTTGTATGCAAAGACAACATAAGCCCCTAGTGATTGTGTCATTGTCGACGTATAAGCCTGTATAAAGGTTAGACATGTTTAATGAGAAGTCGTGCACTTTTTATCTAGACGCCTGACAAATTGTTGAAACCTCCGCTCGCAAATGCAAAAATGCACAGAAGGACCATTGTCAGCATCAGCTCAAATGAATGGTAACCACGCTCTCGAACAGTTTTCTCTGCCATGCATTTTTCTTAGCAGCTCTGTGTCTCCGAGGACGGTGCTGTCTGTGATCGAGGAAGAGTAACGCAACTCTCACACACGCTGCAGTGTTTGAGAGCTGCCTGCTCCGCCTCATACGTACAGAGTGAAACTCTGCGACACGAAAAAAAAAAAAACAGAACTGATAATATCGGGACGATATGGTAATAATTAAAACGTTAACAACTAAAATGATTTTTAACGATTTTTCAAAAAACATCAGTGAGCCCACCAACAAGCGCAGAAAACTGTCAGAATTAATGATCCTTAACGTTACCTGTAAGCTACAGTTGGTTGAAGGCTCATTGTCATTACCCCAGTTCCCGACAACGTAATTCGCGTTCTCTTTCAAAAGCGCTCGCGTTTTTTTAAAGCAACATTTAATAGCAAACCAGTTAATTTAGCAGATCATTAAAAATTCAGAATTAAAGTCTTACCGTTTTTTCCCAGGACTCCTCCAAAACGTCTGGCTGGGGTCCTGCACATGGCAGCATGGGTTACGTGTTCCACAGCAACAATAACACTGGGCTGCCCACAGACGTGCCTGTCTGTAAATCGGCTTAGTGCACTCGGATATCGGCCGATGCCGTTACCTTAAAAAATGCTAAATATCAGCCTGATATATCGGCCGGCCGATATATCGGTCGACCTCTACTCCATACCCATGGAGCAGTGGTCCCAGAGGTGCGGGGTGAGGGATTGGTGACCCAATTTCATTTTGATCTAGTTTAGTTTATTTAAAGCTCCCCTCTAATGTGCAGATCAAGATATCTACTGTAGTCCATAATTAACAGTGTGGAAGATGTTGAGGCCCTGAGCTCCTGGTCCCTATACAGGTTGTGGTTCACACTGCTGACTGTATGCACATTATAGAGCAGTAGCCAAGGGTGACAGCACTGTGTCAGAGGGCTGCATCTGCAGCTCCTCCGATTCTGAGCTGGTCCCGGTCGTGCAAGGGCCACCTTTCCTAGCCCAGTATACTGATACCAAACAAGTCCTCCATATGGCTGCACTCACAGCCAGCACCATAAGCAAACATCACCTTGTGGGCGGTGTGATGAAGCCACACTGCCCAATGTTGCCGCTGTCCGCAGTGGATTTTTCTGTTCCTCATCAGGATCACATATATCTCCACTTAGATCTGCTGTCCAAGCTAAGATATAAAGGTGAAAAGAAATCACCAGACAATGGTAGGAGGAAGCTTGTGACCCTTACAAGTTGTGGGAGCCTTGTGTGTGGGAGCCTTGTGTGTGGGAGCCAGAAGTGGAAACCCACTGTTTAAGTGAGGAGTAACCTTACAGTAAGGAGTAACCGTAACTGTTTAAAAGATGTCGGAACCTGCACTGTGATCCCAAGCTTCACTCTAACCCTTATGCATGTGATTGCGCCCACCTCAAACATTCAAACTGAACCCAACCACAGGTTGGTGACCTTTCAGAGGGACCACTGGTTAGTGGACCGTACCAATTACACAAACAACAGTCTCTTTAGAAACAAAGGGCCCTTAAATGTGTGAGGAAAGAACACAGACAAAAGGCACAGATGTATACTGGAAGATGTTTTAATGATAAAGCCAGCTAGGAAGGTCTATAGGCAGTGCTTGGCCTAGGGGTGGAGCTTAGCTAGGCTGACCAGATAATCCATGTCAGGGAGGACACTCTGAGCTAGGACAGGAAATGTAAATTACCATTTCATTTAAAAGGACCTGGGGCCGGTTGCACAAAACACGTTAAGTGTTCCCCTTAAGTATAACACTTAAGGTTTAATTTCTCCTTGGCTAAGGGATTTACAACATTGAAAGACGTTTTACAGCAGTAAAACTGTCCCATTTCCATGGAGACCATTCATATGCAAAAACTCTTTTTGGGATGCATTCATTTTCATTAATTATTATAATGAACTCGGCCATGTTGCAGTTAAGGTACGGCTAGAGGTATCTTAATTTTTTCCCTTAGGTTGGTTGCTAAGGTCTTTTGTGCAACCGTTAAGGGATTCCTTAAATATAGGACCAAGATAAGGAGAGAAACTTAAGAGACTTAAAAACTTAAAATACTTAAGAGAAAATTTTAAGGAAACCTTAAGGAGGAGACTTAAGGGTGTTTTGTGCAACCGACTTTATTTTAAGGAGATCTTAACTCTGACTTTAAGAAAAATCTTAACTTAAGGTGTTTTGTGCAACAGGCCCCTGGATTTCAATTGAGCACTGAGTTTTTGCTCTGTGCTGATTGGTCAGTCTCATATAATCATGCATAAGTCACTAATAATAATGCAAAACAGCTAGATGAGTCTTTCAGTCAAGGAAACGAACCAAAGTACAAGAAGAGCTGAACTATGTAGCTGAGCACAGGAGCCTTTCAATTTGAAAATAGCTTGTAAAACCCAAAGTAGCTCAAAGTGTCCTCCCTGACATGGGTTATCTGGTCACCCTAAGCTTTGTCAGTGGTCAGATCTGGGTCCAGGAGCAGAGCTGGACCAGGGGGTGTAACTAGGTTCTGCTGATGTCTCGTTTAGTAGAGTGTGTAGCACAGGGGTGTATCTCTTCTTCCTCGTAGACCTCAAATTGCTCTCAGGAAAAGCCTCAGAAGACTTCCTCTTTGCTGCCCTTGTGGTTCCCAGTTTTGACTGGGAAAGTGCTGCATTCCCAGGGACACTTGAGGTGCTGGAAGGCCCTGGAGGGACAGGAAGAGCAGAGGAGAGGGGGAATGAGAAATGAGGCCCCACACCACGCCAAGCAGATGTCTAGGCCGTCTTCTCCCAGCCGCTCTTTTCCTACCTTCAAAGAGGTTCTGAAGACAATTCTTCCTGTCAGAGACCTCCTCGAGGAAGTGTCTTGGTTGGAAGTTTGCCTGACCGAGAACAGGGAGTTCTAAACTAGTAGACAACTCTGAGCTAAGTAGGATGGAAGATCTTCAATTGAGCACAATAATTCATATTAATGTAACATGAAAGTGACGCTAAACTATTTTAAGCACCTTACCTGTTAAGCCACAATTTCACTGATGTTGTGTTCTAAAGAAATTAAGGGAAAAACACATCAGACACTGATATGTGACAGCCAAGATCTGTGATGGATGCTTTACCTGAGAACAGGTCCCTAAAGTAGTTGGGACACCTGCAAGCCCCTTAAAGGATCTGCACTGTTAGCCTGCTCACACATGAAGGTGAAGACCTACGTGGCAGTGAGAGGTTCAAGTTACACAATCCAGGTACCTTCATGAAGTTGATGTTCTGAGCTTTATTTAGGGCCATTTGCGCAGAAGCCAGCATCTGCTTGAGGTCCTCTTGTCTTTCATGAAGCTGAGAGACCTGGACTAAGCTGTCCCTGGAGAACTTGGAATGGGCCGATTCCAGATTGTGCAGAGTCCTTTCCATGTTCCTCACCAGGAGCTCTTGCATTTCCTGGTAGGTCTTTTTCACGGCATCCGTGACTTTCCAGAAGCTCTCCTGCAGCACAAGTGGTTTGGGATACATCAGATGCTCAGAGACCTAAATGATATTGGTCCCTAAAACCTCAGAGTAGCCTTGCACACCAGTCAATTGACACTAAGAGAGGTCCTCGGTCACTGAGCGGCAGCTGTCCTACCTCTGCCTGCTGCTGATCTGCCTCCACTGTTCTCAGGCTCTCCTCTATGGCCTGCATCTGCTTCTTTAGCTTTGCCTGTTCCTTCTGGAGCACTCGCTAGAAGAAGAGAAAGGAGTGGTGAGATGTGCAACTGGGCACTCAGCCAGCAGCTCTTACACATCTGTCACCCCTGTGCTGCCCACTCAACTAAACGAGAGTTAAGGGCGTTTTTCCACCGCACCAGGTACCATACTTCGGTACCTCCAAAATAGTGCGGAATGTATGGTACCTCTTTCGTGTCGGTTTTCCACTGGCGTAAAATAATGGTACCGGCGCCAAATGACATCATCAGTAACCGCCCCTAACTGACATCGCCACAACGCGCAGTTTAAATCACGATTAAAAGAAAAAAAGCAGCCCAAAAATAAAGCTAACAGTTTAGGCTGGAAAATACGGTTTATTGTTATGTCATGTTATGTCAGCTTCTATCACAGTATAAGATTCAGTAACATCCAGATTGCATATGATTGCTGTCATCATTTATATTTACGTAAGTAGCCCGTTTCATCAAGAAATATCTCTATCCAGCGAATTAAATAATTACATTTATTAAAACAAAAAACATCGAAAAGACATGTGATGTTTTAAAATATTTGACTTGGTTACCTCAAGAGCTTCATAAAAAGACATGAAAACAATAGCAAAGCCTTGTACAAATTAGCGCGCGACAGGGGAAACAGAGAAACTGAATTTCCCGGAATGGCAAAACTTTTTTATTTCGAGTCTTGCCATCCAAATTTCGCTGGATCTATTCATCCGACCATATTGCGATTAAAGCCTATGTTTCCTTTTTTTTGTCCATCCTTCCGTTTTACGTTTTTTATATTTTTGTTTCTACTGCTTTTTATTTCGTTTCTCGCTGTTCGCTGTGTGTATTTTGTGTTTCAGCGGCAGGCTATTTGCATAACCAATCGACAACAAATACGTTTGTAAGTCCCACCCCAAAGTACCGAAGTACCAAAAATGTACCCCAGCTGGTTTTGCACATTCGGTACTCGAGATTTCGGTACTGCGACTCGACCGGAAGTCAATGGAAAAGTGAAAGTACCGTACCTAAAGTACCGTATTTTGTGCGGTGGAAAAGCGCCCTAAATCAGCCTACTCACTTTGATGCTATGGTGACGGAGCTCCACATCACACACGCTATGACTGGGGACACCTTTTGAAGAGCAGCAGCACTTGCAAAGCACTGTATTTTCCACTTCACAGTGGTAGAGTCTATACTCCTTGTGCTCAGGGCAAATCCAGCCCCACATGTCTTCCACATCAATCATCAGATGCTCTGCCTGTGAGGACACCTCGTCAACATGTATTGGGACATGGGCTGCACAGCTGGCCACAGCACATCTAAGGCAAAATTTCCTTGCCTCATTCTGACAAAGAGCACATTTTGTTGCCACTGGTGGCACTGGAACTTCCAGATCCTTAAAGCGTTTGGCAATAATTCCCAATTTCCAGTTGTCTTTCTGATACGGTTTTTTTTCGTAGGTGTGGTTGCACTCAGGGCATCGCACTCCACCTACTTGTCCAGACCAAGCTGTGTTGATACACTCAAGGCAAAAATTGTGCTTGCATGGCAGCTCTTGAGGCATCACAAAAAATTGCAGGCATATGGGACAAGTAAGTTCTTTCTCCAGGTTGCTCCTTATTCCATCCATTTCCACTGATTTAACTGAACCTTTAACCTCTCCTGATAGAATAGTAACTTATAAGTTCTAGAACTTCTGACGTGGCCCGGTTGCTAAGTAACAGCACAACCCACGCCCCACAGCTGCCTTATGGTGCGCTCCTTTTTCTCTCGGAACTCGGAAATTCTGAGTTGAGTGACATCACGTCAGACAATCTCCCGTTCGAGCTACCCACATCTCGGATCAGAAAATGGAGAAATTGACGTTTTTCCGAGAGACAAACAAGAAACATAAACTAGTAAAACCACATTACCATCACGAAAAACGTCACTTCCTGTCGGAAACACGCCTCTTTTATGACGTTGAATCGGACAAAATTTTGTTGCCCGAGTTGCCAATGTGACGCAATGTCAACATGGCGACTTGTTTTTTTTGCCATTCGAAAAAAGAGTATCGCTATAAATGTACTAAAATATTTTATAAAGCTTTTAATGTGGTTTGACTAGTTCGTGTTTCTTGTTTGTCTCAATTTCCCAATTTGGAAAACTCCAAATCTGATAAAATATAAAGCAACAACACACAGCAACGTGTTCACGGAGGCAGCCTTAATTGTTCCGAGATGTGGGTAGCTCGGACGGAAGATTGTCGGACGTGATGCCACTCAACTCGGTATTTCCCAGTTCCGAGAGAAAAACGAACGCACCATAACTTTACATGCGTATTACGTCAGGATTTGTGCATAGCGGCCATTTTACTAGGGAATGTCGGAGACGTCCGTCACACAGATGCATCAAATCCTGTATTTCTTTTAAATGTTAAAGAAAGTTTCATATAAACTAAATGTATGGCGAGTGCTCAGGACTATGAAAAGCTGTATTTCGTTCAGGCAAATGGGACTGAGGTATTTCTTCGTGTCATTTGAAGGAAGCAACCTACCACATAGTTAACCAAAAAAATGTAAATGCTGGCGCAGTGAGACGCCGTAACGTAACGCTTTCTTAAATTATCATAATGCGTGAATTCCCAGCTTTGTCTTACAGTAGGGTGCCGAACATAAAGTCAAAAAAAGTGTTATTTAGATATACTCTCAAAAAATACAAACCGGACCTGCGACTGCGACGCAGATTATATGCAACGTCAAGTTCACCAGTCAGTTCTCCCTTTTACACGAGCTCCGTGGCTATAAAACTCCCGCGTTTAGATGATAGAGATGAACTTTGTCCTTAGGAACAAAACTAGCTAGCCTGATTTATCGCTAATGAAGGTTTCCATATATGACAAAACACAAGATGCCACTGCCTGAGCATGTCTGTTTTAGTTACCTTAATTTCGAATGCCACTATATAGCCTTAGGAGGCTAGCGAGTTAATTTACAAGTTATAGAGCACAACATTGCTGTTTGCTAATCGTTCTATACAGACAGTCAGCAATATATGCCTATTTTACTGCATATACTAATAGGCAATTTGCGCCGATCACCAAAGCTTTCCTTTGAATAATGCGAAGGATGGCGATAGGCTGTATTTAAAAGTATGTATGCCTAGCGATGAACGTTCCTAAAATGGCATGTAAGTATTTTAAATACAGTACACATAATACAATCTCTCAGTCTATTTTGTTTCAAATTAGCATACATATATTTTTCCGTCCAGCAAAATACAAATTACAAAATATTCAAAAGGAAATGAATACGCATTTTTAATGCATTTAACTGAAATAGCCCGTTCTCAGAACACAGCACGTGGCACTTCTTGACAGTATCGTTGTAGAAGTTGTTTCGATAGATGGACCTTAGCCAACTTTTCTGTAGCCTTCCGGCAGCTCTTCGGTCTCTTTGCCTTGATTTGTACGATCCGAAGGTATACAGAAAAAACTTAGACTCGGGGTTTTCTTGCTGCTGTTGTCACTTGCACCCCGGTAAAATGGCCACCGCCTCGTTTTCATTTATACGTACCTTGGACAATGACTAAAGCTTAATACAACCCATCGTGTTGTATCTAATACAGGGTGGTTTATTGAATAGGCCTAGTGTATTTCCTATCTATGCGCGTTGATTTTGCTGGCGACGTAAAATTAAATAACATCGTTGACATGGTGATATTTTCTAATCCAGCCCATTAAGTTTTATAAAGAAAGTGCTTGGCTATTTTTCAGCTTTATTCCTGTGAGATCGAAACTAGGTAATTTGTACTTTTATCTAATCTCTCTGAGTCCAGTGGCCCGCGAATCATGCAAGACATTATTCTTGTCCGATGGCGACTACATGAGAAGTGTGAGACCGGGGCAGAAAGAGAGAGAGAGAGAGAGAGAGAGAGCATTAGACTTGCTCCCTAAGAATAACACGTACTCCGTAATAGGGAGATGGCTTGAGTTTAAGATGATGGATTTAGAGCAAACTGCGGCGATTTGTAACGAATGCACAAAGATTGCAGCTAGTAGATCTGCTACTGTAGCACAACTAATCATGCAGTTACACTATGGAAGTAAATCTATATAAAAATTCGCCGTGTAATGTAAAGGCGGCATAAAAACAGGCGGTTAAAAGAAACCTGTGTTACATGCATCCATAATGCTGACAACTCATAGGCCTATATGTTAAACACAGGCATTATTTGACATGAGAGAAAGATCCGAAGTATGTAGAAGAGATTCCTGTGAAAGTCTTACGTACAATTTGAGTTAGTATTAGAAATCCACGGAAAAGTGACAGGACGTCAATTTATTCTAAAATCAAATGCGACTACTCCAGGATCTTGTACGAGTTATGTAATAAGTTAACATGAACAAATGTACTCTTTTCATTCAAAAATTAATCTGTTAAATTGATTAAGTTGACACTCCATATACCAAATCAACATTAACATATATGCAGCAAATGAAAGTTAAAAAGTACAGTTGAAAAATACATGCATGGTTTCATATTTCAATATTCACCGATTAATACTCACTGAGAATTTGATAGCCCGGGGTTATTGGGTTTCTGAAACTCAGAAATCAGTGAAGTGATTACTGTAGCTCACATCAAACTTATAAAGACAATGCTTAATTTTTCAACATTTCTAGACATCTCCAAAATTGCCTAAAATATTGTTCTTAAAATCTAAATATGATAAGAATCATATAAATCAATAATATTTAGTGAGACAAGCTGTGCCTAGGGGCTGGGGAGGCAGTTTCGTGTGATGTCTCGTGCTTCAGTACTTATAATGTTGTTTATAGGTGCTGTTATTGGCTGGGTTTAACACCACCACTGCCAGCACCGGTCAACCCTTTAGGCGGCTGCCTAGGGCACCACTTTCTGAGGGAGCGCTGACTCGCCACCATTTCCCTATGCCTCAAATGGGAGGCTCAAATAGGGCCCCACTTTGGTTAGGACGGGGGCTGATATTTATAGTAACTACAGATATTACTATCAGATCAGAAAACTTCCCGGGGGGGGGGTTGGGACTAGAATTTATGTAGAATTTGATTCTCTAAGATATTGGTCGCTACTGTTGTACAGTGTATTCAACAGCATCGTTGCTCTGAATACACTTCAGTTGCAGATACTGAGTCTGTACATCTTTTGTCCACTAGATGACACTGTGGGCCTGCAGGCTGCAGACTAGGTGTATGCACCGTGAGTGTTCGAGTGCTCCACGGTAGTGATGCTTTTAAAGTGTTCCATTCAATTGGGGGCTGCATTTAACATTAATCTTTTACTCTACTATGGCACTCTTCTAAAAATAAAAAGTGAGTAGCTAATGAACTACAGGTCACCTCTTGAATGTCTATAGGTTTAAACTACTCTGTTCATTAAAAACAATAAGAAAATATGAGAGATGAGATTATTTAGTCAGAAAGTTACTTTGTACAAGCGGTCATCAGTGACTCGGCGACGGTGAGCAAAGCATATCAAGCAATATAAATACTGATCTTGTTTTGTGCGACATGGTTTTATTAAAGACAGGTACGCTCTTTGAAAAAGCACGCAGTTTCACTTTATTGCTACCACAGTTGCAGAGAGAACTAGCAGTGCCACTGACAGAGAAGCTGACAATTCTCACAACACTTACCATCAGGCTAAACGTTAACCTGAACACACACATACCATGGTAAAACATGACATTACAACACTCACAGCACCATGTTGCAAAGCCTATTACAACATAATTATACATATACACATTAAATCACAGATTATTTGCAACCAATAATGAGGTGAAAGGCATGCCAGCATGCAAATTATCATGTCTCTGTCATTACCCCCTTCTGAGCGGTCAGTTGTCACAGGCCATGCCCAGGTGCACTGCAAAGTTCTGGAGATGCTGTGAAGGCTGGTGTTGCTGCTGAGGCACGTCGTGGTCCTCAAAATCCCCACCATGCCTTCCTCTTCTGGTGTGTCTTTGTCCTTTGCAGCTGCGGGGGGGTCAAGTGCTATCCACAGAAGTACTGGCAGAAATGGCAACAGGCTCGTTCGACTCCTTGTAGTTTGGGGCAGCTGGGCATTCAGTTGAAGTACACTATCACTTTCTCCTTGAAGCCCCGCCTGAGTCAACACTGAACCGAGCCCATAGTTATTGCTGTCTGTGTCAATAATGGAGGGTAGTGCCAGGTTGGGGTATAGCAGCAATGGGGCCATGGTGAGTGCAGTCCTCAGATGATTAAAGGTGGTCTTTGTTCCGCCTGAACGCTGTGTCAGGGAAGCAGCTTGGCAGTGTTGATGAAGTCTTGTAAAAAAACTCTGATAGAATGAGGTGAGACCCAGGAAACTGTGGACACTTTGCAGGGTTAGCCAGTCTTTAACATAGAGTTCCCCGGCGCGACCCAGGAGCTCTTCCAATGGTTGAGGTGCAAGCTAAATTTTTGGTTGGCAGCAAAGAAAGTGCGCAAGTTGTTAAGCGCTTCATTGAAATCAGTAGTGCGGGTGAGCAGATTGCCAAGGTAGGTGATGCACTGGCTGCATGGGATGTGGGCCAACACACACCCCATTGATCTATTGAAAGTGATGGAACAACTAGAAGTGATATTTACCTTGATTGATGGTGAACATAATCCTGGGTCGGGCCTCTGGGGCCAGTCGATCTACTAACAGCCATTTTGGAGGTTTAAGTAGCTAAACCACGTCGACCTGCCAATGTATTCCAGTGTGTCATCGATCCAGGGCATTGGGAACAAGTCCTTCTGGGTCCACATAAAAATGCCATGACCCATCCTTTTTTTTGACCAGGACTGCAGGTGCAGCATATGGACTTTCCAAAGGCTGAGGCCCGAAACACCGGCCATGGTGTGTGTGTGCAGAGCCATGCGTTTGCCCACGCAGCCAGCATCGCTGCTGCAATGCTGCTACCGCAAGCTCTATCTTTTTATGAGTTTACCTTTAATAATGACCATCAACAATAGAATGTTAGAACATACCGTAAAGTTGACCAGTTTTAACCAGCAAGCAGTCATGTTATTTTTGTTTACACTCACTCAGAGTGAGAAATAGCACACCTGAACACTATTGCTCGCTTTACGTAATGTTCTGTCAACTTATCGACTATATAATGTAATTATAGTCTACACTGGCGTTTCTGCTTGGACAATTTAGTACTCATAGCCTCCACTTTCTCCTTTAATAGCAATTGCCAAAATGGTTAAAATAGTTAATATTTATATTTTTCATGCCTATTATATATAGTCTAGACATAGTGAAAGGTGTCAGTTATGTAATTTCCCTGGTATGATGTGAGTAGGATTATCAAAAGATCTTTTAACTGTCTGTTTTTGCTGAGATCTACTTACCACGCGTGTGAAAAATAGGCGCCGCTTTGAATCTGTAGATTAGGCGCCGCCGCGGCAAGGTGTGAGCTGCTCTAATCTGTTAACATGGGCAGCGAAACCAATACTGTCTGCAACAGCGACACTCACGCCCCGCATCTGGTGTGTCCCGGGCCTCAAACCACTGCCTAATGCTTAGCAAGCCCCAGCTGGTCAGGTTGCAGATGGATGTGTTGGACATTTGTAGTGCTCATGTGACGTTGGATAAGTGTGGTGGGGCTGCACTGATCGTCTTGAGAGCGCCTCTACAGAGTCCTCATTGGGCACCTCTGCTCAGCTATCGGACGTAACGCCATCTGCCTGCACTGGACTGCCCACGCCATCTCCCAGAAGGCTTTTACCATCATGCCGTTGCCCTTGCACTGTGGGGTGAGGTGATCCCTTTGGCCGCAGTCCGCTGTGTGTCTGTCGATTCCGCTGCTGGCCACCATCTTATCAGAGAATCTTCGCGAGTGCGCCAAGGTAGAGACTGGCCACAAGCGCATTGATGTTTGCTCCCAGACGGCACAGCGAGTGACGTGGGAATCCCGGATGTCAGCCAGCACCTCCTGATCCGTGGTCTGCCCTGCCAGAGCAATGCGGAGCTGCCTCCTCCCCTTAATTGCCACGTACATGCTGGTGACGGACGTGTGTCGGACCTCTATTGCTTCAGATCCCTTTGGGGCCCGCTGGTTTATCTCTGGGAAGATGAGTGATGGTGGACCCGGAATCCACCAGGGTCTATCATTTGATGCCTTCCATGACAAACTCCACGCAAAGACCACACCCGTGTCCCAGCCGGCCCGCTTGATGATGCATCACTGATGCCACCACACCAGTAGAAATGTGCATCAGACAGTGGGTGACCTTTCTACTGAATCTTGGCGCAGGTCACTTGTGTAACCTTCCTCGACTTAGGGCCCCACAAGAAATGAAAATAAACAGTCATAAAGCAGATCCTAATAGCAAAATGTGATTCACTTTTATTTAAAACACTGGTTACTTGAGATATGAGGGACATTGCAGAAAGAACAGTTCTGTACAGCTGTTATCCATCAGCTCCATTATGAGCGATAATACAGGTGCTTCTCACTTGAAAATATTTTGGCTTATGATGCTGTCATAGCGATGCACATTCAGTAAGCATCGCTGAATTTTGACCTGCACCCAGGCTAGCCATATGCTGTACAATATTTTTTTGTGATGCTGAGTGATGCCAGTGTATTGTGCTGTGTTTTTTTTTCTGTGTTCAACTAAATAAACTTGTATTTAAATAGCTCAGGCCTCTGATCACATTAATGTGCATCTGGAAGTAGGTGTAGTGGACAGAAATGGGCATCTAGTAGGACAACGAGACTGGGAGGTGATACTGGGTTTAGACAGAGGGCAGTTGGTGTGAAGGTGAGGTCCCTATTTCAGGTTATGTTGAAAAGAAGAAGAGAAATGCTCTATTCCTGGATCTTTCTGGCAGGCATATGCAGGGGAGGGCAGTGCTGAAGGTTCAAAAGATTGAAAGCACCCCCCTTCTGAGATTCTAATTGGCCCTTTTCAATAACCAACGATCACAAAAAAATTTACTAAAAGGGATTAGATCGAGCACATGGTCCTTGAGAAGTCTATGCATGCCACTAGTTTGTGGTCTTGCCAGATGCTGATTACTGATTTCAGTTTCCCAGTCTTTTGTTTGTGTTTTTGCTACGTTAAATGTAGGGATTTGGATGAGAGAATGCTTTGATTGTGCAGGGAGCAGAGCAGCGTGTCAGCTTGCAGTTCCGATATCAGCAGTACTCACTGAACACTGATCCTTCATTAAACACTGAAGTCCATAAAGTCTTGAACCAGACTCCTATACTGGGGAAAACCACTTGTGTGTGCAGATTTAAGGGCGTACTGGAAGACTGGGGGGTTATTGGGTCATTAAGGATTTAAGAGAAACTATAGGTTCAGCCTGTCGGAAAATGTTTGTTCCAAACTGACAATTTGTGGCAGTGCTCATTGTAAACCTGCTTTTGCCATATTGTAAATCAGCAGAAAATTGTCGTTTTAACTAGGAACCAATTCCTTGATGTTTTCTCAGCTAAATATTTGTAATCTTGCCTGTTATTTAATGATTTTTTTTTTGTTCTTTTCTGCCACATGACACTGATGCCAGTGGAATGCTTTCTTTATGAATGAAGGAATGATGGCATCTAGAATCAGTTCCTCTCAGTTTGGTTCGATTCTAGATCCTTCACGCCTTGCAGTCATGCTGCATAAACTTTACCAGCCCCTTTTCCTCTGAGGGATCAGGTGATTCGCCGCTTGCTGACGGACCGTTTTCTAAGCAGCAATAAGTGGCACAACAGCAGACTGTGGAGTCAGACATTTACTCTCTCTGCTGCCTGGAGGGTCACCACTGTGCATGACTAATGGTGCTAAACAAGCTGTCCGATACCAAGAACTGAGTGAGGGTTTGATAGTCGCTGTCAGGCATTTTCAGAGTTTATCGACAGTAACATAGGAAGTAGGCAGAAACACACGTGAATAGCTATCGGAAAGTTAGGGCTGCAGTCTTTCCGGCGTGAGACTGATGTGTTTGTGGAAGGCCGAGTCTACACGCATAGCTGATCTCCTGTTAGTCCTGGATATATTGGTGATAGTTCTCTATATACATTGTATCCAGACTGATAATTCCCACAATGATAGTGAGGGTTAATTATTGAAATATAAATTTATAACATGGTCTCTTCGATTTCAGTGCTGAGTGATTTTCCCAAGTTCTCTCAGAGACTGCATTTCTCACAAGCCCCGGCAATATATGCATTGCATAATATGCTTTGGCTCATTTCTTCGCATTTTGTTTAAGTTTGTTATACATGCAGGCTCTGTGTTTTTCTGAGGCCCTGTGCTTTGTGTGACTTCAGTTGCCAATGTACAGTACGCACCGTGTCTAACCTGTGCTTTTCAGGGGGGTGGATTGCCATCCTATGACAGCAGTTGCACTCAGTTGATTTCATTGATCTTTCCTGTTTCTCTGGGGCTCTCAGGGTCTGCTTCACCGACTGCCCTCTGGGTGCCCTGGAGGGGTCTCCTGGCAGGGTTTCCTTTCAGTCCCGCTGGTTGAATCTCCACACAATAAACCAAGAAGTCTTCACAATAAAAATGATAAGGATAAAACTTTAATTTGCCATCGTACAAGTACAGGTAAAAGAGTTTTCACACGTCATATTTCACTCTCTTACCTGTATATGTGAGTAAAGTTGATCCCGATGTTGGATATTTTTTCAGGATCCTGGAGCAGTTCTGGGAGTTACATATGCATATACATTTTACATATTTAGCAGATGCTGTTGTCCAAAGCACTGTGTAAGCGAGGCAAATAGCACATTGCAAATGAACTGTAAATGCTGTCAAGGAGTCAACTAGGTGTAAGTACAGCTAGGCTGAGCTTCTAATGGATGGTCAGGTGTATGCAGTACTGGAGCAGGAGCTACAGAACAAATTCTAGTGTTCTAAGGTAAAGTTTAAAGCCCTTTAGTGCCTTTTCTAATAGCAAAACACAGGAATGTTTAAAGGCAAGTGAAGTTTATAGTTATGTATTAGAACAGAGCGAGTGGCTTGTAACTGGACTGACACTTTCCTCCAGAGCTAAAGGCGTTGTGTTTGGTTAGCAGGATTATGGCTGGAACCAGAAGGGTTAGGTATTTATAAACTGGTGAAAGAAATATTCTTCTAAGCTGGTTGACCAGCTTATGATGGGTATGTTTTTGCATGTTGGTTTGACGTTTTAGCTGGTCATACCAGCATGACCAATTGGTGACCCACCCAGCTAAACCATCAAATACCAGCAAGAGCTGGGACATGATCATCTTCTTAAATTCCCATACAAGCCGGACAGATGTTGGTACGCTAGGCTGTAAGGAGTATCATATTCTCATTATCAAAATGGAAAGGGCCAAACAACCCAGGGATGGATCGGTGAACATTGTGCTTCTCCGGAAACTTAGCACAAAGGAGTTGCTTGCTAGCGCTGTCTGTCCTTGGATGCTAAGGCCAGGGATGTTCCCAGAATCAGAGCGGCAATGGGTGAAGTCGAACAAATCATTTAGCTGGACTGGAGTTTGCTCTTCATTTGCAGAATTCATTTATCATTGTGCTCACAGGGAGACAGAGACAGATTCCCGGGTGCAAAGGGCTCAGGAAACTGTTTGAATGTGCTCTGTAGCAGCAGGAAAGTGGTGTGGTAGGAGGAGGGGGTCTGCTGGCTGGCTGTCCTGCCAAAGCTACTGACAGGAGCGTGGATGGTGACACTGTGGGGAGCTTAAGCCAATAAATCCAGTCCCCTAAGCCCAGAGCCGCGGCTCACTGTATCTGTGCATGGCAGATAACTATGGATTCTCAGAGGCTGCCATTCCCAAGTTATCATATACTCTCATAAATCCAGGCATGGCTTTGAAGGTCATACGGATACTCGCGTCCAGCCTCCTCCTTGGACTGAGGATAAGGCCAAGTGGAGCACTATGATCACAGGGTCACAGGAGATGAGGTGGTATACTGAGATTGATGGGCAGGGTCGTGCAGAAGGAGGGGCCTGGGGTACGCCTGGCCCTTTTGCTCTAATAATTGAAAGTGGCACCCTTTTTGAGGTCCTTAGCAAACTGCAACCTAGTTGAATTCTGTTTTGGATTGCCGAGGCGAAACACTCCTCCCTCCCTGAGCACCAGCCCCTCGAAAAGTCTCTTCATGCCCAGGCTGCTGTGTTCACAGTGATGTCATAATGCTAATGTTGCTATTGCCCCCCCCCCCCCCCTTTCTCCCCGGTGAAGAGAAATTCTTTGCATACTCTGGACTTGTGTGTTACCCATGCAGGGTCAGTGCTAGTACAAATCTAATGGGTGGGTCCAAGATTTTCACAGGGCGGGGGCACACATAGGGGCTGGCGGCTATAAATGTTGTTGATTGGGGGGGTGGGATAAGTAGATAATCCATAGCCATGTCCCTGGGAGAGACTAGGCTTGGGGGCATTTGTGAGGACACAACGACTTTGGGGCAGCATGGCCCACAAATGCCCCCCCCCCCCCCATACCCTGGGAGAGACATCCTCCTTCAGAGGACACATGTCGGCAGGCGTCTGTTCAGAAGGTGCGGAGTGCAGACAAACCGTACACTTTGTCGTTACGGTAATTTCAGTTTCAGCTGAATCTGGAGTAAACTGCAGCTGTACTTCTCAATTCAACTGGAGTAGTCCCCTAATGGTCTACGGCAGTGCCGAGTTACTGTCAGTTAGCTGGAGTTCTGCTTCTTACAGTAAGGAAAAAGAAATAAATCAATGGAGTTCTTTTAAAATACCATGGGATGGTGCAGCCATAGCTGTGGTCCAGGCCCCTGTCACTGCTCGTCACTGGGTGACAGGTGTATGTTCTAGGCCATTGTATTACATTCCCAATTATGCATAAACAAGGACAGATTTCAGGTGATCTTCGCTTGTCAAAATTCCATTTGAACCTAATGAAAACCTGTCTACTTCTGTAAGGTTTCTCTGTTTATGAGGAAAAGTTTTTTTTTCTCAGTGATAATTTTAGTAATGTGTCAGATGAGTAATTGAGACATTAAATGAGCACCATATACAATGCTTATTAAAATAATTATCTTTTTTAATAATATTAGTGTAATACATTAAAATCACACCATAGTAATCAGAGTATAATCAGTGTCAGAACACTGTGCTTCTCCTTCAAATTTAGTAAAAAAATGTTAATTGTAAATTGCACAGCCCATTATAACCATAAATGTCTATCACCATATGTAGCTTAAATAAGCATAGAGAGGTATAGGGTTGATTTTTCAGTTAGGGATTAAGGTGTCAAATATTTGATATTCTCTACTCAAAATTTTCACACAGAGGCCATAAACTCCTGAGTTAGGCAAGTGAGCGCATTGGCATTCATCAAGTGAGTATAAACAACACTTGTGCAGATTTATTTTTAGGCAGTATAATTATTTTGAAATTATGCTGAAAAATAGCAACTGCAAACGAGTACTGCTTATTTTGGAAACATGAAGCAAGGAGGTTAAGCATTGAAAAGTCTCCCAGATGCATCCAGGCAGAAAAAAAGTAAAGAAAATCAAAGGTGAAATGTAAAGACAGGGGAAATGACTAAAGTAAAGTGGGTCTTTTGATCAGGAAGTAGAAATGAATGAAATGCAGTCAATGAGCGACCAGATGAACTATAGATTTGAATTCATATCATTTCAGGCAGAAGGGTACTGGGAATAAAACCTTATCTATGAAATGCAGCTCTCAAACACTCAAAAAGAATAAATCAAATGTTTATTTTAGCCTTCATTTTTGACTTTTCCTCTGGAGGAATTAGCATCCTTATGCTGCAGAATAGCTGGGTTCATTGTGCCTCTTGAAGATGTTTAATAACTTCACTCGAAGCTGGCTGCATTTCTTAAACATAAGCAAGAGATAATCATTGAATGAGAGGCTCAAATTTGCCTACAGCTGTGTAACCCTGATCAGCCTGGAGACATAATACCTTGTGGTTACCTTGTGGTTAGCAAAGAATGAATGAAGAATGAATGTTTTAAGCTTCACCACAGAAGCAAGGGCTGTTGGGAGAGACACTTTCGATACATAGTAGCAGAGAATGAAGAGTTCCTTAAAGTTTTCATACCATAAAAGTCTGTTATTTAAAATTCTGGTTCCTTGAAGGTAAGGTTCCTTAATGTTTTGGTTCTGTAATGTCCTGATTTCTTAAAGGTCTAGTTCCTTAAAGTTTGGTTCTTTCAAGTTTTGGTTCCCTAAAGTTCTGGTACCTTAAAGGTATATTTCCTTAAGGTTCTGGTTCCTCATTGTTCTGGTTCCTTAACATTTCCTCATTTTCGCAGGCTGACCCAAAGCCTAGTTCTCTGTCACAGCTGCCAGATGACTGTTCATCAGCCTATTGGATGCGCCCCATCCGGATGATTAATTTGTCTCCCTGCTCGCCACAATTAATCTCATTACCCTTACTAATGAAACAGCTGGGAAACATATTGCCCGCTATAATATTTTGTGTCCTGAGCACGTGCTCATTTTGACGAAGGCCACATGTCAACCTGACAGACATTGATCTCCGAATCAGTGGAGTGTAAAGGACAGGAAGCTGAGAGTGACTATTTTTCAGCCCACGTCTCTCTCTGCCTGTCTGAGATCCTTATTTACTCTCTTATCCACTAAAAGGAATCTCACGCCCTAGCTGAAAGAGTGCAAGGGCACCACTGAATTTAGGGGTGTTTTCCAAGGTCACCTGCCTATGAATTCTGAGATCCAGTATGTTCTGAGATCCAGCTCTGTTCCATAGAAAGTCTTCTGAAGGGGTATTCTGAGCCAGGCAGCCGCTGAGAGAGAAACGTGATTGATTCATTCTCTTGCAGGGAACAAGCAGAACCTAAATATGGATGAGTTTATTTGTCATGCCTTATGCCAGGGATTGGTGTTTAAAGTTGGCCTCCAGAAGCTGTTTGCTGCAGTGCTGCCAGTAAATAATGCTGCCTTGCTCCACGATGCTCATATGAATGCCAATCAGAAAAGGAACGTCTTGTGACTGTGATGGGTCATGGTCAATGTTTTTTTCCGGGAGTTTGCTTTATATATGCTTTACTCATGAATAAATTAAACAATAGGTACATCCAAAGTATTATAAATGCATTTTCAAAGAATAGCTGATGGTGGTGAGGTATGTGAGTTTGTGTGAGGGGGTGAAGGTGGAGCGTTCCAGTATGCCTCAGTGGTTGGGTTCTCACTGTACGAAAGGTCAAAGGTCAACGGATTGCAAACCCAGGGCCCATCTTATGTGCAAGCTGTAACCCTGCATTTCCCAGTGAAAGTTTATTTCCTGTGCTTGCAAATCTGCAGGAGAATCAACAGTGGACTCCCAGCTGCCAAGGCAGCGCTTTATAAGTGGATGTGAACCCAAGAATGGGCCGCCAGGTGCAGAGTGACACGCGGGTCGAGGTGAGCATGCAGCGTCTGCTTTTTTGGATTCTAGAAAAGGGCTTACAGTTTTGCAGGTGTGCCCATCAGTCATATCCTGCACAGAATCTCTGGACAAATTATTCATATTAACAAATCTTCATTACATCAACACCCTTTTATTAGTCTACTGGCAGAAAACTAGCTTAATCTGCCTCATTCGCTGGCTGCTTCATGACACTGAGGATGCTGTCGTCGTGCTGCTTCTGATGAGGGGGGCAGCATGTGGCTCAGTGTGCTAAGCCTGTGTGCCTGTAGTCACAAGGTCACCAGTTCAAACAAAGCCTTAGCATGTCTGCAGGTCCTTGAGCAAGGCCCTTAGCCCCCAGCTCCCTGGGCGCTCCAGCAGGTGGCTGCCCTTTGTGGTCAGCTTGCTCTACAAAGAGCAAGTTCAGGGAGGCATAAAAAGAATTTCCAAATGAGGGACAATAAAGGGTTAACTAATTGATTAATTTGTGGAAACAGTGATTTTTCTCTGGACTTTTCCATTGGCTGCCAGCAGGGGGATTGATGCTGCTGGTATCTGGGCATCACTCTTTGAGGGTTTCCTTCTGCAAATTGTACTGGGTGCTGGTGGACAAGATCTCCCTGGTATCCTGTTTACTCAGGCTCATCCTGAGCGGGGGCCCTCAGCATATCGCTGGGGTGACCTTTACCCTCCCTCAGATACCGTGGTCCTGGAGAATGGGTTTTGTCTGCATTCATCATCCCAATTGAACCACGTAGTGCCAATCAGCCCGTTCTAATGAGACCTGGTTCACGCGACCTCACCGGGTATGTAAAAAAAAAATCCCCCTCACACTTGGGTGAGACAAATTAACGTCAGAGTTGCTCTGTTTTTTTTTAAGATTCTTGCTTGTCCTTCTGCTTCCTTATGCGAGATGACAGACAGACTTATGACCTGGTGGGTCCTGCTCAGAGCTGAGCCGCTTCATTAAGTGAAGATGGAAAAGAAATCGGAGAGGCTGCCTCCCCTTAAAGCCGGACTCTGAGTGTGACATGGTAAATTGGGCATGCAGGATGTTGACATAGGTGACTCCCCCCCAGCCACCCACCCAGGGGATTCAAGGTGAGGAAGCCCAGCCAGTCATTCATCCAGAAAGATACATCTGCAGAAAATATATAGTAAATACATCCATCTGTCATCCAACCCACTTCTCCTACTGGGTCATGGGGGGTCTAGAGCCTATCCCAGAAGCAACAGGCACAAGGCAGGGCACAACCCTGGACAGGGGGCCAGCCCATCCCAGGGCACACTCACACACCATTCACTCACATGGGCAATTTAGCGAACTTCTATTAGCCTGTCTTTGGACTCTGGGGGGAAACCAGATTACTTGGAGGAAACCCAACAACAACATGGGAAGAACATGCAAACTCCACACACATGTGACCCAGGCAGACACTTGAACCCAGGTCCCAAAGGTGTGAGGCAACAGTGCTAACCACTGCACCACCATGCCACCACAGTAAATTATTATTACACATTGATATGTTACCAAATTGTCCGTAGTAGTGAGTCTGTATGTTATTTTGATGTTGTGGGGATCTTTTTCTTGGTTCTCATAAAGGGAAATTCAATTTTAAAAGAAAGTGTGACTGCAATCAAAAACTAAAAATGCCAAATGGCTTGTATTGTGTTTGGTTACTTATGGTTAAGGTTAGGACTGTGTAGGGGTTAATGAAGTCATATTTTCTTATAAGAAAATGAATAGCGTTTCCCCATAGAAATGGAGTCTCTACAAAGATGTAGTTACAGACCTTTGTGTGTGTGTGTGTGTGTGTGTGTGTGTGTGTTTGTGTGCCCTGTAATGGGTTGGTGCCCTATCTTGGAACCCCTGCTACCCTGCATAGGACAAGCTAGTATATAAAGTTGATGGATGGATGGATGGATGGATGGATGAACGTAATATATTCAAACATCATTTTCATCTGACCATAACAGAAACTGCGTCCTCCACACCTCCAGTATAATTGTCTATGTAGCTGGGAACATGGCCTCTGTCATCACAGGTCAAACCTCAGCTTGGGAAGTCACCCATTAAGCTGAGCCATGTGGCTGAGAACCTACCTCCCCCATCCACACCCCGCAGGCATTACAATACAAAGCAGATAGCCAGTGCTAAAGTCTGCAAGTCAAAAAAATATGCTTCCATCCTGCAATCTGTTATAGACACACTTTTCTGAATTTAATAGAGTCCTTTTATCAGTGACATAAAAAGTGTCCAGCTGATTAAAGCTCTCTAAAAGCAAATTTGTATTGATGTCTCTAGCTGGCTCACTCATTCGGATAAGGATTGCTGCTCATTAAGATTTCATCAGTGTCAATAATGCCGAAACGTTTGTGTGTAGTTGGTAAAACAGCAATTTGATGTTTATAGTGAATGAGTGAGGTGGTGACGTTGAAGCCCTTGATGTCAGTGATATATCAGAGTGAGTGTTGCGTGGGGCAGGAGTCAGACAGGAATTCATGGTTTATTATAGCTCGATGTAGCATAGGAACAGGGTGACCAAGCATGAAAATGATTTTGCCAAATGGAACCCAAGTGGGAATTCTGAGTGCTGGCGTTTTAAATGTAGTGCTGGCTGTTGGACAAATTAAAACACAACATATCAGTTTATAATATTTTCAACAATGATGAAACTAACACAACCATCTTGGTAATTTGACTATTTTCTAAAATAACATTCTATAGCAGTAAAAACTAAGTTTGCCAAAGTCCTTGGATTCTGCTCAGTTAATTTTTGACTATCGGGTGATTGAGTAGGATACTGGTTGGCCCTTTATTTTACAAGCAAAAAGTTATCATATGTATAGTACATTGTATAATAAAATGTAATCATCTTTAAGTCATATTGTTTGGTGTTTTAAAACCTTATTGCCATTTTCTCACAGAGATACTAGCACAGCCGTCATACACTGGGCTACATTTCCACTGCCAGATGTAGTGCAGTCGTGGTCACATATCTGTGGTCTCATGCCTTGTCTACACGTACACAGGTTTTTTTTAAAACATACCTTTTTCTATACGTCTTGGACTTTTGGCCACAGGTAAACAATGTCTTAGGTCACTGAAAACGGAGCTTTTGCAAAACTCCATCCAGGGTGAAGATTTTAAGAAACTCTGTCTTTATTGTCGACATGTAGACAGGGAAAACAGAGTTTTTGGCTCGAAACGTCAGATTGTGCGCCGTTGTCCACTGTGTTTAACGTCAGAGTGTGTGCTGCTTGCTGTATACATTGAGTTCGAACAATGGCAGACTTAGCCAAAATAGTGCTTGTGCTAACCTTGCTGACAGGACTTTTTAGATGTGTACAGATAAATGTTGAGTCACTCTCGCATTATACTGATCAACACAGGCGTCGGAATGTGCACCATGGTTTTCAAATTAACAGCACTGGCAATTAGGCTTCTGATTGGCTACCATGGCAGTACGGTTAGAGTTATAACGCCTGTTGTTTTTGGCATGCTCTTGACAGCACATTTTAACGGTTTCATGTGGACGGAAATATTTTAGAAGACAATGTTTGTGTGGACAGGGATTTTTTTTTTATAGGGAGGAGGAAAAACACCGTTTGAAAAAATACGTAGTACGTGTAGACAAGGCATCAGAATGTCGTCAAGTTGATCAGTCATAAGTCATGTAAGTTGTAAGTTGTAAGTTGACGATGACCTGTATATCAGTAAATAGGCCCAGAATGATCATGCCCAGATGTATTAGTCTTCACAGTTTTGAATAAGTTGAGGACTGGGGATTAATGTTATCAAGGCCAAACTGATGCCAGTCCAGTGGAGAGAGTGTGAGGGTTAGGGGAACAGGTCAATGGGCAGGAGGGGGGGCATCCAGGCTGAGAATTAACTAAATGAACAGAGACTCTGCTTGAGATGTTCAAAGAGTTGTGCTCTAAACTTTCTCTTTAGATGGCAGCTAAGTGTCGGGTTCACAAGTTAAATTGAGACTTTGGTTTCTCAACAGAAGAAAACTGATTACATTGGAAAGATGAATTAAAGCTGCAGCTTAGCTGCAATCAGTCGGGTAGCAGCTGCTTTATATCTACCAGGCCCTTAATCAGAATTAAATAAATATGATTTAAAACCCTATAAAGAAGTGTCATTTCATAGTATGTGCAGTTAAAATAGACACAGCGTGGAAGTCTGCTGCTTATTTTAAACAGCAATTCTGCTTCTTATGTTTGCCTTTGAAATGAATGGGAATTAAACGAATGTTATTTTAACCAGCAAGGAAAGGTCAGGCAAGCATTGCTGTATGGTACTACTTACTCAGAGTAGCCGGCTTATTGATTAAGAGCAGTGCATAGAGTGAGTATACGGTTTATGAGAGCTAATCAGGTTCCAGATCCAAGGACATGTGACCTCTCTAGGCGGGCAGGCAGGGGGGCACATCCATCACACAGAGCGCTCACACACCGGGAGGTGCTGATGCATACAGTGAACACCACTTCACACATGCCTGCGCAACACTCACACACCACTGGGGCTGGGTGGCAAGCTTTCAGCACCTTCATCTAGTCATAACATCTGCATCTGTTCTCCAGCCTGTCGGCAGTGAGGAATGCAGTCTGTAGAAACGCTGCTCTGTGGTTGAAGGGTGGACGTTTGAGGAAGCATATGATGTGTTATGAGCTTTGGAGAGCTGGAGACAAGATCCACTTACGCTCGGCAGGAGCTGCAGGTGGACAGTGCTGACAGTGTTGTTAAACCATCCACATACAGGTATGTCACGAAATTCCATTCCCCCAGGGTCACGGTGTAACATACAAACAGCAAGTAACAAGGGGATGAAACAGAACAGTGCAAAACAAGGCGGATAAATCATAATCTGAAGTTCATGGTGTTGCACAAATTGGCCAGTGGGTGGCAGTGTTTCAAGCATGTATGTGGGTAAGTGGGCATAGTGTGAACCATGTCCTTCCAGAGGGCAATGGAGGACGATGTAAAACAGTGGCAATAATGAAATGACCCCTGCAAATGCTAATTTAACTGAGTAACATCCATTAATTTAACATGCATGGCATGATGTAAAAGCAGTTCATGGCACAAGGCTATGGTGCTACAAAGGGAAAAAGTATGTACTATAGCAAACCAGGAACACTGTTTACACTATTTACACTATTTGTAACACTGTTTACACTATTTAATACTGGGCCTCCTGCACAGGTACATATCCTGCATTAATTAACCAAATGACTTCCCAGCCAGGCTGAGGTCATGCGTATAAATACCTGCTAGACCTATTACTACAGATTGTGCGGCCATCAAAGAACTTGACCAAAAGCTTTGCTTGCAGATATTTCACGAGCGGTAGTGTAGATGACATCAGTGGGGACCTGTCGATGTGTATACATGGCTTCGATCAGATATGCGGCAGTCATTCTGTTACCAAAACATCTTTTGGTAGGTTCCACTGATCAACATTTGCACTTAAGGAGTGGCATTCACAGATGTTGAGCTGTGTGGAACAATGATGTACTTAGATTACTCACATTCGCTGAGTTCTCGACATATAGATGTGTGTTGCAGTCACCTAAAGAGCCAGCAGAGAGTGGTTCTGGTGGTCTAGGAAAGATGTGTGGTTCTCGTGGTCTTTGTTTTAGTCTAGGGTAGATAATATGAATCACATTTATCGAGTTCTCTACATATAGAGATTTAGCAGTGACCTAAATAACTGTGTGGTTCTAAAAGCTAGCAGAGAGGGGTTATGGTGGTTTAGGGAAGCTGTGTGGTCCTGGTGGTCTTGGGGGGCTGTACAGTTCTGGTGGTCTAGGAAGGTTGTGCGGTTCTAGTGGTCTTGGGGAGGTATGTGGTTCTGGTGGTCTTGGCAAGTTGTGCGGCTCTGGTGGTCTAGGGTAGCTGTGTGGCTTTGGTGGTCTAGGGTAGCTGTGTGGTTCAAGTGGTCTTTGTTTGTCAATAATATGGGTTTGATCTGCTTGCTTTTGACAGAAGAGCTGTTGTGAAGAAGGTTCATTTTCTGTCGAAATATTCCCTGAAGCAAAAGCAAAGAAGCTATTTCAGAATAGCTCTCAAAGTAACATGTTAAACACCAAACAAACAAAACATTTCTTTAAACACAATTTTGGTGAACTTCTTGTTGTTTTTAGGTAAGACCATATGCTCTATTTCAAAATGAAAATCTTTTAAGATAGCAATGCATGCATCCATCTTGGATAGACTCAGCTGCTGATTTAATGTGTTACATTAGCATGATAGGTTTTCTGTGTTACTTAATTGATTTCATTGATTGTGCGCCATGTTGTTAATTTTTCTCTGATTGTCTGATTAAAGTAGGTACTTCACTTGCTGAAAAGAAATGTCATTCACTATAATTGTGCTGGAATATTTCTGGATACGTCAGGTGTACCTGCCATCAGGGGACCAGATCAGGTTCAAATTTACATCATTTGATTGAACTGAGGATAATTCAGTTTTAGTCCATGGTTCAAAAAGTTTGAATTTGAGTTGATTTGCTATTCCATGGGTTCTTCAGAGCTTAAGATCCTCTTGCCATAAATGCTCACCACAATCCCTTGATCTTAGTCCCTCTTAGCCTCCCGAGATCTTTAGCTCTTCAGAACATATAAAGAGACAGTAGGGTGCTCACTCCACCCTGAAGAACCCCGTAAATCTCAGGTGATTCTCACCCTCAGGGATGCCGTATGGCTTACTTTCTTTCTATGCACTTCTCTCTTTCACACGTGAAACCCTGATGGGCAGGGTTGTCAACTTGTTCAGCTAGCTGGAGTTAGATTTTCATTTTTAGGGCAAATGAAAGCACGCACGTGCATTTACATGTATACAGTTTTATTAGTTTGTAAATGGTCTGTATCGTTTGCTAACTACCCCAATGCTTTTGATGTAGCTAATTTTAGGTTTGTAATGGAATAATATAGGCTTGCCGTACAATTTCTTACGTGAACATGAGAGTCTGAAAGTGTGAGTGTCACACCAGTGTGAGAGAGTTGGCAACCCTGGATAGGTACCTTTTACATAAATGCTCTTCAGAACACAAACATATTATTCATGCTTTCTTTCAACCTTTCATGAAGAATCAACAATGACGGATTAATATTAGATAGCTGCTATCTGCAGACCACTGGAGTAGTGTGATAAGGATAAGGTTGTGGCTAACATGAGAAGCTAACTGTGAAATAGCGTCAGTAGGCCTGGGTGTCTGGGACCTGGCTGTCTGTCTCATTTTCTGCTAGGTCATGTTCCAGTAACACTGCCAGGCCTTGATGTCCACCCTCTACTGTGGCCCATCCAAGACCCAATGTCATGTGATTTTTGCACTTTCTTCCTATTGTCTTTATTTTTTCCACCGTCCACCCCCATCCCCAAGTAAAACCCCAGCTCTATTTTTCCCACCTGTGCCACAATGATTTATTTCACTGTCCTCTCCAGTGTGGTTCTCACAGTCCCAAGCTCATGTGATTCAGGTGGATTTTTTATTTGCTGTGAAAATTAGTTCTGCTAGAGCGAGAGACAGGGTGATTCCACGTGCCTGTAAAGTGAGAGGGTAATAAGCCTGCAGATTATGATCCAGTGAAGACTTCATCAGCTGTAGAACATCCCTCACACAAATATTATTGTAAATCTATTTCCAACTGCCATATTGACCTATCTAGGATAAAAAGAGAATTAAGCTAGTGTCTTTTGGTTAAGACAGTTAAAGACGCTAATCTTTTTTCACTGCAAAGAAGCTTATGTATTGCAGGGTTTGAACTGTTGTTGCAGACATTTGGGTAGCATAAAATCATAAAATAGCTTTTCAAGGCAAAGAGCCTTAAACCAAGTGGGACGGGAAGTGATAAACAATGTGAGCGCCGGGTGCATAAACCAGATCCAGTTGGTTTAACATCATCCACCCCAACAAAGAAATCATGAAGAGGTTTTTTTTTTTATCTGTATGTAATATGTACCTTTGATTTATTTAGCATATGATTTTGTCCAAAGAAACATGCAAACATTTTTTTTTCGTTTTCAGAAAGCAAGGTCAAACAATCCCTGGGGCACTTGGATGTTAAGGACTTGTCTAAAAGGGTCCTTGGTGACACCATTCCATTGACCCTGGGCTTTGAACCAGCAACCTTCGGCTCACATACATAATATCTTAACCCATCAAGCCACACATTCAAATACCTTTTCTGGGTTTGCTTTGCAGGTTTAAGAAAACCACCTCAGACTGTTACAAGCCAGTCAATTTGCTCCTATTTGTATTTTGTAATATAGATTCATGGGACTGCTTTATTTGTTTAGTAGCATTTTGAGAGCCAATGTGAGGGCAGAGGAGTCAAGCCTGTTAGAATTACAGCCCAGGACCAGTGCATGCTGGGAAGGCCCGTAGGCTGTGTCTGTTGGCTGGGTAAGTCACAGATTCCCAACAATTTGCCAGGGGATGTACCCATTTTTATGGACCCTCCACACCCCCCACTCCCCCCATAGCTGCCTGAACTTCGGCGTAAGGCGACAAGGATATGTGCGCTTTGACCTGACACAAACTCTGGCAATTCTCATTACAGCTTCTCTCTGGAGGGGTCTCTTCAAATCACTCTGCTTACATAATTAATCATAAGTAAATTCATTAATAAAATACTAAATGATTAGTGCTCTGATGTATATATGCTTTTGGACAAGTATGAATCTTTGTTAACCTCTGACATAACAGGGGGATTGTATAATGTAGGTCATGATAATATATAGATTATAGCTCTATATGTAATATAGAAAATATACACTCACCTAAAGGATTATTAGGAACACCATACTAATATGGTGTTTGACCCCCTTTCGCCTTCAGAACTGGCTTAATTCTACGTGGCATTGATTCAACAAGGTGCTGAAAGCATTCTTTAGAAATGTTGGCCCATATTGATAGGATAG
>JAABNY020000063.1:11915355-11933923 GCA_015164015.2 Brevimyrus niger | reverse complement strand
CTTCCGGGATGGGCTCCGGACCCCCCGCGACCCAGTAGGATAAGCGGTTTGGAAAATGGATGGATGGATGGATGGATATTGATAATGTGATAATGGAGCATTTTGCTTTTGAACTGTGTGAAATTCACATAAAAATATAGAATCATAGACTTTTCTATAGGACTGTCAACTTCCCAGTGTTTGTACACAATAGCTAAATAGTATAATCTCCCAATCTACTGTATCACATTTTTGTTACAAGAAATAGTCAAGAGAAGGGAATGTTTTTTTTGTGGCACAAGATCACGTTCAAGGTTCTCTGCTGTTCTTTTAATAGTAACAGAAAATTCCCAGACAGAACGAGGTCACGCTGTGGTATGTGCTCTGTGCAGTCAGGTACTAGCTGGTCCTCTGTTTGGTCTTTGTCCCAATGAGGTTCCCATGGACTGGAGCCAAAGCCAGCCCTGTCCCTGCGCCCAGCTGCTCACAGCTCCTCACAACGGTCACATGACCTGCCCAGCTGCACGCTGTACAGTTCCACATGCGTCCAGTTCGCTGCTTCCTCTTCGGCGCCAAAACACATCTGACTATGTCTTTGCATCACAAAACCTGATTGTGTTTATCCACATTAAAAATTGTTTCAAAAAGACCACTAAAAGGCAGAGATAGTTGTTTCTGCTTTAGAATAATTCTTATTGTTTCTCATATATGCATTTATAACAATAAAGTTGGCTGTCAGTGAGTGGAGTTGGCGGTTAGGGTGAACTCCAGCGACTCCTCAATATCGAAGACGGTCGGGTAGCTGTTTCCCTGTCCTGCTTCATGCAGTTCCCATGTCTTCCAGGATGGTGTCTCTCAGTGCTGGAGCTGTTTCAAGCTGAAACAAAACACAGAGTTAGTCATTCACGCTGCTCTGGGCAGCATACGTTTGACCCCTTGGGTACGAGACTGGCCGGAGGGGTGCACTGGCCTGAATACTCCCCACCCAGAACAGACCAGACATGCAGACACTGTGCCAGCCCAGGAAGCAAACCTGCAGCGTACGAGGTGCAAAAAACCTTATGTGCTTCAGAGTTTTAGTCACGGGTTATTAATTATGTTAAATTTGGAATAAGAGGAAATATGCGTAAATTAGGCTTCAGCGGAATTACGGTCTATTGTGGTATTTTGGGTATACTCCGGTATTTTGAAAGCTTTGTAACAAAATTAGCCACTACCACCCCAGCAAATGTATCAGCAAGATTTCAAAATACCAACAAAATACTGTATTACTAAATACTGTAAAATACAGTGTTTCCCAATCCAGACCTCGGAGAACCCCAGACAGTCCATGTGTTTGCTTCCTCTCAGCTCCCAGCACACCTGTACCAGGTATTTGGTGTTCCTGATTGGCTGGGGGCTGGAAGGGAGCAAAAACCTGGAAAAACCTGTGAAAAAGCTGTAGATAACTCCCCAAGCAACCATAAATATAGAAATACAGACATGTCTCACAGCCCCAATGTACATACCTCTGTACATCTCATCACGTTACCTGTGACACATTTACTGTAATGTGGTGAAAGGCCTCACAAGCGGCCAGGATTAACACGCCTGTGCTGAAGATAACGTCCTTTCCTGAAACCTGGTGAGATGCTCAGTCTCTCCCATGAATTTACCACTCAGTGGAGTTTTGCCCTTGGTTTGAGCCTGTGATGCATAATTAAATGTATTATAAATACATCTATCTAAGTCTTAGAAGCTGTATTCCTGGGGGAGAGACGGTAACGTGTTGTGTGTGTTCTGAAACTAAATAGATAAACTGCAGAGGAAGACTGTGGCCTCAAACAGGAGAGATTATCCTGGCCAGGTCACCTTGGCAGCACTCCGGCTCCCACAATGCAGTGTATAAGCCCAGTTGGGCCCAGGGACAATCGAACGATGCAGGACATTTTAAGAAAGAATGAGGAACATAAAATTCCGACATCTGCCGCAGGGCGCCCGGCCTGGGGAGACTGTGAGGCTGTGAGTGTTGGCCCTGGGACTCCATCAACTTGACGGGGATGTAAATTTTATTGGGCGGCTTTGTGTGTCTTGTGCTCCTCTTGGCATCTCCTCCAGATGGAGCCGTGTCTGTCTCTAGGGGAGGCGCTGTTTGCACAGGGCGAGGCAGGACCGGAGCCGGCCTACGGCAGAAGACTGCTCTGCAACAGCTATGGGAGGATACGGAGATTCAGGCAGGCAAAATCTTGGCCGGCCAATCTAGCGTAAAAATGCACAGGGCAGAAGTGTGCGGGAAAATGTTCCTTTTAATGTTTCTTCTACTAGCTTTATGAAAGTGATTTTTTGGGAAAAAAAAAAAAGTGTTTCCAATCTTTATTGAACGTGGCCCAGTTTACCATCTGTCAGTGTCACCAGCAGGACCTTGGCAGTCTCAGGCGAGCGTAACTGCGGGCCGTGACCCCCGACATGCGTATCCCATGAGCAGCTTCCGTTCTGAAAGCTCCACTTAGTATGGCGCTGGTGGCTTCGCCCCGTTCTGATCTGCCTGGTGAGGTGACTCATGACGTTAGCGTGCTAACTGGCGACGAGAAGGTCTCTAACCCCGTGTGAGCAGAGATCACCACAGACAGGGGGAGGCTTTTTCTGGGCGAGACCCTGGCAAGTCACCTTGGCAGCTGCGGCGGGGTCTGCATTCCAGGTGAATCATGAAGAGATGGGTGATCGAGGATGACAAGCGTGCGGACATGGGTGGCTGAGCTGACCAAGCAGGCGTGACTCCCAGCAGTGGCCGGGCGCCGACGGTGGGCAGGGGCAGCTGGGCCGGGCTTCTGAGCCATCAGGCTGCACACTTGGATTATCAAGTCCGGAAAGCAGCAGGTGGTGCACAGCAGAGGGGTTAAAAGATACCGGGGATGAGAACAAGGTGCCGTCTGATTGGCCGTGTAAGGGATGCTACACTGCGGTGGATTGGCTGTGAGGGATACTACCCTCCGGCTGATTGGGTGTGTGAGGGATGCTGTCCCCCAAACCCCAGCCCACTGGGTGTCTTGTAGCTCACTGTCTGCCTGCGAAACCCATCTGTACTCGCCTGCCCAAAAAAATGCATGTCAGGCGCTTGTAAGAGAAAGGCCTCCAGCCCAGTGTAAGGAGATCAGTTTTGCACAGCACACAGCATTGCAGTGGCGTTCAGGCAGGATGCAGTACACAGCCTTAACAGGAAAGTCGATAATAAATGCAGAAAAGCAATTTACATGGCGCTGTCAGTGACAAGGACACCTGAGCCTGATCCGTCAATCTTACCCCAGTGTCATCGATCATACATAAAACTCCTCGGTGCAGCTCAGTAGGTCTTTGGCTTTACTGACGACTGGTTTCACGGTTTGCAGTCGTCGGAGAGATGCAGAGTCTGCGTGCACGTCAGTGTCGCACATGTGACCGCGTGTGAGATTACTCCAGCCAAGACGGCATGTTGCCGAGCAACTCGGGAATGAGAAATTCTCTACCAACAACGCAGCAGCGTGTCCTTGTTAAGGATGTATTTATAGAGGAGCTGTTAATCCCGGGAAACATCACTCGTTTCACACAATTATCCAGCAGCGGTCAGGCCAGATGCTTCTGGGATTTCAGGGATTTGTGGGGAGCTCTGGATACTTCCGGGCATTTGAACAACACGTTTGGAACGTGTCCCTAGACATGAGCATGTGACCCCCCGCCCCCCCCTCCATGTAAAGATGCCTGGGTCAGCTCATAAAAGCTTGAGAAATTAGCGAGGAAATAACCAGTTTAGTTCTGAGCATGATTAGGGCAGTTTGTGCTGCATTAGCTGTGTACAGTGTGTAAGGTGAGTGAATGAGGCCCCAGGTCCTGTCAATCATAGCATGTAGTGACGGTATCTGCATTTGGCACTGTGTCACCGACAACTTTTATAGAATAGAGGGGAAAAGGAACTGCTTCTTGCAGTACAATAAGGTGGATATTTGGATAATCATTCCTACTTATCTGGAGTACATAGCTCTGGTGTGCCATCAACCCCATGTAAACTGCAGTACTGTAAGTCCAACGTGACCATCCACTTCAAATAACACTAAACAAACTGAAATCCAACACATCAGCAGAAACACTCCGTCAACCTACCAGAAACGGCCCCATCCCCTATGTTATGCCCCAACCATAAAGGGCACAGAATGTTTTCGATGCAGCAAACCCGCATACAGAGCGCAAACAAACATACCGTGGTGAGTGCATGAGTCATTTTATTAATGGAGGTGATGGCTCTTTAAAAATGGAAGTTGTTCTCTTTATTAACAGACATTATTTGTCTGATACTAGCTGCGGCACAGATAGCGAGACCAGCGTTTTTTACGGCACTCACAGATACATGCTAATGAAACACATTCCACAGAAAACATTACACGGTTATGACATTTACCATTAACATAAGAACTCAAATACCTATTTTCATTTACACTATTTAAAGATACATGCGGTGCAAGGAAATCATGCCGGTAACTGCATAATTAATTCTGCTGACCAACCTCGCGGCATCAAGTGTCAGCCAATCGTGATCGGCGGGTGGGATCAGAACAAATGAAAAAGCCTCAGGGGCCCTATGCAACGCTGCACCCTAATGTCATACCACGTGGTATTGCGAAAACGACGCTGATTCTGTCTATTTCATTTGAAATGTAAGGCCACCTTAAGCAGTAACCCAGATGGCAATGTAGTTAGCATAGTTAGTGCCCTGGGCTCCTAAGTCCGTGGTTCACTGCGTGGCACAATCCTTTTATTGTCATTGCATATTAGTATGCAACGAAGTTTAGTTTAAAGCGAACTTCCCGTTTTAAATGACATAAAAAGAAATTTGTCCATGTGAGGTAAAAAGATGCGAATTGCATTTCATCTATAAACTTAATCTCAGTGTTTACAAGTTCTATATCTGGGAAAGCGGTGCCCGCCGCTTCATCGCTACTTCCGCTGGGTCGGTAAGGCGGGATAGCGGCACTGTTCATAGTACACGCCTCCAGCCCGCCCCTGTATCTTGTACTGTATGGCTCTCCTCCAGCTCGCACATGCGCACTTGAGGAATCACCACAGTGATTCTGGAAGATGCAACGATTCTCCAGTCAGATCGCACGTAGCATTCAGATGACAGCCCACTGTGAACCATTCCCCCGCCCTCTCTTGTCCCCCGCCGGCCACCACACAAGCATGTGCTCATTGATGGAGAAACATGGCTGACTTGTTATTGCACAGTTGAGAAGCTAGCAGCATCACTCACTTGTTCTGGTGCTTGGAGCCCTGGAGATGCGCGTGGTACTGCTCAATGGAATTTAGCGTCACCTTGCATATGCCGCAGGAGTAAGTGCTGCGCAGCCCTGCACGGACACACACAAAAACATTGTCAAAACAGAAACGACCCCATCCCCTATGTTATGCCCCAACCATAAAGGGCACATCAATTGAGTCAAAACATCAATGGTTTGACTATCTCAACTTTTTGCAATGGCAAGTTGCAATCAGCAAACTTTGACTTTTGATCTGTTTCTAGGCTAGTGGTAGTCAAATAAACTTGTATTTACTTATTTACTTTTCAATCACTGGCACTCAGTCACAGTAATTATTAGTTTGCTCATTCAGTGACAGTTGTTATTTATTTACTTATTATTTATCTCTCTGTCATATTCATATTCATCTTAAGATATTTTCCACTTAGGATGGGTTCATTGGAACATAAACCCATCATAAGTCAAGGAGCACTTGCACACCAATTAATTTGTAGCCCACTTGCAGAATCACCAACAAAAATCTGTGATCCTTGATTCTAACTAGGTCAGTAAAATGTCTTGTTTAAATGTGATGGATTTTTATAGATGTAAAAAACATTGTAATGTTTGAAACAAACGACTATAGATACAGATAGATTGCTCCTAACTGGGGGAAAAGGAGACAGTGTTACACATTGTGATAAAGCCTTTATCTGTTTTTGTCTGCCTGGCTGGAGGGGAATACATTAGCATTTTGGTTTTAGTGCCAAATAACCTTTAGGAGTATGAAGCCAGCGCTTCGCACAATGGAGGAACGTCAAACATAATGTGTGCCAGTGTTGATAGTGGAGAGAAATATATCATAATATTCTGTTTTTTTAAGGCATATTTTCACGTACTGTGTACACTTTACATTTGTTTTCACTCTGTTTACTTTGTTTACACTTTGTGTACCGTCTTTGTACCTTCTGTTCGATGCTATATGTAGGTTCATTTGTATATGTATGTTTGTCTGTGCACTACACTATTTGCCCTGGGATCAATAAAGCACATCTTAATTTTACTCTTCATCAAATAAAATGCATTGCGGGTCTTGTAAGACTGTTCCCAGCCATCCATGCTTGGAGATGCCAACACGATGAGTGTTTCGGCTGAATATAGCAGTAACAAGGAGCTTGCTCCAAGGCAAAGAGGGAATGGTAAAACCTTTCTGTCTGTCATTACCTCTCCTCCACTGATTTCAGCCTATGGAGTAAATTTACGCTATTTTCTGAAGCTGAAATCTAAAATTAGGGTGAGATAGCAGCTGCCCCTTGCATTAAAATCGTGGGTTTCAATCTGCCATGTCGCCTGTCTTCCAGATTGACACGAGATTGATCAGGCCTGTGATCAGCATCCCTGCCAAAAGTGTGTGCCGCCAGAAGCGCTGTTGATGATCCCATCCATGGCGTTTCACCAGTCACTTCGAATTTCCTGTGATTATCGAACACTGACATGCTAAAAGCTTTTGACTGGGGGTCATTCAAGAGGGGCAGCCGGGCACCGCTCTTTAGTAGCCCCCTCTCCCAGACCAATGACTGTTCTTTAGTAGCCCCCTCTCCCAGACCAATGACTGTTCTTTAGTAGCCCCCTCTCCCGGACCAATGACTGTTCTTTAGTAGCCCCCTCTCCCGGACCAATGACTGTTCTTTAGTAGCCCCCTCTCCCGGACCAATGACTGTTCTTTAGTAGCCCCCTCTTCCGGACCAATGACTTTTCTTTAGTAGCCCCCTCTCCAGCCCGGACCAATGATTGTTATTTAGTAGCCCACTCTCTGGCATTTTTGGGTCACTTGTGAAGGCAGACATATTCCTCTGTCAATCACGGCTTTGGAATTTGACTGAAAGGCCTAACCTGTTCTCTTACCTAAGGCATATATATACTGTTCTATTTATGGATTCACTGCATTGTGATGCCAAACGGGGCATGATGCTGACTAAGCCTTACACGGAGAATTATCACAATATATAAGGCTCTCAAAGACAGGTCTAAATTGAATGAAAACAGAACTGATTTCTGTAGACCTTACCCATCCTAATGTAGGGCCAGGCCGTACCATAACATGAATGGTTGTTTTCCCCATTACTTTTCCCCATGTTGCTGGTTCAAATCCCATGGCCTGAATTTTAGTGCTGGGTCATTTATCAAGGCTGACCCTGCTTCCTCAATAAATATATGCAATGTAAATATGTCAGGGAACTGCCTTCAAGTCCCACACTTACAGGAAGTAAACAACCGAAAAAAATATTTGCACAGTCATACAACGTAAGAAACTTGGCAGTGTGGTTATGCCATTTGGCCTCCGTTTCCTATTGCTTATTATTGTAATTGATCATATTATTGATTGACTATTGCTGTTTTTCTCTGATCATATTTGGATGCTGTGGTGCTGGATTAAACAAGAAAAATCTTTGTGACTGTCCTGGAAAGTGGCCATAAGTGACCGAATGATACTCTGGAGGGTCTGTCATTATCTACTCACAACACATAATGAATTCCATGCGTATGTTGCACTGCTGCAGCTTATAGTCCAGTGTTTCCCAATCCAATCATCGGGGACCAGCAGACAGCCCACGTGCACTGGGAGGGAGGGAGCAAAAATGTAGACTGTCTGGGAGGGAGCTTGGAGGGAGCAAAACCATGGACAGACTGTGGGTCCCCAAGGACTGGATTGGGAAACACTGTTATAGACAATTGATCCAGGTCAGAAAGCAGGAGCTTTGTTTGATTCCATTTAAATACCTGACAATTTAAATGAGGTTCAGTCAGGATCCTGTCATACAGGTGAGCAGAAGATGCTCTTTGACGTACATAAGGCTTCCAGGGTCACCTCTTTGAAAGGATTCCCCCGATTTAAAGATGGAAATACAAGACGCTTCTCTACTTATGAACTTTCAACTTATGAACTCTCAGACATACAAACAAAGAGGACTGTAAGTCCAAATTGTCTTCACGAGGCTCCCATTTCCTGTCTGCAACATCAATTTTTTTTCTCTGCACACCAATTCTGCTTAGTACGTAGCGTAGCGTGCGTACTCCCGGCATCCTAGTTCTTTGCACTTGCGTATACCCTTGAAATGATGTTAAGTAACGACTAGAACATTTCAAGTTACGAAAGTGTCTCGTTCGTAAGTAGAGGAGCGTCTGTATGCTGAATAGACAGGATTTGTGGCATGATGGCATACAAAGGCAGTTGTGATGAACGGGCCAATCAGTATGCAGCGTTGATGTCACACCCACCTGTGGTCTCCGTGGCGTCCAGGCTGCCTGCCAGCTGCTCCAGCAGCCTGGCCCGCGCTGCGTTCCTCTTGTGTTTCTTGCCTTCGTAGTGCTGCCTCGCCATCAGCGGGTTGTTGAACCAAGCCCCACACAGCCCACAATATTTTCCAGCCTCGCCGTTACACAATGGGGGCCATGGTGGCGTCTTGGAGGACGAGTCTGTAGGGCAGAGCGGGAAGGCAACTCAGGGCGGCATTAGTGACCTGCGGGGTCCTTGCGAGTAGGACCGCTGAGCAGATCTACCAATGGTATTAAATCACCTCACCCCAAGAGTCATTCCATGAGGAATTCTGTCTGATATTTTCATCAAAATACTTTTTTTTAACACAGAAATGCTGTTTAAAATCATAGCATATTTTTATCTTGGTCAAAAATTCTGCAACCGATACAGACTGGTTGATGGTTCTGAAACATTTCAGCCTGTGGCCCTCCAAGTAACAGTACCAGTGACCCGCAACCCCCATTATTGGTCCCCTATGGTAGATTTATCAAAACTGACTGGTTGCAGTTGTGGTTACGATGAAATTTTTATTAAACTCCAGCAGTGTGCAAATCAGTGCCCTAAAGCATGGTGCTAGCTGCTCATTGTTCCTTAGACTGCTCTGCATGCGTGAGTGTGTTTTTGTGGCAGACGTTAAATACAATATGCATCGGAAGCACACTGGTTTTATAATACAAAATTACACCTATACAACATAGAAATTACATAGAGTACATTCCAGATGCAGTGATGCCCGTGATCAGCCCATGATTTGGATGATTCAGATTCACCCAGAACAGGCAGAAGCATCCAGAGAAAGGCAGGAGGGTTAAAGGTTTAAGGCGTCACTGTATGCAGATCTCAGAAGAGAGCAGGAGAGTGGCACACACAGCTCAGTGCCATCTCTGCTATGTGGAGTGGTCCCCGTCTTTACTGCCCTATCATTGTGACAATAGGACCTGTATTCCTTCAATTACACCATCTATCGTCGTCTTCTTACGGGTCAGTCACGCATGCAGGGTATCTGGGGGGGGGGGGCTCTTTACTGTTTACTGACCAAGCTTTTACTGCACAGGCATAGGTCTGCCACTAGGGGACCTCATGATGTGTGAGCTACAAGAAAGAACATCACACCCTGTTTAATGTGCGGTGGGGCCCTACCTGCAGGGCTGGGGGGCAGAGGAGGCGCTGCCCCCAGGACAAGCCGCACTCGCTTTGCATGGGTCTTGCCCTGGTAGTGGGACTGGGCCACGATGGCGGAGGTGAAGAACATGTTGCAGAGGGTGCAGCACTTGTTCTGGTCGACTTCGGTCTCATCGTTGCCCTGGGGTGGGAGGCAGACTCACCGTCAGGCCCCTGTGGCCACACTGGCATGGACGGGAACCAGGAAGACTAGTAGGGATTAAAGATGCACAGTTGGGACAACCCTAGGTCTTCTAGCCCGAGTACTGTTAATATGCACTAATTAGTTCAAATAATGTACAGCATTTCCAGCCGCCCAATAGACGCTTAGCTCCCATCTGTCCGTCCCTCCTTTCATCCATCCATCCATCTATTTTCTACACCTGATTGTCAGAACTGTGGGGGTATGGAGACAATCGCAGAAATTACAAATGCAAGGCAGAGAATAACCCAGGATAGGGCGTCGACCCATCGCAAGGCACACTCACACACACGCGCACAGTTCACGCGCACATTCACACCTATGGGCAATTTAGCAACTGCAGTTCACCTTAGCATATTTTGGGCTGTGGGGGGACACCTAACGACAACACAGGGAGAACATGTGAACTTTCGTAGAGACTCGAGGCAGCAGTGCTAACCATTATGCCACCGGTTTAACACCCCTTGTTTAAATGTCTAACAACGCTTCTGATGCATGGTGTGACAGGAGCTGGGGGGAGGGGGGTGTAGAGTATCACAGCCATGACAGCAGCCATGACGATGAAGACGAGGACGCAGCCGCACAGAGAGCAGCCATGCGCCGGGACCCGTGCCTCATCTCAGCCCAGGGGTGGGGGGCTGGAGCCAAGTTAGAGTGATGGTAGCCCTCAAAGCCCCTTGTTTCCCCCACCTCTTTGGCACACACTGACAAACAGCCCCCAAGACACAATCTGGATGCCAAGCGAGAAGCAGAAGGGTCGCTGTTTCCCAATAGGAGCAAAATTTGAAATTTGGTTTAAGACCCCAATCCAGCAAACACCTGTTACCCGCCCTGGAACCCGCTGCTGACGTTCCTGCTTCTTCAATCAATATCCGTCTATTCACCTTCCGGCACTTTCCGTTTATGCATTACCAAGGTCCTGTCTATACTGCTGTTGCGTGAAAAAAGTATTAATTAATTTATTACATTTTATACTTACACTATTTTGAACTTTCACTGTGTAAATTGCACACTGCATACACTGCCTGTTAACTACATGCTTGCTTCTGTATGCAAAAAAAATTCTCTCACGGATCAGTAAGGGATGTAAATCTTTATCGGTCCCACTTTATAAAAGGCTACTTTTTTGTGTCATTTATAAATGGTAGTAACTGATGAGTAAAAAGAAAATTGTGTTAAAGTTTGTTTTTACTTGTCTACTAATGATTTAAAGTGAAGTGTTACAACCTAATTAATAATCTGGTTATAAGCCATTCATAAACCCTTTATGAGTCGTCTTATTGCAAAGTGGTTTCTCGTTATTTTATGTCACCATAACAAATGCAAATTTATCATATAGTCTATACATAGTAAAACCACTCCTTGTTTAGTGATTACTTTTGGTGACCATTCGTAAATATGACGGTAATAAAAAAATAATTTTCTGATTAATGTGAACATCCATCCATCCATTTTCCAAACCGCTTATCCTACTGGGTCACGGGTCAATGTGAACATTTAAAACCAAATTTCCTATGCCTGAAAACAATGCAGGTAGAATATACAAATGTTGTTGGAATGCTGGAGATAAGATAAGCTCCTCCAGCGTTGGACCATAGCTCGGTCACTAAACGAAGCGTAGTGGTACTGTATCACCCAATATTAAACTTCAGATTCGACTACAGCTTCAAAGGACAGAAATGTAACCTGAAACCAAGCAGAAGAAGAAAATGTAGAATTATATCGTAATGTAAAGTTATGAGCCTCAGGTGATGCCACTGTAGATGGTTAGATGGGCGACCTGGACCAGCAGCTGACTCACAGCTCACTGCCTGCTTAGTCCATAGTTATATTTACTCACTGTGTGTCTTCAGTTCCCAGTCGGAAAATGTAGGCCTACACACTGATTTTAATTTTGCCCACAAACTGACCTAAATCCTTCAAACTGGTCCGCATAAGAACTATGTCCGTGCCTCTGTTCAGGGGACAGTGCTCCCTAAACACACTGTGTCGGCCCAGTGACCCAGTTTACAGGGCTGGAGCTCTGTGTTCCCTCCCTCTACTCCTGCTTCCACAGTACACTGGTATGTCGCAGTTGTCCAACAGGCCTGAAGGAGACGCTGGTATAGACAATAGTCACATGGAGAGTTTAGTGAGAGGTTTTCTTTAGATAAGTACATGGGGTCACTCCGGGAAGATCCTGTCACTTTTGGATGTGTTTTTGCTACATGGTGTAGTAATACCATTCCACGCCTGTAGGGGGCGCTCTCTCTCTCTGCCCAGCCTCACTGCCACAGGATTTGTGCCTCCTTCTTGGTAAGACACATGGAAAGGCTGATTTATTTGAACAAAGAAGCCCATGGATGCAAGCTTCCAGTGCCTGGCTCTCAGTCAAAACAAAAACCATGGTTGTGTGGCCTGTCAGCACTTTGATCTGCGGGAACCTTCACTGACCTACTTTCCCGGTGGCCGTCTGACAGGCAACATTTGGGGATGGAGACTGTAAGCAACACGCCTGACTCACTCGGGCTCGCCACGCGTTTCCTCGGCAGCTCCATCCAATCACCACCTATCCCGCTGTTTGATGGCCCAACACATGACCAGCCAGCACTAGGCATGTGCATTAGTCTTGTGACAGACAGATCAGTCTCAAGGGTCGGCGAATGGGGAGTATGGGTGAGGAAAGGAAAACAGGCAGGACCGGGGTAGCTGTGCAGTGACCTGAGCAGCTGCCTTGCTGCACACATCACCCAGCAGGCGGCATGAACACGTGTAGGGTCACCTGCCCTTGTGTGTCACAGGAGGCCCCAAAATTCGAATCCAGGCTCTGTTATTATTCCGAGTCGGAACACGTAGTCAAGCTCTGGGGGCTGAGTGCCAGGGTGCTGTGTCTACGTACCGCGTTGTCTGGCCTGAGCCTCTTGGAGGGGGGGCCGCCATCCTCAGGGTGCAGCATGTAGAAGAGTCGCACCTTGTTCGCGTGCTTTTTACTCTGTGGTGGAGAGGGGCAAGGAGAGAGAGAGACAGAGAGATGGAGAGAGAGAGAGACAGAGAGAGAGAGCGCACAGACTGAAGGAGGCACTGTTTGCGTTTAATTACAGTTAAATCCTCTTGGCTGAAGGGGTCATGAAGTTTCATTTTTAAACTGGCAGAAAGTCTAATTGTCTTTAGTGAGGGAAGAAGGTTTCCTGCTAGAATGAATCCCAGGAGCCCTCACCGGCAGCTTGAGGAGAGAGGTTACAAAAGGCCAATGACTATGGATCCGTACCGCTGCACGAAGATGGATATTTTTGATTCCACAGAAGTGCAGACTGTGCATTAACCCTGTCATCTCCACGGTGGTGCTCAGAGACGGGAAAATGGTAGGGGTGTATACAGGGGCGGGGCTACAGGGGATTATCCCCTGGTAAAAGCTGATTGGCCAATGGAGTGTCCTGTACCCTGTCACTCACCAATCTGAAACATATCATTGGCCAATATTAAAGTTGGCCCATCTGTATGAATTATGGCCCCTTTTATGCCACCTACCTTAAAAACATCCTAGAATGGCCCCTGGATTTCAGGCTTTAGCTTCCTGCTAATTATGCCGATTCCTGAGTATGATCATATCTCTGTTCCTTGTGTGCATTTCTGAGTTTGAGAAAATGGTAGTGTGGGTCTCTGTAGCACCAGTGCAGTCAAGCTCTGCCGGTAACCCTGCTCAGTGATTGATGGTGGCAAGGAGCCGCAGCATTTATCAACCTGTCAAAAGCACTGGGAAGGGGGGGGAGCTCATGGCACAAAGCTGCACAGGATGGATAAGGTTCTGCTTCCTCTGTCTGGATGAACCTAGGAGACGTCAATAGGAGCCACTTGCCATGAGAATGGTGGACAGTGGAGCACCTGGGATGTGGGCCGTCCAGCTTTTGTCAGAATCGTGTGCTTCCTTATAAACTTCACACAATTGCATCATGTAACTGGAGTGACTTTACACCCAAGGGTCCCAACAACCGCATCAGTAGCATAAACACTAACAGATGTAAGCCAGGGTTTGTGTGTGTGAATTTACGTCTGCATTCATGGGGTTTGTGCGTGGGGGACAGTCACCTCGTAGTGGGCGATGCGCTGCGAATCGGAGATAAGCTGAGCGTTGCAGATGTTGCAGTAGCTCTCTGTGAAGAGTTCCCCGTCACACGGCCCAGCTGACTTCATCTGGACACAGACACAGACAGACATGTAAACATGCAAGATGGCATCGGTGGCCTTTCTGTACCGATTGCATGTGGAAACGCCCGGCTGAGGAGAAGGCCATGCTTCTTATAAAATCCAGCCTATGAAGGTCAAATGTTTGAAAAATCAGACCATCCCAAATGTTGCTTCAGTTTTCCCAGGAAAATGTCATCGCTACACCATAAAAATGAAACCAGGAACTTCTGTCATGTTCCCACTGCAGGAACTGTACACCTGACTGTAGCTGATTGAAGGCAATTTCTGGACCATTTTTTAGTCTGTACTCTGGAGTGGGTGCTTTTCCCTAGACCAGGATCAATAACCAATATTTTTGTATAATATTGCTGGGGCTGGCAGTGAAACTTGCCAGTGCTCATTAGCGGAACAGTGTTACATTGATTTTATTCTGCAAAAAACAAAAGACTGATCTGCTGATCAGAATTAATAATGAATTATAAAAATGTTGTGGGCCGAATACATAAAATATAGATAAAAATCAGTGTCCAATTTTGACCTAATACAGGATGCAATTTGTCCCATGATTGATTCCTCCAGAAACTAACAAAACAATGTTTTGTTATGTTCATCTTCCATTGTTTTGCGCTGGGGGTGTAGTTTGGCATGAAGTTTAACTTACAAGCTTTTTGTGTCTCCAATGCTTATTTAACATAAACGTCACAGTTGCTGTTTTGTGGCGGGATCACAACACACAAAAGATGCCAGGATCTACAAAGGTTCCTGATTGAGGCGGCCAAAGAACCCAGAACCGGGTGGGAAAGCACCTTTTGACTCATGTTCACTTCCAGCACCTTAGATTCTTTCGTTGGCATCTGTAGTTCACATACTGCAATTTCAGTACTTTGTCTTCTGATACCCAGGTTTTAGCCATAGGCATTGTGCTATTTCTTAGCTCTCTTTGCCATTCAGAGTCCTCTGATTAATGTATCAATGGTGAGAAAATCATCACTTCCTGGTTCAGCATGTCTAACCATCATCATTACTGTCTGCCCTCAGGATAGATTTTTCCCTTTAGATCAGTGTTTCCAAACCTGGTCCTGATGGGACACCCAGTTGGTCCACGTTTTTGCTCCCTCTGAGGTCCCTGAGCCGGATAGGTTGAGCAAAAACCTGGGCTGTCTGTGGGTCCCCGAGGACCAAATTGGGAAACACTGCTTTTAACAATCTGTACTACGTGATGCTTCACTTCTGTTGACCTTAAACACAGCATCTGTGAGATCTGCCACACAGAATGAGGTCTCAGACATAGCCCATTACCTTTCACCCATGACCCACATGTTCTTGAAGACATGTTTTTGAGCAGCACAATAATTTAAGACAGCAGATAGATGACAGTGGCACACTGATCAGCCTACTCTCTGTCCCACTGGGCTGGAGTACTCTGTACAAACGCCTCACAGCCATCCGTGCCCCTGAATGCTGCCCCAGTGTCTCATGCTGGTCACCATGGAGATACAAGTTACCATGGCACCACAATTGTGAAGGACAGATTCTCCCTGGCCTGTGACACAGCTCCTGCTCTGTCCTTGACAGCCAGGGTGAGAATTATTAAGGTGGTTTTCTTATAGCTGAGCATCTGAGGTTCCACTGGAGCACCTGACCGTGGTCCTTCCTCTTCCTCTGAGCAAATGTACATCAGGCCTTGTGGGTGCTCAGGGGCCTGGAATGCATGGATGGTTGTCATGGTCACGCATCCCCATTCCGCCAAGTCTCCTTTCTGGCTGTCTGCTCTCTCTATGCCTCCAGGCTCTATTGCTCAGACTCAAGCTATGGATACCAGAAGCCAATAATCTGTGCCCTCCCCCCTACAGGACCCCCCTTCTTGTCCTGCTGGAATCACAGCTCTGAAATTCTCAGAGTCTCTTTGCCTTGAGGAGCACTGAGTCTTGTCATATGTCAGTGGTGACCTAGAGTCTCCTTAATTCTCACCAGTCTCTGCTGATGTCTCACCTCCTCCTTTGGGATTACAATGATCCCCCATGCCCCCTTGGGCTCCCAAAATCCCCCACGTCCCACTCACGGAGTGGTCCTGCTGTCTTGCCCTGATTATGTGACAGGGCACTTCTGGGAGACTGATGAAAGGTGCAGTATTAGAATACACATGAAAAATATATCTGAGCATGGTGCTGAAAGTGATGTGGGTTTTCAATGCTCGCCACCTAAACCAAAGCCTCAAAGCCTTCAAAGCCTGTCTCGTGCATGCAGGCACTTCAGACGTCTGTGTGTTTGTTTGATGGACACTCCTGTTCACGCAGGGGTGGAGTGTGTAATACGCACTGTGAGAGTCGTCAAAGTGCCATGCACATCTTTCCACCACTGAATTCATTGCATGAAACAACTTCATTTTTAGCTGATCCTAAGCATTTTCAGCTACAGTGATATTTAGAGGCTAACTGCTGTGACCGGTGTCCTGCTCTGATGTTCTCTGATGTTCACAGTGTCCTGCTGCACTCTGTAGCTTCACTCTCAGACTCTCGCTTCTCAGATGTGTCTCGAACTCAGTGTCTCTGCCCTTTTGCTAATGGGCACTGGGACCGGCTTGGGTAACAGGATTAGAATGGCCATTTTGGTCATCTAGATGCACTGCTGGGACTCTTGGGGGTGAGATTTCACAGTTCCCAGCCTACAGTAAAGCCTCGCCCTGCTGTCAGAAACCAGGACTTTCTACCTTGTTCATAAGGTGCCTCTAACCATACAGAATGCACCTGAATGCCTACCATCATTACCGACGTCACATACCAGGTTCCGTAAAAACCAATCACCTCTGCCCACGTCTTTACCCCTTTCCATAAAGCTCTTAATGTTATCTGGACAAGCCTTTAGTGGGCCTCCCTCACAGCACATGTCAGGGTAGAAAGAATGAGGCAGCAAACAATCAGGGCTTAGCCACCCATACAGTCAGCAGCATGACGCTGTGTCACATGTCAATTCAACTCAACTCAACTCAGCTCAACTCAATTCAACTCAACTGACTGTGTTGTCATACATTCCTACATTATTTATGCAGAGGTGAGTAATTCAGGTCCAGAGAGTACAAGTCCAGACCAAGATTTTGTTTCAACCAACCAGCTAAGTATAAAGGCCCACAGTCACAGAGTACTCAAATGGTTGTTTGAAACAAATCTTTGGTCTGGACTATTACTCTCTGGACATGCACTATCCACTTTTGTGTTTATTAACTGGCTGCCTGACCCCCCTCCTGGGCATGATAATATTATAGAAAAAGACAGAATGTGCCTCCTTGCTAAAAGCAAGGGGTGGACTGTGGTCAAGGTCAAAGTCCATCAATGAGTCAGTTCTCCACGCTGGCCTGCTGCACCCACAATATTACTGTGGATTAAGTCACATCCATAATTCTACCCACCTTAGTGCCACCTGTGTCTTATTACCAAATGGCACAATGTACAGACAGCATTTCTCCAGTGTAACAGTATAAATAAGATCTTGTAGGCCTATAGGCTTCAGGTGACTAAGAGTCTAGCAGTCCAGGTTAAATGATAGATGGCCTGGAGGAAACACATCGCCCCCTTCTGGTTCTTGGAGGAACAAGCTGCTACCTGCTCCCCTTGGTGGAAACCCTGACCCGGTGTGATAAGGACAGGCAGAGAAGTGTGGTGCCTCTGCGGAGCAGCTGGCAAGCCTGGGGGGTGATGGGTACAGTCGGCATGCTGGGATGGAGGACGGTGGACTGCATTTCTGTGTGCCTTTTTAGAGATAGCGGGACACCAAACACAGGGCTGCTGATGCCTGTCTCAGCGCCTCTGCTACGGTCACGGGGAGGCAAACCCCACTCGCGGCTACTTACTACTCAGCCGCTGTTGAAGTTGCATTCAATTTGTGCCTGGTCTGAAATTAAAAGCTGTAATTAGAGTTAGTCAAGTCCCCCTTCAGATGACTAATAAACATAACAACAACGCAAATGTGTAGCGGTGCAGGAAACGGGTTTTGTTTTACACACAGTACGGCGGTACACCAACGCGGAATGTAAACAGCTTTTGTTCTGCTGTAGACATTAGCCAGGAAGAGAGCATCAGTTGTGCATCCAGGAATAGGAACATCTGAAAGAGCTGATGATGTGTTTGACCGAGCAGCGCTATTTAGACCTGCCAAGGGGAGCCGGCAGTGACGACCTGCCAATCAGCACGCGGGTGTTTACCCGTCCGTCAGTCCCACCAGCGCAGCGGCGGGCGAACCGCCCGGGCTGCTTTCTGACAGACTCAGCTCGTTAAAAACTCCAATTAAACCCATCAGAATGGGTCCGGCACTAAAGCACCGGTACAAAATTAAATACGCTACCCTGTGATTGACAAGCCAGTGAGCAGTGTGTTTGTCAACATTATCAGTCAGGCACTGGGGGTGGGGGGTGTGCAAAATTAACTCAGCTAGAGGGAGCTGTTCACTCACCATGCCGATGATTCACTGCATCATTAGATCATGCTGGGAAATACCAAGAGAAGT
>JAABNY020000063.1:11899062-11912688 GCA_015164015.2 Brevimyrus niger | reverse complement strand
GTTCACTCTCATCACACTGTTCAAAAACACAGTGGAGTGTTCACATTAGCCACACAGCATTACAGAGGAGTGTTCACGATCATCCCACTGCTCACTGCCTCATGGTGGAGCGTTCACCCTCTCCTGCCAGCGGTCGCCACCATCCATCCGGTCTCCAGCACCACAAGGACGGCCATTAGTTCTTAATTATGACTGATTCATTTTAGTTTAAAATTCCCTAGCAGGAATCTCATCAGGCGGATATTCTGTCCCACACTGTGATAAATGCATCTTACACTCCACAGGGCTGGTGATGCAATTCAGTTTAGGTTAACTGTGTTTGATCAGTTTATTATTATTATTTCTATTTTATTATTTATCTTAACTTTTTCCATTAAAGTTTAGATATGTTTATGCACAGTGTGGAGCTGTTTTGCCATAATAACATTTCAATACCATTCTACAGTACAATTGTGACAAATAAAAATCTACAATCTTGAGTCATTTGCACATGATGAAGCTTAAACACAACAGCTGTATTAAATGTGCAGATGCTTTAAATAGTATGTTGCTATAAGCTGTATATTACTGCGAAGTAGACAGAGATGTACTGTACAATAGCCATGGGATTAACCTTTGATCTGAGATGGAGGCAAGCCAAACGACATGTTGTTTTGTATCTCACCGGCCATTAAATCTCCCATTAAAGCCCTGTGACCCGGAGACTCTTCTGCCACCTTTGGTATGAGTAGCCGTGAGCTGGTGAGAGGGGTCTGATACAGCAGCTTCACACGAGCGAGTGCAGGACACGCACACCAGTGTGACACCGCCACAGTCTGTCACAAGGGCCCATCTGGAGAGAAGTCATGTCATAGTGCTGACACCCACCTGTTAACTTCAGGGCAGCTACAACACGCTCATCTGCACACAGCACAGACACCATGAATCAGTGGATCTCTGCCTTTCCTGTACAACCCGATGCACTGATGCTGAAATATACTGCACAGCCATTTTCCAAAATGTCACCTGTGCACACTACCTAGCAACCGTGACCCTATTTCCTCCATGAACACACCAGCTAAAGACAGGTGAGGCCAAAAGACAGACGTGCAGGGGAAGCCTTTGGGTTTACCACTTAACACGTTTGAATAGTCTGTCCTTTCAAAGGACAGAACAGCTCCAATTTAAAATTTGAAAATAATCATTTTAATTCCTTCCCTAAAGAAAGTTACGTTTCCCCTTCAATTTCGTAATTCAATTTTCAACTCTTAAATTCAAGTCATATCCGAAAAACAGTGCAATATATTTGGTTAATTTACAATACAGCATGACGTGTTTGAAAGAGTGTAGATCTCATTAAAAGAAACGCAAGTATATCGCGCCACACTGAAGACAACACTTACTGCGTAATTATCTGTATAATGCTGTCTACTTACAGGACTTCAACGCACTTAAACCAATATATAAGATAAAGCGAACCATTTGAAACTTACGCATTCCAAAGACAAATCTAACAGTCGATATAGCATAAAAAATGTAAGTAACTCTTAATATTATTTCTGTGCAGAAAAAAAACACTTGTGGTGGCTGTCTTTTTACAGTCTCGCGTCATTAACTCACCTCGGTGTTTCTTCGCAGCTTCACTCCGCAAATTCAACTCTAAAGTTTTTAACACACATGTATCCCAAAAAAGAGCCCGATGAGCGGCTTTGGAAGGAGCCTGCAATGTTATCAGTCGTTTCTTAATCCGTCTCTCGGATAATAATAGTGTGCATCCCCTTTTCAGCAATAAAGGATAACTAGGAAGACAGAAATGAGGAGCGGCAGCTTGTCTCCGTTTCTTCTCGCATCACATTGAAACAGTAATTCGGCACCGTTACGGACCCCGCTGGTGCCGAAGTGAGAGAGCTGGGAGCGAGAAGAACAGTGAGAGAGGAAGACTGGAGCCGTGGACACAACAAGTGTGGTGCAATATAGAATCACGCGTGATGAGCTGATTATGGATTCAACGACATGGAAAGAGCGTCTCCAAAAAGCGTGATTTAATTAAACATCATACGATATAGACCGATCCCAAGTTTTAATTTAATAGTTTACAGAGAATTCCCACTGTCCTGTGTCACCTCTTATAAGAAAGATGTTTGATTAAAAGTGTGCATTCACCCCTAGTGACCCCAGCTTCAAGTTACAAAAACCTAAAGCGAAATTATGACATTTTTTATTTAGTTTACAGTCGATTCATATTGAGAAGCACTTCTCAAGTATTCATACCCGTGTTGGGTCCTGGGAACTTGTGTTGCAAGTTGCAATTATATGACTTACTGTACATGTCGAGGGTCATCCTGCAAAGTTTCTTTACTTGGTGACCAGTAAACAGCTCCAAATTGTACTCGAAGTATTATTTTACGAAGTTGATAAAAAAGAGCATTATGATCTGTATGAGGTTGTCGACCTTATGTTGTTCAGCGAAACCGTAGTTTCTGGCTTTAGGGGCGCAGCGCGATGGTCGTACAAATTAACGGATCGATTTTCACTTTCAGTGACGAATGAGATTTATGACCCCGTTGTATCCGGTGGACATATAGAACTCCCGAGATCACGGTGGCTTTACTGAGAGAGGCCTACGGTCAATGGACACTCCGTGCTGGAGGAGTCGCGGTGACCCTGCTGTCACACAAAGAGCAATTGGAACAACAAGAGGCGTCGGCGCGCCTTCCCCAGGTGGGTCTACATTAAAAATGCTGGAAAGCGCAGCGCCCTTTCCCCGGTGCCCGGTCGAGCGGCCTCATTCACCGCACTTGGTAGTCTGGTCTAGCGCTACAACGGAGGTCCGTTCTGCCTTTCGGGTTTTGAGTGTCATTGATTTTCAGCAGAGTGCTTAGCACCTGGTAAATGGCCTTTCAAGCCAAATTGCCCTTTCGCGTGAACTGCTGTAGTGCAGGATCTTGCCCTTCTGTGTAGGTTTAAGCACTATAATACACTGTTACCAAACCTGGGTCATTATCCCCACCCCATGCTGCTCACCTTAAACGCGCCTTTTATAATGAAACCTCACTGCAGATTTAGATATTTACAGTTGCCATTACGAAGGGCAAACATGAACCATGATGAGGGCTTCAGATAACATTTACCTTAAGCGTGCGGTGTTGTACGACATAGAGGTACGTCAACGCAAGGTGTATGCATGTATAAAATGTATACAATCTTCCGTATTGAAGCTCTTTATTGTCGACCTACCCATATAAGCATACATAGATACATACATTTTATCCCAGTCAGGTTTAGTCTATTCAGTTTAGTATATTAATTTCTTTTTTTGTAAAACCAGATATTAACAGAAAACATGGAGTTAGTGAGAATATAGAAAATATCTACCTGCTGTATCATTTTGTCATGAAAATAATGATACTATTGTTTTGAACATTTTCACTTTTGTACAGTCTTAAGTGCAGTTCTGTTCTAGCCAATCTTTAAAATATTCTATATGCTCAGTGGAAGTATTCAGGACTTGGTCGTCATATTTTCAAACCTTAAGGCGTGTGTTGTCTTTTAAATAATGTATTTAAATAATGCTGTTAATAACGTTAATAAATCCTCTTCAGTAACACACCGTTGCTATACATGCTTAAACTGCGAGATGCTAAGAGTTCTTGATTATTTTGTAAACACAAGCGTTACGTTTTAAGAACATGTATTTTAGATCATTGTGCTGCCCTCTAGTGGCTAATATGTAGATTAACATTTACTTTGGATTGTACTTTGGATATGCTTCCTTGAAAGCAGTTTTTATTGGGGTTAATGTAATAAGCGTATCGCATAAGTGATTTGCAAGTGTTTATTATTGACTTATTTAGCAGACCTCACTACCCAGGACTCCATGCAGCTTATGAAGATCTTCACAGGCATGTCGTGCTTATGATTAATGCAACATCTGCCTGTTGGGGTTGAGTACACCACTGCACAATTATATATTTGTCTGCCATTTTCCACTGCTTTTTTTTGCATCTGACTTTGAGTCATCACTTGCTTCTGTGTTTTTGAGGTATAGCTGTTACCTGTGGTCTTCTCATCTTTCTGTTCACAGTTGTCTGTGTGGTGCCTTCTTCCTGTGGCGAGTGGAGCCCTTTCTGTTTTGAGTGCTGTGCTTTGGGATGGATGGCTCGGCAGGCATTGGCCTTGCACTAGATCTATACCTCAGTGCCTTTGTTTGAGGTTTCTGTAGCGGCAGCTCTATATTTAATGCAGAGTGGAGACTGAAGCAGGAGCCGCTTCTGGCTGCTTGCAGAGTCCTCAATTCCCTGAGACGGCCTCTCGGCTGTTTACGGCTATGTCTAGTATATTTTAAAATTAAGACTAAGATAGAATTTATTGATCATTTATTTATTGAGGGGTATTCTGGAGATTTTAACTGTAATGATAGTTCTGTATAACCCTAAATTCAAACGTACTACATCAGGGGTGACCAACTCCAGTCCTGGGGTCCCGAGCCCTGCACATTTTTGGGTTTCCCCTGATTTAACACACCCGATTCAACTCCTTGTGCAAATTAACACACAGCTCTTGAGCTGAATCATTTTTGGTGGAACAGAGAAAGAATTAAGCTACACGGGGCTTCAGCCCCCCAGTACTGGAGTTGGGCACCCCTGTACTACATGGAAATAAAGCCATACTGATGAATAGTGGCACACTAGTGGTCAAAGTAATTTTCCAGCATATACTGTATAGGGGTTGGACAATGAAACTGAAACACCTGGTTTTAATAATAATTTATTAGTATAGTGTTTTGCCTCCTCCTGTGGCCAGTACAGCATCAGTTCATTATGAGAATGACAGGTAGAAGTCCTGCACGGCCGCCAGGTGGATTTTGAGCCAATTCTCTTGCAGAACAGTGGCCAGGTTGCTGCGTGATGCTGGTGGAGGAAAACGGTTCCTGACTCTTTCCTCCTAAACACCTCAAAGTGGCTCAAAAATATTCAAATCTGGTGACTGTGCGGAATGTGGGAGATGTTCCACTTTACTATCATGTTCTTCAAACCATTCTGTCACCAGCCTTGCTGTGTTTATTGGTGCATTATCATCTTGATACAGGACACCATCTTCAGGGTACAATGTTTGAACCACTGGGGTACATGGTCCTGTCCGTGGCTGTAACGTGTCCATCTAGAACAAGCAGTCAGCCTAGGGAATGCTATGATATTGCAGCCCATATCGTCTCTGATCCACCCCCATGCTGCACTATGGGTTTGCAACAAACTGGGTGGTAAGTCTCTGGGGGGCTTTTCCACTACGTCTCCCAGGTGTGCGAAAGACGGTGAAGGTGGATTCATCAGAGATCAATACATGTTTCACATTCTCCACAGTCCAAGATGGCACCGCTGGCATCAATGAAACCGATGTTTGGCATCGGCATGAGTGACCAAAGGTTTGTTTATAGAAGTTTAACCATGAATATTGACCTCGTGGAGCTCCTGACGAACAGTTTTGGTGGAAGCTGGAGAGTTGAGGTGTGCATTTTAATTCTGCAGTGAGTTGGCCAACTGTGGTTATATGATTATTTGGGTACAGTCCAGGGTAGTACCTGGGCATCCCTTTCAGACAGCTTCCTCTTGCATCCACAGTTACTCCTGTTGGATGTGGTCCATCCTTTATGGTGGAATACCGACATTACCCTGGATACTGTGGCTCTCCATACAGCACAAAGACTTGCTGTCCTGGTCACAGATGCACCAGTGAGATGCACACCAACAATATGTCCTCTTTTGAACTCTGATATGTCTCCCAAATGTTGTGTGGATTGCAATATTTTATGTACGCCTGTGCTGTTCTCTTGCTGCTAATTCAACCTTCACACTCTGGTCTTACAGATGGACTGTGCAATCAGTGAACACTTAAACACTATTTGTGCCCGTGTTTCAGTTTTATTGTCCAGTCACTGTACTTTTCAGATTCTAAGCTGCTTGAAATTTGGTCACTAGGGGGCACAATGTCATCATTTTCAAACCTTGCGGAGTAGCCTTTGTAGTTGAGAAGACTACCTTGCTGAGACAGAGTCAGATTGCGTGTGGGAAAGGGGTGGAGGTGATCCCTAGGTCTGTTTTGGCCATTAAAATGCCTGCAAACCCATGTTCCTAACAGGGGTTTACTGGATGTAGGAGTCAGTTTCAAATCCATCCCAAAAACTAATCCCAGACAATCAGTACTGAAACATTCAGCAAGAAAAGCAGTCCAGGAAGCTGGTACAACAGCCCATATATTTTGTAGAATAAAACATTATTCTTTTAAAAAATACTTATGTGGTAGGAAAAGTTGAGACTTTTATGGACTTATGGTGCTGGCTAGCTTTCCCCATTGCCCAGTACATCTTGGCTTGGCTTAGATCGACTGTCTCCCACTGGTTCTTAAATTGGAGTGATTGAGAATTGGATTAGTGTGCAGGCCCAACCATTTCAGATGGCTGGGAATAGGGGAAGCTTCTAAAGCCATCTGACAGACACTCCTCTGCTCTACCCCTAATGATCTGCGAAGTCTCCCCCCCCCCAAGTGACACCTGGGTGAACTTTTCCTGGGGTGACCAGACTGGGACTTAGGGCTGCAGTTATAGGCTCTGGGAAAGGACCCTGTTTCCCTGTTGAGGGTTCAGCAGGTGAAAAAAATGGGAGTGTTATGTCAGGAGAAAGGGAGTTTGGGTGGATGCTGAGTGGGATGTGATAGCATGGTCTGCGAAGTTAGCAGTTTGTGAAATGTGTAACATTGAACTCTGAGATTCCAAACGAAACAAACATACATACTTTATTTGCCCTTTGCAGGTACATTGGAATGCTTTTTTGCTGACCCCATCTTGCTCTCCATAGCTTTGGAGGGGGGGGGGTCACAGTGCAGGGCTAGCTCATATGTAGTACCCCTGGAGCTGGGGGTTAAGGGCTTGCTTAAGGGTGCATGGACATGTGACTGTTCTATTGAGGTTGGGACTTGAACTGGTGGCCTTCTGATTGCAGACACAGAGACAGCCTTCTGAGCTACTCGACGCCCCAACCTCAGTGAGATCACAGCAGGCCTAGGCTCTGCCGGACATGAGAGACAGTGGATGTCTTCTACCATATGAAGATGCTAGCATAGTGCTGGTTTCATAGCTCATGGCATGGTGACCATGCTGTCCATATGGGGCAAAGTGGTAGCTCTTGGGGGTGGCCTACCCCTCCCCCACCCCAGCATGCCCTTCCCCAATCATGGGGACCACTTCCCTCCTTTGTGGTACCTGCTAGCCGAGCAGCACCTGTTACACTGATAAGGGCCGCGGTGTTGATCCATTCAGACACTTTCCCTCATTAGAGCAGACATCAGCAGCTGGTCTATATATAGAGGACATGTAGTGGGGCAACACTACCTTATGAAGTATTATTCATGGTGCTCCATGGAGATGTTTGCTAGGCATTGCAAGACATTTCAAAGTGCTGTGTCTTTTCAGCCTTCGTTACCTGATATATCTGCAGAATCATGCTCTCCTACACAGTGTGTGTTGTCTTCTGTGGGTGTGTGTGATGGTACACAATGGCGAATCCAGTGTGTGATGACACACTGTCTGATCTGTCTGGGTGGGCAGGGGCCGCGCCTACGTTTGGGGTCCTTGTGTGTCTGCCATCGCTGATTTCAAATCTCATATCCTTGATCAAGGCTGTGTGACTCATTATAGAATATGATAAATATTCCTCACACACCAGGATATGCACAAGAGTTGGAGCAGTAGCTTCGCTTAGGGCCAGAGCATTTCTATTCTGTCCCTGAACCCAAAGACCATGAAGAAGAATCTGAAGATGTCTCAGGAATGGCTCTTCATAGGGCTGCAATGTTCAAAGGGGGCTGAGACAAGGAGGCCTTGCTTTCTTTTTTGTTAACTATATGTTTCTTTTTTCAGTCCTCTCGGTTCAGTGCCATCCTCAATCGAGGATTTGAATCCACATTGACATGGCCAACATTTACATCACAGTCACATTATCCAGTCCCATTCACCACCAACTGCCACAACTTGCCTAATTATAACATTTTGGGGTTCATAGCCCAAGATTTCCCTCTTGCCCTTGGTCCAAGTGGTGATGATGATAGTCATAGACTGTTGCTCATCAATGCTCACTGTCTTGCAGTTAAGCTTGTAATATGTGCAAAAATACTGTGGCCAGCAGAGGCCACTGTTGCACAGCTCAAATTAGGCAGCCACACATACCCTTCGTTCCTCATGGCAGTTTATCTAATCTCTTTGACTAAATTAAGTGGCCAGCTACTGCATGCCTCTTATCAGTCATGGTGATGCTTGGGGCTGATGCCATGCTACCTTGGCTTGGTTCACAGGACGTACATTCTGAAAGACAGCAGGTGAGAGTGATTTCTCCTCTGTTATTTGTCATCTGTAAGTTGGAGGTGAAGCTCATCCAAGTTCTCTTGACCAACTGCGTGCAGCTTTAGAGCGCTGGAGATCAGGGGAGGAAAGGCACTTGCTGAGACAGATGCGGCCTTGAGACATGAGGTGCTTCTGATGAGGCTTCAATAGAGCCGGACAGACTTGGTCTGGGAAGTGTGGGAGGGATTTGGGTTATATTTAGGTTTGACCAGGAGAGTGTGAGACAAAGCAGCTCCTCTCATAGACGGGACTGCACTCCACACACTTGGATTTCAGTGAGCGTGTGGACTATGTACCATCCAAAGTGCCTTTTGGCCCCTTCTTGTACTGCACTTATTTGCAGAACAAATATGACCTGAGGATTTGGGGTCACTGCAGGGCTGTGTCTCTCAGAATTTCCAGCCATGCTGGATTCATGCCTCTGTCAGTCAAGGAAATGCCTTTTCCTTTTTGGCCGCGATGCGGCTGCTTTTCTGCGGCAGGAACACATCCCGCCTCTGTCCCGTTAAGGTGCTCCGAGGATCTGGCCTGGGATCACCAGTGGAGCCTAAGATCTGGTGACAGGTTTGGTCCAAATGTGAGGCAGCAGGGCGGCCCGTGAAGCCCATTCGCAGTGACTTTCAGGGGATTGTTAGGTCAGTCTGAGCACTGGGACTCTCAGCCTTCCTGGAGGTTAGCAGACCGTGGCTAACGCTTCTGCCTACATGCTAAATGAGCACAGTTTGCTACAAGCAGCCCCGCTTGGGTTAATGCCTAACTTTTTGCCTCATTGGAGTTACCTGGATTAATGTAAATGAGAGGAGGTCTTGTATATGCCATATGGATCTCCATTCATCTTCTCCATGGCTATGACCTCATATCGAACTCCGTCTGCTTATCATGTCTAATGTCAAGATATTTAGTCATAGCAGTGGCTGACCTGATCTCTCCAGCCCATGCTGGCTTGTGTTGTGTTTGTGTAGCCGGTGGTCGGAGTTCTGCACAAAACCAACCCATAATTCCCTGCAAGGCGTTCCCGCAGGCACACATGTCATACGATCGTGTCAGATAGCTGTATCTCGCATTCAAGCACCTGAGGGCCCATAAATCACTGGTCCCTCTTGGCCTGGAGAACGATAACGCCAGGCTGGCTTATTCAGCCTGTCAGCCTCTCTGGACAAGAGCCACCGCCCTCCAACCCCCTAGTGAATGCTGGTTTTGGAGAAGCACAGCTAGTTCTCAGCAGGCCCCTATAAATCAGCTCCCTGCCAGCTGTGAAGCCATGTGGTATCTGATAGGCTGCCACCCTGTGGGACAATCCCTGCATGGTCCATACATAAAAGCACGGCGCAGGGACCTTCCATAGTCCCTCCTAGCCACCCCCTCAATCATCACACTTTCCCACCATTGCATATAACTTCCTTGTTGCAGAAGACCATGAATCCAGTTCATATTCACACTCTTCAAGGGCAAGATGCTTGACATAGTTGGCTCTACATCTGCCCTTGAAGTGTATGTATAATACATTAATACACAGAGGTTATCCAGGCTTTTGTCAGCAGCGTTATAAAATTATAAATGACTGTGCTTTACCTTGTTTTGTTGAAAAATATTTTTTAAGGTCAAGGATTGCATTGCATTGACCAGGCGTAAGAATTTCATAGCAGCGCAGAGCCGTCATCATAGGCCTGCTGTTAATGAAGACTCCTCAGAAGAAGAGACAGACCAGATGAGCTCCTCCATGTTCCTGGGCCAGATGGTTAGAGATAGGAGGGCAGGAGGGTGAGTCACATGTGCATGAACACAATTGGTAAAGCACATATGCATCACAGCACAGAAATGCTACTTGACCCCAGTCTGATCTCTATCCCCGCTTTGAGTTATGAGCTTGTCCATGTGACAACCTTTGGGTTTATGATGTTAATGTCCATATTGGTCAGAGACAGTTAGAAATCAAAGGTGGGAGTGTATTTGCAAGAAACTAGAAATGCTGCAGGAGGGGATTTGACTCACCATGGGTTAATGTCTTGATGATGCAGATCGGACTACAGATCAGTAGACTGTGAGTCAGTAGATTGTTTGGGTTACATACAGTGCAGGTTTAAATAGACACAGAAACATGATTTGATATGATATGAATAGGGATGCATGAAATCTTTGATGTGGGGGAGATGTGGTTTGCAGCAGAAGGGACAAAGCATCACAGTATTTCCTTGCCCTTCTAAACCACCCCTTAATATTTGATGCACTACTGTTTCTCCCCATAATGCGAATGATGAATGATAAAGATGCATCATATGCAAGTATTTTGATTGATACTGAATTTTGATTGGTTTTTATTTTATTTTATGATACAGTCCATATAAAGTCAGTTTTGTATTAGCGCAGTGTTTCATATTGCCACTTTTACAACAGCTAAATCTGTGTCCTTATGAACCACATGCTCAAACCTAATGTCATGCCATAATAACAGCTTTACAGATGTTTCCTTCAGGAATCCAAAGCAGAGAGAGGTAGACCAATCTCTGTGCGTGTGTACACAGAATATTAAGTGAAATTTTGTTTGAAATGTGAGGATGATGTATTAGACCAGGGTTCCCCAATTCCAGTGCTGGTGGGCCAAAATCCCACACAGTTTGCAGATTTCCCTGCAGAAACAACTATTAAACTTGGTAATTAGCTGATTAAAATATGTTTGTGCAGGGAAAAATGCAAACTGTGTTTGATTCTGGTACTCTGGTACTCTGTATCAGACAATGACTCTTTGTTTCATTGACTGCATGTATTGTAGTTTTAGTCAACTAAATATCCTGTAATTTTCTTTGACTAACACTATTCTAAAGAAAAATCTGATGACTAAAATATGACTAAAACTAAATATCATTTTTGTCAAATCAAAATTTTCTGAAGGTGCCACTTAACATATGATGTGGAAGCCTGGCTTTAGATCACTGGTGGTTTCATCTGAAAAACAATAAAAAATGGTTGAGTGATTTTTCAATGTTTGCTTTTCATTTACATGAAGAAAAGATTTTTAGTGGATCTTTTCTTGACCCTCTACAGGGTTGCAAACTTTGGTCAGCTGGCTGGAGTGAGATATTCAATTCATGACAAGTCTGCATGTACATGCACATGCATTTACATGTATGTAACAGTTTTATTACCTTGTAAATAGTCTGTAGGGTTTGCAAACTACCCTAACGCTTTTGATGTAGCTACGATTAGGTTTGTAATGGAACAATATAGATTTGCTGTAAGATTTCTTGCTTGAAAGTGTGAGTGTCACACCAGATGCATGTGAGCTGGCAACCCTGCTCTGTAATAGCTAAGGTAGCTTTGTATGTGATCTGGAGTTTGGCCTGGTCTGCGGGGTCTATCGGGTGCGTTCTTGGCCGGCAGCATTTATTCAGGGAAATGAGCTGGAGGAGGGCCTGGCAGAGCAGGCTGTCTCTGCAGGCCTGAGGGCTGGTACGCATGTCCGGGTACAGCGTGGCATGCCGGCTCCATCTCCCGTGGTGCTCAGTGATTCACTGATGTGCCGTTTTCGTGCCCATTTCTGTTAGAGCACGAGTAGACACAGGGAACTGGTCTCTACGTCCAATTATTCATGGGGATCGATCCCCCACAGCCAAGCTATCAACACATGAAAGTGATGTGGGGGACTGCCCCTCTCAGCTGTACCTCAAGGGGGAGCTCTGCACCACGCATGTTCTGTACATCCTCAGACTTGGCCAACGCAAAGCAGAGTGACTTTGTTCATGTTCTAGTTTCAGCTCAAAGGGAAGCAACATAATGATGTATTTATCTGAAAGAAGTATTTCTCATATTTGTTGTTTTTTGACATTTTGCAGTTTGTATCAATTTTTTGGCCCTCTGTCTCCTGTGAGTGTTTGTGGAGGCCTGAGAGGAGCCCTGGTGCATCATGGGAGAGCGTCAGTGATGGAGATTGGCCAGTGTGATGCCTGGGTAGTGCAGCTCACCTACTTACCAATGTTTCCTTGACTCACCATCTCATTGAGTCAGTGTCGGTCCATTGAGTCACTGCCGAGCAGAGATGCAAATGTAGGAGCTGTCTTTGTTCCCGCAGTGTTCTGATTCCTGGATGACAACTCATTATCCACCTTCCCCTCCCACATGTCCATGCTGTGATACAAACCATCACACCACTGATAGTGTGGATACAGATTTCCCTCCTCCTCCAGGTGTTTATCAGCAAGCAGAACATCAACCAGTGAACTCAAAGTTGTGTGAGACTAGGTTATCCTCTTTCATTTCTCGTCATGGTTTAGAGGTGATTGTGCTGCTTTAGGGGGCAGAAAGCACAAATCCAGACCAAGATTTTGTTTCAACCAACCAGTTGAACATAAAGAGTCACATTTACGGAGTACTCAGCCGATTGGTTGAAATAAAATCTTGGTCTAGATTTGTACTTTCTGGATCTGAACTTTCCACCTCTGCCTACAAATGAAAGCAGGGTCAGTCAGTTGGAAGTTAAGGGCCTTACTTCAGGGGCCCAGCAGAGAATCCACTTACTCAACCCTGGAATTTTAACCATCGATCTTCAGTACACAGGCACAGGGTCTCCACCCGCTAGTGTGTTAGTGGGTGGTGTTGCAGTTAATTGTTAAAACCCCTGCCAAGGGAGAAGCTATTCTCGATCTTATTCTCTTTAATAACCGGGATAGGATTGGAAAATTAGAGGTTTTAGAACATCTTGACAGTAGTGGTCATAACGTGATTAAATTTGGGGTTAATTTTAGTGCCTGTGGAGCAAAGTCCAAAACAAAAATATACCATGTTAGGAAGGCTCCAGGAATATAAGATTCTAAGAGGTATAGATGCTGTTCAACGAAATAGCTACTTCAATACTAATTCAAATGTAAGAACTCGTGGTCATAGGTGTAAATTAGTGGGATAACATTTTAAACTGGACTTGAGAAAGCACTTCTTTAAACAGCGTGTGGTTGGTCTTCCTGTTTGTGTAAACTAAAACCTTGGGTTCCTTTAATTAAATCAGAGCTAGATAACTCTGAGCTATTTATTGAGTTCTCCCCAAACAAGCTTGATGGTCCAAATGGCCTCCTCTTGTTTGTGAATCTATTTTATGTCTAGCCAACAGAACACTGTTGGCTATGGTGCTGGCTGTTCGCTGACTGGAGATCCCCCCCCCCCCCCCCCCCCCCCCACCCCCCCCCCCCCCCCCAACACACACACAAACAACACACCCACTGTCTTTTGCGGCTGCTTGTGGTCGATTGGGCACAAAACCCCCCGGG
>JAABNY020000063.1:11845229-11872101 GCA_015164015.2 Brevimyrus niger | reverse complement strand
CTTCCGGGATAGGCTCCGGACCCCCCGCGACCCAGTAGGATAAGCGGTTTGGAAAATGGATGGATGGATGGATGAATGCAAAGTCTCCTTACGTAAAACTATGCACGGAGACTCTATTTTTTAACCTGGCTCTGTCTATAAAGAATGTATCCTTTGATGTACTGTGGTGGGATTTTGCTGCAGCAAGTTTTAATTACTAAAAAATGGACATAGATAGAGACTCAATTACATGACTCACAACACGACTTGGACTCAAATCACGAATTTGATGACTTGTGACTTGACTGCAAAATTTATGGAAAAACTTAAACTCAACATGGACTTGAGGGCAAATTAATTAAAACTTGACTCATATTGTGATGTTTTGACTGGAGACTTGACTCAGACTTGCCAAGGTATGACTTGTTCCCATCCCTGGTTTATAGTGCTTGTCAGAGTCTCTGAACAAGCTTAAGCTTAAGTCACCATGGACTAAACTAGTCATTTTAAAACATTTGTTTGTTCTCCTAGAAAGTTGTAGATGAACTAGACTTCAAACCTTCAAACCTCACTCAATGTGAAGGTGACTGTAAGGGATTTCAGACAAGTCATTTTGTTTTGTCAGTAAAACATTTAGTTGTTTGTTTGTTATATGTGTTTGTTATTCTTATCACACATCTCCCTGAAGTGGTAGCTTTTTATTGGAATGATTATGACTCAAGATAAATCTGGTTATATAAATGATATAGTTGTAAGGGGGTGAATGATGACAGGTGCCTTATTGATTCACCCACATTTCTCTAGAGATGGATGAGAAATAGTGAAAAGAACTGACCACATGCGCACTGCCTAGGCCCAGCTTGGCAAATGGAGCAAACATCCTGTTTACAGCAGAAGCCTTTCAGCGTGCATGAAGAAGGTCTGTGAACCTTTTCTCTTCAATGGAGGGGAAAGAAAGAGGCTGGCATCGCTGGAGCGTGCACATCTGAGCTGTTCACACTGCTGTCAGCAGTGCAGCTCCGACTCGCAGAACGTTTCTCCCTTATCTGATATTTCCATCTCCAGGAGCTGTTCAGGGCTCATTTTCTAATATTGCCTCCCAGGCTTTTTCCAGCTGTGGAATCTTACTTTTGTCTTTTCAAGGCTGGCTCTTTATCACACATTTCTCTTAAATCACTAAAACATGACAGCTCCTTTCACTGTCTCCTTTGCTCTTCTTTCCCTGCTCAGAGTGAGCTGTGGAGGGGAGATGGGTCCCCATTTTCTCCTACTTGTCTCCTTTCATAGATTTCTGGCTCCTACGTTTCAGATCACATTCTGGCCATCGCCACATTAGACTAGGCCAAGGACAGTTGTTCTGAAAAATAAGCTGACTTGACATTCCCATCCATTAACTTGGAAGATACAATCAATGTTTATTTGAGTTTTTTTTGTTCTTTTAAGATTCCAGATAATAACAACTTATTTTCCCGTTTTTGGAATTCTCGTTTCCTGTTCACACTGAGCGGGGTGTGATTTGAGTAGGCCCTAGACATCCCCTCCAGTGGTTACATTAACAGTCAGGGGTGCATGTTTATAATGGCACAAGGCCGTCCTCAGAGTGTGCCACACCCCCCCACATACAGCCCTCCCTCACACACTTGGCCCCGTTCTGCTCTCTCTGATGTCCGCACCCTCACTGTCCTTCACACTGTCATTCTTGTTTTCAGGGTCGTGCACCCTCAGAACTTCCTTGGCAATAAACTCACCAAAAGGACAATGATAAATAGACATTCACATTTATTTTTAGATAGCAGACGTTTTTACCCAAAATGGCATACAATTGAAAAAACCTAGGCTTGGAGCAATTGCAAGATATGAACCTTGCTTAAGGACCCAACAGTCATTCTGCCATTCATGGAAGTCCTAATCCACCGAGCTAATCAGTTAAGATGCTGTGATCACTAGGTCATTGGTTCAAATCCCAATGTCAGCTAGGTAATTTCACCATTGGGCCCCTGATCAAGGCCCTTAATCCAGTTGCACCAGGGACGTTCTGGCTCTGCTTCCTTAAAATTGCTGTCACTTTGTATAGTATCTCAGTAATATCTGCTAAATAAATTATACGTATGAACAAGCTGACTGGCAGACACTGTCCTGGGTGATGGAGACAGACCAACCACAGTCCCATCATTCTCAGGTTTTATTGTCACACGTGTTTGGAGGAACACAGTGAAATCTGCTGTTCAGGGTTTGAGACATATGCATGGGGAAGACAAGAGGACAAGCAAGACAAACTGGTGCAATAAAAGATAATAGTGGAACATAAGAACAATTCAAAAATAAATAAGTAATAAATAGGATGTAATTGGGTTAAAAATGTGTAACAGATCACAGTATAGTGAGTAATATTGATAAGGTTCAGAATTGGAGACAGTGTGCAGTAAAGTGCAATGGGGACAGATGCAGGTCGTCGGGTGTATAGTGACGTGATGACCTGGGGGAGGAAACTTTCTCTGAATGGGTGGGGATGTATGGCTTTCCAGTGGGCAGGAGTGTGAAGAGGGTGTGAGCAGGATGGCTGGTGTCCCTGAGGATGGGTTTGGCCCTCTTCTGGCACTGAGAGAGGCAGATGGCTGGAAGTAAAGAAGATCAATGGCGATGATCTTCGAGGCTTTTTGGACTGTGTAGTTTGAGGTTCTGAGCAGTTAGGGTACCCAACTACACTGTAGTCATGATACTCTCCATGGTACAGTGGTAGAAGCCCAGCAAGGTTTTGGTTCCCAACCCAAAGCTGTTTAGCTTCCAGGGGACGAGCAGCCTCTGCAGTGCTTTTCTGTGGATGCAGCAATTGTTAAGAGACCAGGAGAAGGAGTCGATGATCTGGTTTCCAAAGCAGTAAAGGAGAGTTGGGCCCTCTGATGATTTCCTTTGTTTTATTGATGTTCAGGAAGAGGTCAGGGTCAAAGCATCTCACCTTCAGGTCCCTCCTGTAGGCGGCTCCTGTCTGGCACTGGGACCTACCTGACGTGTGTCTCCTGAGTAGACATTGTTTTAAATGGCTGTTTTGGTTTCAGTACAGAGGAGACAATCCAAATCCAAAAAGTGTACTCTGCAGTAAGCCACTTTATAAAACCCTCCATTTAACCCATATATCACCGACAATAATACCAGTGGCTATAGGTATCTTAGGTGCTTTCAGATGTCTGTGAATTTTTTCAATGTTTTCCCAGTGTCTGCAGAAATTGCTGAAGTGCTTCATGTCATACCTTTCAATGCGAATGAACTGAGCCATTTTGTGTTAGTGAGAGCTGGCTAGGAATACAAGGCCCACTTTTCTTCATAGCTGTCACTCAGCAATATTCATTTCTTGCCTTATATTTAATGGCTCTGCTGTGTTTGCAGTCAGCCTCCATTGGGGTCCATGCGCTGGATCAATATTCTATCAACCTGAACTGTTCAACAGACTGCAGGCCACATGCACTTTCATCTACTGTCAGACCACTAACAGGAAGTAAAAGAGACAACCACACCCTCATTATATGTGGCCTTCCCAGTATGCACCTCTTAGCAGGTCGATAACAGATCTAAGCCAATTTTGCCTGAGCTACTGAGCCCCTGCATCTCTGGACAGACCTAATCTATCTCTGGTCCAGTTCACACCCATAGGCACTGCTCAACTAAGGCTGAAGTTTACAGCCGCAGGCAGAGTCCGCTGTGCGTGTTCCTCCTGACCGTTTGACCTCAGATGCCCCCACTATGTGGTCCTACATTTTCACCACCATAGTTGCCCTCAGTTGAGAGCTGATGTCCATGGTGTCCCACTCAACTTGAGGCCTGATTGGTGGAATTCTAGCTGGTAGGATGAACACTGAGGAGGGACGTACGTCAGTTACTGTGTTGCTAAAGAAGAGGAAAGATCATAGTTCTGCTATCTGTTGTTGCATGGCTTGGATACAAACAATACTGATTAGCAGGAATTACTGTAAAATAGGAATAGGAGAGGAGGGGCCCTATCAGGTACAGAGCTTGGGGTGGGGGCGATCCTGAATAAGTCACTCTGTACATTAGTTTATTGGGTACCAGGTGTAGTTTATTAAGTATCATATATATTTATGATCACAATCTTAAAGATGGAGTATGTTCAAATTTTGGGACATTAATTAAGAAGAATGGTTAATATTGAAGGGGGCAGAACTGCATTCCAGCAAGGTGCGATTTGGACATAAAGGCTCCGTCTACATTTAAATCCTGCTGATAACATGGAATTTACCACTGTAAGGTAAGTCACAAGTGTTTTAAATAAACTCTGTTTCTCTCATCAGACATTTAAGATCTACTCTGAAAGATTTTCAAACCAGTTATTTAGATCAGGGAATTCATATACATAATAGCCAGCTGAAACTTTATAAAACTTCTGTCAGAACAAATAAATACGTTTTTAATCTCAAAAATAATAAATAAAAATGGGAGGATGGTGCTGATGGGGTCTAGTTTCAATCTTCCAGTCTGTCAGCTTAACATTTATAGAATGTGCCAGACAGTAAAACACCTTTGCCAAGCGAATGAAAGAAGCTTGAGGAATGCGCTTCAGGAACCAAAAGCAATATTTCTGTGACCCGTTAAATGTTACAATATGTTGTCTTGACAAACTGTTAAGCTTTGGTGAAACTGACTCTTCAGAGCAGATCCAGAGGGCTGTACTCAGACTCTGCTTCTTGCAGAACTCATTACTGGGCCGTTTTGGCTTTTAGGCATTAGCAGACCATGGGAGGTGCATCTGCACATTGTAAGATTTGACTAGGTCTTACTAACCGGATGTACCTAATAAGGGGCCAACTTAATTAATGTTTCAGTAAGAGCACACAGCCAATTAATAGAAGGATCTTAGCAGTGGGGTGTATGTCTCAGTGGCTTAAGATATTGTACCTTTGATTGAAAGGTTGCCAGTTCAGATCTCATGGTCTGCAGAGTGATATCACTGTTGGGCCTCTGTTGGTTGCTCTAGGGGCTATATAATTCTACTTACTCAAATATACATTATTTTGGATAAAAGCATCTGCAAAATAAATAAATGTAAATCTTACTGCATTAACAGGATTCAGCCGCAAGCAAATGTCAGGCCAAGTTTGAGTCCAAAATCAGATACTAGTATTACGAAAATCTTATGTTTTTAATTTTTTATCTGTATCCTTAGAATTAAAAAGTATAATCTCAGAGGCAGAATTTTCTGTGTGCTAGCTATGTGTTTGGGCTGGTGAATCACTGAGTCTGCTAAAACAATTTGTCAGGACATTGTGGAAAACATCTAATAATGATAGAGATGTTGATGTGAGAGTTTGCACAGCAATTTGTGACAGTGTTTGGCAGTTTAGGTTCCCAATAGCTCTAATCCTCTCAGGATTATTCGGGCTTAAGTCTGGAGATGCTTCAGAAGGAAGCGCCTCTGACCCCGAATGCAGACTAATCTAATCTAATTTCTGAATTCAAATTCCACTGCAAACTATTTGCAAATAGTTTACTTATTTTATTGCCAGATGAGTTCAAATCTGCATAACAGACACAACAATTCATATTATGATATCTCCACTAATTCATCACTTTGAAATCAATGACATAAATCTACAGGCTATACCTTTTTGTCTGTGGAAATGAAAGTGTTTTTGTAGACTCTGGACCACATGCTCAGTGCTGCTGTCAGCACCGTGGACAGCACAGACGGCCCACGCGGCCTGCGGGTTCACACACGGCAGCAGGCAGGTGGGCTGCCTACTCTGAACAGCTGGAAAAGGGAACCTTCATCCTGACGCCTTACAGGATACACTTGGGTTTGGGTTGGTCTTCTGTGCTTGCCCATTAATGGGGGCGATCTGTTGGAAACTCATTGGTCCTCATGCCATAATGACACACTCTTCATCACTCTGTGAACAGCTGCAGGAAATGTCCATAAAGAGCTGGGACTCACTACCCATCATGAACTCTGAAGGATATTTATGGGAAGATCCATGTTCTGGGCATATTGAAGCACTTACACAGTAGCGGCCTTGTGATTGGCTACTGACACATTAATCTGTGGCTCCTTAGTCCAGAAGTTGGTTTATTTTCTTGTGTGTTGCTGAGAATGGATCAGAACCGTCACAGGAAATGTGCCCCTCTTTCATTTATATGTGAGCAGATGTGCTGCGCTCATGCTTTGCTGACTGTGAAAAGATCACCGCTTCCGCAGTCGGCTGAGAGCGATGAAAGCCGTATTTGCTGCCACTTGATGGCTCACTGGACTTGCACGCAAGTCCTTCGCACACACAGCTTCCTGGATGCAGCAGCGCCAGACAGAAGGTGTGTGTCTTCCAGCAGCTGGGGTTTTGGTCACACCTCGGTTAAGGTCTCCCATTTCAGCATACATGCGTTGCACAAGGCTTTGGATGTAACTGGTCTAGGCTGCTCACCCACTGACTCTACGCTGGACAGGTAGATGGCTGTCTGTTCAAATGACCTTTTTTATATTTTATTTTGCATGCATAGTATGGTCGTATTATCATAGTGTTGTGGAATAATTTCCAGATTTATACTGTATTCGTTAAGCATGAGGCTAGAGCCAGATTCCTAGTCCACGGTTTCCTTTGGCATTCACAGCAAGGACATTCGTGTTGGTGACATTGTGGCCGCTCTTCTGGGCAAAGGGACCAGGCCGAGTGCCACCTTAGGTGGCTGTCACCCTCCCCCTGCTTGTTGATGCTACTCAGCCATTCAGGGACTTGCACCTGGATGCCAGTGTGCCAACAATAGGATGCCATGTGATTACCATTCTCTTCAGGGGAAACAGCTGATCTGCCGTCAGCTTTCTGCTGAATCGGGGTGGGGGCTGCCAGGAAGCCCTTCCTTTCATCTTTTTCATCCAGCGTGTGATTATGGTCTTATCACTCCCTGAATCAGAATGCATCAGGACTCCCTGTATCCTAAACCGAACTATCGGTGTACCTTTAAAGTGTCAGAACTGGTGTGAGCCACCCATGAAGTGTGTTCCCATCAGGTAGATAAGGGGAACTGGCAAAGGTACAGACGCTCGCGGGAGATTAGCATCTGGTCTGTCAAAAATACACTGATTACATGTATCTGTCTGCCACTGTGAGGCATGAGCCCGCCAGAACTCATGCTGAGGCATGTTACAGTGGGGAAAATGGACCCAGCATTTCTAGGGAAGCCGTATGTCAGCCCGTGACCCGGTGCCCTCTCACAGATGACCTCGTTGGATGATGGACTAAGAGCGGCGCTGAACACCACTCACGCCCTGACTCCCCCCACCTGGGATGCACAGGGAAGTGTGGGGAGGCATTGGTGAATGCTGGGGAAGGGGCCGCTTTTGCAACTACAGACAAAGGCACTAGGACTTTGGGCAGCCCAGGAAATAGAATGTTGTCTTTCCCAGGAATGGACGCCAGTGGGCTCCAAAAATCTACTGTGAGCCATAGACTGTGAGGGTCCATCCGAGGACTGTGCCTTTGTTTGTGTACAGAGAGAAGGTGCCACTCACAGCTGGTCTTCCCACAGTGCTGCTGGGATGGAGAGCTGCTCATGTGGAGACTGTTAGTCCAGCAGATTCCTGTGGCACGCCAGCAACACTGAATATGGTGTTGGGTCCTGCACTGGCGATGCATTGTTAAACCCTGTCGACCCTGTGTTTCACTCTCCCAGAACACCCTAAGGTGTGATGGTAATGAAACCCCCTGTGCCAGAAATTGCGGGCTGATTCTATGCATGAGCGTCTGCATGCTGTCTCAGCATGCTCTGGGCTGGAGACACGTGTGGAGCCGCTGAGCTGCAGTGTGCTTGGGTAACACTGCCTTCGGTGACTCACACAGCCGTGCTCTGTTGCTTTGGAAGGCTTCTCTCCTTCCACACAGGAACTCACAATAGCAGAGCCCAAAATGACAGGCCTTTACAGGAACTCTGTGCATATCAATCTCACTGATTATGCCCAGCGACTGACTGCTCCTTTTCTGTCCAAAACACACCTCTTGGGTCTTGAGTTCTCAGCATTCCCTGGAAGAGCGGTCCCCTGGCTGAGTGCTGTAATGCGGGAGTCTGTGATCTGCCTAGCCTCTACGTCCATGTGGACAGATGCATCGTAGTCAACCAGAGTTCCTGCCTGGCTCTTCTATGGCTTTCATTATCCAGGTGAAATTATTGCACCCTTTCCAAACTGTTTTGCTCCTTAAGCGCCTTTAATTTGAGTTGATTTTGTTGAAAAAGGAGGAAATTAATCTGGCGGACTCTCAAATATGCCTGTCGGTATGTCAAGCCCACACTCACTGAACAGCAGGGGGTGGTGTCCACACTCACAATGGCACCTGGGATTTTTCTGCCACATGTACTGAGGATAGTGTCATATGATGAGCATGGTCGATCAATCTCTGATGAGATGATGAGTGTTCACTGGTCCAGTACCATTTCTCTCATACCGACTTCCCCAGAATGTATGCTTCTGATGTGTTTTGGGTCACCGATGCCCTCAGCTTGGTGCTGATAGACGAAGGCTTGGGCCCGTTAGGTAGCTAGTGTCTCGGCGCACACCTGTGGCTGAGCGTGCCGGGTTTTGTTGGCCTGGCAGTGGGCCCATCCAGATTGAGCTCCCGGCTGTTCCAGCTCGTTAGGAGGACAAGCAAACCCTGGGCCCACTGGCCCTCAGGAGCCTGTCAGAGCACAAGTTTAATTAGCCATTTGTTTTCGCTCACGAGGAGGTCTGCACACAACACTGATGTGGAACGAGGCCTGGCCGCGCACACACGGCCGGCGCGCAGGACAGCAGGACACAGAGAACGGCTGTCAGAGCCCCACATCACTCAGATCTCCCTCATACAGAAGAGGCCCCCAACATCCTCGCTCGGCCCAGCCCGGCCTGGCAGAGATGCAGTGAGAGTGGAGTGCTTGGACGCCACAGACGCCAACTGGAGCACAGAGATCCTGTTTGAAGAGTGGAACCCTTCATATCTCTGTGTCACTGTTAATTTAAGTGCATCTCTCTGTATCTGTATCTGTAAATCTAAGTGTATCTCCCAGCCAGAATCCATCAATAAAATGCATCTCTCAGCCTGTATCTATCAGTCTGTCTCTAGAGTGTTTAGCAGCAGCGACAGCTTGTTAGCTACTTTTCTTTATGATATGTTTGACATTCTGATTATTTGGTTTTAAATTTCTTAAAAATGACTTCCCAGGTAAAAACTGATATTAAAATAATATCAAAATTCCAACAAGCTGTCAGGCATCTGGTTTGAGACTGTAATGACTGCAGTCCCTTAATGACAGGTGGGAACAGTTTCTGAAGCATGGTACCCTTTAAAACCACTCTGGAGAATAAGGTCCCTTCACAGAGCCCTGCTGCACAACACTGAGCTGAGGACAAGCAGGCTAACATTTAAATTAGCATCCCTGCACGCATCTGCCTTCTGGAGTGAAACCCAAATCACCCCACTGTTGTCGCTATAACAGACAGTGATTCATTCTCTTGAATATCCATGTTTATTGAGAGTGTGTTCTCAAGCCTGTGATGTCATTGTGATGTTAGTGTCACAGACAATGATTCATTCTCTTAGTTGAAAATCCTACTTTTTATAAAGTTTGTGTGTTCTGTCATTGAGTCACTGTGCTGTCACAGTCCAAGACACTGCCTTAGTTCATAATCCTGCTGTTGAATGGAGAGTCCCCACAAAGATATGAATACAAATGTGTGTGTGTATGTGTATCTGTATGTGTATGCGTGTTCCCCAGCTTGAGTCACTGTGCTGTCACTGTCACATATGTTGTCTTGGTTCTACTACTGTTTATTTAGTTTATATGTTCAGAAGCCTGTATCGCTGGGCTGCCCTTCTGTTAACTTCCTGTCACTGATCCTGACAGCATAACTTGAATGAATAAATCCATCATGCTCCAATGGCAATGGGGCAGGAAAGCTGTATGTTAGCAGCTGGGGGATTTTTGTGTGTGTGCCCATGCTACCTGTATCCCACTCCACCACCCAGGCAGGTTGCTTTCTGTCCCCTGGCTTCCCATTCCCCCGATCACCCTGCCAGAGATGTACAGTACTTCCACTTTGATTGCGGCAATTGCCAACTAACCTCACAGGTCAACAGTTACAGGTCAGCAGGTGCCTTTGCTGAAATGTTAGTGTTGGCTCCGTGTCAGACCATCCATATGGAACAGTTTGTTTGGTCACGTTTCCCCCATTATGACACCCTTTGACCATCTGCTCCTGGTCATACAGTATGTTCAAATGAGCCATACATCAAACAGGTTTGCAAGGGGAGGGGTGTTCAAGTGATTAAAGACAGAGTAGAGACAGACTGTCGTGCACCTTCTGGAGCTCTGCTTTGCTTCTGAAAATCAGGACCTCGTTCTGTACACTCGTTGCACTTGTTTCTGTACCCACTACTGCCAGTGATTCTCATACATCAGCACCATATCTGCCTCTTCATAATCTGTAATCCTCGGTACTGTGATGTATATTCTGCCTGCTCATGAGATACTTTCTAATCCTAGGAAGAATTATGTGTACTCTACCTCTACATGGGATAATTTCTGAGCACATAATATTAAAGGAGAAACACTTCACAAAAGGCTATGCATAAAAATAGGAATTTAACGAAGCACACAAACATGTACGGAAGGTGCGGAACAGTACGATCATACAGAAGATAGAATGCAAGAGATCTTATAACAAATGCACATAGAAGAGGAAAATTATCCCTGATTGAATGGATTGCGTGTGAGTGATGGGATTACTGAAGTACTAGGTGAGTTTATTTAGGAGCCGGATGGCTACGGATAAGAAGCTGTGAAGATGGCCTGAGGTCTGGTTCATAATGCACATGAACCTCCTTTATGATGGTGGTTTGGTGAAGAGGTGACTCCCTGGGTGGGTGGAATCAGCAGCCCATGTTCCAGCCTTCCTCTTTGCCCTGCCATTGAACGGGTCTTCAAGTTTTGGCAGTCAACAGCCTGTGATTTTTTCAGCTGAGCAGACCACACATTGTAACCTGGTCTTGGAGAGGGTGGAGACGACAGGGAACCAGATAGCGATAGAGGACATCATGACACTCTCAGTGATGGCAGAGTAGAAGTTCAGGAAGATGCATTTGATATTGAGCGTTGATATTTTTGGGCTTTTTTGGTGATGGAGGTGATTACTGGAAATGAGTCCCACTGTGGTTCTGTCATCTGCAAACTTTAAGATTTTGATGGACTTGTCTGCAAAGGTACAGTCAATTGTGAGGGGTGAGTGAGAAGATCATCTTTAATCCCAGGAGCTGTAGTAGGTGGTCTGCCGGTTCATGAGGTAATAATGTAAAGGGTAAAGTTTCATAACTAATCATAGCCAAAAAATAACTGAGGAATAACATAAAATGAGTTTGATGTTTCGTCTTCATGGATCTGCAGACCTTCTTGGATGGCACAGAGCTTGGATGGCACAGACTATCTATCTATCTATTGGGGGGGGGGGCATCCCAATGCACAGGCACTGTGCTATGTTTCTGGAATGGTCTTGAAACCATTTCTAACTTTTTTTCCCTTTCAGGGTCTCACCTGTTAGCTTTGGCTAAGATACTTTATTTCATCTGACTGACTGACATGAATTTTGTTAAGTGTGCCGACAGGGCCGTTGTTCATTCAGAACCCAAACACAACACTTTTTTGAGGCATGAAGATGGGGGGGGGTTAAAATGGTGATGGTCCTTGTACTGCTGCTGACATGTTCCTGGTCAGCCATACTCTCTCCAGTCCAGGCCCAAAGTTCATCCAAGGCTGGCAGGAATGACACCTCTCAGGTTCTGCATTAAAAAATTCTTAATTTGCTGGAATCTGGAAAATGTGAGCAGTCCTGTTCTCTCTGGACCGACGCCATCTGTCCAGTTCAGATTTTCCACATTTGGAACAGAGTGATGATTCATGACTCTACAGCATGACCTGCTAAGGTGATGCTTGGACTCATGTAGTGTATTTCTGGTAAATTCAGTTTATTAAACATACATGCTGTCTTTCTGAGGGATGGTGTACACACTGCCTCACGTTGCCCCAGTCACATAACAAAAACAATCCTGTCAGGGCGCCGACCATTTGGCCGATATGAGTAATAAAGCAAATTCATAACCAGGTAGATGTCACCCAAAACTTGGTCGAAATAAATTTCATTCATTGATATGTATTCTGTATCCATAGAAAATGACAACACATACTCTTTATTCTCTGATGTTAGGAGATGTTTCCTTCCAGGGCATAGACATTCCACAATGAATATGTTTGTTCCAGATCAATGATTCTTTAACCCTACTGTTCCTCTTCTGGTCAAGATTCTTCGTTTATTAAATAAGCATTCATATAGTGCTATATTTACATCAAAATAAAATGCTGCTTTCTAAATTCCATATTTAAAATGAATTCTGGGTCCAGATTATGGAGAAGTGCCTACTGGGAATTGCATTACAGAAATGATTGCAAAATCGTCATTTTAAGACTTCTACTAATAGTGAAGGACTCGTAATGCTAATCACTAGGAAATGCTCTACACCACCATTCTATGTTCTTTTAGCTCCCCCTTGTGGTGAAAACTCCCACTGATTAAAAAACGATAACATTAGCTTTGGCTTGGTTCTGCAAGCAGTTAGGAGAACCGGTGTCTGTAAATAGCCTACAGTGTGTGAGATGGACTTCCATTCTGTCTCCAGTGTCCCCATGCTTCTTGGAGTTCAGACACAGAGTAGGACATTGGAGCGAGGTGTCGTGGTTGCGTTGGGCTCTGCTCTGGCAGGAGGTCATCTGAGCATGGGAAGGAAGAGCACAAAAGGACAGGGCTCTACAGCAGGCAGGTGGCCCAGTGCATGCTGGTTGTATATTGCTGGGTCGCCTTCCTTCAGTGCGGCTTGTGAATAAAATCCCTGAAAACTGAGCTATATCTTCATTCAATGTGAAGCACCTTTTAAAATATATTTGCCTATAGTACAAATGAAATGTTAATAGGGGGGCTCCTTTTATGTATAGTGTTATTACTGCTTGAGGAGCAGCATTGATGGCTTTAATCTTAGACGACAAAATATATGGTTGCTTTTTATGCCAAAAGCTTCTAACTGTTGCCATTCTCTACATGTCCTGCTAGTGGAGTGTACACACGGTTTGAAAGGTAGGTGCTCAAACAAGGCTGTGTGGTTCTCAGTGGATTTTGCGTGATCTTCAGTTATTGAAAATGGACAAATTATTTAAAAATACTGCCAAAGGAAGGCACCATAAAATCTCTCTAAAATACTTCTTTAAGCCTTAATTTTCTGAAGCATACACTTACCTGTCAAATGCAATCGTTTCATTGTACTGTGTCACTTGATGTGAACTCTGAATGGCTGGGCCTTAGTTCCATCTGGGTGCTGCAGTTGGTGCCAACTGTTTTAAAGATGCAATGCTAGGGACACATCTGAAGGGGGTGTTGCAGTGTCTGGAGTGTGTAAAGTGGAAGGATCCTCAGTAGTCCTTCTTAGTACCATTGTGAGCCATTGGATAAAGGTGCTCCAAGAGGGCACCCCATAGGAAGGATGTTCAGACTTGTTCATATTGTTCTCCAGTTTTTTCAGTGTTCTCTGCATCAATCTCCAAGGGGTCCAGGGTCAGTCCTGTAAGGAAGCTTGACCTTCCTGGTGATTGTGGTCAGGCATTTGGTATCACCTCAACTAATAATGCTTCCTGGCAGTCCACAGCGTAAAAGTACACCAGCCTCGATGGACTGGTAAAACACACATTTTTTGCTTTTTTTGGAATCCAAAACCAGAAGTCCATCACCAACTCCTTTGTCTTGCTGATGTCCTGCATGTTTTCCCTGCACCACAACACAAAGTTCTCCACCAGTGTCCTACAGACTTATATCCCTTGCTGATGCATCCTACAATGGAGGAGTCGAAGAACTTCTGTAGATTGCAAGAGCTTCTGTTGCGCTGGCTGTCCAAATTGTGGAGCATAAGCAGAAAGGGAGACAGGATTCCTGAAGAAGTTCCATCCATCCCAAAATCCCATCCCAACCTTCAGCAAATAGCTTGAACACAGTCATAATGTCTAAAAGCCTTAATTACACTCATTATAATCAACCCCAGGTTCTCAGGGAATAGATTGTTTATCACCAGTGAAATTTCAAATAAAAAATACACATGCACACATTTGTATTCATATTTTTGTGGGAGTATTCATATTTCTTGGGAGTAAAACGGAGGATCCAGAGAAATTTTGAAAAAAGATGTCTTATTTCCTTCAAAGACACAGAAAATCACAATTAACCTAAAACTGAAGGACACTTTTTTCCTTGGGTCTCAGAAGGATATATATGCACACTCATACACTATGGGAAATTGCAGAAGCACCAACATGCATGCATACACCAAACAGCAGGGGCATTCCTAGAGATTGTGGGCCCCATGAAGGCATATTATTTTGGGCCCCCCAGTCCAGACCAATTCAGCAATTTCACCTTGACATTTCATTCTTGGGGACTCTCTCAAAAGAAGCACTAATGAAAGAGAATCTAAGCTATTTTTTTGCATAATTTCACTATGAGTTTAAGTTGTGCAAAGGTGCAGGGCCCTAAGCAAGAAAATACTCAGGGCCCAAAAAAGAAAGGCACTCTTCTCAGTCTCTGGAAGAAGACATACAAACACGGTCACCATGGCTGAAGGCGGCCAGGAGATGGCCAATGATTCTCCAGCTGGTGACCAACAAGATATTGTACAGTAGGAGAGCAACTGTGACGTCCCGCTCCCAACGATCCTAATTGTGTGCCACACCCACCTCGTTACCTCCTGTTTTGCCCTAATTGGAGTCACCTGTTGCTTGTTAAGTCTAGCTTGTGTTTTGTATTTAGTCAGTGTCTCTGTTAGTGTTCCCCAGATTGGTCATTGATGTTTCTGTGTGTGAGTACCCTGCCTGTTTTTTGTAATTAAACCCCTTTGTTTACCCTCAACTTGAGCTCTCCTGCCTCTGTTGTCTGCCCGTCACTCACCGTACCATTACAGCAACCCTCTGAACGAGGCTGAATCAGGTGAGCAGCCAGCTGGACAAGGCTGAATCATCAGAAGCAGACTGGGTGGGGGCTCCCAGTCAAACTGGGCAGGGGCACCCAGGCTGAGGTCTAAACTGGACTGGAGACAAACAAAATCACAGGGTGATTTGGGGAAAGCTCCCAAGAAGCAGAAAAGGCTTGTGAGGCAATTTAACAAAAGATGACCGGTTCCAAACAGCACAAAGTAAGACACAGAACTGCTTAGACCAACCACAGTTCAGCCATGAAAGAATTGTAAACTGGTCCTGGACAGGGACGTGAAGGACAGGTCAGCCAATACAGTACAGCAGCTTCATGTATGTTTATAAGTGCCATGAAACCAAAACATAAAGTGTACTGCTGACTTGCATGTTAATGGAGCGATCGGTGAGTTTTATTCCTCCTATTGTCATTTACTTTAACCCAAACATACAGGTCAGACTTTCAGATATGCAGCCTTTAAAAAAATCAGTCATTAAAATTATTGTATTGTACGTATAACACAAAACTGTTTGCTAGAGATATTCTGATTAGGGGATTCAAATTTCATTACGGATAGTGATGCAGACGTTTTCAATCCAAATGCGCAGAGATTGGTGCTGAGGACATACAAGCCTTTGCATCTACTTTGTCTGAAGGCAAGATTCCCGCCAAGTTGCACACTGATAAAATCAGACGGGGCTTCTGACACGTCGGACGGACCGAGGCATCGCGGGAGCAGAAAGACACATGGAGACTCGTCTACCGGGGAAATGGGTCCTGAAAAGGATCACACCAGGCACCCAACATGCACCGAATCTATTACATATAGGAAACACAAGGTTGACAGGCGCCGAACTGTTAGATGCACACACGGTAGGAGATTTACGTAAGCGAATTACACACGAGGATCGAACCGGGTACACGAATTGGTGCAAGAATTGCATTTTACTCTGTACATGACAATAAAAACTTTGAATCCTTTAAGTAAATGTATTTGATCTTTTTCTTGACAGCTATCTTTTTACACAGGCAAGGCCACTATACACAATAGCTTTTTTCACTGTTCAACAGTTTGGATCAGTTATTGTAAAAGAAGTAATGTGCATGCAGGTGATATTTGTATAGATTTGTCTACACCCTTCTGGTAGTGCTGTCATTGTAGTCAGGTCTCGCACACTACAAGTAGAAGTTATTCGATTTAGCACTTTATACTCCATCCATGCAGCAACCAGCAGATCTCGCTTCCCGTCACGTCGAACGCACTTATTTTAACGTTCCGGGTCAGTGTGTATCGCGCATGCGCGGACATTTTACGGCAAACGAAACGCGGAAGTTTATTGCTATCTGAGTGTGCTGTACAGTATCCCTGAAGAAATGTTAAGGCTTGTGGAAAACAATAACTGTCAACCATCAGAGTTAGTAATTGATTTTAACACTAATAATATACTACAGGGAAAGAATTTCTTGGTTGCTGAATGTAAAAATAAGTTCTTAAAGTCTATACTATAGTCAAACCATATCCTTGCAAATACTATATATTGGAATTCTCTTTTTGGGAAACAGGTTACTATTGAATATAATGCCTTAATATCGTTTTCATGAAATAGATATATTCCACAATTTTAACATTAAAAACGCATTATATTTGAAAACATGTATGTATAAAGCATAACCTAAACCATGTATAAATTACACACACACATGTGTGTATAGTTTATATATATATATATATATATATACATATATAATAGCAAGGTATGGGACTGTTATTGTGCCACATGAACCACACACACTTTTATTGATGGTTTGGACCAACATCTTTTCCCTAGATTACTCTGTTTTGCTAAAGTTTTGGCATGAATTAACTGTCTGACAAAATAATGTGGACATTGCTAATACATAAGATTGTAAACTTCCATGGGAAGTTAAGATGGGAAATTTTGGAAATACAGTGGTACCTCGGTTCTCGAACTCACTAGAACAGAGGCCTAATGACAACAACCAGAAACAGCTGATCACATGGGGATCCCACATGAGGTTAACGAGGTGGCGTGGCACACGGAAGGAGCGGAAAATCGGGGCTGAACAGGGGTAACGTTGGGATAAGATATTTATGGTTTTGGAAGCTACTAAGAAAAAAATGCTCTTCTTGTTTTATCCCGATCATTTTGTGTGTAAATGCTAAAAAAAAATAGGTGTACGTTTGGGGGCCAGGAAGCAATTAATTGGTTTTCCATTATTTTTTATGGGAAAAATTCGATCCAGAGTCCGGAACGGATTAAGTTCAAGAACCGAAGTACCACTGTATTCCAAGTTGGAAACTTTCCTTTCGAATTGCTGGGAATAAATAGGAATTAACAGGAAACTTCCCATACTTTTGAAACCTCACCAATATAAAAATAATGCAGCTGGGTCCCCTGTACATCTACAATAAAATGCACCAGTTTTCGCTGGTCTGCTGTCCTGTCACTCAGCTTACGCGTTGTCTGGTACTTTTGCGGACACTGACACAGAAGCACAGATTTATATATTTTTTTTAAAATGGAAATTACTCTTTTCAACTCCACCCCTTTGGTGAATTCTTTGCCTTTGCCAGTAATGATTTCCCTGACTATGCCAAATAAATACAGCTTCCAGTCCTGATGACACGACCTTCACTTGTGGGCTTTTAGACTGTCAAAAATCATCAGCAACCCACTTTGTATACAGATCATATCATGGCCAATACAGTTGTTTTGTACAAAGTTGTTCTGTGTGGTGACGCAATGAGGTGCAGACTTACCATTTCCCAACTTCTTTTACCTCCTGAACATTTTTTTATTGACTTCTTAAACCATGTGTCCTTATTTTGCAAAGCTGCTAAAAAGAATTTAAGCTTTGTTTAAATAAAAATAAAAAATTAAATTCCTACGATGAACAAGAGTTGCATCTCTACTTGAAGCCCACAAAAAATGAAATATGACATATTTTAAAATAATATAGATATACATTATAAATGGGGCAGTATTGTAAAGTAAAATTTGGTGAAAGGGGAACACATGCCTAGTGCAAATCATAGCAAGACCTGCAGATCAGGTACTGAAAATATCATCCCCTGATGGTGATAATCTGAAATCCATCTCAGACACCACAGGGTTTGGGAATAGTAGGCGAGTCTGCTGCAGGCCAGTAGATTTAGAGTCATCGGTAAATGAAACGGAAATTTTGGTCACTTTGGTATGCAGAGAAATGCATAGAAAGATATTGGCAGCTGCAGAGGAACTTCAGGCATTGAGCAGGCACTCTCCAGTTGCTCCCATGTAATGCAACTGCTTGGGCACAAATGGATTTAGAAGCAGATGTTGTAAGCACTTTTTGGCCACTAGGTGGAGACACAAGCCTCAACTGTCCTAGTGTCAAGGGATCCACAGGCTATTGCTAACCTAACTTTAGTCTGGGAAATGCCTGTATCGTTGTTACTGTCTTTCAAAACCTGTAATGTCTACTGTGATTTCCGAAAAATACATTTTAATAGTACAAAAAGATTCACAACTAAATTTCTTATTATCATTATACATGACGGCACAAAGAAACTGGGTTATGATAAAAGACCTTAAGTACGCAAGGCCAGCTATACGTTTTAAGAGGCCATATAGGCAAAGCTTTTCTGATGACCATCTCAATTCCTCCACATTGCAGGTAAATCCAGGTAACTGCCTTTTCTGCCTGTAGCTAGAGCCAGTCCAGTAAGTACATTCCTGTTGTCATGTCCCCTTGTGCAGTAGTTGGCAGAGAGATTTCGCCGGTGAGCGCCTGAGCAAAGGACTTTAACTGACTGTCTGAGCCTGCTTTTCTCAAAAGTGTATGTTGCTTTGGATAAATGCGTATGCTAAATACGTAAATGTGATGTCATTTTTTTTTTTAATGAAATGGGTGTGTTTCTTTTGGATGACAGGATTAAATCTTTCTGTTAGCCTAGAGGTGTAGTTGTATGTAAGGCAGGCATGAAGTTCTCATGCTATTAAGTGTCTTTCATAAGGCTGATAGCTCCGACAGGAACCCGTGACCCTGGATCCCCTTGGGCCAGCATCGTATCTCACTTCATGGGTGAGCTGCCAAGCTGGCTCTGACTGGCTGAGTTGCTCTGCTGTGTCGATCAGACCCACCACATCTCCAAAGATGTGAGAAGTGGCTCACTGGGCCGTTCTCACACACTTTATGATCGTTAATTCCATCTCTTCTTCTCTAAATTACATAGCGATCATTTCTAAGTATCCTAAAAACAAATACCTAAATTAAAATAAGCTGGAGTAAGATTTCATTTTAATTGGAAGTTTAAATAACTTTTCAGGGTTGCAAGGAGAGACCTACATACATATAATATCTTTGGCTGCTTAATTAGATTCCGCTGTTAGATTCCGCTGTTAGGCCTGTGGGTGGTTTTACCTTACACTTTAAATATCATAAAGTCATCTAATAAACATAGATAGGACTGTGCATTAATACAATAGCACTCGTTTTATAGGCCGAATGTCTAAGAAAATGTGGATGAACTGAAAGTGGGCCATGCAACACAGTAGGCACAATTAAAGCTGTCTTCCCTTTGAATAATCAAATTGTGATTCTATTCTAGTACACGTTCCGTCTGGGTACGAGAAAGAAAGGTCAGGGCAACTCATTGTCCTTGCTGCTGCAAAGAATTTTGAGTTATTTTCAGTGACATGAATGCCTCAGTACTTCAATGTTTAAATGAATAAAATAAGTTTTCTGATGTTTTTTCAGTTATCATAATTATTGAAAACATTTTATTTTGCATTGTATCAGTTCCTATAGCTATCAGATATGTTGAAAAGCCTCAAATCTTTCCGTTGATTTTAATATTTCAAAAAGACAAAAAGGTATGTATTTTATGTAAACAATCCTTAGTCCTACTTGTATATCACATAAGATCATAATATATATAATAATTTACCATGTTAGAAATAATGGGTTGTAATGGTTCGCAGCACTAACTCCTTGAATCAGTATGATATGGTGTTTGTTTATGTAGTTTGTATAGCTTAATTTCAGCAGACATATTTGATGATAAGGTAATCCCTCTGCAAATATCCTAAAGCATGACTGGCTTGAATGGGAATTTGTATGCATACTAGGCTACTGGAAGTCAGTGATATGAACAAAATACATAAAAAAACTGAGAAATATGCCACCAGTGAACCATAAGTTGAAATATCCTTTTTACTCAAAAATATGTTAAGCTGTACAGTATCGACTGTAAATCTCAGAAAACAGTAGATAATGAGACTATCACTTATTTTTGTAACTAGATCATTGACAACCCCAGGGCTCTATATAAAAGCACACAAATTAAGCAATGAATTATTCTCTGTATTCACGCTATTATTTGGCGCCAACAGCAAAATCCAGCATTCAACCTAATTTCTGTGGCAGTGCCCTGTGCTGGATTTATGCTCAGTTATAAACTAACATTTTTCTTACTTTCCCTCAGTAACCAGCCACCTTTGTCAAAACAACAGGCAGGACTCACCTGTTATGCTTTTCTGCTTAGGCTTGAAATTTTAATGAATAAAAGTTTTTCTTGTGGAATCATGTAGATATCAGTTTAATAAGTTCTTTTACTGCAGTCATTTGTATTTTTAAATATGAAATATGTACAATGAATATATTTGACATAATTTTACTTATATTTTTCTGTTATGTATGCAATTTAAAATGCAATTTAGTTTTGTAGTGAAACACCATGAAAAACTGGGAAAACTGTACCCCAAAGTTATGCCCCAAAGTTAAGCACCCAAATAAAAGCACTATTCGGTTAAGCTATTTTAATACTTCAGCCATCAACATACTGGATTTTGGCCAAGACTTCCCAGCAAGGAGGTACATTTGGGTATGCCCCCCAATTATATAGGATTATTATATGCGTTTAGGGGGGGTGGCAGGTTTGGGGTGGATTTGTTCTCTACCAGTCTCAAAACCAAATCTACACCCTTGCTTCCAACATAAAACCTCCAATCCCTAACTTATACCCATGTGCTGATGTCCAAGATACCAAACTGGAGGTACCACAAAAATCATGGCCTTCACTTCAGTGATGGGGGACTCCCATGTATATTGGCCCCGTTCTGCTTCTGAAGACCACAGCAATCCAACTCACAGAGACACCACAGTAAGTCCATTCCACCTCATTTGCTCAAAATGCTGCAATTTTACATTGTGAAACAGATGCCTGTTCTTGCCATCAGCAGCTGTTTCATGTCACACTCAATGCTGTTGGCAAGCACAACTGTAAATTGTCAGAGATCTGTGATTCACTACAATCTTTATAAATGCTTCTTTGTTTTTATATTTAAATGCTAACTTCAGTTTGCTCTACTAATGACATCCCTAAAGTCTGTATTGTGCAGCTAAATAGGGACTATAACAGGTTTATCACATTCACTTTATTTCTTAATATTTAGCAGTATCATTTGGGTTCACAACCTTATATTGATGGTACATGGTGTTGACGGTATGAATCAGAAAATCATGATTAACTAATTTTATGTAATATCTGGATGTGTGTCAGATTAGTGTCTGTTAACAAGACTTTTTAGTATAGTATAGTGGAATTTTATTCATTCCTTTGGGGAAATTCTCTTTTATATAATAATTTTGTAATTATTATGTTACCCTGCTTGAAGTACAGTAGCTCAATATAAAGTGTGAAAAATTATGTATTTGGTGAGTCAGTAGGAGGTGATGTCAGCCATATTTATACCACATGCTTGCTATCTCCTCCTGAACCAGATCAGATTAACAGAGCAGTAGACTGTGAGATTAGGCATTTTGAGCAGTGCAGGTAACCGTGTTAAATTAAACTTTTTGAGTCGGGGATCAGTGTATGTGAGTTTTACCTCACATAGTCCAAAGGCATGAAATTCAGATGTTTAAAAGTACTCTTAAAATGTGACAGACTGGATTCATGTCCAGGGTATACCTCACCTTAATAGTATGCTTCCTGTGAAAAATTCAGATCACAGTGGCCTTAACTGGATAAATGTTCCCGAAAAATAGATAAATGACTTGGCCATGGGTTATAGGTCTCCCCAGCTGGATGCCAATTATATCTTTTAAACTGCACTAGAATCGGTCAAAGCACAAAAAGCCCATATGCTGTGCAGGAGTTTAAAGCTGTGGACGTCTGGCTGTGCCAGTGTGAAGGCACAATGAAGCAGCCATAGCAATCTGGGTTAATGGCAATATTCATGTACACCAGATACTAGTTTAAAAGAAACAAAGACTGGGGGAAATTACATGATTTCAAGCCAAATACATAGTAGCCAATGCACTAAACTACATGCTTTTGGATTGTGGACGAACCACCAGCCCATGATGTTCCAGGCTGTACTAGAACCCACTAAGCCACCATTCTTTTACAATCATCTTCATAATTAATTTTTTTTTATTATTGTCTGAAATTTTCCAACTTGCTGACGGCTCCATAATTATTAATCACTTTCATGTGATGTGTTAAATATTTTGATATCATGTAGTGCAGATTTCTTTTTGTCACAATATAGATTTGGACCAGAGAGTCCCGGAGGTGACCCTGAAATGGAAGCACTTGTTTAAATAAAAAACACCAGGTAGTATACAGTTGTTATCAGTAAAATGGTAAAGCATGTATGTCATTGTCTAAAGATATAGTTAAGCCATATTTGATTTCAAAAGCGTGACATTGAAACTTCAATGTCCTCCCTAAGAAGCAAAAACATAATAGTTCAGATTCCTAAGATAGATTCCTTACCACTATTATCACAGCCTTTGACATAACATTAATAAGCATACATAAGCAGATGGCTATATTGCATACTCATACTCTGATGCAGACACTATTCTTAATGGTTAAAAGTCTTGTGTGTTTTCCCTAAATAAGTTTAAAATTTAAATAATATCGTTGACTCAAAACCAATCACAAGTGCTGCATGATTTAATTTACATATTTTTTTTTCAATAGAATTATTGAAAAGCATTATACTGTAAATAAACTGGCTAAAAGTTGCTGTCCAGATATAACAGAAATTGCGTTGAGGAAGAGAGAAATTCAAAATGTCTTGGAATCCGTATTCTTATGTGATTTATCATGCATATTCAACACTCCAAAGTCCATGTTTATTGTTCTTCAACTAGTTGAGCACATTTCTGCAAACAAAAGGGACTTTTTCAAAACTCACAAATAAATGCCTTGGTGATAAAATTTGTTCACAACCAAAAGCAACTGATCTCATAATTGCAAATCTCTACTGGAGTTTATATGTTTTGTATCATTAGTTGTGCAACAGTTGTCAGTTATGTCAGGCAGATCTTTCAATAAGAGTAGCAGGGCAGGAGGCCCGCCAGGTTGTGACAGTATATCACCTGTGGCCTTAATAATTAAAATATTTAGAAATGATAACTGGAGATGTAGTACATTCATGTATGATCACAGTGCTGAAAGCTGCTTGACTAATTTTCTTTGACCATCGGTGTACTTAAGCAGTAAGTCAGTGTTGTTCCCACAGTATTGGAGGATGGCGAGTGTCCGTTGGGAGAGACAAAACATTCACAGCTATGTAGCAAACCATTATTGTAGATAAAACCGTGCCAAGGCTGTAGTCTTTGATCAATGCAAATTATAATCATTAATTAAAAACTGTGCTTTTCATACACAGTGTACGATTCACCCGTAGTGGCGGGCTTATACTGAAGCAGCGGAACAAAGTATCATCTGCAGACTAACATCCAAGAATAACAATCGTGTGAAGGAGTGCAGTATTCTTACAGTTAAACGAATTATACATCACCATGTACGCAGCTGCCTCAAAAGATGGTGTCTTCTCACATTTTTTTTCATGATTGGGTGGTAAAACAGAGAACAATCTAACCGGAAAGAGTTGTTTCTCTAAAATGAAAAGAGGCTGTGTGCCTTATTACCACTGTTATGTCACAAAAGAATGCCTTACAGGTCACTCGCATACAACTGGGAAGGAACTTCTCTCATAATTTTTTAACTCTGTTGAAATATTATTTTTTTGATATTGGTCTAAAATGATCATCCACAGCTCTAGTCTCTTCTTGATTTAAAAGCCTGCAACCTTTTGTCCAATCACTGCGGATGCCAAGTAAGCAGAATTTTTACACTAAGATTTTTATATACCCTACTTGGAAAGGAATACCACAAGTTCTATACTGTAGGTGTTTTAGAACAGGTTTAAAGAAAAAATATTTAACGTGAATGTTCAGATTGTAATACTTCAGAATGAAGTCACACAGACATTTATTTTGTGTATGTGCAGGACTATTTAAGCAGCTAGCAATGAAGAAGACACAGTTCTTGATTGTTCCTCTATAATGTATGTAATAGCATGTCACCAGCATTTCAATCCTTGGAGAGAGAATTTTATAAAGAATTTAGATGGGTGTGAGGTGTGTTATTCATCTGTGTTTTATCTCCTCTTGAGTTCCACTATCAAGACATTGGATCATTGCCAAAGCTAAAGCATGGCGCTAACATGCTAACATCAGCATTCTCTGAACATAAAAATGGGCCAATCATAATCAATTTTAAGTCTCGACATTGGAAATGCCAAACTCTGCTGTGCCTCTGCATCCCTCAAGGAATGGAAATGATGTAATCAAGCCAAGTGCTCACCTTTCCATCCTTCTGGTCTAGGGAAATATATGTGTTACCATTTATCTAGTATTACAGGAGATTTGCCAAGAATCACATAAACAAAAAGGATTACTTTATATAAATATATAAAATAAATACATGCACATCCATAACACTTCAGCCTACTGAAGCAAACTACAGTAATTCATCTTTAGCAGATATATGGATAAAACAACTATTATCTGCCACACTTGTACTTTTTCCAGTTCTGGGTAATTAACTTGTAGTTTATGACAGGATATTTAAAGGAAGTACAAATATAACATTCAGTAATCCACCTAGTTTTTTTTTCGCTTTACATTTAATCAGAGCATTGATGCAACCAGCATTGAATCTGCTGATGGTAACATTCATGCTCATGTGATGGTGGTGTGGTGCATTGTATAATTATGCTGCAGCCAAAGGGTTGTGGGTTCTCTCTGTAGCTTCATCAGTGAAGAGCTTGTGTTTATGTCCTTTTTTATATATTGCTGATGCAAATTGCTAGCAGGGGACTGCCACCATAGACATCCCAAGACATGCTTCAGTAACACTTGAGGGGGCACAAGTAGTACTCATTTAATACTGAGTACAAATCTTGAAGAAATATAGCAACTACTTGTGATAAAAGATGCGTCATGATTCATTAATGATGAACAAACATGTGATGAGTATTTCACTTGTGTTATTAATTATTTGGTCCTTCAGTAGCTCCTTCAGCTATTTGCAAAGGTTTACCTAATTAACAGATACAGTAACAAATATAGTAACTGCCTGAGATAAATGATGCTAGATGATTCATTAATGATGAACAAACATGAGATCAGTATTTCATTTAAGTTATTCATTAATTGTTCTTTCGGCAGCTCCTTCAGTAGTTCACAAGGGTTCACAGAATTAACAGATCTAGTAACAAATGTATCTGATGAAAGATGGCACAATTCATTAATGACGAGTGAACGTGAGATTGGTATGAACCTAACACTTAGTTTGTGGTTAATTAATACATAGGTAATAGCTTAATACAACATTGTTGGTGCCCCCTCAAAGTGTTTGTTTTTGTAACAGCAAATGGCCTCAAGTTCCTTTTGCTGAGCTTTTTGTTGCTGGTAATCAAATAAATAATTAATAAACTACTATCAATTTTGCAATTTCTTCCATTATGAGTCATAAGGCTGAAGCAATCACTATTCTGTAATTTGTTTTAACAGACTCAGAAGGTGGAAGGAACAAAACAAATATGTTTAGTTTATGTGTCATAGACATATGAGAATTGTGTCACTGTATTGTTTTAGGGATGACGTGTGGAATTTTACTTGTAAGTGAAATGTGAACATTGAAGATGATTCCGATGTCAAACATCTTATTACATTATCTAGCCTAATCAGTGGGGACATGTCTCATAAATGACATTTAAACATTTTTCTCTAATCTCGAAACTTGCAAATCTGGTTAATTCGAGCTAAGTTTATCAGGGAAATGATTGCTGAATATATCCTCATTATTTTTCTCCCAGTAGAAGCAGAGCTAATTTTAAATGAATTATTGTTAACAGAAAAGGAGTTATGCAAGTATTAAGAACACTGTTTAACTAACAAACTTAAAACGTTCTGAAGATTCCATTACGGAGACCATCCAGGAGCTCATAAAGTCACCGTTCTTAATCTTACAGACCGAGCTGTGCAATCAGCCTTTATTACATGCAAATGTGAAAATGTAGAATAAGTTTCCTTTCTTTTTTTTAATGGTGTCTAAAATAAACAATGAAAAGATCTAGTGTTATTAATATTCTAATATTTGTATTTTTGGGGGGTTGGGAAGGTAAAGGTAAGTAATGGGGGAAATTTTTCATCTTTATCTTGTGACACAACTCTTTCTGGTGTGGGTGACGGTGGCAACAGGCCAATCAGGCCAGAGCAGACCTCCATTACCAAGCTACAGACTATACAGCTGGTTCAGAGGGATTTCCCTGACATTCCTAAGCCAGCTGACTAGTATTTGTATTTGAATCAATAACAAAGGTTAGTCCTACTACCAAAGATAATGCTGATCCCATGAAAGGATCATACATCTCTTCATGTGCATGACTCCAGTTTTTACCACAGTACAAATGTGTGGGATTATGTGAAGTGCTACTTCAGCACCCATAGCGTGTGACTGAGTGTGTGAATGTGCTCTGCACTCTGCCCTGTGCTTTCTGG
>JAABNY020000063.1:11833691-11845129 GCA_015164015.2 Brevimyrus niger | reverse complement strand
AATAACAAAGGTTAGTCCTACTACCAAAGATAATGCTGATCCCATGAAAGGATCATACATCTCTTCATGTGCATGACGGGTTTTTTCCTGGAAACTCCAGTTTTTACCACAGTACAAATGTGTGGGATTACGTGAAGTGCTACTTCAGCACCCATAGCGTGTGACTGAGTGTGTGAATGTGCTCTGCACTCTGCCCTGTGCTTTCTGGGTAGCTTTCAGATTTACCAAGAACTGGCACTAGTTAAGGAGAGGAGTTGGATTACTGTTAATAACAAGAAGTAGGTAGTTCAGTGGCCCGTACTACAATGCGGGGTTACTGGCTTATTGAGTTAAGTTGTCAGATTTAAGGTACCACAGTTTAAATGGACTTCATATTCGTTCACTTACATTTTGCCCAGACGACCTTAAACCCAACAAGCTACCCCAATAAGCCAGTAACCTTGCTTCGTAGTACAGGCCACAGGCCCAGAAAGTAAAAACCCAGACCAATTTTGTTTAAGATTTTGTTTCAACCAACCAGTTGAGTATATAGTCATAGTCACAGAGCACTCAACTGGTTGGTTAAAACAAAATCTTAGTCTGGATTCTTACTTTTTGGATCTGAACTGTCCATCTCTGTTAATAACTGCATGCATGTTGGTGCTGCTGAAGCAAATGATAGTCATTGCAAATGACAGCCAGTTAATCAATAAACAGGCAAGGGGACAGTGTGCGACTCAGTGGGCTAAGCCTGTGTGCCTTTATTCAGAGATTCACCAGTTGAAACCCAGCCTCAGCATGTCTGCAGGTCCTTGAGCAAGGCCCTTAATCCCCAGCTACCTGGGTGTCCCAACAGATGGCTGCCCTTCACAGACCGCTTGCTCAACAAAGAGCAAGTCAACAGAAGTGCAGTTTCCTCACAGGGATGGATACAGTATCAATTAATTAAATTACTAAAGCATGTGATTTGGAAGGGAAGGCATGGAGGTACAGCCTCCTGGCTTTGGGGTTTCAGTCACACTCCTGTCCTACACTGTGTGGGACTCCTCCCATAGTCCAGAGGCTTGCAGTTATGTATGTGAGTTTGGCAACTCAATATTACCACAGTATTAGGACTGGAATGGGAGGCCTCCAGTCCCTGTGATGGACTGGAATCCCATCTGTGGTGTCCCCTGCTGCCTGGGAGATGCTCCAGGCCTCCCTCCCTCATGTGACAGTTTGTCTGATAGGTTCTTAGAGGATGGATGGCTGTATGGGCAAATGTGTTGGAGACTCTGTTACCTTATGAATTTTGTATGTACTAAAATAAAATGTTACCATTAGTATTTGTGGAGTTTGTGAAGCGTAATGATTAGATGTACAATACACCTGACAAGTTCTTAACGGTTACATTTCCTTTTTGTATCTGAGTCGGTTCTTGGATCCTAAAAATGATTCCTGAACGAAGTGAGATATATTATAATTGTTATCATTGTTTTTCTCATTTCTCCTGGAATTGCAGCTTATGGCTGAATAACTGGGCAGGATTCACCTGGGCAAACCCATGTCTAGGGGGACAAACTAACAGCCCCTTCCCCTCCATCTCCGTACTCCATCACGAAATGCTGGCATTTTGCTGTTGCCAAGATGATTCCTAGAAGCTTGTGCAGAATTATTAAAAGAACAGCAGATGATCAATGTTACAAAGCACAAAGGCATGGCAACATTCTGGACAAGAGGGTGATCCGTTGCAGGATATGCAGTCACACACGATAGGCAATAAATAAATTAAAAAACAACAACAACATACATTTTCAAAAGAGAACTAGTGAGGTGACCAGCGATTTGCAAGTGCCCAGGGGGAACCAATATTGTCTTCGGGAGGGACATTCAGCTGCTTAATCCCTGGCTTCTCTGCAAGTCATTTAGAGCTTCACTGGCATGTAGAAACCTGCTTTACATGCAAGTCGGATTCGACAACAAAAGAAGTAGATCACAGGCAGAATTAAAAATGGCTAGTTAACATGTGGTTTGGAAGCAAATGAGAGGTGAGGAAAGAACTGAACAGATTTTAATACCCATAGAGATAAGACGCATCATCTTTTCCTCTACATTTATGCAAAGTTTAATTTTTTTCACAGTTCAAGGTAATATCTTTCAGGAATTAACAGTCTGAACTGAATGGGTTACAAAGTTGCACTTCCATATGTACAAACACACAAAACATACCAAAATCAATTAAAAATAATTACAAAATGATCCAAACCCTCCACCGGTTATACTAGATAAACCAAATGCATAAGGCAACCTAATATCACTCTCCTGTAACAATTTAACATTAACCAGTTTTCTATTTGATGTGCTGTGTGAAAAACATCACACATTTTATTACCTAGTAATCATTTGTATGATTTGGTTCAGGACATTATCTTTGATTACCCCATACAGTACCACATCCTGCAATATGGCTTCCCAGCATGTCAATGATAATAATTTTCCAGGCATTTTTTTAATAAATATGTCAATTTAACCTTAAGTTCACCCTCTGTATGGTTTGAAATCATTTCTGTATTCATTGCTGCCAAACAAAACACATTGTTGTTGTGGGACTATTGTCTGTAATAACTGCCTGTCTGAATGGTGATCCATTTTCATAGGGGGAAAAAAGCAAATTCATGTGGTTGCCATATATGACAAACCAAATAATTACCGTATGCTTTTTTGTCAGAAGATCCTTAGAAATATGAACGATAAATGCTGCAGACTTATAGTCCCACAATAAAATTGAAACCAAACAGATGTACAAAAATACAGAACATAATGAGGAACATACAGTGATCAAAACCCGTAGTTCCCTTTTGTCTATATCAATGGTGTTGTTTGTTTAAAAGGCGCAGTAGCATGATTTTAATCAGGAATGCTTGACAGAACTGCAGCTTCCCCTTGTATTAATGTGCATCTGGCCACTTACCCATCCAGTTAAATGGTTTCCTCATCGCACTGGTCACCTTTTTCTAATAATAACAACAGCTGAAATTTGCAGCAGCTTACATGAGCCCCCTGGATATTCCACTGAGGCACCACAAGGTCTTATCTGAATGAAGGCAGATATAAATCCCAGCATCTGTTCCAAAGGGCATTCATCTGCTGGTAACCAGTCATGGGAGTAATGAAAAAGCAGCTCATTGCGGTTAATCTGCATTTAGAAATCTGAGGGACTGGGGGAGCATCTATTTTCTTTACTTTTAATCTATATAAATGTAAAATAGGCTGTCTTCTGCTATTATAGTATTGCAAGCTGATGTAAGCTATTGTTGTAAGCTTGGGGCCTCTGTGGAATTTTAGCACAATGCATTGTAAATTCCTGCTCTTTCTGACCACACAGTTATGTCATCTTTAATAAACTATTACATTAGATGAGCAAAAAATGTAAACTATAAAAAGTGAAGCAAATGTTTCTGGTGAAACCAAAAAATAATTACACTACAGCCAATGGATAATAGTAATTTTCCTCCGTTACTGTTTTTCCACAATGTACTTTCATTATTCATTGATGCCCACTACATTGGAATATAGAGCTACGCAGTGTATATTATCTGTAATGAATCAGTCCAAAGATCCAAATGGTTCCAAACAGTTTCCTGAGAGGCTCTGATGCTGCAGTGAAGACCAGCATTGAGGTTGAGGTTCAGGTCTCCAAATACCGACAGGTCAACCTAGCTGCAGTGAAGACAGTGAGATTGGTGGCAAAAACCTATACCACAAACCTGTATTTTCATTCCAATAACAGCCTTTGCAACAGCATTCAGATTCAGCAGAGTATTATAGACAGTAATGAAATGTTTTTATAAGCAGAAAGAGGACCACTTTGATCAGGAAGTTGTACATGCACGGTGCTGACACTTTGGAAATAATCCACAAGTGAAAGACATTGCAGATATACTGTTTCTAAACTGAATCTGAATGTTAGAGTAGTGTACTGCCAAGGTACATTATTATTTGTACCTTGATTTTCACAATCTCTAAGCAAGTACTGTTTTCAAATGTCTAATTTCACCCAACAGCAGTTTTAACAGTTTTTTTTTGTTTTATTTTAGCTCTAATTTTCTAGGTAGGAGTTATTTTTTCATGTTTTTCTTTGCCATTCTCGACAGAAACTCTCCCAATTGCTAAGTGATAATCCTTAGAGGGCCTTTGTCATATCACCATGAAATAACAGTTTTGCGTAAAATTATTGTTCCGTTCCATGCTTCAGCTTCTCTTGCTTATTTACTGATGGAGTTTGCATGTGGGCATTTTAGGAAAAAAAACATTCCTCTCTGACTGGATCCAGGGCTTGTTTTTTGCTGTTATAGCTTTAACTTTCTATCATACATAATAATGATGGTGGACAGGGGAATTCTCCGCCATGGTACGCACCTCGTTCGCCTCACACCTCTGGGACCTGCGTAGGAGTCTCTGCAAAGTCACATGAGCTCCATGTGTGTGCAGTTTGCATGTTCTCCCCATGTCATTGTGGGGTTTCCTCCAGGTACTCTGGTTTCCCCCCACAGTCCAAAAACATGTGGAGGCTGATTGACGTTGCTAAATTGCCCATAGCTGTGAGTGTGCCCTGTGATGGATTGTTGCCCTCTCCTGGGTTGATCCCTGTCTTGTGTCCATAGGCTCCAGACCCCCGTGAACCTGAATAGGGCAAGCAGTTACAGAAAATGGATGGATAGTATGCACACCAGTGAGACACAGGCTGATTGGTCCACAGTTACCAAAAATATTTTAATGATATTCCGGGTAATTTGCAGTCAGTTGAAATAAAACATATAAAGATGGTCTGGCATCATTTTATCTTTATTAGCGTTCAAGTTGCACTGAATGTGTCTGTTTCTGTCTATCTAAATCTAAAATGGTGTTTTAGGGCATTCATAAAAAATAAAATAATAGGCTAATGGATTTCAAGAATAAAGCTGTAATAGTTCGGTTACAGCCTAATGTAGAAATATTTCAAGATTTATACTTGAAATAATTTGAGAGAAAAGTCAAAAGTGGACAAGAGACACCCATGTTGTACTACTGCTAAAGAGTGTGCATTTACTGGACAGGTGGGGGCGCCACTGATGGTGGATACATCCTTCCCATCTATAAAAAACAAGGAAATTATGTACAGCATTGATTATTGGAAAAAAAAAAATGTACTGTTTTGTGTTGTATAGTGAAGCGTTTTATCTCTATTTCACCAAAATCATTGCAAATCCTAGATTTAGACATTTTATTCTTAGCAGTCAGAATACACAGGCAGTCAGGATGTAAAAGTATATAACAATGTAAAATGTAAGTAACAATTTATTCTTTAAGTGCCAAATTAATCTTTAAATACTAATGAATTATTAAATTCTCCTTCACATATTCTATATTACTATACTTCAAAGGCTTTAGTCATCCATACACAATGCTGAGGTGTGCTTTTTATATCAAACTTCTTAAATAATTTGGGAAAAGTAACTTTCTTTCTTGAGTGGCCTACATAGCTCTGTCACACTGAATCTGCGTGACCAAATAAAATGAGGAATCAGGAAGAACAGCCCTCTGGAACCTGTGCCAGTTTTGTGACTCATTCACAGTCACATCCTCCCAGACAGATTGCACTGAAAAGGACTGTCCTCATGCTTCTCCCCTTCCCTACAATGTTCTGTTTTTGACCTTGCTTGGAAACGTTACATGCCTTTCATCCTTATCTTCTTATGACCTTTCTTGTCATTCTGATCTTTGCTGGTACTTGCAAACAAACTTGTGAAAGGCAGCTTGGGTTATGATGCCTCCTGCTCAGCCTGCCACAATGCGCAAGGTTCCCAAAGGCAGGAGACAATCTCAACTTGCATGGCCAATTTCTGAATCCCCAACTTAGAAATTATTTGTGAAAAGTGGGCTGGAAAAGGACTCAAGTGCAAATTGGGATTGATTGGAGGGGGGTGGATGAAACATAGTCATAAAATGCAGAAACACAAATCTGAACATGTTGGCATGGAACTAGAAAGGAGAGCAAAACTGAAGATCAATCAAGGCTAAGTACTGAGCAAAGCAAATATGTCTAATTAGCATATCTGTCTACCATACATAGTTTTACAATATTAACAATGCAAGTCCTTATCACCTGCTACTAATACCCATTTTTCTCTAAAGCTCAAAGAATTATATTGCTCTTCACCCTGGGTTCGGATTCTGCGGCTGTAACATAGAAGGTCTTCAGTTCAAATCCTGTAGTGATTCACTGTTGAGCCCTTGAGCAAAGCCCTAACCCCCAATTCCTCCAGGGAATGTCTAACCCTGCTTTCTCAAAAAAAAATGTATGTCGCTTTGGATAGAAACACCTGCCCAATAAATAAAATGTAAATGACTTATTCATTGTGGGGTTCTGATGTATCGGGAGCCTATCTCAGGAAACAGAGCTTGAGGTAATGAGGCATGAGCGGTCACACAAAATAAGAGCAATTTAGAGAGAATGTCACCCATAAACCACAATTATTTTGAGTGTCAGAGGAAAGCAGAAGTTAGCTAAAAGTTTTGCAGTTACTAAATGCCACTTTCACTCTAAAAGCTGGCACGTATTTTGCATGCTATTCTGGAAGGAAGAAAAACAAAGTGAAACAGAACAGAGCAGTCTTTCTAAAGCTAAAATTGAAATCTGAGAGCACGCTGCAATGGACTGGTATCCCATTCAGGGTGTTCCCTTCCATTGTGCCCTATGGCTTTTGTGAGCTACAGGCTCTCTGTGATTCTATACTGGACAAGTGGTTATGAAACACAGCTGGATGAGTGACTCAAAGTAATTTCTCAGGCAGGGCACAACAAATGGCCTTGGTAACTATGCTGCATAACCATGTAAGCCTGGAAATCAACACAGCTGTAACTATTCTGCTTCTTTTGTCAGAAAGAAAATAGCCTCATCCACGAGACTAAGTTCCAGAACTTTACTAAACTTCATTTGCAAATGGCATTGTTGGCATTATTTCACCATGGAAATGAAGTCTATTGCCATTAAGGTGCATATGTACATACTGATAAACCTATACGTAAAACCACTGACAAGTGAAGCGAATAACATCGATTACCTCATTACCATTACATACCTGCTGACCCCTATCTACTGCTGAAAGCACCTACAATGGGCATGTGAGCATCAAAACTGGACCATGGAACAACGTAAGAAGGTGGCCTGGTCTGATGACTGACTTAGACTGTTAGGACAGTTGGGTGTGTGTGCATCCATTATTTGGGGAATTAATGGTACCAGGATGCACTATGGGAAGAAGGCAAGCCAGCAGGAGCAGTGTGATGCTCTGGGCAATGTTCTGCTGGGAAACTTTGGGTTCTGACATGCATGTGAATGTTACTTCAATGCATGCCACCTACCTAAACATTGTTGCAGATCAAGTACTGTACACCCTGTCACCCTGTATTCCCCGATGGCAAGGGCCTCTTTCAGGAGGATAATGCATCTTGCCACACTGCAAAAATTCTTAGGAAATTGATTGCAGAGCATCAAAAAGAGTTTAAGGTGTTGACTTGACCTCCCAATTCCCCAGATCTCAATCCGGTCGAGCACCCATGGTATGTGCTGGACAAACAATTCAAATCCATGAAGGCACCACCTCACAATTTATAGGACTTAAAGGATCTGCTGCTGATGTCTTGGTGCCAGATACCACAGGGCACCTTCACAGGTCTTGTGTAGTCCATTCGTTGACAGGTATGAGCTGGTTTGGTGGCATGAGGGGGACCTACACAATATTAGGCAGGTGGTTTTAATGTGGGGTGGCATGGTGCTGCAGTGGTTGCCTGGGTTACATGCATGTTCTCCCTGTGCCGTCGTGGGGTTTCCTCCAGGTACTCCGGTTTCCCCCCACAGTCCAGAGACATGCTGAGGCTGATTGAAGTTGCTAAATTGCCCATAGGTTTGCATGTGTGAGTGCCTGGTGTGTGAGTGTGCCCTGCGATAGGTTGGCCCTCTGTCCAGGGTTGTTCCCTACCTCGTGCCTGTTGCTTCCAGGATACGCTCTGGGCCCTCCGCGACCCAGTAGGATAAGCGGATTGGAAAATGGATGGATTGATGGATGGTTTTAATGTTATGGCTGATAGATGTATGTGGAGCTTACAGGATTCTCCATAGTGACTTACAGGTTGCAAATAGTTTAGGCTCACAATGTCTACTGTGTTTGCAATGGAATGTAATATACAGGACAGGTTAAAAAATCCCAGCAATAACATCACATGAGTACTTTGCTGAGCCTAGTGTTCCCATGCTGATTTACTTGTTTTTTTCTGTCACGACAGTTCCTTCAGATTACTCCACCTTATATCAACATTATTGCTAGCAAAGGGCAGCCGTTAACATCTGCTACAGATGATAACACAATAATATGTCACCCTCTGCACTAAATTAATTGTATTATCTGGTTCCTGTGTAATCAAGCACAGTATTCCATCCTATATTCCTATACTTTGCAATTTCGTTATTGTAATGGTCATTGTAGCATATAGCAATTCCCTAATGTGCTTATAATAATGATGATTACAGTTTAATTTAACATTTGGTGACTACCATTAAAGGAGAAGCCACATTTGTAATATATTTTGACATAAGAAAATTGACACCCCAAATTCCCTGTAGTCTTCTGCACTCCCTGTGAGATTCCTGAAACAGAAGGTGACAGAACGGTTTAATTCAGCATTTTCAATACACACCCTCTGTCACACCCTGAAATCAATAATCATTGCATTAGTTCCCAAATGGTTTCTATTCAATAACAGCTTAACCTCCCACTTTGTGATTCTTTCTCTAAAAGTATGTCACAGCTGCCATTCCCAATTATAAATTTTGTAAAGTGCAATTGGATTAATGCCTTAGTTTCACCTATCATTCATCTCAACAGGGATTTTACTTGTATATTACTTTAACATGTCTACCTTATATTTTGTTATCATGCAGGGTAGCAGAGTGAAAACAGAGAGTACTGTGAGAGACAAGATATGTTCTGAAAGGCCCTGTGTTTCCATAACATGCTCAGTGACATCTCAAGAGATGCTCAGTGACATCTCAAGCGGGACAACAGCTTACCATCTAATCATACCCAACACAAGTGATACTTTGGAGATAATGTCATAACATATTAAAACAATCATGACCAGACATTGTCTGGTCATGATGTGAATGCTTTATGTGAATGAACAAGTATTAAATACTGTATGCCCTTGACATTAGTTAGAGTTGACTTTGTTTTAAATGACATTTTCTCCTCAATTTAAGATTGATTTTTGAATCAAAAACTGAACATCTGATTTGCAGTGGCAATACGCTTGACACTCAGTACTACAGGAATGGGTCACTGCCTCATGTAAACCATTTGATGGAATATTTGCTTGGTACTGCATCATCTGAGATCCCTCACTGACAACATTCACACAGACCTGCAAGTGGCCCGTAAGCATACAGTTATAATGCAGTCATTACATCACACGACTCTGGGGTCAAATAATTATCGATTGCATAACTGGTTATTTGGGCCTACTGACTTGAAAAGTGACCAGGATTTGAAATGAACTTTGAGTAAAAAAAAAAAAAAACTTTTTTTTTTTTGCTTTTGTGATAAATTGTGACAAGTTTTGTTTTAACTGGATAGCACTAGGACTACAGACTGGAATGGGAATGGAATTTTGTCACCCTACACAAACTAAAACTAACTAAATGTAAACCCATGAGACCCAGATGAGTGTTCCTAGAGTCTCTCTCTAATACATGCAGTTAACCGCATGCAATTTCCAGTTCATTACAAGTTAGTGGAGGGGCTTGTTGCCCAACCTCACCCCTCCTCCAGGAACATCGAGGGTCTGTCCATGTTTTTGAGTTCATATATACACAGTACCATGTGGTGGGTCTGGCTGCAGGGTGATTGCTCAATAAAAGCTATGCATAACAGGAAGTTTGCTAACCATGTAATATGACAAGGGTGCCCTGGTAGCAGTATATCTTCCTGGCTACCTCCTGGACCATTCTTTAATTTTAAAGCCAAATGATAGTTGTTCCTTTTGAATTAACCAACTCTTGGCTTTTAACAGGGTGGCATGGTGGCACAGTGGTCAGTGCTGCTGCCTTGCAGTGAGAAGGTCTTGGGTTGGGTCCTTTCCGTTTGATGTTTGCACTCTCTCCTGGTTTTTGTTGGGGACTCTGGTTTCCTCCCACGATCCAAAAGTGTGCAGGATAGGTTAATTAGTGAGTCTAAATTGGCCTTGTAAGTGTGAGTGTGCCCTATGGTGTGTTGGCATCTGCCCAGGGTTGGTTCCTGCCTGTGTCCATTGTTCCCAGGATAGGCTCTGGTCCCCCCTGTGACCCCAGTTGGGATTAAGTGGTTTCACAAAATGGATGAATGGACTTTAATAGAGGGGCTGTTAAGTTTCTTTGTACATCAGCGGCAGATTTCTCAAACTCACTATACAGGTGCTTCTGGACTTACAATGGCATTATGTTCTGATAAACCCATCGCAAGCAGAAAATACCGTAAGTCAAATATGAACATGATATGGTAAATAAATAAATGACTACTGTCACTGAATGAGTAAATAAGTAATTACTGTAACTAAATACCAGTAAATTAAAAGTAAATAAATGAATACAAACTTATTTGCTTTAACACAGAAAAAAACAAAATATGATACATTGTTAAACACTGTGTGAGATGTTTCTGCTCACAATCGTTGCAGAGATTGAAGCATGGCTACATGGATGTGGCCATCGTCCAGCATCAGTAGAATGTATTGTGCGGCATATCACTGTCGACTACTGAACGTGCATCGTTATCTTACCATCTTAGACTTCAAGTATCACAAGTTGTAAAGCGTGTACTGCATATTTCTAATTTGATTTCTGAATGTCTATTACTATTTCTCCTTAGTAAAGTCGAAACAGTCAAACAACCGTAAAGTGGGAAGCAGCTGTATATTTATAATTAAGCAATAACATACGAGAAGGAGTGCAGTTGTGCTCCATTATATATATTTCTACACCTTCCTTTACCTTCCCTGACATTGTTGTTGCCAAAGATAATGACAGCCACCATATATTGGAGTACAACAGATACAATAGAGACAGAGCATAACATTTTTGTCGGTTCAGCAGCTTATAAAAACTTAAAATCAAATCAAAATGAATCCAACACAACAGAATACATGTTAACCTTTATTTTACTCTCACTTCTGCCTGTGCTCATTTTTGAAACTGGTGAAAATGTGGGCAGGTTCTTAAAAGGCACCAAAAGAGAAACAGCCTTGTTGTTGGAAATGATTCTTATATGTAATGGTTTTTAGATACACCTGTAAAGCGGAGTGATACAGCTGATGTGAAATGTCTGAGTACGGTTATACACTCACCTAAAGGATTATTAGGAACACCTGTTCAATTTCTCATTAATGCAATTATCTAATCAACCAATCAC
>JAABNY020000063.1:11781098-11833591 GCA_015164015.2 Brevimyrus niger | reverse complement strand
TGAGTATTTCACAATCTGCTCAGTTACTGGGATTTTCACGCACAACTATTTCTAGGGTTTACAAAGAATGGTGTGAAGAATGGTGTTCAGCACCTTGTTGAATCCCTGCCACATAGAATTAAGGCAGTTCTGAAGGCGAAAGGGGGTAAAACACTGTATTAGTATGGTATTCCTAATAATCCTTTAGGTGACTGTACTCTGACAACCACACTCATAGAACACCTCTTATCCAATCAGATTTTTGGTTCAAACTAACTTATACAGTAATACAATACACTACTCAACAGAGGCCATTGAATAAGTCACATTGAGACCATTCAAACGAGACTAAACATGACTATGTACACCGCTTGCATTTATATTAATATGTTTTTCACATTAAATGCATTCACATTTTTTCATACTGTAGATGCATTCAGTGCATTACCAAAGACAAAGGGATAGATGTAAGGATGGGTTTATGAGCAGAAGGTATCGTTCAGTGGGGGTCAAGGTCGGTCCAACAGGTGTTTGTGAGCCCATTGTCATTGCAGCTTCCTTGACACCAGCATCACAGATTCCCGTGGGGCCAACTGCCTTACACTAGCAGGCCTGTAACAATCCAAAAAATGCTGGTAAAATCAAAAGACTTTTTAAGGAAAAAGGTGTGGTACTTTTAAGCTTTGTATTTAATGAGACAATCATGTTTAAAAGATAAGATGCTTATTCTACAAAATGACCCTCAATTGACTGATGAAATACAACATAAAAAACAGTAATACATGCCTATTTGAAATGACCAGGGCTCAGCAGTAAAATATTAAAAGAATATGCTTGTGCATCTCAGTGCTGCAAAATGTTATGCTCTCTGTCCTTCACCTTTTTTTTCTACCGCAGATTTATATAGGGATTAATCAGCTTTGTTCAGATATTTAATTTAGTTGAGTACTTTTTTCAGACATGACATACTGTATTTTTTGCCAGCTTATACATATTATTATGGCAACAGGAAATGTATCCATTTTTCCCTTATGCTAATGTCATCTAATTTTTTTAATGTCCTATAGGAACTGAGGGTGTCTGCCAGGGATCTTGTCCTGAATGTACAAAGTAAATGGTGTAACTGAATTTGTCTCCAATACTCATAAGAACCTACACACCACCCTAAGTAACACAACATAATGCTCACTATTCTATATCCATATAGTCTGTACAACTTTCACATGAGCAACAGCTGAACTTCCGTCAATACCCTGTGGGGTCTAGCACAGATCTGGCTTAATACTGTGGTGTTCACTTAACTTTCTGTGATGCTGATGTTATTAATCCCCGCCCCAGGACAGGAACTAGAAGGGACATGTCAGTTTAAGTGTTGCCTAAGGTAGTCACAGGCTTTCTCACTCCTCAAAATCAAAAAATGAGTCACATTAGGTCCTTATACACCTTTATTGTTCATGTAGATTTTTCTACACCTTCCTTTACCTTCCCTGACATTAATGTTATATCAATCCACAGTTGGGGGTCAGAAGTTATTTGCCATTACAATGCTATATACAAGCAAGACGGACTCAGATGCATTTGACCATGGCAATTGGCACTGGCTTAGGAACATAGGATGTGATCTCTCTGGTGCGGAAGGTGCCCATGCTAGTATGGGAGGTATTAAGTTATCAGCTGGACATAGTCAGTCTTACCTCCAATTACAGTGTGAGTTGTGGGCCCAGACCTGTTGACTGGGTGTAGATTTTCTCCTACTCTGGAGTTTCCCAAGGTGAATGACCTGAATGGCAGATATTTGGATGCTCCCAAGTCCCAGGCTGAGGGATATTCAGCTAGAGTTGTTCCCAGTGGTTCCCAGAGTGTTGCCTCTGTGTGATTTGCAGAGGGGAAACCTGTGACAGCAGTTTGTGTGTATGCACCAACAGCAGCCTGGCGTGCCCAGTGTCTCAAAGAAAGAGTACTCCCTGTGGACTCTGCAGTCTCAGATGAATTTGATGAATTATATGAGGTCAATTCACATCGATGGGACAAAATTCCCTCCATGCCAACTGAAGTTGGGAAAATTAAATGAAAGTCTGAATAGCCTGTGTTCACGGGCCTTGCACTGGCAATGTTCAGTTTGGTTGGGGTAGTACTGTACCTCTGGGGATATTTTCTAAAAGAACACTGAGGAACTACTTCACCCAGTGGATATGCCTTCTCATCAGAAGGTAGACTTGGAACTTCTGATGGATCACAGTAGCTGAGATCGATATGATGGATACCTCCATGTTGGAAAGGTTGTAGGATTAGATGAAATCTGTCAAAAGATGGTGAAAGCACTGGATGATATTGGTGAGACATGGTTCACCTACCATTTCAGTGTTGCACTGACGGTAGTTAAAGTACTTTTCAGTTTCCCTGGCAAAAACCTGTGCCAAGGTACTGAGGAGCAAACACTGCCTAATGGTTGAACCAAGAATTCAGGAAGAACATTGCATATTTCAGCCTAGCTACTGAACAGTGCACCAACTCTTCTCCCTTGCACCCAAATTGTCTCTGACAGGCTAAGGACTTCTAAGATCCGGGAGACCTTAAAATAGAGCCGCTGCTCCTTAATATCAAGAGTCAGCTGAGGTACTTCGGGCACCTTGTAAAGATGTCACCTGGGTGGCTCCCAGGATATGCAAGAGGGATCCACTTTATCTAGGGATCTACCAGAATGAGCTGTGGTCTCTGGCTTTAGCAACCAGAGCTGGGCTGCCTTGCTTGACATGCTGCTACTTCAATCCTCAACAGCAAAATATGGTAATGTTCAGCCAGACCTTCAGACCAGCCAGACATACATATTCAGGCTTTGCAGTTTTGATCTGTCATGGAAGTTGATATTTAAAACATTTGCAAACCTTCACACAATCTGTTTACTCATATTTGCTTTTAACATGGTTCATTTTTCATCATTGAAGTAATACTGTTAATTTGACCTTTTTGAAATTGTATTGAAAGTGCTAGATAAATAAATTCATGAGCGGATGTGAAATTGTTGCGCTCATTTTCCCCCTGATATTTTGAATTAAAAACAATTTGTTAATTTGTCTTCTCAGTCCTTGAACCAATCTGGGACATAGTATGTTTAGACAATTCCAGGCAATATAGGGTACAAGGCTGTAGGACACAGATGAGAGGCCTGTCTATTGCACGCCCACACAATCAAACAACAATTTGTTTGGGTGTGTATGTGTTTATAATAAGAATTATAGAAAATTATGTTATTTTCCAGGTGTTTTCTTTTTAGGTTAAATAGATCAATCCCACTACTGCTCAAAAATGTTTATGAACCTGGGACCTGCCAGGCAGTTATCTTACCTGGTAATTTGTTTCAGGTATGGTGACACAGGTTCAGTCCTGGTTACACGCATGCTCTTCATTACAGAGGAGAGATCTGTGAGACAGAAAGTATTGGAAGAGGGAGTGGGACAGACTTATTTGGACACTCTTATTCTACTTGGCATGGAAAAGAAAGCCAGACCTGCTGGAGAAATGGAAAATGTTCTATGCATAATTTGTTATATCAATCACAAACAGGAGGGGCGGCATGGTGGTGCAGTGGTTAGCACTGTTACTTCACACCTCTGGGACCTGGGTTCGAGTCTCCCCCAGGGTCACATGTGTGTGGAGTTTGCATGTTCTCCCTGTGCCGTCATGGGGTTCCCTCCAGGTACTCCGGTTTCCCCCCACGGTCCAAAGACATGCTGAGGCTAATTGGAGTTCCTAAATTGCCCATAGGTGTGCATGTGTGAGTGACTGGTGTGTGAGTGTGCCCTGCGATAGGCTGGCCCCCTGTCCATGATTGTTCCCTGCCTCGTGCCCGTTGCTTCCGCGATAGGCTCCGGACCCCCCACGACCCAGTAGGATAAGCGGTTTGGAAAATGGATGGATGGAATCGCAAACAGGGCTAACTTGCAAAGCCTTGGTCATATGACTCTCTCCTGTGACAGCCTTAATCAAAGTATTTCCTTCCACTCAGAAGTTGCTAATGTAAGAATATCAGTTTTGATCTCTCTTCAACGATATGAGTAATTTAGGAAGATAATTCTTACAGTATGGAATGATTGATTATGGTCCGTTCTTCAAATTTGGCACATTCTGCACCACCAGGGTATAAGATCTGAATCAGCAGGTGACTAGTATTGGCAGAGGGATGGTGGAGGTCCCCTCTTGATGGAGGCCACATTTTCTGTTGAGAGATCGTGGCTGGAGATATTGGTGAATACCTGCAGTTGGAGTATCGATTACATTTGTTTGTGATGCTTTTTATGGAACTAATGTGAAACGATGCTGAGAGAGACATGAACCATGGGAGTGCTAATGAATCCTTCCTTGGACGACTAGTAATTCAGCCACAACCTGGCTGTGTGCAGGCAGCCATGCTGCACGGTAACCAGTGACTGGCAAGGAATCACAGATTAGTTCCCCCCCTCATTGCTTCATAATTTTCTAATGCTGCTTTGGCAGTCAATTTGATACCCCCACTTAGGACTGGACCGCAAGCATATCCGCAGCCAGACAGATCATCTGCCTAAAATAGGTCCCGTTTGTCCCACTGAAAGGAGATAAGGTCCTTTTCCACCACCTGCTATTCTCATGCTCTCCCAGTGCCACTCTCCCTCCACCCTGCACCCCATCCGAATAAGGCTAGTACCAACCCCAAAGCACTTCTGACGTATTTATGGAGATTTTCATGATCTTTTGTAAAGACTCACAAACTCACACGAGTTTGCTGATTATTTGCAGGCATCAATATTTCCTGTTTTGCATCTCTGGTGAATGCTACGCAAACAGACATTTACATTTACTTAATTAGCAGACACCTTTGTCCAAAGCAACATACAAGTGGTACAAATAGTACATCACAAACATACAGCTATCAAGGAGTCCACTAGATATGTTAGTAATGTAGTATTTTATGTTTCATCTGTAATAATGCAATGCATTATGAGACAATATGGTAAATTAAGTGATTGTAGCAGTAAAAACTGACAATTACTATGAAGAGCTGCATTTTGTTCCCATATGCAAGCACCTTGTGAGAAGGAACCGAATGCATTTTTCTCATTGATGAGACTTGGCACATTTGGGAAACTTTTAATGACTAAATAATTTCATTTTTGTTGACAAATGTAATGCTATAATTTTAGTTATTTAAGAGTTTTAACCAGGACATGGGCTTATTTTGCTTTTGGTTTGAGATTATCCTCAGGTTCCTTTAATAAATTATTTTAGAGAGTATTTTATCACTTTGATATTCATCAATAATATTCTTTAGTTAATTTAAAACAAATGAGAGGATAAAAATGTTGTCAGTGCCAGGTTCCTAGGTGTCACAAGATATGTCAGAATAAAAATAAAATTATTGGTCAAGGTTTAAATAAAGCACAAAATGATTTAAGGTACACATGTAATGAGTTACTTCATCCAACCATTACAACTTACGTACTGGTGCAGAGTTGCACAGTCAACTTGGAATCCTAGAAAACACAGGACATGAGGCAGAGGACATCTAGGTTGGAACGCTAGGCTATTACAGGGCATGCACTCATAGCCAAAGGACAATGTACAGATAGTGATTCAATTAACTGTACATTGTTTGCTGTGGAAGGAATGGGAAGGATACCTGTGTGGAGATGGGCAGAACATGCAAACCCCCCTACACATAGCCAAGGGGGGAATCAAAGCATGGGACTGGAAAACCATAGTGACACCCACTGAATGAACATTCCATCTAAGGATGTAGTACATGTAATAAATGTATTTGTACAAAATTAACACAAAACTTCAATTGTTTCTGTAGATTTTTCCTATAAAACCCTCTTCGTTTATCTCAGCCCATGCAAATTGGCTATAAATGGCACACTGGGCATTGCTTGGTTTGTTCAGCATCAGCACACTGAACATCTTACTGTAAATGGCATTATGCTTTTACACCAGAGGGTAGCAGGCAGCTATTGCACTCGCCGTGATGCACTTGACCTGCATTTTTAAAAATGTGTCCTGCGCATTTAAAAATACATTAGGCCATGCCAAAGTGTGTCTTAAAAACTAGCATACTTTGTATTTCTCAGTGTCTCCTAAGTTGGCAAACCCTGCTTCAGATGATTGGGGCATTATACTGTGCCATAAACAAAATGACTTCACCAGAATGGACGAACAAACAAATAAATAAACGATTATTGACAGTGCAAACCACTATTGTGTTCAATTCCACATTAGCTGAGTCTGAGTCAAGACCATATATTTAACAAATCAAGCCTGAGTCAAGGCCGAGTACAACAGATGAGTCCATTACCAAGCTAGTAGCTACCATCAGCAAGCATCACATCAATGATTTTAAAAAGTTCCACAATAACTTTAATTAAGCATGTAGATTACAATGTGTAAATACCTATTGTTTAATGTGTATAGTCAGAAGGTGGACAAGATTCAGACCAGAGGTGGAAATTTCAGGTCCAGAAAGTAAAAATCTAAACCAGGATTTTGTTTCAAATCGCCAGTTGAGTGTAAAGAGTCAAAGTCACAGAATACTGAACTGGTTGGTTGAAACAGAATCCTGGTTTAGATTTTTTCTCTCTGGATCTGAAATGTCTGCCTCTGGTTAAGACTCCTGTGTCTGAAAAACTGCTGATTTGGTTCCGCTCCCAGCAACTCAATCAGACCATCATTAGTGTCTGGAGGGGAGACTGGGGACAATTGCTGAATGTATTTTAAATACAGATCAAGTCAGATCAAAGACGTGATATTTTGGGTATTTTTATTTTTGGGAATATATAACCAAAACTTATGGGGGGAGCCTTTCAGTCAGCAAATTTTATTGCCAGGATTTCAAAATACTGCAATAGTGTTCAGAATTATGAAAATACCATAGTATACAGTACACCGTGGTAAAATGTCTGGATAGTGTAATTCATCTGGGAAGGCCAGCTCCATCACAGCAGAGAAGAAGAAGTTAGGAAAATCGGGCAATATTATGAACAGTTCTGCCCATCCCCTTCAGGGGGCGCTATCCTGGAACACATTTAGCCACTGCCTCATTCCACCAAAGTGGATCCTTCCTGCCTGCCTGCTGCCATCAGACACCACAGTGCCTTAATTAAAAGTACCTGCATTCGCACTGAGTTCTTGCCGTGTGTGATTAGTCAGTCTACTTTAAACATATCTACTGCAGGGATACTGAACACTGACTGATTGTCTCTTTGGAGACCAAGTTTTGCAATGTGAAAAGAATCTCAGTCATGCAGATGAATACAGTACAGTCATAATTGTTATTCTAAGACATTGGCTAGCTGGATAGCAATCACTAGGTTACTATGTAAAAAGGATTTTGGCTGGATACTTAACCAATATCATTCCTTGTCGACAAACTGAGTTCACTGGCATGAGTCTGTGTTCCTTTTCCAGATGTCAGTAGAGATTGTAAGTTGTGCCAGCTAAATCAGTTATGCTTTGTAATATTTGCATTCTACGGTGTTTCTTTTTACCTGTTGTCTTGCATAGGGCTTCCTTAGGATTTATATACACAAACTGGATGATTGATAACTTGGCAAATATGGGCTGTGTCTGAATTCTGGAGCTGCAACCTTTTAAAGTTTTGAAGTTACAGGTTAATTAGTGCATTAAGTAATGTACTACTACATTATTTGTGTCCCCTCAAGTAAAGTGTAATCAAATGATCTTCACAATGGTGTAGAACTGTAATATTCTGGCTGCCAAAGTGTGTAAGCATAAACCTTTTCAAAATCTCTCCTAAAGTCACCCAGTATTTGCAGCACCCATCAAATTCACCCGTGTCTTTTTTGACTTGATCACTTGACTTGATCACTAATGCACCTCTCATGGCTAATCAATACCTTATTAACTTCTTAAAACACTTAAATTAATTAATTGAGTGAGCCAGTGTTGAAACTTAACAAACACATGGCATGGCTGAGGAGGCCCTGAAGAGAGGTTAGGGACTGAAGTGGTGTTCATGTAGCCATTCAGCAAGATATCAGCTTCCAACTTTTTGGAAAACGGAGGAAATACTTGTTAGCTTTTATTGTGTTCCTCTCAACTTGCATATGTTAAATAATATATACACTTAGTAGCCACATAAATAGCTTTAAACATTTTCTTTGACTTTTGCACAGTACAGCACATATATTTATTTTATATTCAGAATATAGAGTTTTTCTTATGCGTTTCATTGACTTACTCTGACGTTGAGTTACTAATTAAAAAGTGAATTATCATATAAATGTCCATTTAAGTCATGAAACACACCACTATCACGTCAGTAGTCAGGAGCACGAGGGGGGGGGGGGGTATAGTTAATTTCAACACCATGGTAGAAATCTCCAAAGTGCTTGTTTAACTGTCACCCTTGGAGGGGATTGTTTCTTCACCAGGAGATCCTTTTCCATTCCACTCACCTCTCAGTGGCCTCCACATTCTCATCTTTTATAAATGGACTGCACTCTTCTAACTTTCGTGTTTGCATTCTAAGGACTAAGATTTTCCATTTGCTGTCACCCTATAACACTCCCTAGTGTAGTTTTAAAGCGGCAGCAGGGCCAATGGAGAAAAGTGAAGTGTACCAAATAAGAAGACTGGTTTCTGTACGATTCTGCTAGATCCCACAGAGAATGGGAGTTACTCACATGCAAAATGCTAAGTAAACATAACTAAACATAACCATAGAAATCAATTATAGCTGGGAAATTAGAACTGCTTCAGAAGCCTCCCCAGAAAGACACGGGGAAATTGCCTTTTTGAAATCATTTTATTTATTTATTTATTTCTTTTATCATTATTACCTTCTTGCACGATAGCTATAAGACTTAATGTACTGTCATAATTTCTCAGCTTCTGCATTTATATGGATACATTAGTTATTTATGTGATCCTTATCCCTCAAAGGCAGAAGCCTTATTTGAAAAATACTATCGTTGAGGTCTACTGCTTTCAATATAATTCTTTGGAAGTAATTACTCAGCATATTCTAAGCTTAGCCCATAGCAGTAGGTTGCATTTACTACAGCTCTCAGAAATCGTTCTGAAGGTCATAGCCCTTTGTGAGGGAGATCAACACAGCCACATTTTTTTCTCATAGTACAGGTTCAAATCAAGTCACTGAAATAAAACACATCTCTTGGCTTGGTTGAGTCACACAATAATACTTTTTTCTCTACCTTTATTTAGTATGCGATTCAGGGGAATCCAGGTGGAAGTGCATGTAATCAAAGAAACAGGTCAGCAGGCAGCATAGAAATTAATTTACAGTTTATGGTTGAAATTCCCCATTAAATGTTCAGATATATTGGGATGCAGTAAGTTCATGTTTGTTTTGAATGCTAAGTGAATGACAGGTGTGTGAACATTGCTGAACGGTCCAAACACAAGTGCCTTTATTACTTCATTTATGCTCAGTGGACAATTTGAACTCTTGTTTTCCTGTAGAATAGGCTGTAGCTTTGCTAGTTAGGATGCTGTGCTCATAATCAGCATCTGATAACTAAACGTAAGTAAAATTACTCCTTCATTTGGGTATCTAGCAAACAATGGAATTGGAACTTGCTCTGGGAAGCAAAATTTGGGTTATTGCCTTAAATTAGCATCATTTAGGAAAATGTGAGCTTAGACCTCATTGTGTCAATCATAAAAGTTAAAAATCATTTGTTCAGGTGAATGTAGGACAGTACCCGTGGTCGGTCAGATGCCTGTGATTTACCGATTGCATCCACCCTTTTTATTTGGTCCTGCTCTCCCACATGACGCTTACGGATCCGCAGTGTGAAAAGCAGACAGGGAGGTGAATCATGGGGGTATATTTGTCAGCTGCCCTTGGCATTCTGGCAGAAATCAGGCTTGTGCAATGAGCAGCTAAGTTTACATAATGTCACAGGAAACAGTGGAGTTACTGGAGAAAATCAAAGTTTGAAGAAAATGTTTTCAGTCATTTTTTTTACTATGGTATGTTTTGTTTTTTGTTTTGTTTTGTAAAATGATTGTCTAAATATAATTCCTTGTATGTCCATTAAAGGTCTTTAAAAATTTTAACTTCTGAACTTAATGTTTGTGCTGCTTTCCGGAGAAAATAATTTATCTTAATAAAAGCAGTAGTACACATTGTATTTTCTGTAATACCTCTGGCGAAAGGGTTTCCAGTATATATTGTTGAAAGTTCTCCTGTGGTGGTCTCCATTGAAATTATATGGAAAGATCATTGTGCGTTGATTGTCAATGCAGGATTCTGAATACTCAATTCTTCACCTGTGAATCAGGCTTATCACATGCCTACCAATGGGGGGGGTGGAGGGATATCAGCCTTTACATGCCCAAGAATGACTTCCTTGATGTAATGTGTATCAAACTACAAAAAGAGTCTATATATGCTGACTGAGTATTTTCTTGTAAGAGCTATAACACAGAGGTCATGACAAAGTACTGACACACTGAATGCAATCTGGATAAGTGAAGCTTTGAAGCACATCCTGAGTGCGGCACCACAGACCCGCAAATGTGAGCAAAACGACTGGTCAGGAGAATGTGGTGCAGAATGCACATCAGACTGCTGTCATCTCGCAGGCACTGAGAACTGACAAAGAAAAAGCCCATTAGGCTGTACCGCAGCAGAGGGCTGGAATACAGCCAGGAGAACCCACCACTTCTTCATAAGAACCTTGCCATCTGTCAGACTGCAATATGGTGGCCCAGAAGTGAAACCCTGATTTCCAAATTAGTCATAATTTCTATATTAAACTCCATGTATCTAGACTAGAATTGTTCCTTTCTAGTTAAATATATTTCCATTTTTAAATCCTTGTTTCTCAAATAAACTTTCCAAAAAGAAGTCGTTTCAATTAAACTGGCTCCAAATAGAATCCTCAGGATTATTAAAACATCCACAAAAATCATTCTTATTTTGCTTTACAGCAAGGCGGGGAACCTGTTCCATTGGAGCGCCGGTGTGGGTGCGGGTTTTTGGAATGGCCTCTCAATCAGCCAATAACAGTGGGTCCCCAGCACTAGATTTGAGAACCACTGTTTTATTATTGACTGACTGAATGGCCATCGCAAAAACCCAAATCGGCCCTTCATGGAACAGGTTCCCCACCGCTGCTTTACAGTACTAAATCATTTGGGAAGCATGTATAATTAACTTAGAATAATCAAATGTTGGCAATTTCAGACAAACTTCAGCAAAGGATTAAAGTGTCACTGCTCTCAGTGTGAGGTATGTAGTCATATTGACATGATAACAACAATGTTCTTTGATGCCACTCCTAAAATTGGCCTTAAATCAGCATCTAGGGGAAACAGCTGGTAGAGTATTGTTAAAGCACATGGGCCCAAAGACCACAGCTGTGGGGGGAGCTATGCAGTAGAAAAAAATCAGGCTTACAATCATATTTACATTATCAATCCGTTCATCTTAGGGTCTTCCTGGTCAAAATCATGTCTGCTGCAATAGACTCACGCTATTAATTTTCCCCACCACATTTCTTTAAGTTGATCACAAAGTGATTGCAGTATGTTAGTTGCCAAGATGAATTCTAATTCTTAGAAGCTTCTGCAGAATAATTAAAATGAGAGCCAGTGTGGAGATGATTAGTATTAGAGAGAGAAGGTCCACATCATATAGATGCAGCAAATTCACACAAAGTTTTTCAAATTCTGTGTGTCCCTTTGCCCATAAATTTATAAATTTATTATGAAGCATTATCTATCCATCCACTCATCCATCCTCTCATCTATTATCCTGGTCAGGGTTGCCTGGAGCCTATCACAGGCAGCATAATGCACAAAGCTAGAGTAAACCCTACGCCTAGAATACCACTCTATCTCAGGACACATACATATGCGGACCAAAATGTATTATGGGTAATTTTCTCAAACTGCAAACACACATAGCAGAGTCAGAATTTAATCCCTTAACCCATTTTTTTTCAGAAAAATAGATTTAGCCTTGTGACCTACCAAACTCTCTGAAATGCACTGCTAATTATACAGCTAGTTGAATAACTTCTTGAAGCACATGGAAAAGAAACATATTGGAGGGAAATTGTACAATGTTACTTTGAAAATGCCTTGTTTTAAACTATCAAACACAAAATGACTTTTTCCAACAAGATACAAATGCAAGTGTAGTCACCTATGCAGAAGTTATATAAGGAAGCAAGATAAGTTTGAACGTAATTAAGCTTATCTCCCCTTCATAAAAGTTGTGATATTTTATTTAGACAGCTTCTTGGAAGATTACTTTTTAAAACACAATGACACATTCATCTTCCTTAATTAAGTCTTACTTTATTTTTGCACATACAAAATGCAGAGAACATGGCCCACATTCACAGCACAATAAGTGTTATGATTGAATGCCCTTTGCTTCATTGTAAATATTATCTCAAGGCATTGACAATATAACAAATGAAAACAAATAGATAGAGAAAAACAATGATTCATGTTCTCAACCAAACCATGCTGGTGCTATAAACACCTGACTTACTAAATTATTAAAATGCAATATGTCTTCCTTGTTAATGACTGGACAGGGAGACGATCCAAGTGCAGGAGTAACAGGTTTAAATTTCTAGAATTGTGGTCTACAGACAGGCAATCAGTCAAAAACCAGGGACCTGTATGACAAAGCATGATTTCTTGCTTAGCCGGATAACTTGATGGATTTAAGGTAGTCTTGACTAAATGCAAGTGAATGATGACAAAGTCAATTTAAACTGGGGCACCTTGCTAAGCAAGAGATCCCACTTTGTGATACAGGCCCTGGACAGAAAAAAACATTCAATTTGATAGCACACAAGAAGTGATCTGCGCAAAGAGTTAATTGTGGATCAGGCACTTCTAAGGTATGTCAGTTAATCAGTTTGATGAGCTATGGGTGAGCCTAGTAATCTGGGGTGGTTTCATGAGAACTGACTGGGTGTGGCTGGACAGCTGGACTTGACTGGGCTTGTCTTGGTGTGGGAGACTTGTGCATTTTTCACATTTTGAACAATGAGAAATTCTGCATATTAGTCAAACCCCAAAATAATGACAGTTATTTTTACTTATTGATTAATAATATGAGCATAAATAAAAAAATTATGGGTGAGTTTCCCAAAGCCAAGCCATCTTTTAACATAGAACTTATGAATGACATAGCATTAACAAGGTTTCGGGAAACTCAGCCTATGTTTAAATATTGTAAATTTTGCAATAGCTTTTTTTTCTTTTTAGTCCATTTACAATATGTTCCTTTGATTCCTTGATTTGCCAGCTAATAACTAAGGAAGCCTGTGTGATCATATTCTATATTTGTACCATGTAATCAATTAAGAAGTCTTGTTTCTTTTTGGTATGTTTGAGATGCAACAGTGTGGCATCTCCCACAGAAGAAGACGGAACACCATCCAAATGGACCTCATTTGAAAAACAAACTCTAGCCCTGAGAAACTCTAGCCCCTCAATGGTCAGGGCTAATTCAAAGTTCTGGAGACAACTTTGTGAGTAAGAACCAAGGAGCTTTTGAAGTTTTAGACTTGTCAATTTGTGTTGCATCATTGGGTGGAAACCTGCGCTGGTTTCAGCCACCCTCGGACTCTGATGCCGGGATCCAGGCAGAGAAAGATAGATGAAACCAATGTGACAGAAGGAGAGCAACAACGGAGAGACAAAGCAATACCAGGAGGAAAGCTTTTTAAAGAATGACAAACAGCAGCTTTTTTATCACATGCTTTTACGTATTCTCAGTTTGGACAACAGAAAGAGTTGAATAAACCAGTATTTTTCTGTTTCTATTTAATGATGCTTAAACACATGGGAAGCAGCAGGCTTACAGCCCATTGTCATACCTACATCTGATCAGCTCTGACCACACCCACTTTCACCTAACCCACCACACCTGGAACGATCATTGTCAGCTGTAATACATTGCCAGTAATTAGATCATGAATATAAATGTAGTTTTTTGCTTAAGAATTTGTGAAGTATTGAGTGTCTGTGCTTTACTGAGTGGTTTTTACGTCTGTTAGTGCCTATCTGTGTTTCAGACCTCCAGGTCTTGTGACTCTTGTCTGTGTATTTAGCTGCTTATTATTGGCTTGTCGAATGCTTGTACTTACAAGCTGCCCTTTGGATTGCAATTCTGGATTGTTTTGCTTCTCTGCCTTTCCAGTTTTCACCCTGCCTGTCTCTGACTTTGATCTGAGCTTCTGAATTAAACATCCACACCTCCTACACTTGGATCCACTCTGTCTTATAATTATACTCATACTTCCCATTCAGCTCAGGATAACATACCAAGCACTACCATGTTCAAAAAGCTTATGTTTGTCTCTCTTTCTAGAAATTTCAGTAAATTGCATTATCAAGCCTGTTGTCTGAAGATAGAAAATAAACCTCTAATTGTAGGGCATAAAATCATCAGTTTTACAGTTACACCTTTTAAGTATTATCATCCCTTGCTTAATCACATTTTTCTTCAATTTATTTCCAATTTGAAGAGGTAAATTTATGCTTTCAGCCTTTCACCACTGTTACAATTTTAGTTAAGTAGTGAAAGATTCAATTTCCACATAGGCTACACTGCCGGGCCCTCGCAATCAGTGTAAGAAGCCGACCACATAGTGCTCATTCATGCAGAAATGCGGCGTAGTTAGATTTTAAAGAAGCTCACTGTGTCGAACAAAAGAGCCAATATGAAAATCTGACCCACACTCTCAGTCAGTGGCTTTTTGACGCTTGCAGTTTATGTTTTGTTACAGTTCAAGCATCAGAATGCATAAGTGCAAGTGATACGGGATGGCAATTAGCTAAGGAAAATAATTAAATGGCAAGCACCCGTAATTTAATAACTGTGAGTATTATTATTTTGAATTAAAACATGACATAAAAATATTAAAGAATTGTCAAATTATTATCTAGCAAAATGTCACTGGTCTGAATACTTTTTGCAAGATTTTTAAATACATTTCAGTTTTATTGTTATTCTTCAATATGTAACAGAGGGAATCAGCTAGGTCAAGCATTATGTTGTTAGAACATGCAATCAGGTACTGGGTTTTCCTCATGCTATTCAAAAGCCTTTTTCCAGGGAAAACAGAAAAGTAGTTTTCCTGTTCTGTGACATTGTTGTGAATTTTGGGGTATGTATATTATGGCCGAAAGATTTTGTTTGCTTTTTCATTTACACATTTTTGTTGGTATTCGGGCGCTGAAGTAGCCCTCTTGGAGAATAAATGTTTTCTTAGGAGTATGCTATCATTATAGATGCCTACTGAAATTGTCACAATTATAATAATAAACAGATGCTTCACCATTTGGAAAGGTCACCTTTAAATTACTACCAAAGTTGATTGGCTGCTTTGTTTATATTAGGTATAATAAAATAGGATGTCTCATTCTTTAGTATTGAAGTTGCATTTAAACAGTTGCGAAGGAACGCAAAAGCATTTTAAAATAATATTTCCCAACCCTGTGTCTTTATGTGCTTCATAATCTATGCTTCAGATGATTTGGAACTTTGTTATTCTATCTTTATTTAACAAATGGTTAAGTTCAATGGTGTACACTTTCTAATGACTCTTCATAGACTTTGTGTAGCTTATAACATTCTGCAATCTTTCTGTGTACACAAACAACGCATTCAAAGGTTTTATTTATCGCTATGATGTTTTGACCTAATTGAAAATTTGATATCACCACAGACAACTTAAAACTTCACTGCTTTCACAAATCCAGAAAATATGTGATTTGTCACGTTTAAAACGTAATAAATGAAATACGCCGTAGTGTGGAAGTTGCAATAGTGCATGTTACAGTCATTAGGCTTTGACTTCAGCTATATATCTATGGCAAACTCATTAATACTGTCCTTCTGATTCTATGGCCTATAACAAGAAGTCTAACACAATGCACACAGCTAGCATCACTGTATCAGCCCACCAAATAATTAGCTATTATTTCACATGAATTACAGCACATTCGTTTTATGTCTTATAGTTTCAAACTCATCTTCAGGATTACCTGTTAGCTCTTGTTAGATCGTTCCCCATTTAGATGAATAACCATGTGTAGTTGTTTTTAAAGAAAAGAGACTGTTGCAAGACTCTCATTGTTTCTTAGTACTTATTTGCGTAGGCCTAGTCGTAATGTAAATACCAGATTGTTTTTACGTGTATAAATGTATACCTCATGCCAATGTGTGGGGAATTAAAAAATATAAAAATAAACATTTTTTATACCCGTGTCTGTTGTCATTTACTTCACTACACACGTGACAGGTACGCAAAAAAAACAGCTCTGACACGCTAAACTTTAACCCTCTTCCCTCTTTAAATTGGTTCTTAATTCAGAAGATGGGTTTAATCGGATGGCAACACTGGAAATCCAAGAACGGCGCAAAAAGAGCACCCTGTCCGTAGCGCTACGAAACAGCGGCAATGATCAGCGCATACAGCACGATGCTGGACGCGGAGTTTCACACGCAATGAATTCTGCGAATGGAACAGAGACTGAGTCCAGTGCAGAAGAGTACATTTTCGCCTCTGGCACTCTCAAACTTCTTGCTTTCACTATCGGAATAATTGGCGTCTTTGGTTTTTGCAACAACGTAATCGTTTTGGTGCTTTATTACAAATTTAAGAGACTCCGGACGCCCACAAATTTGTTATTGGTAAATATAAGTATAAGCGACTTGCTGGTATCTCTTTTTGGAATTAACTTTACATTTGCTTCTTGCATCAAAGGAGGGTGGGTCTGGAATTCGCCAACATGCATCTGGGATGGTTTCAGCAACAGTTTATTTGGTTGGTATTTCGGGTGCTCTTTATCTGCACTCAATCGATATAAATATTTTTAATGTTTAATAACTGGGGTTTTGAGTATTCGATATAGTCCGTAGAAGATACGTCATATACATATTGCAGGAATTGTTACTAATTATAATTATTTAAATGTTTATAGTTCTCTCATAAAATATCTTGTGTGATATTCGTTTTTTTCGTCAATTTATGACAGCGTCATTTTATAAATTGTAATTGTATAGAATATTGGCAGCTTATTTGTTCATTGTGCAGTTGAGTAAACTTACAATGCATACGCGTTATTACATTTTTTATAATTATTTTTTAAACTGACTGAACTACAGATGTTACTGTAATACCGAAGGAATACAGAATACGAAAAAGCCAATGAAGCGTCCAGTCTTGTGAGGCAGAATACAAAGTAAAAATATCTTTATTGTCATATTCGGCTTTATTATAAATAAGACATATGCTGAGATGAAATTATGATGTCATTGGTCACAGTGCAAGAACAGTGATAAATATAATATAAATATAATGTTTAAAGCACTGAAAATCTTACAATTTAAACGGCACATACTGAGACATGGACAAGACAGATAGAAAAATACAATCAAAAATAGTAAAAAAATATATATAAATACATTTGTGCAAATAGGTGTGAGTTGTATGGGCTGGAATGTGCAGTAATAGATTATGGTTAGTGTGTTGAATGGGCAATATGAATTTTTCTAACAGTTATGATTTCACTGTAGAGGAGGGATTGGTAATGTTAATTCTAGAAGACTCTATAAAAAATCAAAATGAAGAATAATGTTGCAAAGGAACAAAGACAATATGTTGACTGCTTAAATGGATCAAGAGTTAGGTATAGACAGTGGTTACACAGTTTTGTCAGTTACGTAGCTTCAAGAATGGAATGGACGATTGCTCATCCTCCAGTAGAGCCGTTTTGCTGTTATCTAGTTTTTAGCTGGCAAACAGATTTGTGATTTGGTTCATTACGCCCATCTCAACCTGGATAAGACGCCCTTATCACAGAGCTCCTCCTTAAGGTGATGTGCGTAATGTAATAAGCATTCTGACAGATTTGACACCAAGAGAGGGTCTGCCCTTCATGCAGCAGACAGTGTACATGGTCAGCAACAATCGGACATTACTTGTAAACTGTAGTCTTTTGCATTGCTTTGCTCTTGTTATAAAAGAAAACTTTATTGTAAAATTTGAAAAATTAACATTGTGTTAATTGGTGAAACAGATATTTTCTCATTTACATGAGATGGTAAGTTTAGGTGTGCATCGTTTTGCTAAATATATAATAATAATTATTATTGTCATTATAGTTTTACAACAATTGGTTACACAGAGCACTGGCTACATTGATCATCCTGAAATGTAACAGCTATACAATGCAAAAAGACAAAGACACCCAGAATCTAGAGGTTAGCTAGAACATCCATCCATCCATCCATCGTTACCGTAATACTGGAGCCTAGACCAAGACACCAGTAATAAAAAAATCATACATTTTTACACAAATACACAAAATCACTGATTATTTACATTCTAAAGTGTAAAGTTTTAAGTAAATTAACGTAATGTCTAATAGCATGTCACCTACGGCAGCAGGAAAATGAGCTTCCAAAGAAGTGTATTGTCAAGGATTCCCCATGTATTGTGCAGAAAGTCAGGACCTCAGTGTGTGCCGTAGGTAGGGAACTGCGTAAACAAGAGTAAACATGTAATGGGTCAACTTTTATCACCTTCAGATGGTTTTCTACAGAAACTTTGAGACAAAATATATGTAATATTCATAATGAGATTGTAGATATGGTTAACACCTACAACACCAACCAAGGTTTTTTTATATTCCTGTTGAATGCAAAGTTGGAAGCAGCTGCAATTGGTAGCTTATGTGTGATGTCATACATGAAAATGTATTATGTTTTACATCTGGCTATTTTATAGGAACTTTTCCAGTTAGGTGTCATTCTTCAGTCATTACCCACCCAGGGGTTGCTGTGGGGATTGACAGAGTCACATTTGAGCTAAGATGCCATGCCCTTAATTAGCAAGCCAGAGCACCCAACCCAGAAAATGCAAAAAAGACACCAACTGAAATACAAGAACAGTCTTTTATACTTTGATACATAGGGTACTTCACACATAATTCCCACGTAACATTCCTACCCAAGAATTCACACCTACAGTACTCCCACATAACTTTCATATCCAATCAAACATACATGATCACAAAACCACAAGGACTAACATAGTCACACAAAATGTGCCCTTGTGCTGATTCTTCACTGCATTTTGACTGCAGATGAGCTAGGGGCGTCAGAAGCAGAAGCATTTTGAAAGTGTGTGTGGTGTGGGGGGCACACTGGCATAAAACTAATATTTTATGTTAAATGTGTGGGGGGGGGTCCAAACTAATAATTATGAAATGTGAGGGGGCACATCCCCCTCAGATTTAATGGCGCCAACAGTCTATATTTCCTGCACACACACACACACACACACACACACACACACACACACACACACACACACAAAACTTTATTTTGAATTAAACCCAAAAATGAACTTGAAAGCTAGTGTTTAAGAGGATATGCCAACATAGTAACCCTGCCAGTCAACCATGAGCAACAATGGGTTTTTCCTTACCATCTGTGGGCAAGTTTGTGAGGATACTTTCAGGCTCTGACCATGAAATAAAACCAGTGTTTTTGCTTAGTAATGATATGCTGGACAGGATGGCAAAGGGAGGGAAGTTTTTATGACATTGTGTCCTCAGCTGACTCAGCTCATAGAACAAGAAATTCCTGCCACTAAATTTTATGAATACACTCAGATTTTATTTGATGATTCTGAGTGGAGTGGAACCATGACATGATGCGATGATCTTTCAAAAACACCCAACTGGTGAAAACATCCCACGTAGCAACTCATGTGGTGTATTGATAGATAAAGGATTTGATGGTACAATTGTGCTTATTGTCAATTGCAGTTTGATTGCTGTCTCACTTCTCTGCTTGCAGGTGTCGTGTCCATCATGTCTCTGTCCACCTTGGCGTACGAACGCTACATACGAGTCGTGCATGCCAAAGTGGTTGACTTCCCCTGGGCCTGGAGGGCAATCACACAGATATGGCTCTATTCGCTGGCCTGGACTGGGGTGCCGCTGTTCGGCTGGAATCAGTATGTGCTCGAGACCCACCAGCTGGGATGCTCCCTGGACTGGTCTTCCAAAGACCCCAATGACTCTTCCTATATAATCTTCTTCCTACTAGCCTGCTTCTTTGTGCCCATCGGGATAATGGCTTACTGCTATGGGAATATCCTGTACACTGTGCGAATGGTAAGGTCCCCGCGAGTTTCTTTCTCTATGAAGATCCATCTATGCCTCATATAATGTGCAGGAGCACCTTAATGCACAGGCTTACCTGGGTTATAGCTTAGAGGCTTCATAAAGGGCCCCCTAACTTGTATAACTTCCATGCTTACAAAGAAACTAGTAGGGGGCCTCTGATGACTCAGATAACCCTTGGGGGCTCTAACTGTTTTAATATGACTCTGATGGTGTTCGTGGAGTGACTTCAGCTTTTGGCCACTGAGGAGGGCCCCAAACCCCTAATTGCTCCAGAAACCTTCTTTCTCAAAAAAAAAAACAATGTTTGTTTGGGGATTAGGTTTGTATTACATTTCGGGGATCAAATGTCCCCCACAATGTAATAAAAACCTGTTTTTTTCATGTTGTGAGGACCATTTTTCAAGTTCTCATAAAGAAATCAAGTACAGCTGAAAACACTGCCTTACCGTAAACCTTGGCATATACCGGCATTGTGTATAACTAACTATAGGTTGCCTTAAGAGCAAAATGAGACGAGCTTTCCAACCTTATCACCTGTGAAGGGAAAAACAGGGTCGAAATTAAGTGGTTGTTGCATAATCCTCTTACCCTTGTTTACGATGTTGAGTATTGCCCGTGATTCAAGTGTGGATAAAGTTACCTAATACACAGTGTCTATAACCAAAGATGTCACTGCACCCGTATTGTTCGGGTAGTGACAGACTTCGAACTGCCGTGTGATTTTAAAATATTCACGACCTTGAAGATCTGCTTCTGGGAAACCGCAACCCTACCAACACTGTAATATAAGAGGACCCCTTCAGTGTCTAGAGAAAATAAACTCCCAACTGTGAAAGAGCATTGCAGGATGTTTAAAGTATTAATACACTGTTAAATATCCACTCTGCTGCAAGTAAAAGATGCATTTTGAGAAAATGTATAAAGTCTGTCATATGCATCTATCATAAATGACCATGTAGAATGTGAGGACAAAAAAGCATGAGTTCTAGATGGTCTCATGGCTCAACAGACTTGCTGATTTGAAATATTGTCATCATTTGTTTGCACATAAAAAATAATGGCTAAAATGCTCAAAGTATGCATACATTTGAATACAAATTCCAACTTCTTGTTAAATAGGAAACATATTTTTTTTTCATAAAATATTATTCAATTTGTGTTGCATTTTGAATTTCATGGATATGTGTTACCAGCAATGAATGTTTTATATCTTCTAACTTTAAAGTAACCTAAAAGAATTCAGTATTATTGCATAGTGTGGTATAGAAAAGTGACACATTGTAACAATTCATAAACATAAGTAATGCATTCTTGTGCTGAAGTCATTGTAATGCACTTTTTCCTCAAGGCCAGTTCTAGGACTTTACCCTTAAGGGGCTCAGGCCCCAGTGAGATGTACAAAGTCATAGCAATCAATAACTGCTGCCTTTCCCTAAGCAAAAAATACTGCAAGGGTGGTCGGTCACTCTTAAAGGGGCCAACCAACAATCTGGATGACTGCAAAGCAACTGAATGAAAATGAATTAGAAAAGACAATTTAAATTATTCAGTGTTCATTTATTTGGGGAAGCTAAAGATCATTTTAGGGGGACAAAATGCCCCCTAATACAGCCCTAGTGATGTGCATGTTTTTTGTACAATTGATCTGAGAATATCCATACATAAAAATTAGATGTCTTGACATATGTTTTTTATTTTATTTTTTATCGCAGCTTCAATCTATCCAGGACCTTCAGACAGCTCAGGTAATTAAAGTCCTTTGTTATGAGAAAAAGGTGACGACCATGTTTCTGCTGATGATATCCTGCTTCCTTGTCTGCTGGACACCCTATGCAGTCGTGTCCATGCTGGAGGCCTTCGGCAAAAAGAAGGTCATCACGCCGTCTCTCTCTGTCATTCCCTCCTTTCTGGCCAAGTCCAGCACGATGTATAACTTTCTGATCTACATCACCATGAGCCGAAAGGTAAGGTCTTAGCATTTCTATTTATTGCATGTTTTATATAAAATATTTGGTAGTACTTTACTTGAGGGAGCACAAATATTTAGCAGTAACTCGGTTAATACTTCATGAACAAAATAGTTGCGATTTGAGATAAATGATGCATCATGATTCATTAATGATGAACAAACAAGTGATCAGAATTTCATTTGTTATTCATTGCTTGTTCTTTTAGTAGTTTCTTCAGTAGTTCCTTTATAGTTCTCAAAGGTTTGCAGTATTAACAGATAGAGTAACATATACAATAACTGCTTGAGATAAAACATGTGTCACGATTCATTAATGATGAATGAACATGAGATCAGAATGAGAGCTCTAGTTTGTGGTAGTTTGTGGTTAATTAACACATAAGTTAGATCATAAAACTATACTTGTGCCCCCTCCAGTAAAGTGTTACCAAAAATGTTAACCAATACTTTAAAATTAGTACTAACCAGTCTACCGCTGAGTTTTTGTGAGCTATTTAAAAGCACAAGTACTTCTCATTAGCCATACTGCAGCCACATTGCTGTATTGTGTATAAGCTTATGTAATGTTCCTTAAATGTTTTCATGCCCATCCTATTGCCCTGGCAGTTCCGCCGCTGCCTGCTGCAGCTGCTCTGCTCTCGCCTGTTGAGACTGCAGCAAAGCATTAAAGAGCGGCCACTACCCCAGGTGGACCAGCCCATCCGTCCCATTGTCGTCTCCCACAGAGTAAGCGACCGCCCTAAGAAGAGGGTGACATTCAGCTCATCTTCCATTGTCTTTATCATCACCAGCAACGACACCCAACAGCTGGATGTGTCCCCCAGGGGAGACATGTCAGAGGTCAATGTCATCCAAGTGCGACCACTCTGACCCAGCAGACCTGTTGTTGTACCACCTTTGCTTATGAACAGCATGCTGAACCTCATAAATTCTTCACCAAGATGCTTCAGACCCAAAATAGTACTGAACTGATGGCAATTCTCTACAGCACTGTTTCTAAATCCAGTCATTGGGAAGCAGTCCCACATTTTGGGAGCTGGGAGGGAGCAAAAATGTAGGGTCTGGCAGGGAATCGGGAGGGAGCAAAAACGTGGACTGTCTGTTGGTGCCCAAAGACCAGGTTGGGAAACACTGCTCTACAGAAATGATTAATCTCAAGGATGTACATGGTCTTATGCAGATCATTTTCCTCTGGTGGTGAAGTGCTCAGTCACTCTCCAGTATAGTACAGTAACAGAAGGCACGGTGTAGACCATTATCTATAGGTCTTCAATATATGCACTTTTTTAATACAATGTCAGCTGCATATCAGTATTAAATGGCTTATTATGGAATAGTGATCTGTTTTACTATGTACACTGTTTTTGTGTCTAAATCTTTATTTTCAAGATTATTTTTAATTTGCATCTATTAAGCACATTTCTGAGGGTGTTTGGTGTCAAGTCGAGGAACCTGTGAAGCCTGTTATCACACATTACAAAGTCTATCTTTATCCAGAAAGTGCAATGCAGAATGAAGAAGAGGGTGCACTTCAGGTGGCCTGGTTTATGAGCCTTAAACTTCTGAAAATCTTCATTCATATTCTCAAAACCATGTACAAAATAATAAATAACCATATTTATTTTTCTCCTGTTATATATTTTTTTGGTTTCTTTTTACAGCCGATAGTAATAAAGATATTCAGAGTTTATCTGATATTGCTGCATATAGTAAAATATAGTGAATCACTGACATGTTTTTTATTCATAACTAAGAACATCATAAGGATGCAGAAAGTACTTCCAATGTACAATACATTTAGCTGATTCAATTTATTTAAGTCCTCTGCTCAAGGATATTCAAGGCCTCTAATAGACCTATGCTCTGTCACTGTAGAAATCATGTTCAATAGTGTTAGTGTCCTTTTCCAATGAAAGCCCTACATCTGTAATGATTACTATGTTTCCTGAAAAAACATTCACTTGATAGTGTAATGCCCTGAATGAACTTTATGTAAAGGAAAAAAAATGAAAATTGTTACACAACACCCAATTTTGGGCTTGCACAACTCTAATGATAGTAGAAGCAAAATAATAATGTTATTAATTTCCTAGCAGACCTCAAGATATGTGAAACTATATACACTAAGTTTTAATGTAAATTATATATATACGTGTAGTAAACAATATATAGTATAATGATATGCATTCTGATGTAAAAGTTATGTTTAGTCATCCTAAACCTATGTATCATTATATACAACCATATTTGTTAATTATACACATCCATGAGCTGATTAATCCTTGGATCTATCTTGCATTTCTCATCATGTAAATCAGTGGTGGCTGGTGGCTAAAAAAATGAGGAGGTATGAAAACATTACATTTTACATTGCTAAAATAGTAATTTTATCAGAAGAAAATAGGCAATGTGCTTTTAAATGATGCCAAAACTTGAGTTCAAATCTTTTTAATCTTTTTTTCTGTTAATAGTCCAGCCACTTTAGGTAACAAGCTCCCCTGAAATTAGCATTTCCTGAAATCCTTTTATATTTTGTCATATTCTGACCAACACAATGGCAAACCATGAAAAAGTTATCTATACAACGAAGGTCAAAGGTATTGAATCTGTTTATTATTTCCATTCAGGTACCACTCAGGTACCACGCAGCAAATATTGTGTATTTACAAGCCTGTACAATCAAATATGGCTGACATTGCCATCTCAAAGCTACACAGTTAAATGTTTCAATCTAATCTCTTACTCTGTCCCCTTACAGGTTTCCTTGTCAAATTAAAAGACATTTTAAATATTATAAAATTAAAGATTAAAACTATCTAAATAGGGGTTGACATACAGGGAGTAGACACAATGGAAACACCTAATGAAAAAGGATGCTACCTTTGAAGTAACTAAATATCAATTATAAACAGCTACAAAGCTGGGTCATGTTAGACTGAATACCAGTTAGTGTCTATTGAAGAGGTTTCACAATCAGCACTTTGGTGTTGACACAATGCAACTGGCAACACAATGCAACTGACAGCGCTCCAAATTGGCCAAACATCGAGTACCTGACCTGCAGAGTGCAAAGTCGATTTCTGCATCCTCAGTTCCTCAGGAAACTGTAAGTTTGCTTTCCTGAAGAGTGGTCCAGTGTCCCACTACGCACAGTTTAAAGAAAGGTTAAAGGTTATTTTGTAGGAAACATGTGGTGTTACTCCTTACTTGGCCTTTGCTATTGGTATAGCGATTTGTGCAGCTTTTGTGCAGTATATTTCAGTGAAGCTTTCCAACAGGACTGGTTTATCCTCCAAAATTAACACAAAAAAGAAAAATAAGGCCACCTAACCCATCTATCGTTCACCCCCTTAAGCAGTATAGATCAGAGTTGGATAGTTCAGGTCCAGAAAGTAAAAATCCAGATCAGGATTTTGCTTCACCCAATCAGTTGAGTACTCTGGGACTTTTTATACTTCATACTAGTTGGTTGAAACAAAATCTTGTTCTGTACTTTCTGGACCTGAACTAAATACCTCTGGTAAAGGGTCAGAAGGAGCCTCTCCCAGGCTGGCAGGAAAATATACACTCATTTGTGGAAAAACATGCAAGCTCCACAAACACAAAGTAGGGAAGGTACGCCAACCCTTAACCTGTAGGGTGAGGCAACAGTGACACCCAGTCAACCACCAACCACCATTTGCCACCTACAGTACTATGAACTTAGACGTTAATAATTTCTTAATGGTTCCAAAGTTGAGCTGTTGCGTTATTTGGTGGAAATTCCATTTCTTTTTTTCAACTTTATAGAAATGAACCCTCATATGAACTTAGTATATGGTATGTCTGAAGTACATCCAATATGTGAAATATGCCTGTAGGAGTATCTGAAGTATAGGACAACACAAAACAAGAAAGTGACAGAGGTGAAGGAAATAATGCCCCCTGAAGATATAATGTAACCCACCATTCATGTAATTTTGATTGTCATTAATTGTGCAGCAATTGTCAAGTCACCTTATTTGACACACCAATTTTGCATTAATGACACTTTGTGGCTGGCACTGAAGATATAAACACATCTTAAATGACCTAATTACATAACATTGTTGTGATAACACTACATTTGTTTACTGTGAGGAAACAGAAATACTTTAAAAATGAATGCTGTTAACAACTGCTGTTTTTTTCCCAGTGTCACCAAGGCAACAGACTACTCTCATATTTATTACATTACCAATAGACATATCTTTTATAAAATAGCTTCCTTAGCCATGGATGGAGAAATATTTATGGAATATTTCTAATGATGTCATCTCTATTTGTCATGATTTCAAACATGCCTTTTCTTATTTTAGTTTCTTAATTTATCAGATTATGTTAAATGGATTGATTTATGGATTCTATGGCCCCATTCAACTACTGCAGTCTCAGAACCACTTGAGAGCCTGAACCCGATTCCAGAGCTGCTCCGGAGAGATGCTGGGTCTCATTGTGAAAAGTTTAATCAGCAAGTAGGTTCCTCCAATTGCAGATGCGGTACCACATACAAACAGGCCTCTAGAAATCACCTGAAAATAAGAAGTTAATGTTTACTAATATTTACAAAGAAACAAATGGTTTATGTAAAAAAAGGATATAACAGCATCTTCAGAATGTTAAAGCCAGTTGTATCTGTGCTTATATTTATCTCCTAACCAAGCCAGGGGCCTTTTCCAAATTAATTCTGTTTTCAGGTATTAATTTGTCAAAGTCATTTACTCATGCATGGATATGCCAATAAGTATTTTCCAAGCTGTATTTCAGCAGGCTTAACGCTGTCAGCATTCTAGATTGAAATTTAATTGAGTTAATCAGGAAAGACATGCTCTCCTAACCTAAGACACAACTAGGAGTAAATGCCTTTTCTCCCCTTCAAATATAACATTTTTGCTGAAATTTTGCTGTATCTTAGTAAAAGTCGTGCACTGTCCCTGTGGTCACTCAGACTCCAGATGTTTTGCTTTGACTGGCTTCCGTCCAATTACGCAATGCCAGATCATCAGATATCTAATAAACGAATGAACAAAGATCCTGCTTACCTTGTTCTGCCATTGCCACTGTCTCACGGCTTCATGGTATCTCATCCTGCTGAATGTTACCTAATGGCATAAAATGGGAATGGAGAGCACCAGATACAACAGATGAATGGTGGCGTTATGGAGAGAGGCCAATTAGATTGGACTTCACAGCTAAGGCTGTTCTGTCAGTGCTGCCCTCTCTTTTGTGTGTGGAGAATAAGGCAACATAATTTTAGTTCTTCTCACTCTTTTAAAAAAGGCACTAAAAAGGACAATATTGCAGTTCTAAAAGAAAACAGAGATGTGCTTGTCTTTTTTTGTTTGACCTTTATATATATAAAACTCAAGTGAAGAAAGACTGGAAAAAGCACCATAGATTGAAAAAAGACTATTTGAAAACTGGAATATGGACTTGCTGTATGGAAATTATATTATTCTTTGAATATTAATAGCTAATAACAGGCTGCATCATAAGAAACAAACTAAGAATTGTTTGAGGGTTTGCAGATTTCTTCCAACCACAGGGTAAATTAAAAACTTCATGGGTCTGTTCATTTGCTCCTTTGTGAAATAAATGGATAGTAGGTCAAATCATGCTGCACAGAATGCAAAAGTTTACTGAAGTAAAAAGCACAACCATACTCACCATAGTATACAACGGGATGATTGTCCTTGGCATGATCCGGTGAAGTAAGTTATCCAGATATTTCCGAAACAGGAACCATCTGGAGTTGACATGGGATCTCATCTGAAGCACAATAAAGATAAGAAATCACAATTGGTTGTTTGGAATTACAACTTTATATCTGTCCAAGAAAGTCAATTTTGCACTAGAATACAGACCCAATTGCCCTCACCTGTTTGGCTTAATGTCTAATGTTTGTGAAATTAGTACTTAGACACCTGTCTCACATCATACCCTTGTTAGCTGTGTATTTAAGTTCCTCCCCTTACCCTTGTTCCACAGTTGGTCATTATGTTTGCTACTGCTTAGATACTTATGTTCTTTCTATATTGCTATGTTTGCTCCTGGTTTTGTTGTGTGCGTTTGTTGTTGTTCTAGTGTGATTTCCACATTGTGTTTTAGTATAGCCATTATTAGTATTGGTTTTACCTTTCTGCTTTTTTTTTGATACCGCATGGTCTAAGTTTTTTCATTTTTTTTCCCATTCGTGTACAGATTTGTTGATTTCTGCTGGAACCTTACTGTGGGTAGTCTGTCCTTCACCATGGCAGTCTTTAACACCCACATATAATTTAGCATGCTTTGATACTATTACCCTTTCATGTGTATGTTCTCAATAAATCAATATTTCTCTTTTTGTATTATAGATAGATTCTTTATTGTTCTTTTGATTTTTTTTATTGTTATTGTATCTCATACAATGAAACTCTGTTTGGTGCAATCCCATTAGCAGGTTCTTAAAACATAATTCAGAAAAACATTCACTCATAGTGGCTCAGTGTGTAGCACTGCAGCCTCACACTTCAGTGACAGTGGAGAAAAACACTAGATTCATCTCTGGGTTCTCCAGATACTCCTGTTTCCCACCATAGTAAAGAAATGTGCAGTGATGCTTAAAGGCAACTTGCATTCCACCTAAGTGGTTTCCCTGTCTTGTGCACTGTACATCCTAGAATAGGCTCCAGACACACTGTCCCCCATTAAGTTACCCAATAAATAAAGTATCAATGCATCATAATAACAATGTCAGGTTTTATGGTCCTCTCTTTCCTTCAGATATTATCATACCTCAATATAATTGTACATGGCAAGATCAGCAATGGCATGGTCATCTGGCACCCTCATTTTGGAATATTCCGGAAGAACAGCACCTAAAAACAACAACCGCACCAAGTAACTTTTATAGTACAGAAGCATTTTCACTATATTTAAGTTCACAGTGTAGGTGAGGGCTATTCAAATCACAGTCCTCAAGATCCAAGCTCTGCTGGTTTTCCAGCCTTCCTTTACCTGTGAGCCAGGTGTAAAGCCTCTGAACAATCAGAATCAGTAATTATTACACTAACTACCTGGGGGAGCTGAAAACATGGCCGGGATTTGAAATCAAGGTTCATATTTGAAGAGCCCTTGTGTAGGTTACACTCACTCAGATCTTCATTAAATTGGTCCATTATACCATCAAAAACAATGCAGTCCTCGAAGCCCTAGAAAGTAAACATAAGTAAAGCGTTTGATATGACGTAAAATCCACTCAAAAACTGTATTAACAGATTTTTCTCACTACTAAAAAAATAAAGCAAAATTGTACTTCCGCCTTATATAACTAACTCCATAAAGGTTAGAAATGGTCAGTCTCCAAAGAAGAATGGTGTTAGTAACTATATATCTATGTTATCTGTATTGTTACTAACTCAACAAACTTTAACACTGATTCAACTAATTAGGTTTTCATTCTAATTGTGAAGTTTATGTGTTTTTCTGAATTACCATCCTCTACCTAATTTTCCTCAAAACAATAAATAGCCAACATGCATTATCAGCTGTGCCTTTTATTGCAAAGATATAATACTTTTTGTAGATCATTTATTTAAAAAAATCATGACATTTCAAGAAACTGAATGCAGTTATACCCTGAGAATGATAAGTGATTTTCAGTGGGTCTCTGTTTTTCATATCTGTCCTTTAAGACCTGAGAGACACATTTATGTGAATGACTTTAGCATGTTGACTCACCGCATTCATGCCCTGTCCGTAGAAGGGCACTACAGCATGAGCAGCATCCCCCATGAGGACACACCGGTCGCCCATGTGGTGCGGGGAGCTTTTCACAGACACCATGGCTTGGGCCGGCAGTTGAAAGAAGTCTCGCTTCAAAGCAGCTCTTTAAGAAACAGTGAGCGCACAGTCAGTGAAATATGACAAAATTGCTTCCCAGTTTGAATTTTATCTACTTCTTATTAGAGATTAATATTATTTTGAATTCTTTACAATATTGTGTAGCATGATATTTATCTTCCAATAATAACATTCATAAATATTATATTATTTTCAGACATGAGGGTCTGTGTTTGGCTTTAACCCTTTGTACAATAAATTTGTGGAAGCTATGCACCAGCTGAGTGTAGGTTTGAACCTTACAAAGAAAAAAAATAACATTAAATGTTTTTTTACCCTTGTGTGCTTGAAATCAATTTAACCAGTTGTAAACAAGCATCTTAAATCCACAACAATTTAGAATTCTCTTTTGGGTTCTCTTTCTGTCAGCTGAGTAAACGCTACGTCTGAGATACAATAATTACTATACTGGCTTCATAATACATGCTATCTGTATGCTCCATGCATGTTTGGTCACTGATTCAAAACAAAGTGCATCTTCTCTTGTATCTTTGAACCTGCAATTTCACGCTTCCTGGACAGAACATCTGTGTTAGGTGGGGGATGATTTAGAAAGAGCGAGATAAGCAGATAGTTAATAGCATACATTGGTGGATGGGAAGGTTAGTACAGAATAGAAGAGAACATTACTTACGCTCCCATTAATGGGACAGCATCTGGGAAATATTTCTGGAAAAATTCCAGAGCTTGAGCTCCAGTTGTGATTTTGTCAAACTCTTCAAATGGCATGAACAGGGTACAGGTGAATGTCTTGTCCTGTTTTAAGAACATAGATATCAAGATTACTCTAAAAATGAATTTAATTAAGGATAAATTCCTTTTCAAGGAAAATAGATATTAGGATATTGTTTATAATATATATTTACACACAAGTTAAAAATTGTTGAATGCAATCTTGAAAACAAGAGGTTAACTTGAAATGATGGTTGTGGAATAACAGGTCAGAGTGTCATCTGTTCCCGTGGCAACCAGTTTAGTCATGCATCAATGTCATTTAAGTGTTTCTCAAGGGTGCAGCTGTGAAGAGCATCATATTACTAGATGGATAAAGAGAAGAAGCACACAAGCTTATATCTGAATGAGGGTTTTTTCTAAAACAGCCCAGAAAGGACAAGAAAACCAAATGGGAATATCACTGCACCAACAGCATTGGTAATGGCTGAAAAATTGCCATATAAGTGACTCACTTTCCATCTTTTATGTACTAGTCACGATTTTACAGTCTACAAGGACCACCATGCCATCTGGTTCACTATACTCAACAATAGCTACAATATCAGCAAAGCAATATGCAGTAAATACTAAAGTTTGCAGCTTCTTCTTTGAGCATCAAAGGGTATCTGTAAGTTTACTCAAGCTTGGTTCGCAAAGTTCACAAAAGCTGTTAAACTATAAACTGATAGGGTGCAAAGTTGGTTCTATAACATTCTATCCCGCTTCCAGCCTCACCTAATTGGTGTCATGTGGCAGGCCTGGGGAACATCTTAGGCAACTTCAATAAGATTCCAGTTTTTTCACAGGGCACATACTTGCAAACACTATGAGTTGTCTAGTGACTCCAGTTTGTATAAACTGCATGTCATTGGACATAAGGATAAGGAAACATAAGGATACAGAAGTACCCAGAGGAAATCCAAGTCCATAATTTTGAGAAATCAAATTTGGCGTTACAACAAAAGCAGCCATTGCAACAAATGAAGTTTTGTCTTCCTCACAAACAGCAAAAACCGTGGCTATTAACAGTGCTGCTTGCTTCTGTTACAATTGACAACCAAACAAACCAACCCACCATGTTTGGAAGGGCGATCATCATGAATGTGTTCCGTGGCCAAATGTGGAGAAAATTCGGTGCAATGGCAAACTGAAAAGAAGAACACAGCAGTAAATACAGTACATAATACTGTAACACACTAAATTAGTAGATTGATTCTATAAAATGTATCTTAAACATTTCATACAGGCAACGAATGTAAAACTAATCCCCATTATAATTGTGTGATGGGCAATGTACAATTACAACCCCAACCTGTCCATTAATGGGGGGCATGGTCAGCTCTATGTATCCATGGGGGATATACGTCTGACTGTAGTTAAAGCGACTCTGACGAAGAAACTGCTTTCTGACAGCTGAGAAAGCCCCATCGCAGCCCACAATCAAGTCAGCATAGATTTCTTCCTCAGTGCCATTTGGTCTGAAACATAGAGTTGCAGGTGGTTTTAGGGTCAGATAGATGCAGATTGCAGAGGCATACCAGACTACACGCAGTCACAATTACTAGCAGTCATGTCCATAATAAACTAGTAAAGAGTATATGAGGATGAGCGAAATATCAGAAACACTTTAAAATAATATTAATATAATAGGGAAAGTTTCTTCAAAATATGTAAGGGTTCAAAACATGATGCTAATTAATATGTTGTATGTAATTAATATGCCCCCAGAGCACTCCCTCCCCATCACTCACCGATTCAAAGCATATCATTGGCTAATGAAATTGAACTGTATGAATTGTTGCCCTGCCTTATGCACCCACATTAAGAAAATCCTAGAATTGCTCTTGGCTCCGGGGACTGGCTGACCCCGCTATCTCAATTGTAGATCACTTTGGATAAAAGTATCTACTAAATAAGTAAATGTCAGGATTAGTCCTTGTCCTACCCTGGGCCTGTGTCATTTCCCTGTTTTCCCAGCGGGTGATGCTGGTCATCCTGTCTCCCGTTATTTACCAGGTTTGTTTTAGTTCTTAGTGTGTTTCTTATTTCTCTGTGTGGCTGAATATGCTAAGAGTATGACTGAGTGTCTGGGATACTCTCACATTGTGGGTTCAAGCCTATGTGAGACTGTTTGTTTATCAGTTTTGTTTTGATAATATGTTCATGTACTGTTGGCATAGTTCCATGTTTCTAGTTATCCTTCTGTTCAGCTTGTACTGTAGATATTTCCTGTACCCATGTTTCAAGTCTTTCATAATGTTTGTGACTAGTAATTCTTAATTAGGCTCATTTGTTTGTTGTTAGTCATAGTCCTCAATGTTCTGCAATAGCCCACACCAGTCCTTTATTGAAGATCTTGTTATATGTATATATGTGTCTGCCCTTGCCCTCTTTCCTCAGTGTGTTTCCACATTGTGTGTTTGCTGCTGTTCTGCTATGGTTGTTTCTGCATTGCTCTCTGCCTTAGTATTGCTGTTTTTTCTCTCATGGTCCTCTTGTTTTCTTGTGAGTTTTGTGAGTCACAATGTGGATCATGCATCTTTCATCATGCCCATCTATAACAGTAAAGGTAGTAGGACCATCTGTTGCCTTCAAAATACCTTCAAACCTTCTTGAGATGCTCCATACAGTGATAGATAACCTAGTTCTGGTTTCTTGAAGGACTCAGTGCTTTTGAATTTCCCATATAAGTTTAATAAAGTTTATATCTGCTGACTAAGGTTCACTCCTGAAATTGTGTATGAGGGCAGTATCACCTTGAAATATAGGAATCATGAAGTACCTGGTCTAGTAAAATTGCCTCCTGTTTTTTATATTATATAGCCATACAGACTAGTCTAATGATTCTCACAACATGGCTGCCAAAACCATTATAAATTCCTCACCATGCTTGACTGTTAGTTTTCTGCATACGTAAACCCATCTGGATGTTGAGAAAGTGTGGGAAATGACTCATCAGACCAGTTTAATTTTTCCACTGCTCCTTAAACCAGTTTTTGTGTTTCTGAGCATTCCCCATGGGTACAGGCAGATTTTTTGAAGGCAACTCAGACAGAAAATCCAGCTTTTAGAAGCTCACAACATTCAGTGCTGATTGTCAGACTAATAGCACACCCATAGTGCTATCCAGCATTCAATGAAATACAAACCAGCATGGTTCCTGTGTTTATAATTCTGCTTTGGATACTTTTATGTTAAAGTCATTGTTATATGGTTTTATGTCTATTACCTGTATATATTTATTTACAGCTCACTATGCCAGAAGCTATGGCACAATATTGCCATTAGTAATGAAAAATTGTAGTAAATTGTTTATAGGGCTAAAAATGCAATATCCATATGTTTCCTTGAACACACCAATCCATTTACAACCACCCCTTGTTTTGTGATTGGGGCTTTGGAGAATTGGGCTTCATGCTGCAATTAATGATCATTAGTTGCTGCTGTCTCATTCAGATAAAGTTCTTAGTCAGCGTTACTCTCACTCTGGCTTGCATTATTGTCAGGGGTGCAAAATTTGGTCGTAAATGCATGCATTGGTTGGAAAATTATTAATTTATTACCATTGTATTTGCAAACAATCACTAACCAAGGTAGTCGCTAAATGAGGAGTGGTTGTAGACATATTTGTAAATGTTGATTCTGACATGAAGTACAGCCACTCCTCTACATATGAATGAGATACAGCCATTCGTAATTTTAAATGTTTGTAGCTCGTTATTCAACATCATTTTAAGGGTATACGCAAGTACAAATAACTAGCATGCTGGGAAGACGCACGCTAAGCTGCTGCGCGATAGATGTAGTGGCCAGAAGTCGTACTAGGCAGGATTGGCGCACAGAAAAAAAACTGATGTTGCGGACAGGAAACGGGAGACCAAGGAACACAATTTAGACTTACAGTCCTCATCGTTCGTATGTCTGAAAGTTCATTAATCATAAATTCTTACATAAATCAGGTGTGCATCAGCATGAACAATGAGAATCACGTACCTAAAAGCATTTATGGCCTTCAACTTAATGTCATATATCATCTATAAGTTGAAAAGTGGAATAAGCTGGACCCAAATAGATCTGCTGTGCTTCATCACATGAGTTTAGTCACGCATAGCCTGAGAGCGGTCATTACCCCTGGAAGGTCATCATCCCCGAATCAAAGCTCCAGTCCAAGAGCTTGTATCCAAAGTTCAGCTTCATGTTTGGGTAGGCTTCCGCAGCTAAAAGTAAAAACTGAACATAAATCCACTGTAAACGTGACAATAAATTCAAAATCCCGTTATGTTACAGGAATCTTTGGAATTTTTTTTTTAATAGGCTATTGTTAAAAATCAATGTGTACTGCTTAATTTACTTCTCACTTCTTTGTTGGTTGCTATGGTTGTTTTGAGAATTTTTGGGGGGGATTGCATGGAATATATTTTTTTTACCTTTTGAACATTGCTCTAGATAAGAGGCCGTGCTAATGTAATACTTTCTCAAAATGTTTCTGTAAAATGACTTACATTGTCATGCAATGGAACTGTGTAAGGTGCAACCTAAATACCCCATCACTATCTTCCAGTACTTTGATATTGTCTGTATAAAAGCTCCTCACATATCAGACTCATTTTGAATATGAAACAATATGTAAATGAGAATCATTTACAACTTCTCCCAGGATGTTACAGGTTAAAACTGAAAAGGCATATTTAGCACCTCTCTCTACCTGTTAAGAGCTCCTTATTGAGGTTGGCTCTGTCCACGGACAGGATGTACTGGAAAGAAAAGAGCAAATGAGCAAACCATCCTCTTAACATAATGGGTTTTTAAAACAACATCACATTTTTTGTCCGGTCAGTGTCAAAAGCCGCGATTCCATAGGACTTCTGGAAAATGTCACTGAGGAAAGTGAGTCATTACAGTAGATGGACTAGGTCAGACATGAAAAGTGCTCATCAGCCAAATTGCCCTTTTAAAGGCTGAGGATATGCTTGAGGAGGGAAACCAGGCACATCCATCAGACAGGGCTCTTACAATCTGATGCTTCTATGACCAGTGAGTAAAACACCCGGTTTCCACACAAAGACAACCTACATTTGCGCTTAGTGATTAGTCTGTCTTACCTTAGTCTCTCACTATGATAAAAGGATCGCCATCCTCAGCTAACTGGCCCTGATGAGTCTGACCTAAATGCAGCACTACTTCATGCAATAAAAACCTAAATTGTCTCTAGGTGCTACCATGGCAACTAGACACCCCTACATTCCCTGTACTCTGCCAAATCTAGCCATCATATTTCTGTACACCTGAGCTGCAGCTGTATAACCCACAAATCTGCATAACACTGATGTCAGAACCTCTCCCAAAATTACTAATTGAGTATTTCACCTGGTTAAACTAATTATTAAACTGTGTTATATTTCTCTGGCAAAAATCATTATGTTCTGAGGTTTCACACTTCAAATATACACTAGGACTGAGCTTACCCACTTCCACAATGATTTAACAGCAGTGCCCCCCAGAAATCAATAAGTGCTTGGCCTACAGTAAAACAATCCAACCTCTGGATTTGTAACCAAGAGACTTCAGGATTTTATGCAAGTTCATATTCCATTAGCTCTTTCAACAAAACCAGAACTTAGGCTTCAAAATGCAGACTTACTACTATTACAAGAAAATGAATATCATAAACCTACTGAAATGGTCGTATCTTCAAAACAGTGTACCAGGTACAAAAGTATTAAACTATTTTTCTTTTACAGATCGTTTGTAGGTATTGAAATTACGTTGACTGACAACTTAGAGGAAAGTTTATAAACTGGGCTTGTTAAAAATTCTAAATCCAGACTTATTGGTCTCACTTTCCGAGACACAATAGCACATTTGCTGCCATGATGTTAAAACTGAGCCTTACCTGACCCTTTTTTCCATAAGGAATCGGGGACTGTTTCCCACTAATGGAGTGGATCATGCGAGCATGCATCGGAATCCCCTTCGAAATGATCTACAATGAAAACCTTGTGTTAAGAACCGTAACCTTCCATTCATTGGAAACCATGCCGGTCAATGTATTTTGCCACATAATGTCTGAAATTGACTATAATCTGATAACGGACACTGACTTTAGTCAGAAGTCACAGTGACACTGTGAGTAGCTGTGTTGCTTCATACTTCTAAGGTCGTGGGTTTCAGTATTGCATCAGCTCTGTGTACAAGGGGTTTCCATTGCTCTGGTATCCCTTTATACTCCCACAGATATGCATTTAAGCTAGCTGGTGTTTCTAAATTGGCTTTGAGTGTGTGAATGCCCTGTGACTCTGTCTCTGGATGAGATCTTCTCTGAATGAGTCAGGCTGAAAAGTCACAGAAGTGTGAAACCTGGACTGGACCAATGTGTGGTCTAGCAGAGTGACAACATGCGCTATAAAGAGATACTGAAATCATATGTACGTGAATTCTGGCATACCGGCATCCCTTCCTGGATGGACATCAGGGACATGAACTTGGCCATCCTGTAATCCTTACTAGCACTAGTAGATAGAAGATAGATGGATGGATGTGTTTGTATGCATGGTCACCTTTTCCTCCATCCCAATGTGCTTTAGAGCCTCACGTCCTCGGAGGGATAATGCCAGGTTTATGCTTCTGCCACGCACAATTTTAGCCAGACGGATATCTGTGGATGGTCCAGGAGTTGGTAGATGTTATGGGCACCATACAGATGATACTTACAAACTCAAATTCTAAAAGACACAGTCTGTGTTATTCAAATAAACACATGTAAAGTATCCGTGATTAACTGCATTCAATTAATGGATTTGGTGTCTGCTCACCACCAATTTCATTGGGTTTTACTGTGAAATTCCCCTTGGTTCTTTCCAACAGTAAACTGGATTTCTATTACATATGCATCTTAGATAAAATATGTATCCGCTAGTCTTAAAATATCATTGAGAGGTGGCCAGCAAGCAAGGTACTATGTATCATTATTTCATTCACAGGGCATGTATTAGAGGACAGCTGGTCTAACATCTTGGTGTCATTGTGCTTTAAATAGAAGCTGACCAAAGCTGACTTAAAAATGTGCAAAATTTGTTCATCACTGATTGTCTCAAACAGGAAAGGCAATGACAGAAATAAAACTTGTTTAGAAAACTTTGGTTACCTTCACGTGATTCAAAGACCTGTACCTGAAAACCCCGTTTTGCCAAGAAGGATGCATTCAAAGCACCGACCTGTATGAGAGTTTCAATCAGAATATCTCACTGAGGCTCACTCACAAGTAATTGATTGTGGCCACCTATTTTCCATAACTGCTTAGAAATGTATTACTTTAAAAAGCAACATACAATAATTAATACACCATACATGGTTTTGTTTTTTTTCATGGGGTGATAGATTTTTTACAATTCACAGGGGCAATTCTACGATTTGACCCCTAGGGGGACTTATCCCCCTGAAGAAATACGGGACGCCCCCACTCCATCATGAAATTTGCCGAGTGGACAGGAGCTAGTTTGTCTAGGTGGAGTACAAAATGTATACGAAAAGACAAATCGCTAAGTGATTTTAGAAAAGTTGTTTTTCGGGTGTCTGAGAGTTACTTATGGGTATTATTTTAACCAACTTATACTTTCAACGTAGGCTTTACAGTTTAACGCGTTAAAATCATTACAAAATTAACCAACAAATTGAAAAACTTTCGGTGGTTAAGTAATGTTTGCCGTTTGTATGTTTAAAGATTTATTTAGAAAAAAATGCAGAAAAGTTGTTCAACAACATGCTCCACTTGCGAAATGCAAAACGACAGAACTACCATAGAAATGAATCATACAGTTGAGTTGCTAACGCTCAGTTATCAAATGGTTTATTCACAACTTTCTATAGATAAAACTGGGTAAAACAAAAATACAAAACCGAAGAGACAACAACATAGTAGTTATACTAGCAAAATTTTACCTAGTTTTCAGATAATGCGATATCGCAAATGACAGAAGTTTCATTTATTAAATTTCATTTTATTCAGTTTGATTACAGTGATTTGTTTGTTCTTTCAGTTTTGTTTCTTACCAAACCACCTCCAACTACGGCAACGACTTTTTTCTTCGTGGGTTGAGGATCCATCGCCTTGGCTGGTGTGCTAGACATTGTTAACGATATCGATAAATACAAGGCACAGTAAAATTTCTCGCGTTTTCAGTGTATGGGTGGTGTTACCAAACAACTACGTCACTTGGTTCATAGAAGTGATTTTAGTTCCCCTTCATCCTCGTAATATAGACGTAACTGGAATGTTCAGTTCGTTTTTTTCCATTTTGTTCATTGCTCAACATGTAAAGGTAAAGCTGAGGTGAGGTCCACAGTCCACCAACATCACTCAATTAGTAACTAAGCATAATACAATAGCCCAAATCTGTACTAGGCCTACTTAGAATATCTAAAATAATGAGGGGATCAAAATTCATAACACCATATAAAGTTGTTATATAGCCAATATCTTTTCAGTGTTAGAACTAGCAGAAATGCCTACTAATCTGGGGCAGGAGTGCCCTGGCAGATTCAGGTAGCTTGGGTGCTATGGAGGGCAACTTGTACTTTGTCAGATCGAAAGTAGTAACCCATAGCCACAAATGGGCCCATTTTGTCACGGGTCCCAGAATTTCAAATCACTGCCCTGATTGGGGGTGATAATACTGTCAGATTATGCAATAATTTCTGCTCTTTTAATTTATGTTTCCGCTTTAAATATTATGACCATAACCATGGGTGACTCAAAATTTTTATTAGACCTACAGAGGGAAAAATAATCACCATGGAAAAAAAAACAGTATTACTGCAACTATCATTATTATTGTGGCTGCTGCTGTTTTTCTTCCTCACCTTGTTCATCACAAATGAAACTGCATGCAAGGTATTACAAAAATAACTATATAAGCAGTACTACATACAAGTCACTCTGGCAGTTTCTTATATTTCTGTTTATTGGTAGCTGACAGAACCCATGCAAGTTTTTACTACCATCTAGTGTTCAAATTCTCAACTTACACTATATGGACAACAGTAGTGGGACACCTGGCTATTACATCTACAGGAACTTTTATCACGCCCCACTCTAAATCCATAGGCATCAATATGGAGCTGGTCCCACCTTTGCAGCTATACAGCTGCAACTCTTCTGGGAAGGCTTTCCACAAGATTTTGGAATATGTCTGTAGGGATTTTTACCCATCTTCCAGAAGACCGTTTGTGAGGTCAGGCACTGATGGTGGATGTGAAGGCCTGGCTCGCAAACTCCATTCTAGCTCATCCCAAAGGTGTTCATTGGGGTTGAGGTCAGGGCTCTATGCAGGCTAGTCAAGTTATTACACACCAAACTCTACCAACCGGTATGGTCCTTGTTTTGTGCACTGAGGCACAGTCATGCTGGAACAGAAAAGGGCCGTCCCCAAGCTGTTTCCACAAAGTTGGAAGTTTAGAATTGTTCAAAATGTCTTAGTATGCTGAAGCATTAAGAGTTCCCTTCACTGGAACTAAGGGGCCTAGCCCAACACCTTATAAAATGTAAAAAAAATACACTATTATCTTCCCTTCACCAGACTTTACATTTGGCACAATGCAGTCAAGCAGGTAATACGACACTTCCACATTGCAATGATACCACTTATAGGTGACTGTGGAATATCTAGCAAGGAAGAAATTTCACAACCTGACTTATTGCTAAGGTGCCATCCTATGACAACACCACACCTGAGTTCACTGAACTCTTCAGCATGACCCATTTTTTCATGAATATTTTTAAACCTGACTGCAGGGTTAGGTGCTTGATTTAATACACCAGGGGCCTGAAAGGAAGACCTGAATTCAATGATTAAGAGGTGTGTCCAGATACTTTTACCATATAGTGTAAGATAATGTTCCTACTGTCCCACCGAAAGTGTTTAATCACTAACACACACACACACACACACACACACACACACACACACACACACACACACACACACGTGTATGTATCCGGCCAAAGATTCCATACAATGTTTTTTATTTTATAATTTTATGGAATCAGAAACATTTAATCCTAACGGCCATGAAATAGCACAATGTAAAATCTAACTGACAGCACTTTCATCCCTGAGTGAGCAGCAAACTCTGAAAACAGCGTGTAGGATTCTGCTTGACGCTCTGTTCCCGGAGTGTTTCCGGCTCCGCTGTCCCAGTTGCAGGACAAAGAGGCGGAGACCGACCTTCGTTCCCAGGGCCGTTCAACTCCTCAACTCACACACTTCTCATTCTGCACTTGAGCCCCCCCCCCATGCCCATTAACAATCCCACCCTTTACATATTTTACATATCAGTTCTTATCTACCTGATTGGATGAAATTTTACACAGAATCCTTCAAACACTATTGCACCTTATGTCATTGTGTCCTGTCCTTCACCTGCCCTGTGTTCCTTTAATTGCCCCTCGGGGACAAATAAAGTTATTTCAATTTGAATTAAGTTTTGCTGTTTGTCGTCGCTAGATGTCGCTCGTTGTATATTTATAATAGATTCTGCCAGCTAATTCGATAGCCTTGGGGATGACAATGACGAAAATCGCGACTTCCAGTTAAGAATGAGTAAGCATATTCAAAACACTGTACTGAGTGTTCATCTACATTATAATTGCTAGTAGCATTCATCTGGCTTTGTGTTTTGAGGCTTGAAGCGATATTGGAGTAATTCTTATAACTATTAGCCTACGCATAATAAAATACACAAATTTTCCCTTAACCTTATTTAATAATAGAAAATGCAGCCTATGATAGGAAGTCAAAAAGTCACAAAGCGCTAGTATTCAGACTCGTAAGTAAGGTTCATTCGTAATGTATTGCAAAGGGAGAATAATGTATAGCATATAACAAAACAATAAATGGCCGTTACCAATGGCAGTAATGAAAAGATATCACATCAAATAGCTAATATATTTGGGAGTTCTGCATTTTTTTCCACTGTCTCTTTTCTGAGGTTGTAAATTTGGTTGGTATTTCTCTCAAAGCAGGTCTGTGTGGGCAGAGGCATTTGCTACATGTCGCTGTCTTCATTGATTAGTCTGGTCTCCTGCTTCCGCAGTAATAAGCTATACAGCTAAAGTTATATATATAGTTTACTTAATATCATAATAAAAACGTTTAATTTTCCTTAGTTGGCGTGTAATACCAAACGAACTTTCTACAAATAACTATAGCCACGAATCATAGATGACAGCGGACTGTTAAATTTACTAAACTAATATTTTTACTGAGTAATTTCAAGAGGAGTCAGTCGACAAGAATAACACAACTCCATGTACCAAAAAATGTATATTCCAGTCTGCCAACTCTTTACCAGGTTAAGTAAACAATATTTGCATTGAGTCAACGTCAACTACACTGTAATGGAACAGGCATATTAATCAATTTTTTTCAACGCATTAATGTTATATAAGATGTGTTAACATCGTTTCGAAAGGCAAACCCAATTGTGTTAAATATTTAAATAGAAAGGAATTACATAAATGGATTTAATGAAAGAAGTCAGATTTTGATCAAAAGGAGAGATTCTGAACTCGATTGAGTTTGTCTTGAGGTCATGGCGCTGTACCTTTTAGACATTTTTTTTGTCGGTGACTGAAGTATGCAGCAATGTGTTAGCCGACGGGCCCGGTTTACGAAATACCTTCCATTAATTAGAAAGTACTCATACATTCTGCCTGATTTTGGGGTAAGTGATAGACTGCCAAAGGTCGGAGCATCAACAGTCTTCCGGTATGTTTAAATACGTCTTTATAGCTATCTGCGCTTGGGTATATGTTTTCCGCTGAAGTTGAATGATGCTAACTGTTGTAGCCTGTAGCTGCACTTTGATGTACTTATAGCTGACCGAATTTCGCGAAGATCGCACATAATCGAGCAGATAAAATTATCATAACAAGTGTCTTTTTCCGCTCTCCAAACGACGTTTTATATTCCGCCGTATCGCATGAATACACTGTTAATTAAAGGCTGGCAATAGCGATTCCAGGGGTTGAAAATGTAGCTGACTGGTGGTTTTAAGCCGCACTGTCGTTGCGGACCGGTGTGATCCCTCTTTCTGGGTGGCAAGGCCGGATTCGCACGCTGTTCAGTCTCCAACCCATAGTGCAGCTCTTGTACGAGTCAAAAAATAACGTCTGAATACCTTGACGGCAGCGATTTGCTCTTTAGTATTTAACGATAGCCACAGTGTAGTTAAAACGCATACAATTTTCATGCCCTTTGTGTACATGTTAGCTTTTTTTGTAACCTTGCTAACCCCTGCCTACTAGGAACAGTCCCATGGATGCCTGTTTCATAATGAGGAGTTACAGATGTTTATAATCCCTTAAAGACAATTACTACTTTGTTTGCCAATTATTTGTAAACACAGACGACAAGGGTAATACAATCTTCTTTTGCTGCTTTTGTAACTACCTAGTTATGTAGCCGCCTGAAATCTTAAGCTGTTTTCTTAATTGCATCCAGGGCAATTACAGAATAGGGTTTGTATGTAATTTATACGTTTGGAAACTATACACTGTGTTGCCAGTGTATAGTAGTACGCAATGAGCCTTCCACTTTTTATTGGTGATTCTGTTGTAATCATAGGAGGAACATAATGGAATCCATATGGTTTGACTATATGAGTGTAAATGTTATAATTGGAAGTTTTAGGTTTTAAAAGTGAGTAGGTTAAGTTTCTTTGTTTATCTCTGTCATCATCTAGTGATGTTTTGCGAGGTTTGTAGAAATATTGTTCTCTTTTGCATCGTTACTTGGCCACTTCTAATAATTCAGCGATCAGTTGTCAAAATAAATTCTCAAATGCTCATATGGGCAGATTTAGCAAAGATAAAGCACAAAATATGCCACCAGAATAGCACTAAGCATTGTTTCAGTGTTGTAGTATTAAATGTTTGGTTGACACCAACATATTTCATGAAACAGGTTTAAGGGAATTGTGTTGTGGGAGTTATGGTAAGGACGTTTTTGCTGTCCAAAATATAATTTATTTGTACATATCTAAAATATGTGCAACCTCCCCCTATTTTTATATAGTAAGTAATAAATTACAAGAGAATAAAATAAAGCTGAGGTTTTTTTCAGAATACTTTCTGTCGGTGTGTATACATTGGTGTCTGAGTGTTGTATTACAGTTCCTGTAATGCCTCATATCCTTCTCTTTTCCATGCGGATTTGATCCTTTGAGCTGGTCTGCTCTACTGTCTAGTCTGAATTAATTATTGAAGGTCAAGTGAAGGACTCTTAACTGAGATCAACTGTCTGATCATGAGGCTGCGGTACTATGTCTGCACTAGTTCCATAGTGACGTGTGTAATATTGTGTTTGTGATGATGTGAGATCTCTAATGATAGGCCTCGGTGTAAATGTAGGGCACTGTCATTGCGGTGTAGCCTGTCATGGTGAAATCTATGGTAGCAGAATGAATATGACATGTATCATGGGCAAAGAGCAGCTACAACTGGGAATATAGGCATGCTCCAGCTCAGAATAGTCACAGCAAAATAATTAACCGCTATGGCACTTAGCTATAGGTAAACTCAGTTGTAAGTTTGGAGGATTTTCAAGTTAATCGCTGTTTATATGTAGAAATCAGGTTGCGGTACTCTATTCAATGAATGAATTTACTTGCATGCATGCTGGGACACAACAAATAATCCACATTTCGATATTCATCCTCCTGCGTGTTTGGATCTCTATCAAAGCCGTATTAAAGATGTTCATGTCACAGGTGTTTTTGTATTTTCCTCACTGATTGTAGACAGAAAGCACCTCGGCAGCTCAGGATGACGGACCCGGCATTACGCAGGGTGGTGAGCGACATCATCCGATCCCCGGAGGACAAGCGGGTCTACAGGGCCCTGGAGTTCACCAATGGCCTAAAAGCGATGCTCGTCAGCGATCCCACCACAGACAAATCATCTGCTGCATTGGATGTCCATATCGGTATGCCAGTCATCATTCTTACTGCTCTCTGACCTACTTTAACATTCTCTCGTACCTCCTGCATCTCCCCCCCCCCCATGCTTTTTATATTTACCCATAATTCCTGACAGTACTCTCTCAAGACCACCCCCAGCACGAAAATAGTCAGGAACGCTCCTGGTATATTTTTAGTGTAGTGCTCCAGGGATCAAAATACTACTTAAGAAGTACTTTTGATTTATTTTCTTTTCCTTTAGGGCAAAAGATAGACGTCTCTCACAGGTGTATTGGCTGCATGTCGAATACATTCTACATTTTAATTCAAAGGACCTGGCCCCTGCAGGGAGGCTGTGCTCTCTGCTGACATCATCACTTGGCACAGCTGTAGGGTGTAAACTGCACTGTCCTTTCAGACATGTAGGGAAGCGCACAAGTAATAGCATATTAGTGAATATTCAGCGTCTTGTGTACTTTTTGGCCATTATATTTTCTACAAATTGCTTCTATTTTCAGTCCTTTTTGAGATAATCTTGCATTTACTTTTCCTTTTTATCCTTTATTTAGATAAGTAATTTTTTGCAAAATTGAACCCAGGATGTCACATAAGTAATTTAGTGCAGAAACAGTATACAAAAAGTTTTAAGTTAAATGGTGCACTGGGTTAAACTATCATTGTTTATTCTTCCACCCAGTACACTAGTAATGACGTGTAAAGATTTTATCTGGCAGCCTCATAAAATATCATGCTTTAGGACAAGATCTCACCCATCAAAGATAATTTTTTGTACATTATGAGGCACATATTTTCACTGGTTCCTGCCCTGTTACTCACATTTTGTCTTGTTTTTGTTAGTGGTAAAACTGAAATAATAGAACACTTAGCTTAGGGAAGGGCATTCAGTTTGGTTAGAACAAGAAGCAGAGTTGGGTTTGCAAATGGGATACATTTGATTGTCCATTGTATAAAATAACCAGTTATTGTTTGACTTTTAGTTCAGAGTTCACACTCAAAATGCAGTTTTGTACTTTGCAACATTGTGTTGTGTTAGACAGAACGCTGAATATGTTGTAAACAGATTTTATTCTTAGTTTAATTGCAGGCTTTGCCTATATTTTTTGTCTGTGATATTTATCAATGATATCCAGAGTTTGCTTCTGTCTAAATGGGGAGAACCTTTATGTTAAGCATACTTTTCAAAAACTACAAGTATTATTTATTTATCATTCTAAAGGCGCTAAGCTGCTGGTGTTTTCTCTTGCTTAAAAATATTTGTTCGATTTTTCCTTTTGTGGTCCATTTTGTTTGTGGAATGCTATGATGATTCTTTTAGGTTAAACAGCACCTGAAATAATAGCCAAATTCGGTAATATGTGCCAGTCTTATTAAATAAGATTGATTGTGATATTTCTTAGGGTGGTGACAAGAAAGAAAAACACTGAAACCATAAGTTTAGTACAAAGGGTACAAAGCAGGGCTCTTCCAATCTGGACCTCTATTCCAGATCCAGGCCTTGTTTTCAGTTCTCCTAGGTAGCTAGTTTAATGATTACTGACTCTGATTGGCCACAGAGGCTTCACACATGGCTCACAGGTAAAGGAAGGCTGGAAAACCAACAGGGCATCGGACCTTGAGGACCATGATGTGAATAGCCCTCGCGTAGAATGTAACTTGTCATCTAGAGTGCTCCACCCGGTGTAATAACTAATCAGATAAGCTTTAGACAGAGAAGACCTAAATAATTTGTGAATAAATGTGATGCCACTTGTTGACTCTTTGTGTCTCCCGCAGGATCACTCTCTGACCCTCCCAATATATCAGGCCTGGCCCACTTCTGTGAGCACATGCTGTTCCTGGGCACAGAGAAGTACCCAAAGGAGAATGAATACAGCCAGTTTCTCAATGAGCATGCAGGCAGTTCCAATGCCTTCACCAGTGGGGAGCACACCAACTACTACTTTGATGTGTCCCACGAACACCTGCAGGGGGCGCTGGACAGGTTAGTGCACTATAGCTCCTGGCAGTAGTGCTACCTTCATTGATTAAGAAGCATTCTGAAGTTGTAAGTTACAGTTTTGGTTTTTGGTTACAGTTTTGTAATATGGGCAGCAGGTAGCAGGTAAGGGTCAATCGATGCCCTGCTTTCTTGGTGCCCTGCCTTTGTATCCTGAGCAATGTGCGCGATCACCTGAAAAAATATGCTTGGTCTTTCAACACTGGAGTGATATACTGATGAGATGCCCTTTTACAAGGAGTCTGAGTGAATTCTTAAAGGGGCAATTCATCCCAAAATTGAAAATGATATGCTTTAGAGGTGCTTTAGTGATATCTACCCATCTGGGTTGTTCTGCTGGGAGTTTTTGAGATATCGTCTGTAGAAAGGTCAGTCTTATATCAAATATAATGGGAGTGAAAGACATTCTTTACCATGCACAATGAAATCGCTGGGGTGCTCGTTCTTGTATCTTCTGCACAGTGATACGATTCGTGCGTGGAGCTCAGAAGAAAATACTTCTTAGATTAAACTGCTTACTACAAAGTCTGTGGATTATCTTGAGTAACAGGGTCATGCTTTCCTGCTGCTGTTCTGTGTTTTGTTCAGTTTTTCTATCATGAAGCCCTAATTATATTTTCCATTCAGTCTTCTGCCAGTAAAATGTACTTGCTTCACAACACTGTAAGTTAGTGTATATCTGTTTGTGGTAGTGGAAATTTGTAGTGTATCCACACGCACAGCCATGGATCATAGGTACAAATTAATACCATGGTTCTTAATTTCATATTGCAGGTCAGGGAAAGAACCAAGTTGTGGACCAGCTTATTCATTACTTTCCATCCCACCCCCACTCAGCCTGTTAGTAGTGTGGCAGGATAACCAGGTTACATACTATGTTTCAATCTGACACTTGTCATCTATGAAAATCCACACGGCAGGGTTTTCTTGATTTGGCTCATAGAATGTTGATTTTCAATGATTCCACATCTCATGCTGCCAAGACTTTTACGGCACCCAGGGAGTGGAGATTCTGAGGCTGTTTTATGTTCAGTCACACACGCAGTTGTAACGTCATTGTCAGTTTTGGCTTGTTGTGGGAGGGACATTTTCCATTGTGACAGACGCTTGCTCATTCTGGGTCATCCCTAGATATTCCTAAGCTAGCTTGGAGATGCAGTTCCTCTGGCTTGTCCTCAACATGCTTTAAGGTCTCTACCTGGCCGTATTTACCTGGAACAGCTCTCTTGGGAATTGTCTGGTTGGAATCCTTATAAGTCACTCCTATTGATCCTAGTCACTGGGAGTGAGTCCAGTAATCTAACAGAGAAATCTTATTTCTGCCACTTGAGTAATAAAAAGAACAACAACAGATACTGAAGTTCATGACTATAGGTTTCGACCGGAATGTAGATTGACCAGTAAACTGCAAGCCTTGTGGAGCAATCCACTCTTTTCTAAGACGGTACCATAGCCTCAGATTTGAAGGTGCTGATCCTTACCCCCATCACACTTGGCATGCTGGAGATTCAGATCGGATGAGACCCAAAGCATAACATCTGCAAATAGCAGGGATGGCACTTATACATCCCCCATGTCAGACACAATTCCATTGTGGGCCTTGGATTTTGTGCCAAGGATGTTCACACAGCTCTCACGATATTCATGCATTCCTTAGACTCCAAGGCACTAGACGTCTCCAACACCGCCTCCTGCCTCTAGGTGTTCTTTACGCCGGTATTTCACAACCCAGTCCTCGGGGAACCCCGGACGGTCCACGTTTTTGCTCCCTTCCAGTCAACCAGGAACACCGAATACCCGGTATAAGTACGCTGGGAGCTGAAAGGAAGCAAAAACGTCGACTGTCCAGGGTTCCCTGAGGACTGGGTTGCAAAACACTGCTTTACACTGCTCAACACTTCCTCATCTGGTCTGAACTGAAGGTTTTTAACAGTTTGTCAAAAAGTCTTTGGTGCCAACTGACATTCTCTCTCTATGGCTTTTTTCATCCCTGACTACTTTTGCTGGAGCGTTTTAGGCCTCCTGCTACGTTCAGCCACCTCTGGAGGCCTCTGACTTGACAGGTTCCACCAGTGGCTCCCAGGGATAATTCCCTGACAAACATAAACTGCAACTCTTTTCATTCTCTGCAACAATTGAGGCCTTAAACATGGTCCATTCAGGGGAGGTTGGTTGACTCATGAACAGGAAAAACCTGGTGATGTTTTTCACCTCCTGAGGTGTGCCGCCTCCATCCGTCGCGTCCAGTGTCTGCTGTGATGAGTATGGTTGTCTGTATTTGTCTGTATAGGATTCACCTTACTCCAATTATTTGGTAATTTAAACAATGACTGTGCTTATGCTTATGATACATCTGGATGCCTGTCACCATGCGAAGCGACACACTGAAGACACAGGTAGAAGCTCGGATCTCTGGGCATAATGCCCCCTGCTGTAGAAAAAAACACACTCTCTTACCTCACAGGTGGCTGGAATAGAGTGATATGCTTGGCCATTAATGACAGCAGTGGGTAAATATGTGCATTGTCTTTCCACCATTTAAGACTCTAGTGTCAAACTCCAGTCCTGGAGGGCCAGAACCCTGCACATTTTTGGGTTTCCTCTCATTTAAAACACCTGATTCAACTCCTTGTGTTAATTAACATACAGCTCTTGAGCTAAATCATTTGTCATGGAACAGGGAAAGAACCAAGCTACACAGGGCAAAGTTCCTCCAGGACTGGAGTTTGACACCCCTGATTTAAGAGGGCAGTCAGAGAATAAAATAGATGTCCATTTGCTGCATAAGTTAATCCTAACGTCAGTTCCAATGTGAGACTGCACTGTCCTCTCTTTCAACAAAAGAATCCCCAAGGAGGTCTTCAAGTGCTGTCTTTTTGGCTGGAGGAGACTGTTCTTCCTTGCCATTATCTGCTGTGTGTGACGGGTCATCACCAGGCTCAAGTAGTCTTGCAGCCTGTGAGGGACTGGCCAGTGCAGCTTCTGTCCCTTGCTTGACTATGGATCTGTAGAAGCAAGCAAAGGTGGAAAAAAGTTCACAAATGCAACAGACATGGAAAAATTGAATAAAGAAGAAATGCATACCTGGTTCTACATCTGTGTTGCTTTCTGTTTGTGGTTGAGCTGGCACAAGCTATGGAAACGGGTCCAGCGCAGTGTTTTCTAACAGAAACTGTATTGCTCCCCTTGATATCGATCAGTCAAGTCCTTCAGTATGACTCTTCATTTGGACGATTGTGGTGAAGTCCTCATCGCACAGTGACATGTTCTGTTCTATCATGTGCTTCATGTGTTGTTGCCGCAGGTAGCTCTCTAGCATGCGGAGCGAGCTGTTCCGTCGTGTGACCGCATCCATGATCAGCTTATGCATTGGCAGCTTTAACGTTCTCTGCAAAACAGTCCATTTAAGTTAGCGTCTCCCAAATCATCCATTGCTTTGTTTTGTCTCGCAGTTGCTTGCGCTTTCTTAAATGGGATTGTCCATTAAACGCTATTCCCACCTCAAAACTTTACATAGATTGCAAATCGCTGTGCTACTGGTTTCTGTTAAAAGTGTAAAATACTCCCAGATCGTCATGTCTTGTCTTTCGCTCCTTGTACTGCGAAGGGTATGCGCATGACGTCACATCAGGCTGAAGTCACTGTACTCGCACCCACTGAGTAGCAAAAAAAACTTAGGGGCAGCGTTAGCGTTTGATTAGAATGCCGCAAAAAAACACATGTAAAATGGGAAAGAGCTGCCGTGCGATTGATTGCCAAAAACTAAATAAGTACAGGACGTGGCATGGCCGGTACCCTATCCGTCAAATAGGTCTGGATCGGCATCGATACTGATCCGAATATCATCTCTAGTTCAAACCTGCATGTGAAGCATGGTTTAAAGCATGTGCAAAACATTTTACGTGAGGGGACAGCCTGGCCTCCCGCACCGCCACTTCCATATTTCGCGCGTTATCTGCAACAACTGCAATGCTGTGATGATTATGTTCATTCGTCACATCGAGTTTCTACTCCAAAATAGCCAATTTCAACACCTCTGCTATGTTTAGTCCAGGATGTGATGAGAAAAGGAGTCGTGTTTATAGAGCAAAACTTTTCATTTGCCGTTCACTAGTCGTTACATGAGCCGTGACTGTAATACAGCTTTGAGTAGCTTGTGAAGTCCACCCGTCTGTAGTTAGCAAGATGCTCTCTGCTTCTTTAAGCATCTCTTTCACCTTGACTTTTGTCTGTTGGTACAAAGCTGGCATCGCTGTGACTAAAGTGTGGCTACGATGGTATAGCATACTTTGGCTCCAGCACATTTATTAATCTCCCAAATCCATAATTTTTCCACCACGGAGAACAGCCTTAAATCTTTTGCTATGTACTCATCGATGCATCTAGTAACTTCCTTTATTATGGGCAAGTCGGGCGACAAAAATTTCTTTTAGTGTCATTTGGTTTGGTTGGCGCCTTTTTTTTGCGGAAGGTCATGATCGGAGCTTCTCTGGGTGGTGATGTGCTAAATGGCTTCTCGTATTAGATGTGTTTCCCATAATGTAGCGGTCCGTCGTTCGGCATTATTCGCAAATTGTGTTTGTCAGTTTCCTTTTCACTCATTTATTTAAAACAGGGAAACCAAAATGCTGCAACACATCAACTTTAAAAGATGACAGAGAGTCCACGGTCTGCAACTCCGAAGTACAGTAAAAATCCATTTATAACGGACTTCAAGGGACCTGGCACAACAGTCCATTATATCCAAAGTCTGTTGTATCCAGAGTTGCTGTAGGCCCAGAACACAACTACAGTACACAACATTTACTCATGCCACACCGAAACCAGTGAATTGGCAACAGGGTCATGGGTGCAACACGCAGTGCATTGCAGCTTGCTGCATAGGGGCGGTCTAGCTGCAGACAAGTCCGAGTGCCCATGCTGACTGCTGTCCACCGCCAAAAGTCCACATTAAAAGTGAATGAAAATGCAGTGCAAGTATTGCAAAGCAGAACTTAAATATCACCACAGAACCACTCCAATGCAAGTTAATCTTAAAAGAAATCATTTGGGAAAATGAATAATCCAAGGCTAACTATAGATATGTGCCGTTTGGCCTTGTGGAGTAACCTAGCCTCTCTTTGTCATCACGTTGACTTAAATTATTTTGTTTAATTTGCTTTCTACAATTCCTCTGTCAGAATAATCGCTGCTAAAACGAAGGTCAGCCTCGTCACACGCCGCATCATCTTACGTAATGCGGGGTGGTCAACTTTGGTCAGTTGGCTTGTGTGAGATTTTAAATTTGTGACAAGCCTGCACATACATTTGCATGCATTTAAGTTTTATTACCTTGTAAATATTCTGTATGGTTTACAATATAACTCAAAAAATATAGATTTGCTGTAAGATTTCTTGCATGCCAGATCATCTAATACACAACGCACGTGCGGAAGCAGCAGCCCAGAACTTTAGACTGACTTATTTATTTATTTACATTTTTTGACAATTTTGAAATAGAATGACTAAAATAATATCATTATTGACTAAAATAAAATCTGACCAAGTTTTTGTTTCCAGTGACTGAGTTAAAAAAAAAAAGGTTTTAGGGCACTTTATTGAAGTTTGAACCCAGCAGACTCACGGTCCGTGGCATGTGACAGCTGCTTGTGCTGAAATTGCCATGTTGATAATGACATCACACGTCGTGCAGGCCTGTCAGGGAGGCCATGTTGATATTGGCATCACACGTCGTGTAGGACTTTCAAGGAGGCCATGTAGATATTGACA